>OX439037.1:33872226-35072226 GCA_949317995.1 Acholoe squamosa | reverse complement strand
TGTTCTGCAGCGATAGTTGGTCTGTGAAACTAGAACCATCTATTGATCCATTATCTAACACTAGATCTGGTCAGGTAGCCACAGACTAATTCACACCCTAGTGTCTACTAAACCAAGAGTTCAATATTGAGATCAGGACGGTAACCCAACTACAGCATGGATGCTAAGTTAGCAGTGCCTACTCTGGTTTCCTGAGGGGTTCTTTATAAACACGCAGGGGACGATCATAACAGACACCTATAGTGCATGCTGCTCATAGATCTCCCACCATACATTTCTTTTATTCAGCACGACTAGGGAATAATGCTTGCTGTTCAAGAAGGAAACGCACACCCCGTGCCCCCGGCCAGCTGCATGGTTATATGATATAATTTCTTTTCAAGGAAAGTATTACTTATCCTCTAAGCTTTAGCCTCATAAAATATGTGTTGGTTATTTTGCTCTGTTTTTATTGGTCACGAGGGGAGATTTACTGATGGGCACTGATTTTTCTCTTTAATAAAGGTGGAATCTAAAATACCTCATAACTAATTAAAAGATTTCGATTGCAAATTAGTGTACTTCTAGTGTTGCGACCTGTGTTCCCATTTCTAGCAGAATAAATTAAGATCTTTTATCAAGGTGGCTGTGTTTATATTCAGGATTTGCCCTGATTCCAAGCATTTTTAAGTTCCAACGATCAATGCATCCCCCCCCCCTCAAAAAAAAGAGAACCTATATTTAGAGGGTTCTAATTCAGCCTTCAGGGAATTACATGCTAAGTCACATTAATCCCCATTTGGGTGTCTATCCATTTAGTTGCACTCCTAACGTCCCTACCATACAGGAAAAACGGAGCAAATGACAAAACAGAGGGATTCTAAAAAATCTGCCAAAACACAAAGAAAGCACAGTGGTGAAAATGACTCAGAGGGAGAGCAGTTGGGAAACCTCGCATGGAAATCTCAATGCCAAAAGGTCACAAAAGCTACCAACGGAAAAGGAAGGACCAATTGATAATTTTTCAACATCATGTTTAGGACAATTAGGCCTGCATCACTGTCTACACCAGAGATGCCACTTTGATTCCAAGATTTCTGCATTAAATCATTTTAAATTCCTGGGAAAATGTGTCCAAAATATGCAGTTTTCCTGGTTTTTGTCGGCCATTGAGTGGCATCTCTGACTACACTGCTGTGACCTTGGCACAGGGAACACAAAACAAAAAAATTGATATAGAAATTTCGGTGGGCACCCTGCAACGTCCGTTTGCAGAATGATAATACAGCAGTGACATCATGAGGCTAAAATCGTGATAGCTCGGCTGGATGGGAAAGGGGTCAGAATGGGGGAAAGAATCCTATCCGATCCTTGGTATTGAAATAGATTTCATATAGACTATAGGCGGCGTTGTACTTTTTGGGAGCATAATTGGCCCCTTCTCGTCGATCCTTATTAACCTCGACAATGCTTGATCATGCAGTGTAGACCTCCCTTATGCTCGAGTAGATCCTATATGAAGCACGTAGAAGTAGCTTAATTCAACAACGCCACTTCCTGGTAGTCAAGGGTGTATTATGTCACACCAGTATTAGTTACATAACAAGATACTTACAGTGAGAATCCTAAATAAGCTGTATGTAGCAATTATATTATAGACTGGGGAAGGAATGCAGACCATAAAGGGATGAGGTCAATTGTCTCTAGACCGATCAAATCACTCTAATTCTTCAGCCTGACAGAGTTACCTTAAGGGTAGCTCTTATCTGTGCTGTACATTCTATTCCATTTAAAGGGTAATGATTTGAGAGACACCAGATCCCCATGTCCCTAGGGCTTGCATTTACAGCATTCCCTGTGGAGAGTTCGGCATTTAGGTCGCAATGGGTTGAGGAAATCTGTCGGGAATCTAAGCAGTTGAACGAGTATTACGACCGTTATTTGTTGGTCATGACCTTGCATGGGCTTGTAAAGTTTATCATAATATTGGTATGTGGGGTTTAGGGCACATAAAGTAGGACCTTTAGAAAAATCAGTGCTATTTGCCAAGGGAGCCAAGGTTGCTTCACTAGGACCAACAGGTGAACTAACCCCTGTAATAGCTTTGGTAGACTTTAGTGTTTCTCTGTACATGTACTTATTTAATGCAAGCGTTGACAAAATATCCTATTTTACCTTCGTTAACACACAAAATAGATTTAATGATGGTCAGGTGTTCGCAAATGATAATGTCACCGTCCTTAATATGCCGGGCAGGGATTAAGATGTGGACAGTCTTTGCGTTCTTCGTGATTTAATCAAAGTACAATATGCAGTACTAGTTTGTAGACGTGAATAATACCTGTATACATTTATCTTAATATATATTTTTCAGCCTCCCATAGTCTCCTGATGTTATCTTAACCTGTACAGTCGGGGTGTACATATACAGGCATGGGATTCTTCAGGATATATCCAAAATCTCGGATATTTGAAGGCTAAATTGGTCATCCTGTGATTTGTGCAGATCCAATGAGAAAATGATTTGATATTGATAAAGGGGGTGGGTCTTAGACTTTTTCAAGCTTCTATCCTCTCAGATCCGTCTCAAATACTACCCCAGAGAAGGGACCGGGTCATCCTGGCGGATATTTCTTCAAAACCCAATCCCATGCCTGCGTACATACCCCTGCCTGTGGCCTCGGCAGTATACCTGCCATCTGCACTGTATTATTGATGCTGGCCTGCTCTAGAGGTCAATGCCTTGGTCAGGAACACTAGAGAGTGGTCCTTATCCAGAAACGGTTCCCGCCAGAAATCAAATTGTCGTCTGCTTTATGCTGGGCATAAGAAACTTGTCCATGTTTCAGGTTAATAGATACTACATCAAAATAAGGCCAAACATGAACACATTATACCCAATCAATTTTATTCCGAACATGCAGATACATTGGCATATATTTTGAATGAAGAAGTTGAGCCTTAGGCTACCAAGAAAACACTCCTACTGCCATGTACAAACTATACACAACTGACTGGAGTACTTCCTTTTATAAATGCCCTGCCTTGGTTCTACAAAAAAAATCTATTTTAGTCTCACTTCCCCATATTATAAAATGGTCGGTTCTCACTCTGAGTTGTTTCAAACCTGTTGAAACCCAGAAACTTGTTTTTCTGCAACATCCCCAACAAACTCCAAACAATGCACCTACGGCGTTCGGGGGCATGCTTTTCCCAGGTCATCACTCCCTGAAAGCATGGCAAACAGTTAGTGTACACGGTTTTAATTCTACAACAGATGTGCCCATGGCCAGACACTATCAGCTAGGATAATAAAATTGAAGAGTACTCTGGAAGATTATAAAATCTTGTATCTTGGGTGCAACTATTGATTTCACCTCCTTCCTCAAAGGCAAGACTTTAGATATTCTTCAAGTGATTGCCGCCGACTGAGCTGGGTGGTAAAGTGTGCCATCCAAATCACCATGTATGCATATTTATGGGAATAACAATGTGGCAGTTCTCCATATTGATTCACTGCTAATCTCTTTTTCCTATGGTACATCATTTTGATCCGCCCTTCATCACCACAGCGTAGTCAATATTGTGCTCTGTTCAATAGAGGTCTACCTACAATCCAACATGATTTCAAGCATTAGAAGAGAATACACATCTAATTCCGATATATATTCCGAAATTTTATCCTGTTGCTCAAATTAGGGATCACTCTATACACAAAGTATTCATTATTGCCATTGTAATTGTTTCACCATGATTACAACACACCAAGTCTCCACTATATGGTAGGCACTTCAACAAAAAAATTAAACTGTTTGCAAAAAACAAAAATTGGTCACATTCGATTGAGCTCATTGTGAATTTTTCAATTCTTTTAGAATTATCTTTCTATCTTGTGTAGAACCAGAGATACAAGACAAATAGTGTCCGAAATATTGCAGCAAGTAGCACTATAGAAGTGGTAGAAATAGGTGTCAGTTTTTGTGATGTGAGTCACTGAGTGCAGCCATGCACTGACCACTCAGTGGTCCACTGCCAGTGGCCACCTGCTTGGCTGTCACTATAGCAGTGATATGAATAGCCAACACTTCCGAAATGTTTCATTTTTTGGTCCTCTCAAAGGTATCAGTGGGAAAAGTGATAGAAACATAAAAATTCATATTCTGGCAGAGTATTATGCCCTAAATCTGTGTCTGGTGTTAGTTTTCTGGTGTCTCTAGTGGTTGATATGTTTTTTAAAGCTCCAATATAACCTTCATATTCAACTTACTGTAAAATGTTTAATAATTGGAATTTTTCCTCCCCGATTTCGCTGGTGGGTACCTTGGTATCTAAACTATAAGGATAACTATTTAAATACAAGAAAAATACCCTAATAGAACCCTAAATCGGCGATATCGGCAAGGTCACGATTATCGGCCGCACTCCCACCAGGCAGAAAGTGTAAACCCAGTGTGCCAGCTTTTCTCACCCTCCACAGTGGCTTTATCAAAGTGCCTATATATGGAGCCTTTATAAACACAGGTGCATTTTTGCCACACCTTTCTGAATAGATTATCAGGTAACGATTCGGCAGCTAAGGTGAGGAGGCAATTGAGTTCCAGGGTAACGAAGGTGTATTTATAGACCCCAAAGTTTTAGAGATGGATAATACTAAAAGATAGTCAGTAATCATTCGTGGTCCTTCACTTGGAAATTTGTTCTAATATTCAACAATAACACGCTGTGTAACCACGGCTGCTTTCAAATGCTCTTCCCTTGTGCCTGCTGTGGCTTTTTCTTAAATAACACAGCCTTTGCTTTGCAATGATTCTTGCCAACTCGGTCAGTGTGTCCTCTTAGCTACATCAAGCGTGAAGGCCTATATAAAATGTGTTACGCAGCCTAAATGTGGTTTTCAGAGTGGAACGTCTAGGACACTGTCACATAGAAGCGCGGGGTGCGCCTAGTCCTATAGGGGCACCGCTAACGAGAGTTGACGCCCATGGTGTTCAACTCAGAGGTTGTGTTAGTAAAGACATGTACTCTATCCTTCACACACATTTGTTCAGCAAGCCTATAAATGGCTGACCCTAAAATAAATAGCATTTTAAGAGTGAAAAAAGATATATCATAAGGAAGGTGTCCTTTTCCCATGAATACAAGGAAGAATTAAATGCTACGAGTAATGCACCAAGATACCCCATAGCACAGGTGTTTTATAGTTTTGCATCTCCTAAAAAAGGTGGTTGTTTCCGAACGCACCCAGAGGGAGGAGTGTCCATGGTGTCGTCGATAAGGCTGGAGTAGTGTACGAAGTGGGGAATCAGGAGGAGGAAGTCGACGTGCTCAGGTGGGCAACAAGCAGCAAGGACAGCCACCAACGGCTACTGTCCAGGCACTGCCTGGAGGAGTTAGGACGAGAGTTGTCTCAACACTGCTGGGGGATTCAGTCCATTAGACGGCCTCATGTTGGTGTCTGGGTTTATGTACAAGAACAGGTACACATGGTATACCACAACCCTACAGTGTTTCACGGCCAACGTGTTTTAGGTTCCCCATTGTGCAGATGTAAACATGACCCACTCTCACAGAGCTTAAGGAGCCAGAATCGTCACGCCTGGATGATTTACACCCGTATCATGAATTCAATATGGAAGTCATATAAAGTTTCTGCTTAATCTGCTAAATCCCTGCTTCCCTCTGGAGTCTGATATTGCCGGCCTGCCAACATACATGTGGGAACACATACCTCTACCAGCTGACTACAGAAGGCATAAAAATTTAGTTACCTGTCAGTGTTCAGGACAATGTAATAGTGCCAGCTGTGCTATAGTCTACATTGGAAGGAATATGTTTAGGAAGTGGATTTCATAACCTGCACTGCTCCATGTATATATCTGCCTGGTCAGCAAAAGGTCAGCCAGTAGTAATCGCCGTAGCCTATATTTGGACACAGTGTTACTTCACCACACAATGAGACACAGTGGAGATCGTCAGTAAGTAGGTTAACAGCTATTAAGTGACCAGCGGATTGTGGTGACTGTTACTATAGAATTGGTCAGACAAATCAATCGAAGACCACGAGAAGTGGAGGAAGCTCAACAGCATTATGCCCATACTTTGATACATCGCATCCAGTCCACTCTCTGCAGATTTTGAAAGCAGCCATTGACATCATTTGATAGAATACCCCCCCCCCCCCTACCAAGTGCTTCCATCCCCTCTTGCCCTGAACTAATCAGCACATCCCCAGTTCTTGTCTACGTACATTTCCTACCTTTACCATTCTGCACCCTTTTCCCGATTCAAGAACATCGCTTCACACTTTATATATAAATATATATTGAATCAATCAGAGACCGGGCCTTCCTCAGCATAGCATTGTCCTCCTGGGTAACATGTCGCTGGTTGCAGTGAAGTAAGGGCTTCCCTGGCGCTGCCCACCGGCAACTGGAGGAGAGAGAGGTGCCACATCCACAAGGTCTGTGAGAGAGGACAGACAGGAGGTAGGAGATAGAGGTAGTGGACGTACCCCTCACCAGCAGCCACTCAGCATTAGGAGCAGGGACTTTCTGTAAGGACCCCTCCTGTAGCTCCAACACCAGTTGGGGAACAGGAAGGAAGGAACAGGAAGAGGCATAGAGGGCGCTGCACCACCCAGGACCAGGCTAAGGAGGAACAACATGCACAGCTAATCCCCCAACTACCTACCATCCCTACACGCCGCTACCTTCCAGCAGCACCCCGGCCATCCACTCCGTCCCTGTCCCCACCTGCCAGGGAGGAGGAGGAGCAACTAGGGGACCTGCTCAGCCCACCACCACTGGTACCAACACCACCATCACTGGCACCACTAGGATCATTGGTGCAGCCTACAGGAGAGCTACAGGCACCCCTCCTACCTACCTCACCACAACCATCCAGGCCTCGATAACAAATATTGAGAGGATGATTTTATAATTAATGCTGCCATTAGGATTAATGACGATACTGTGTTTTATGCGTCAGACCGGCGATAAATGCTCTGATAACAGTAGCGACAGGAGGAGGCAGCTGCAAAGGTTCTCTGCGGCTACGGAGGAAGAGGAGCAAGAGGTGGAGGAGGAGGACTAGGAATACTGCCCTCCCCTCCTCCAGTGCCGTGCATGCATTGCCAGCATTGAGCTGCTCCCCAGCTCCTCACGGGGGTGACCTGCTGCAGGCAAACCAGCAACATAGGCAGGAGGGGTGCAAGTGCCGCTGCGGCCATTGTGGGTGACGATGACGCAGTCGTCAGAGGTGCTGGAGGAAGGGATTAAGCAATAGTCGTCGGCAGTGGTGGCGGCCTGCAAATACTGTCCACAGGTTGGTGGCTACAGTCTGCGACCAGGCAAGAGCTGCTCCTCTAAAACTGTGTTATTTTAGATGTTGGGGAGGAGCTCTGTGGTTGTAACGCGCCGTGCTAGAAGGCGCGGCGCCGTGTGATTGTTACCTCCGTGAGTACCTCACGATGAGCAGGTCCCATCGATCCGAGTGAGCGGGGATTCCGAGTTGGCGAGTTGCTCGTGGTTTGTCCAAACTACCGCTCACTTACACTGCACTCACTCACAAACCTCTCAGTTAAACCCAGAGAGTATCAAGCCCACCTCAATCATCGTAATCTACCATCTCCATAATCTCAAGAGAGTCCGGCACCGCTGGAAGGAACCGATAAGAAACAAGAGGGCGGTCATTTGTGTCACTTATTCGAAGGCAACACGAGAATGATTTACGCGCTTAGGTCTGGATTTATGCCTCATCTGCTTCCCGCTGGAGCAGGTGGTTTATCTTCACAAATCCGACTGGAGCCAGAAGAAGGGTCACTACCTTTAGCATTCCAGATTTCCCTTATATTTACAACCAAGGCGTTTACCATTTCTCAGTATTTAATCAGGGTAACAGCCAGGGGAAATTAACATTTCTCATTCGACTTACAGGAAGTCTTATAAGATTCTCAAATAAAACATCCATTGGGAATACTTCAGCAATCCCAGCAGGGATTGACCATTGATTCGTCAGTTGGAAAGCCAATCGTTCAGTATTGCGGGGAAGGAAACCATGGGATCCAACATGGGATCCAAAAGCTTCCGTGAGATCATAGCCTGGCTTTGTGTCTGTCCCACGGAGCAGACAGAGGACGAAGGCACCGGCGTAGGCCTTCTCGAGGCACAGCGGGCAAAGAACCTCAACAGACAGGTGAGTTAGCCAACAGGCTATTTTTTATTGATGATACTCTTTTGCAATATATCATGCCAAAAAGTTGTGCCTATAGCACCCTTGAAGGTCACCTATATCATTGTATGGCAGGAAATGTCTGTAGTAAAAGAACTTGTAAATCTGTATTAACCCTATGGGTACCTGGGAAAAGGGACATTAAAAACTAGATAGGAATAGGGATACACTTACGTATTGACCAAGACAGCATAGCCAATAAGCTACCGCCAGTTGAAATATGAACAGTGTCTACCTGAAAGAAATTAATCTTGCAGGAAAGCACTCTGTTTGGGAATCATTGTGTTGGATCAATTAGCTAATATGTTTCTGGACAACATCACCTTGTAATACGCAATGCAAGTATAAAAAAAAGCATGGATAACAGGCTAACATGGATATATACAAGCTGTGTACATATAATAGCTCTCCCATCGGTAATGGGCGTGTGAATGTGTATATACATGTCTAAATCAGGTAGAGCTTGTCTAGACGTTACGGCTGTGATATATTATTCAACGAAGGTATGTACATGTGCTCTATCACCTTACAGTATACTCACCCATACAGACCAGACTAAGTGGGTTAGCATTGTATATTTGTTTAGCCAAACGATTCCTTAGTACAAGTACATTAATAGCTATAGCTATTGGAAGTGGAAGTGCTCTGTGATCGGCCGTCCTTCATTTACTTTGAATGATTATGGAGGCAGTAGCATTCATCTTTGAGTTCATGTTATTGAGTGTACGTATGCTCATGATGTGAAGAAAATACTACTGCAGACGCAGCACAAAATGTTTTATAGATACATGATACTATTACCACACTGCTGGGCCTTAACATCATGACCTGTCAGCAGGATGGATTCCTCCATTTAAAAAGTGAATCCCACCTGATGCCCACAGTACGACCTGACAATAGTACATTCTTTTCTTAATGTTTTGTCATACGGCCATCATCATTCTAAAGAAACAGTTGCCATTTAAGAGGCTGTATAAGAAGCTTAAAGCAGCACTAATGACTTATAACCCGTATGAGCTTGACGGCCAGTTGATCTAAAATGATAAAACCTTACACCGTCTAAACCCCCTGAAAGAAAGAATGACAATAAAAAGAGGTATTAAGAGAAATACGAAGCTGACTTGTGTGGTAGACATAGGAAAGAAGACCAAGATTGTCCTTTCAAATGATACGGTAGAAACAGAACCAGATATTCCTGGTTTATTGTCCTTTTTTTATTTATTTAATAACGCAGCAATTAAAAGCAAATATAGGAGGTTAGCACTGCTAAATGAAAAGAATGCTAAAAATTGGTCTCTTACAGAGTAGTTCAAGAATTCATCCACGGTAAAGAGAGATGTCTGCAAAGCCCTAAATTCACCCGAAAGGAATGCAGTTATCTGCTGGGTTTAATTTTTTTTTCCAGTCTTATCTCTGATAAAATTCCTACACATGAAATAATTACACCCTTGAAGCACTAAAGCCAGAAACCCACTGCACATCTGAACTATCAGTATGGCAAGCAATACCACGGATAAATCCCAACATGAGCTACTCACACCTCCTACATGAGCAGGTCATCTGAGCTATCAGTATTGCAAGCAATATACCACGGATAAATATACTCCCAACATGAGCTATATATACTCACACCTCCTACATGAGCAGGTCATCTTAACTATCAGTATTGCAAGCAATACCACAGATAACTGCTCAAAACATGAGCTACTCACACCTCCTACATGAACAGATCAGGAGATGGGTCTGCTGGGGGCTTGGTCGTATCTCTGACACCACAGTTGGTCTGTGTGCATAATTCACATGTCTCCTTCAGCTGTACTCCGCGTTGCTGCATCGATCAACTATAGCAGAAGGGTTGTGACAACACCTCCAGAGCGGCGGTAGGCTGCTCGGTATATATAGCTACAACATACATGTGTGTGTATCTTGTGTAAGGATATCACTACCGAGCACACACTCCCAAATATGAGGAGAGAAGTCCTTTTCTGAATATAGGTCCGGATAATCTACTTTCCAGTTGTTATGAAACAACTAAAATATCAAATGAGGATCATGAAATTTTCATGTTTATGGTTGTTCATTGTATCTTGACAAGTGTAACCAAAATGACTATTGGTTTTCGATTATTCATGGGAGAAACCTATCATTAGGTGAACACTCTATTATGAATTCTGTATTTTGCTCACTGAACTCCAAAAAGCTGACTGACCCAGTGCAAAAAGAAGATGTATTGATCCAAGTGATTATTCTATATAGATTTATTAAAGCTCTTACTATAACCATTGTACGTTTCTTGGGATTATAGATACCCATAAGTGTCTAGGTACTCATAGAGCCAGAACACGGTAGATAACGGCACCAAATACTCATGGTGGTAAGCAGCAAATCAAAAGAGTCTTTCCCCATGATATCATCAATCACAGTGCCACACAGATTATACTATCAAAACCTGATCATTTGGACGTAACCAACCCCCTCCCTCCCACCCTTTACCTCCATGACTAAACAGGCAACAATTATCGGGATATCAATTAATGGGACTCTGTTGTCGGTCAAGCTGATAATCGCCTAGTAACGTACCTGTAGTTTCGGCCTCTGACATTATGAATCTATAAGTGTTTAGCATGGCATGCCAGACCTGCATAAAGGTATCATGTAGTGTGTCAATGTTGATCAATTATAGGACTACGCCTGGCTAAAGGCAGTCATTTTGGCACTCATCAGTTCTCAGTATTAGGTTAGGTTGTCGGGGAGCCTGTTATATGATACAGTGAATGGCAAGAAGAAACCCGTCGCAGGTTGTATCAGCTAGTATTGCTTTCACGTCTGTATGTCCTGGCAGGCTGGGTAGATTGTTAACGCAATTGTATTCTTCTATAAGTAAATAACAGTGAGGATTGCTTTTAATCTAAAGTTGCTAGGCAATCTTTTAAGTAAACAGTGGTGTGCCTGATAGTTCTTTACAAGTTGTCTTCGCAATGAGGAATTATCCTCTTATATGTTAATAAGCCCTCTTATTTGCATTTACCAGTTAGGTGATAAGTATGCACTCCACACAGTTCGCAATCACTTGGGAATTGCAACAGGACAACGAAGGACACACTCAATTTGCAACATGGTAGGATTTCCTCATAGACCACCATACAGCTAGTGAAGATGTAGTATTCTTCATTTGTCTATCGAATAGAAATGAGCTCAGTAAGTGTTTCTGAACTCACGTCTATGCACCTAACATATGCTTTTTTCCCCTTTTTTTCTTTCCTCTACTTCTTAGTATATCAAAATAATGTTTTGCACATTTATATGCAGGTATAGCAATAGAGCTCTGATATCAGCTACTCACCAGCATTTGATTTAACTGCCTCGTTCTTAAGGAAAGCAAATTTTCTTAAACAAGATAACAAGACCTGATTGGTGCCAATTACTGCACTTTTAATCATACCAAATTAGGCGACGGTCTGATCCTGCACTCAACAAACTAGCATGGTCTAAAAGTGGGCCGGATTAAACCGATTGTCCTAGTAGATATCCGATCAATCATGGCTTTAGACCACAATCTTCTCTCCGTGTGGCTGCACCATGGTCGGAAACTAAGCGTATCCTATCATGACGTTCACAGTCCCTACTGAACGATGTTTCTGTGAAGGCTTTGGTTTTCTTCACTTTAAATGCCACCAATATAATTATCTTCACTTGTTTTTACTATCTTTACGTAAGAAACGCGTGCCTCCGCCAAAGGTCAATTAGAGACAGTCCTTCCTCTGAACCAGCTTCTTGAAGATGCTGGTTAGTCAGTGCTCTGTCGACCTGGTTGCTGTAATGTCTCACGGCTTCAATTGCATAGACCGGTATTCAGGGAGCTTTTCTAAATGTTACATGTCTAATATCTGCTGTGTGGCTAAGATAAGTTTTAACGACATGGAAGAGTAGTGGGTTATTGCGCAAACGCGCAAAATTTTCCCCCAACCCTCCGAAGGCTCAAATCCGCCCTTCCCCGAGGGGCTGAAAACTTTTTGCTAAACGGTCACATTGACCTATGTGCAAAGGTACCATTCCCTTTGAAGCTTTCTTATTTTTGAGAGTCAGAAATAGTATCAATGTCAGTTTTGATCTGAAAATGTGTTTGGAAAATAATCAGCAGAGGTGTAGAAAGCAAAAGTTTGTTGGGTGGCTTAGGGGTCTCGGTTGGGGGGGGGGGGGTGTTTGGTCCTTATCCCTCAATTTGTCTTTGACATTCACGGGTCTTTAACCCTCGAATATGGCATTAAAGCACAAATGTCTTTATCCCTGAAATATCTTTATCCCTCAAAGCTTATATAGTGGTTTAAGGTAATAAAGCAGACCCGAAGATTGACCTGTCTTTATCCCTCAAAATTCAGGTATGGTGGCATTAAATCACAAACTGAGATAGTCAGCCAGTTTCTACCCCTCAAAACCTATATATAATGGCCCTTAAGTGACACATCAGACTCACGTATTGACCAGTCTTTATCCCTCGAAGCCTATTTAGTTGCTCCAGGTATAACTCATGATAGGTATGACTCAAATAGACATCAAAACACAAATGTCTTTATCTCTCAAAGCCTATAAATTGGTTTAGGCAACAAAGCAGACCTACATATTGACCAGTCTTTATCCCTCAAAGCCTATATAGTTGCTCCAGGTATCACATATGACACAAATAGACATCAAATCACAAATGTCTTTATCCCTCAAAGCCTATAGGGTAGGTTAATCTAAAGATGACCGTTCCTGTGCAGGCCTTCAATGAGGGATTTGTAGTGGGTAATATCTCTGAGAGTTTTAGGTCCTCAGACTTACAAAAGGCACTGAATGAACGATAATTGTTGGCCCAGGGTATCCCCTGGGCTATTGGAGCCGGGTTTTCAGCCAGATCCACAAATTTGTAATCACCAACATTTACACATTTTTCAAAAGCCAAAGGAAAGTTTCAAATCTCATCTATCAGACAACATTTTGTCCTTTATGGTGAGTGATGTCTTTCTCTACGAAAAAAGCTGCTGTACTTACGTCATGTTTTTGGGAGCTATACTGACTACAAGTCCTTTAACCATTGGGTCTATGGGTCAGATAGATTTTGGCGATGAAATTAGCACATGGAGTCCTATGGGTAATCACCAAGTGAGACACTTTTTTTCAGCAGGCAATGTTTACAGTGTCCAAGCTATACACATAACACATTGGGGACTGAGCGATAAACTAAGCATGCTAGGATAAAGTTTTCTGTACAACGCCTATACCCTGGCCTCAGACAAGCTGGTAGGGGTTAAGCACAGAATAAAACACAGAAAGGCGGCAAAACACGAAACACTGCACAGTGGCCCTGACACTTGTCTACTCACTGCCCTTAGCTGTTTTTATGCCTTTTTTACTGCAACCAGATCGTGTTTAGGCCTTGCGTTGATGCCGTGTCCGGCAACTGGCTGCCTACAGCTGTGGAAGGTGTAAACGGAGTTGCAATGTGTGTGTTCAGTCCCAGTACTGGCATTATCTGCATGTTTAACTTGACAATCACTATCTTTGTTAATACTAGGAGTACAAGACAATGTAGTATATCATTTTGACACAGTGTGTGATGGAGATTAAGAGAAGAGAATCATATTTCAGCTTTGAGTAAGATTAAAAAATCACTGTACAAATAGACTAAAAAAGGGCTTATATAGCAGATTCTCACCTTGGTTCTTTATGATAATGGCCTTACTATGCTAAATATTAATTGCATAGATATTAATTTTGACTTATCAGTGTGGGTAGCTCAACTGAGATACTGAGTGACATATTTCTACTTATACATTGTACTCACAGGTTGTAGATAGCAAAATCAATTCATTGCATGAAGCCCTGGGCCATATGTGATCTATATCACAAGTTCAATCTTTTATGCTTTTTTACCTGCTATATCTTGAAACTCCATGTGTATAATATATATCTAGTTTATCACCCTTACTAAGAACATTCCATTTAGTTCATTTTCACCTTGAGATGACCACTATGCACCTTGAGACGACCACTTGATACACAGCCTTTGAATGGGACCATTTTCATTTAAAAAAAGAATAAGTGTCTTACATAAATAAACAATATAATGTTACTGTTGATGGTGCTGTATTGTAATGAAAATGTATGTTTTGCAGCAGCTAAATTGGAAGGGAAATTTCAGTAAAAATTATGTTCATCGTTGTTGCCATTCCCATCCAATTAGAGGAAATAATCCTAGCCCTGCATTAAAAAGGCTTAGTTTTATGATTATCTATCAATATCCACCACAGTAACATTTTGCTTGACTTAGAATTTATGTTCTTGATGTCATATGGTTCCTTTGCATACTACTCATAATAGAAAAACAGCAAAGTTTGAAACCCATGCATTGAGATATCATCTAGAGAATGCAATGTCCCAAGATATTATGGATATGAATCTTTTGATGTAATCCTACATAATCAGTAGTTTCTACTCAATTAAAGGCATACCTCTTTCTGTGAGTGATGGTTGACTCAAGGTGAAATGGTGGTCATCTCAAGGTGAAATTGGCATGCCTGGGAAAATGAGTCCTACACTAAAAGTATTTTACATTTCTGAACATTTGTTTATGTCATCATTTACTTATGATATCTATGTCTAGAATCGATATTTGGTACATGTGAACAATCTCAATGTTCAGAATCTGCAACCAAAGTAAAAGATTTCTGGAGAACTGGCCAGTTGGCCATGATAAAAACCAGTCAAACATGGGTACTTTGGTGTATTGTTATACAATGATAACTACTCAACACATCATAGGTGGCCAGTCCATGGGATACTATAACACCTCTATTTCAGGAATATTAGAGGTACAGCCCCATACAGTAGATGTAAAAGTGAGAAAAATAAGGTGGCAGGTGGTCAACTCAAGGTATGTGGTTGTCTTTAGGTTAACCTACCCTATATTGGTTTTAGTCATTTGTGATACCTGGTCTAAATATGACATCAAAGGACAAATGGGAAGTGGATTTCAAAAAGTTTTCAGTGAAAAAGTCAGTGCACAATATATAGATTTAAAAAGCGTCTGCTTTTGTTTGATATAAATACTTCTATAAGATTTATATACCACTTGTTCGCCCTGTAGGTGGACAAAAAATGTGGAAGGGGAAAAGTGCAAAATTTAAGATTTCTAGGGCAAAAAAACAATGTTTTTTTTTAGAATTTAGGGAGTGCACTTATTTGAACTGATTTTTTATTTTGGTTTTTAGCATCTAAAAATCAATTTTCAGCAGCGGTGCACTTATTAGAATGAATATGATAAACTCCTACCTCTGCATTATATTCCATGGCCCACTAAGTGTTAGCTGTCACTGAAAAAGTAGTTTAATGCTGTTTTTTTTATTAGTTTAGTAGAGTGCATTATTACAAGACTTCTGTGATTTTGGGTGCTTTTTCTGGATATTCCCATGCACATACCTGTCGATATTGCACACCATGATGCATGTATCATGACTATTGTAAGGAGGCATGTTATCCAGGTAAGAAGGCACATTATCCATGTAAGGAGGCATGTTATCCATGGATAACATGCCTCCTTACATGTCATATGTTACATGTTAAAACCTATGAAATTTTTCATTGCCAGGGTAGGGCTCGAACCTGCAGTCTCAGATCCCGAATCCAACTCCCTATGCACTGCACCACAGGGACTGACGAGAAGTGGTTGGCTAGAACCAGGCTTTGATATGATACAAAGCCTGGGGAGGGTACTCACATATAACTACTATACATTCAAAGTGTGAAAATACCCGGAAGTCTGGGTTGTGCCCCCCAGCTTTGTCGCTACTGCTCGCATAACGGCGAGGACTGTGGGACGCGTTCGAACCAAACCAACGGCTGCCGGGCACCGAGGTGTGACATCCGGTGGTCTAGTGGTTAGCGCATTGCGCTCAGCTGCTAGAGGTAGGTGGGACGAGTCTTGGTCCCGTCGAACCTTTTTACGCCCTCGTGTAATTATCCTTTGCTAACACACACAAGTCATGAATTATCCATTGATTACTTGTTCTGTAACCACTTCATTATCTATATAATTATTATGTGTATAGCTGCATTTTACAAGGATGGGAACTGCATGACTGGGCATGACTGGGCAATGACTGGCTTAAGTGGGCATGACTGGTGATGAGACTTAGTTAGGACTATAAAGTAACATCTGTATTGAGATCTCAATGTACCTCTGTTATAACAACAACAAAAACCTGATAGTGAACAGTTGTCATGATGCACAAGTGGGATGATTCACCAGTGCTACATCTAAGAACCATGCTCACCATTTAGTATTTTACACAAGGACCATGATCTGCATGATGCATGAATACAGCATGGGCACTCTAGCTGAAGTCATTGCTAAAGCTGATTGCAGTGAGTATCACTGATATCAGTTACCAGATGACCACCACCTGCCCCCCGAGAGGCCTGCAGTGCATAGTTAGGAATATCTCAGTGGCTGATAATAAATCCTGCATCCACCATCCGTCAGTTTCATCTGTTTCATTTCTCATTGATTTCTATGGAGAGAGAAAAAAACGGATAAAGGGAGACGGATGGTCCATCTGTCGCAGTGGATGCAGCCCTTTAGGCTTTGAGGGATAAAGACATTTGAGGGATAAAGACATTTGTGCTTTAATGCTATATTTGAGGGTTAATGGCCCGTTGGTGTCTTTATCCCTCAAATCAGCACTGATAAAGACAATTTGAGGGATAAAGACCCAATATGGGGCACTATACATTTATATAGGCTTATATAGGTTAACTCCCCATTTTTGGCACTATGCCACTGTAGTCGTGTATGTTTTATATCCTACCTCTCCTCCTAGGGCACCAAGGAGGACAGCATAGAGTAAAATATGTTGAATGAAAGATAACTTAATCCAGTATTAGTTTTCACTGTCTACAAAGAAGGGATAGCACCTAATGGCACACGTGAAGTTGGTATTGCTAATATACCGACTAACAAATTAAACCTTACCAAGTTGCCATTCCTTTAGGCGCTAAAGTATCACAATTGAGATGAACTACTTTCTGCATCAATTGTGAAAAGATAGTTTTATTACTTAGAGGACTTTCTTCTGCAGACACTGCAAACACAGCCCACCATTCTTCAATGCAGTTGTTACCTAACACCAAAGGCAAATAAGGGGGGAATATATAATCTCCTTTTAATTTAGAAATTAGACATATGGATGACCACAAATACATTACATAGACATGTTTCCAAGGCTATCAATCCAGAAGTTAATGGACTTAAGGTAATATCATTAACTGGAATCGGAATTTGATATCTAAATGCATTTTCTAATCAATCTCAGAAATATAACTAGTACCTTTTTAGTTAGCACACTACACTTATCTATTCCTCTGTGCATTAATCACATTGTAATTTACGTCAGATACTGTCTCTGGGGTGATATTGAACGGTCTGCCATTATGTAAGATGGAGTATGTTCGGCCTCTAGTACATTCATGGTGATGGTAGGATCAATAATTATGGTGAATATGATAGATTGTGGGAGGGAGATGAGAGTTGTGATTAAAATACAGCGTTGGTTTCATGGCGTTTGAATGACCTTCCTGATCTATCCACTCCCCATGCCAATATCTCCCACATACCTATCCCCACAGAGTTCTGCATGTAATATGTAGCGCTGCAATCTCCCTACCGCATGGCACTTTATGGGCGTTTGTCATAAAAAAATGAGAGGCCGATGTGATTCATGTGCACAGGCCAGAAACCAGATACGAGACTTTTTATGTCCATTGTCCATGGTAGATTTTATTGTATCCTCGGGTGGTCTGATCCAGGTGGTAAATGATTGTCGGGCGCTGCATATACCTCAGGAGAGTATTATAGCCTCCCCCACGCCCTGGTGTTGTGGGAGTAGTAGTAGTAGGGTGGTAGATATGGATTGAATGGTAGCTAGTTTAGAGACAGCATATAGGTAGCTATAGGCCATAGAGCTGGTATGAGGCAGTTGTGTGCGAAACCATCTACAAAAGACGCGTTCGCCACCAAATTAAGCTATACAAGGTTCCAATTTAGCCCACAATTCACCACGGTGAAGGCTTCTTCGTTTACCACCAATATATGCTATTTGTTCAAGGAAATTCAAGTGATTATCTGGCACCTCAATGTCATAGAATACAGAAATTGTGATATTAAGTACTGGTGAATTTCCTGAAGGTGATTGGAGCCCCTGCTTGCTCCCCTGCTGCTGTGTGGACAGGGACTGGGGACAGGGGGAGCATTGGTAGCGGATGTCAATACCATGTCAGCCGGCGTCAATACCATGTCAAGCAGTCCCCAGTTACCCCTGCACTCCACGCACCTTTTCATAATACCGTTATTGAAGGGCTTTATGGGCGATTGACCTGGGGGAGGGGCACCTTTATTGGTGGCGCAGGAATATGAACGGCACATTTAGAGGTAGGGGTAGCCTACCATAGCCATCTACTGCTAGTTTAGTGTAAGTGTCATTTCCTATGACAGATTGCTGCCTGTTGGGGGGAAAGCTATGGCATCTTTATAATTGTGAGACAAATTACCAGACATCTTGAAACAGGGGGCGATTTTCCTGGCCAGACATAACAAACGCTAACAATTACATGAATGTGTTTCATGTTATTATTCTATGGTCTTAGACAGACCATAGAATAGTTACAAGAACCATGTTCACCGATGTTGAATCGCCCTTCTAGTGTAGACTTGTCATGACCAAGTCTCTAGCCTAGCCACATATTGCCCTTTTTTACTCATAGGATTACACATAGGGTTGCACAGGGACCAACCTATCCTTTTAATGTTGGCTGTTAGTGCTTGGACAAAGAAAGTCTACTCACCCTGGATATAGCTGTGAAAACCCATTTTAACCCTTTAATGCACTGGTGTCTGTTTCTATAGGGGTATACATAGGGCAGTGCATAGGGTTTATGATGCATTGATTCACACTGTGATCCTTACAGGATTAGCAGGCTGTCCAGGGGCCGCACATTCTTCCCTATGGCCACCAGCACCAGTAGAGACACCCAAAATTGGTCTAGTATCCGTTCTACTCAGCCCTAACCATCTCACACAGTTTGGTACCTGTACAACGCCAATAGACCCCTCTGAAGCCGTTCTACTGAGCCCTAACCATCTCACACAGTTTAGTACCTGTACAACGCCAATAGACCCCTCTGAAGCCGTTCTACTGAGCCCTAACCATCTCACACAGTTTAGTACCTGTACAACGCCAATAGACCCTCTGAAGCCGTTCTACTGAGCCCTAACCATCTCACACAGTTTAGTACCTGTACAACGCCAATAGACCCCTCTGAAGCCGTTCTACAGAGCCCTAACCACCCCACACAGTTTAGTACCTGTACAACGCCAATAGACTCCTGAAGCCGTTCTACAGAGCCCTAACCATCTCACACAGTTTAGTACCTGTACAACGCCAATAGACCCCTCTGAAGCTGTTCTACAGAGCCCTAACCATCTCACACAGTTTAGTACCTGTACAACGCCAATATACTCCTCTGAAGCCGTTCTACAGAGCCCTAACCACCCCACACAGTTTAGTACCTGTACAACGCCAATAGACTCCTCTGAAGCTGTTCTACTGAGCCCTAACCATCTCACACAGTTTAGTACCCATATCACTCCAGATACAGGTACAGCATTGTATTTGGCCATGAAATAAATGATTTGTCCTTAAAAGATCGCTAAATAGGCCTAAAATATCGCTAGGTTGGTATAATAGACTCTACACATTTTTATTAGCTGAGAGACCCTTAGACCACCTGTCATTTTATTCCATAAGGTCAGCGTGATGCACCAATGCATTTATTTGTCCTTAAAATATCGCTAAGTTGGTGGTAACTTTGTTCCCATTGTGCATATTTGAAAATAAAGACCGGCATGACGTTCGCCAGCTCGAGCTACCCTTTATCTATAAGTCACACTATGGGAAACTCCTATTATTAAGGGAGATACGATTTATTTTGTAAAACTGCCAGTTCTTGGACCTCTCTGCCAGTGCCTGGACTGGCGTCTGCCCCCGCGTCCCAAAAAAGCCTATATTTCGATCCATTCCTTCCTCAAACCTGCCCTTTTTCGCCGGTGACACTGAAAACAGATAGGTTTTGGCTGGAGGTAGGGCGCAGGTGGACCAGCTCAGGCCGAAAAGGCTGCAAGTCAAAAAAATTATTTCGCTTATTCTTTTCTGAAACAAATTTTTTAGGGGGGCATGTCCTTTAGGGGGACAAAACACCCCAGATTGATACCAAACATTCCATATCCGCGCGTATTATTTGCATAATTAGCATAATTATGCAGTATCTTGCTACTGTTCAATATAATATAGATATGTTCCATTGGTCCCTTATAGAATTCATATGCTTGCAAGTATAAACTACTGACTGCACCTAGTGACTAGTGGAATCTGAACAGTAGAAAAGAAAGACCCCTCCTCTACCTTTGTATAGCATCAAACAAGTTGTTCAATGGAGGCAGCCATCGCTTGATCACATGCTTAAACCTTTTAGATCCAAATGCTAGGTACCAGTGCATTATCACTGTTGATAAGCTTTACACATCAATACCTGCGCAAGCCCTGTTTGCACTGAATGGATATCTTTCCATTTCTCCATTCTCTGGTGTTTGATTGAAAATGTTGACGTCATTCTGTGTTTTAATTTGTGTTTTAATCTGTGTTTTTATGGCACATGTATTGAGTTTAGGGCTATAACAGGTTAGAGTTAGTGTTATGGTATGATAGTAATTACTCACTATTTGTCAGTGGTTAATCAATATAATTTTTATGTTAGTAATTACTCACTATTTGTTAGCAATTAGTCGAAATATGTCAGTATTCACTCACAATTTTTCAGCAATTAGTCAGTATACACCTAGTGACTAAGTATTGACATTAAAAAGATCAATGGCATTTTAATCATTTGTGCATCATGCCCAGATTTACATGATGCACTCACATTTTGTCAGTAATTAGTCAAAATATGTCAGAAATAATGCACGATTTGTCAGCAATTAGTCAATATATGTCAGTAATTACTCACTATTTGTCAGCAGTTAGTCAATATATGTCAGTACTTAGTCAATGAATATCAGCAATTATCAATACATGTCATTATTTACTCACAATCTGTCAGCATTTTGGTCAATACATAACAGAGAAATAGCGATTGATTCAATTGTGCATCTTGCCTTGACTGGTATTTGTCAAAATATGTCAGTATCTATGGACTATTTGTCAGCAATTAGTTAATATATGTAAGTAATTATTCACTATTTGTCAGAAATTAGTCAAAACATGGTAGTAGTTACTTACATTTTATCAGTATTTAATCAATATATGTTAGTAATTGTTCACTATTTGTCAGCAATTAGTCTATATGTTAGTAATTTCTCACTATTTGTCAGCAATTATTCAATATATATCAGTAACTACTCACAATTTGTCAGCAATTAGTCAATATATGTCAGTATTTACTCACAATTTGTCAGCAATTATCAATACATGTCACTATTTACTCATAATCTGTCAGCGATTAGTCAATATATAACAGAGAAATAGCCATTGATTCAATTGTGCATCCTGTCTTGACTGGTATTTGTCAAAATATGTCAGTATCTATGGACTATTTGTCAGCAATTAGTTAATATAATTATGTTAGTAATTATTCACTATTTGTCAGCAATTAGTCAATACATGGTAGTAGTTACTTACATTTTATCAGCATTTAGTCAATATATGTTAGTAATTGCTCACTATTTGTCAGCAATTAGTTAATATATATATTAGTAATTATTCACTATTTGTCAGCAATTAGTCAATACATGGTAGTAGTTACTTACATTTTATCAGTATTTAGTCAATATATGTTAGTAACTGCTCACTATTTGTCAGCAATTAGTCTATATGTTAGTAATTGCTCACTATTTGTCAGCAATTATTCAATATATATCAGTAACTACTCACAATTTGTCAGCAATTAGTCAATATATGTCAGTATTTACTCACAATTTGTCAGCAATTATCAATACATGTCACTATTTACTCATAATCTGTCAGCGATTAGTCAATATATAACAGAGAAATAGCCATTGATTCAATTGTGCATCCTGTCTTGACTGGTATTTGTCAAAATATGTCAGTATCTATGGACTATTTGTCAGCAATTAGTTAATATAATTATGTTAGTAATTATTCACTATTTGTCAGCAATTAGTCAATACATGGTAGTAGTTACTTACATTTTATCAGCATTTAGTCAATATATGTTAGTAATTGCTCACTATTTGTCAGCAATTAGTTAATATATATATTAGTAATTATTCACTATTTGTCAGCAATTAGTCAATACATGGTAGTAGTTACTTACATTTTATCAGTATTTAGTCAATATATGTTAGTAACTGCTCACTATTTGTCAGCAATTAGTCTATATGTTAGTAATTGCTCACTATTTGTCAGCAATTATTCAATATATATTAGTAATTACTCACTATTTGTCAGCAAATAGTCAATATATATCAGTATTTACTCACAATTTGTCAGCTATTAGTCAATATATGTCAGTACTTAGTCACTCTATAACAGCAATTATCAATACATGTCAGTATTTACTCACAATCTGTCAGCAATAAGTCAATATATAACAGTTAAATAGCCATTGATTCAATTGTGCATCCTGCCTTGACTGGTATGTGTCAAAGTATGTTAGTATCTATGGACTATTTGTCAGCAATTAGTTAATATAATTATGTTAGTAATTATTCACTATTTGTCAGCAATTAGTCAATACATGGTAGTAGTTACTTACATTTTATCAGCATTTAGTCAATATATGTTAGTAATTGCTCACTATTTGCCAGCAATCATTCAATATATATTAGTAATTACTCACTTTTTGTCAGCAATTAGTTGATATATGTCAGTAATTGCTCACAATTTATCAGAAATTAGTCAATATATGTCAGTAATTACTCACTCTTTTTTAGCAATTAGTCAATATTAAGCGTTTAATGTATGTTATGGGTACGCACGAGTGGGTTTATGGGTTAATAATCCACGAGCCCGAAGGGCGAGTGGATTATTAACCCATAAACCCACTCGTGCGTACCCATAACATGCATTAAAGCGTTTATCGAACATATTTCTCCATTTTGTATTAATTTCTTACCTTATAACCCAAGAATTAATCCAGGAGAAGACATTTTGTAAGTGCATCCTATCCGCACGGTTTGCCAAGCCAGCGTAGCCATTGTTTTTACTCCACCCGTCAGACCCTCGTCTTTCCAACGAATTTTCGGGTATAATCCAAGGATGTCAAGCCCTGTTATTCTAACACCGCCAAATATACGATCTCTAGTTGGTGTTCGCCTTCATTTTGTCTCCATTTTCTTCAAAATAAATAAGAATCCATTGATTTTCCATACCGATCCAACGCACACGGCCCGGTACACGGCCATTGCTTCTTGTTGACAGAGAGGGTAGGTGCCCGGATGTAAAAACTAGGTCAGCCACGCGTCGAGCAAGGAATGGCCGGACGGGGCGGGTCCCGACTCGTATTGATGTGGAAAATCAATGGATTCTTATTTATTTCGAAGAAAATGGAGGAATTTGGCATGGCATGTTCATCTAGGATATCTAAGGATGGTTCTGTGTTAATAACTCCACCAGGCTCCATATATTCTAGGCCATCGAGGTGTGTAAACTTCAGGTATGTCGGAAAACTTTTTCAAATCCTCCATGTGCAGTGGTTTCTAGCACCGGTCGGCTTGGTATAGTGGACAGCGAGCTCGCCTCCTGCCCCAGCGGCCGGCGATCGATTCCCCGTTGAACCTAGACGGTTTTAACAGGAAACGTATGGAGGAGTTGACTTTGTATATTCCTCAATTTATTAACATGTCCGGATTGAAACCAGCAGCTTCTTGAAGACGAAGAAAAGGTCTGAGAGTGCGTTATAGCTATATAACGCACGGGGGTTATGAGCAAAAAAGCACTCCTGAGGCTCAGATAGTTAGATAAATGTCAGTAATTATTCACTATTTATCAGAAATAGTCAATATGTCAGTAATTACTCACTCTTTTTCAGCAATTAGTCAATATTTGTCAGTAATTATTCACTACTTATCAGAAATAGTCAATATATGTCAGTAATTACTCTATTTGTCAGCAATCATTCAATATATATTAGTAATTACTCACTTTTGTCAGCAATTAGTCGATATATGTCAGTAATTGCTCACAATTTATCAGAAATTAGTCAATATATGTCAGTAATAACTCACTCTTTTTCAGCAATTAGTCATTACATGTCAGCAATTATTCACTATTTATCAGAATTAGTCAATATGTCAGGAATTACTCTCTTTGTCAGCAATTATTCAATATATTAGAAATAACTCACGTTTTGTCAGCAATTAGTCGGAATATGTCAGTAATTGCTCACAATTTATCAGAAATTTATCAATATATGTCAGCAATTACTCAGTCTTTTTCAGCAATTAGTCAATATATGTCAGTAATTATTCACTATTTATCAGAAATAGTCAATATATGTCAGTAATTACTCACTCTTTGTCAGCAATTATTCAATATATATTAGTAATTACTCACATTTTGTCAGCAATTAGTCAATATATGTCAGTAATTGCTCACAATTTATCAGAAATTATTCAATATATGTCAGTAATTACTCACTCTTTTTCAGCAATTAGTCAATATATGTCAGTAATTATTCACTATTTATCAGAAATAGTCAATATATGTCAGTAATTACTCACTCTTTGCCAGCAATTATTCAATATATATTAGTAATTACTCACATTTTGTCAGCAATTAGTCAATATATGTCAGTAATTATTAACTATTTATCAGAAATAGTCAATATATGTCAGTAATTACTCACTCTTTTTCAGCAATTAGTTAATATTTGTCAGGAATTATTCACTATCTATCAGAAATAGTCAATATATGTCAGTATTTACTCTCTATTTGTCAGCAATCATTCAATATATATTAGTAATTACTCACTTTTTGTCAGCAAATAGTCGATATATGTTAGTAATTGCTCACAATTTATCAGAAATTAGTCAATATATGTCAGTAATTACTCACTCTTTTTCAGCAATTAGTCAATATATGTCAGTAATTATTCACTATTTATCAGAAATAGTCAATATATTTCAGTAATTACTCACTCTTTGTCAACAATTATTCAGGATATGTCAGTACATAGTCACTAGATATCAGAAATTAGTCAACACATGTCAGTATTTACATACAATTTGTCAGCATTCAGTCAATATATGTCAGTATTTATTCACTTTTTGTCAGCATTCAGTCAATATATGCCAGTACCTCCTCCTATGTCGGTAATAATGCAGTGTTTGTGAGCAACTATTCAATATATGTCAGTAATTACTCACTATTTGCCAGCAATTAGTTAAAGCATAGTTTAGCATAGCACATAGAACACAGTTGCCCATAGATCATTTTAGGGCAATGCCCTATCCTTAGACATTTTTTTGATAAATACCTTCTTTCAGAGGTAGTTTCAGATGTCTGGTGTCTGTTTTTTGTTACCATTCTTTTCCCCACAGATCCTTATTCTTGAATCAGTGTTGTTGATCACCTGCTTGTAAAATAATTATTCATATGTCTACGTAATGTTGGAATTGATGAAATATCTATAGTATACACCAAAGAAGACTTTGGCCTGGAAAGGGTTGTTGTAAGGCCCTGGGGAGGGGCGTGCGTCACATACATGTACCTTGGACTGTGTGTACACGAGGTGACTGCTTACGTTGGGTATTGATCCAGGTTTAGTGCCTATTTGTAACCTAAAGAAATCCATCCTTCAAACCCGACACCTCTTCTCTCCACTCCCCCTACAACTAGCTCCAACACCCTCCCACCCTGAACCCCATCCACAGAAGTACCCCACATTAGACCCGGTCCCGCTTCATCTATCCTGGACGGCGTCCAATTCAATATGTATGTGATTACTGGTGAATCGTAATTCTTAGACTCTTCAAGAGTCCCCAACTGACCCTGGCCAGCCCTGGTTACCCTGTATGTCTATGTGAGTAACTCCCTGAGTAGACAAGCTCCCGTGGTAATTACTCATTGCTATAGCTGCATGTAGACGGGTGTACCCAAACTAAATATGCTTATATAGTCAGTGCTCTTTGCTGTATGCCCTTAACCAACACACTTTGCTGTATACCCTTAAGCACTGTTTGATAAATAACTGAGGGAATTTCGCCACATTTAAAGGACTCTTTACCTATTTCAATGACAAATCCTGCATTGTTGATAGATATGAGTATATGTTACATAATAATGCTATTGCATCCAACTCGGGTGGCAACACTAACCACCAGGTAGCATTGCATAGCTCATCCTCACTGCCGCCTTACATACATATAGAATAGTCCCTGAGGAAGTCGAACATTTATGACAGCATGGGTACCAGGTAAAAATAAGTATGATGTTCACATGGAGAATACCTGTAAATTGTGGTACCTATTGAGAATCTCTACTGGGTATCACTATAGTCGTTGGCTTGGGTTTATATATAGACAAACACCCCTGGAGGAGGAGGAGGAGGATGTAAAGCGCCAGTATAGTGGTGACAGAGCCTACCGACGCGCTGCTTATCGATCGTTGTTTCTCTGATGTTTTAGATGCTCACACACACTGGTATGACCGAGATTCACAACCTGAGGCAGAGCCTACCTTTGACACTACTACTAATAGTAACACTAGCTTCTGTCGTACCTGTCAACCCTGCTAGAGGGCACTGCAGTGGTACACGCATCATTAGTGTGTCTATAGACCACACTTCTGTGTATATCCCCTTCCCAATATTGAGTAAAAAATAGGAGCTCTAATAATTAGCTTTTCAATTAAGTCTTTCAGTTAGTCACACTGGTTCAGGAATCGTCTTTTTCTTCGAAGAAAAAGACAATTACGTGAATCAAGTGAGACATGTTGTATTGTTTGATCTATTTTTCCTCCAAGCACTCATCCCATTCGGCAGATGGCACACGCAAAGAGGAATCTCTAGATGAATAAGATTTGTCACCCTTGAGCTGTCACAGGTATCGATGACTGCCACAGCTCATTACCAGTTACCTAAAGGGTGGCAAAACTGATTAGATAAATCTAGTCTTTGGAAGGGACAGCTCACTATCAGGTGCAAAGGGACTGCTCTTTTGTAACAAGGCAGATATGTCTGAGATAGACAGATGTTCACATGTCCTCCCTGCACAAAGGCCCAACCCCAATGTTAGCCTGGATAACAGTCAGAATCTGGGTCAGAGAGCACCTCAATCTCACTGAGTACCCGAACATCAATAATGTAGTCCCAGAAGGCTGTTGTGACGGACGCGCTCCAATCCTTACCCACAATGAAGTCCAACCCTAGCCCATAAACCCAGAAATATACGTTACCTACTTATACAGCCCTACTGTACACGCTCAATTCATCAAAATGCGATAAATATTAGATATTAAACAGTAAAGATTGTGTGAGGGGTGTATTTCTCTGTAACATTACTGTTGCAAACACGGACACTTGAAATGGCCATCTCGTTTTGGGATTCTGAAATATGAAAACTGATCTGAAACTTTGCACTTCTGCCTGTATCCGTCAATTAGTAACAGTAAGCGTGTCGTTAAGAATTCAAGATTCCAATTTGTATCAATATTTCACCTGAGATGGCAAGGTGGACAGCACCTGGGACATGCATTAGGGCGGTACGCCTGAGGTGGAAGGTAGCACGTTAACATGTGCTAATCGTGAAATGCCATGGACAGTCAGTCCCAAAGTTGTGTGATCTCTGCACACACTGTTTCGGTTCCCTTTTGTGCCGGAAAAGGAAAGGGTGAACTAATTTAGTCCCAAATCTCCTTGGTCCACCCTGAAATGAATATATTTTGACAAAATAAAGTTTGGATCAGTTATTTTAGACCAGAATATTGTAACATTGGGCCACGAGTTGGACGTTTCTGCTATTCTGCTACTCTCATTTGTCCACACAAAAGCACATGGCTGTCGTGTTGCGAGTAATGGAGTGGTCATTATATGTACAAGAGGGGAGGTGGTGGGTTTTCATGGACCTTTGAAAACTACCTAACAGCATTCAGATTCTTTTACTGCCGCTCACTAAGAAGTGATTTTGCAAAATGAGCCCCCCCCCCCCCACACACAAAATTAGGTTATGGGTTGGACCAGTCTACAGTCGTTTTTATCGTGACCAACCTGCACAAGTAGGAGGGGGGAACTTTTGCCTACAAAAGCTATGACATGTGAGGAACACAAAATATATGACTTTTAGTTTAGTCTACTGAAGGAGGGCTAGCATGGCGATTTTCAAAGCCCCCTTTAAAATGTAGGTTGTTGTAATATGTTTGTCAGCTTGCACTACCATCTGGTGTCTACATAGAAATACTGTATATTGCGCCATCTATAGGATGGGAAACTAGACTAACACAAGCCTGTCCCTAGTGTGGGAGTTGCAGCAAGTCTCCAGCTAAGGATTTAGTTTCTCTCGCTGTACTGTTCACGGTTTCACCAAGGATTGAAGAGTGTGAGAGACTGTCGCCAAGCAGAGGCAATCCTAGGCATAGTAGTAGTAAGAGGGAGTGAAGGCTCTAGTCCCCAGTCTCCTTTGCCACCCGTGAAGGGCCTAGGATCAAAGAGGGGTACCTCAGTAACCAGCTCTTGTCCCCAGTCTCCTTTGTCCACCTGGGGTGCCCATGCACAGGTAGAAAATTGGGGGAACCAGCAAACCCAGGTTCACCCTCTGACCTTACATATAGAAGTAAACAGGAAGCCTCACCGGAAGCTGGACTGACCTCGTGGTACTGTTATATTACTCTACTGTCACTCTCCCAGCACAGGCCGGTCAAACCGTGGATCTCTGCTGGGACGAAAATCAGTGTAGTGCGGTCAGAAGCCACAAGGTGGCATCTCTATGATATTTGAGGGCTCACTTATACATACAAATTTATACTGTCACGTCTGGTACAATGGTACACTAGATACCTGCCCATGCATTTGTCTTGTACTTGAATGCCTGCAGTAGCATAGCCACCACAGGCGGCGTTGATAGTACAGTGTATAACAATGAGCAGTAAACACGGAAGAATGAGCTCCTCTGTGCTGCTCAGCATGACAAGGTGGCGCCCTTCTCAGATTTCCCCTTTTGATGATGTTGTTTAAGCTCCACAACAGTTTTGCCCCATCAGAATGGCCCATAATGAGTTCCCTTTTATACGACCTTGTAGTGAGGCCTTAGCAGGATATAAAATAGCATGAGTTTGACATCCCTCTTCGGATTATCGTGCAGGTAGTTTCATGTCAATTTAGCATGAGGTACCGAAGCAAGATCATGTTGTGGCATAATGCCAAACAATGCTGTTCGTTTTTACCTGTGGCATTTCGTCAATGATTTATATTCTCACCAAACAGATTTGTCTCTTATTTGTGAACTGTATTGAAGCGGTTGCACGCTGATTTGTGATGTAAGATATCATTGCACACAGAAGAGCGCATCAAGGGAAAATATCACAATGAAAGTACATTATATGCATTGATATGCTTCAATGGTTTTCTTTAATTTTCTTGTGGAGGAGGGGGGTACTGTGACAGACTTTAAAGCTACCTGTTTCTAGAGAACCAATGGCTCAAATCATTTCCAAAAATGGAATTTCTTATAGCATACATCTGTTTTATGGCAACCTGTTTTAATTCAGACCACAGTGCAGTTCATTGCCAATTGTTCTATTTGGTTTTAACATTGATCTGTTTTCTCCTTTCTCTAGGTGAGTGTACTTTATGGTGTCAGTGACGAGAGTCCGGAGTGGTGAGTTTTTAGCGCGGCAACTAGTGAGTACTACTCGTGAGATGAGTAGACTAGTGTATGGTTCACAGTCGCCACGGTGTAAGGGATAGGGAGGCCTTGCAATCTATTTTCGTTTGTGGCTCCTCTGCTATGGACTATTCCTGCTCACTATTCTAATGTAATAACAACAGTGTGTCTACTTTACTTATCAGAGAAGGAATTTTCAGAATATATCTCATACTTTTGATTTTATTCGCAGATAAGACATTTCATCATTTGGAGCCCTATGGCAGATTAGCATTAGAGCATTTTAAGATTCAGAAATGCATCCCTTTAGCCTTTGATTTAGAATTATTTGTTTTGAAACTACTATATATATATGTAGTACAGGTTTTATCTCAGTGGGTTATGGTACAATTGGATCATATTTTCTGTATTTGAACAAAGTATTCACTGTTAAAGATCTCTATGGAGAAATCAGTGCTAAAGTGTGTGTTGCCATATGTGCATTTTTGTAAATCAGAGGAGGTTGAAGTGTAAGGCCACCTTGTGGAACTGCTACATTCTTTTCTGTGAAAAATCTTTAGTTTACATTGAAATAATGCTTTCTCAGAATATGTATCTGCTATTGGTGATGAAAGATTAATTTAATTACTCCTTTCATTATATAAACAATTTTGTGGAATACTGAAAACATGTATGCACACAGAGGTACTTACACTGTGCTTCCCCTCTACAGAGAGGTAGAGTGATCTGGCCGGTTTGCTGACCACTGGCCCGTGACAAGGTACAGACCTATTACAAGGTGATTGGCAGTTGGGTGTGTGTGGGGGGAGGGGGTTGAGGCAGAGCAGGCTCCTGGCGATCTGAGACAGTGTACACTCATAATGACACACCTGTTGACTATGGCATTGAACATTGAATAAGACAGGTCCCTGTGGCAGCTGAGTGAGGTGCATGCAGAATGGACAGTCTACAGACTATTAGTACTTAGCTGCAGTGAGTAGTTCAGGTAGAATTTGTGCTATATACTACCAAAAGTCCAGATGATAGTATGCCCTATCTCTCTCACCAACTGAAACTAGACACAAGATTACAAGTCGCCGCGCCATGTCTCACAGGACTATTCTCTACTATTGTATTAAAATCTACAACACTATGGTTTTATTATAACAGTGCTTATATCAGCCACCAAAGCGGTCCATAGCTTATACATGTATCATAGAAGAGAAACTAATAGCAATAAATCTGTCTCTTAGAATATCTATAGATACAGCTATAGGGGTTACCATACTTGGGCATCTTAATACCCCCAGCTGCTCCTAAAGGCGTTCCTCTTTCATATATCAATATAAGAAATATCACAATGGAAGCCTATGCCTATTGGCTTAGCAAGGCTGAATGAGCTTCACATTACTAACTCATTATCAAACGCCCTACAGTCCCATATTCCATTTCTTCTAATCTCGGTGTAGTCACCGACTGTGGATTGAAATACATCTGCATCATAAAAACTAAAGGATTTAACATAAAAATCCCAGAATATAATTATGAGGGAAATGGTACGAAAATGTGCTAGACGACTTTTTAGGTAAAGCCAGCCTTCCCAAAACGGTGTTAGCAAAGCTTATCAAAGAGGAATGGCCGCACAGCGGGCAGACGACATCCTGCAACAAAACCGAGCTTCCAGTTCCGGCTGGAGTGGCCATCTTGGATAGATGCAGATCGGCAGACAGATCTCCCTTTAGGTGAAAATAGGGGGCTTCAAAGACAGAGGATCCAAATGCCGATGGCAGATTGGGATGAGGGAGGGAGAAGGGCATCTGGAAGATAGTCTCCTTTCATCAGACTCTTCCTGTCTTATGCCCATGTGGCGTGAGGTCTAGTGACTATATGGGGCTTCTAGTGTCAAAGTTAAAGCAATATCCCCACCCCTGTACACATACTATCATTAATAGTTCTCCCATAATGAGTTCTCCCTAACTTCTATGATTAAATTTATTGATTTCCATTATTCCAAAAGGAACGGTGTGGGAATTCAGTAAATTTATACTTATTGAAATAGCAATATCTGATGTGCTATCGCTTGAATATAACGATGAGAATATATCACCATCTCTAGTCATTGTACTATCTTCATAACATTTTGAAATGGAAGCCTACAAGCATCTCTCATCAGAGAATCACGTTAAGATATACAGCGCACATACAGTGTTTGTGGGAAACATCCTCCTCTCCTCTGTTAGCTCAAATCACGTCCTGCAAATTAGTCCCATTGTCCGCTACTACTTCCCAAGTGACGCAACGTTTTGATGTAGATATTTGCACAAATGGCTTACTTGAAGTTGGAGGGATCCTACAGGAAAAACCTGCTTATAGAGGCAAATGCATTTTATTGAAGGTTTGTCGAAATGCCCTTATACCTCCATTTCTAACCTACTTGGATCTGAGATTCTAATAACTTAATTGGTGTATCATGAGTACACTGCCTTTTAAAACCCAAGATCTATTTCCTACATTCACCTCATTACAAAAACAATAACTGTTGTAAATCATATACTTGATATAACCATGACTAACAATGTCTAAATCTGTTTAACCAATTATTTTATGATATAGGTGATCTGAGAATTCTGATCCAAAATTAGACCAATATAATCCCTCTGCTTTAAACTAAAGTTGATCATGATATCAGCTTCAGCTAGCAATGAAACAGACCATAGCTTCTTCTGCTGTTACACCAGTGGTTTCGATCATAGGAGATGAAGCTGTAAGCGCCTGGGGCATCCGTCTGTGGCAGCCCTCCTATTCCCACGCTACTACCTACCTATGTGAGATTGTGTGCAGCGGAGAAGCAAATTCATCATATTGGATATGCTATATTGCCACCACTAAATATGCTTTGGGCTGTGTTGTGCCCCAAACCTTTGCTTGTAGGGAAATATCGTACATAAAATACTTTATATACATGATAATGCATCTCTCCATGAATAGGATAACATATTTGAACAGGATCCTACGGGTGCTTCAGCAATTACCTCACTCTGCAGCTTACACATATATTAGCTAGTGAGGTACTAAATAAGTTAGGTTTCTCAAATATCTCTTTTCTGTTGATGGCCGATAAATAAACCTATTGCCTCTGACAAACTGATTTACTAGATATTCGATATAATCTAGTTGTTTTGATCGATGGAATATATACTTGTAACAAGACTATTACTTTGCTGATTGGCAGGCTATATTATGCTTTCGCCTACTAGTATGACATGAATGAAAATAATGTTATGAATGCAATTCAAGCTAGGACTGGTAGCTCGGGACCCATGGGGCCCTGTTTCACCCTCATTAGATACCTAATTGGGTGAGATCCCAATCAGTGTCAATGCCTGTAATCACCGTGGGTGATTAGGGAGAGGTGTGGCACCAGTCACACTCCACTGGGCGCCCTGCTGCGTAATTGGATAAGGCAGATAGGTATAAGGACAACCTGGGTCTTCAGTTCCTCCATTCCGATAACTGGTGTCACTCAGATTGCTGAGTTCTACTCATGGTGAAGAAGGACTGTATCGGCTTTGCCGTGTTAAATCTCTTTAGTTATGATGTTGACGATTTCTCCCACACTGTAGTAGATTTGCTAACATTCCAGCATTAAGCAGTTGCTGCTACGGTAAAGAACAGAAATCGAACAGTTGAAAAGATAATGCATTCCAATTGAAAACAAAGTCTTTCCCGCGTATATTACGCATTTAAAATGCGCATAGTCCTATTCCTTTCCACTACTCACTCATATAGACTTCGACTGTTCATTCCTTGTCGAAGTGAGTTATCGGCCCCACAATATGAAAAAAAAAAGATGTCATTGAAGCGATTAGAATAGAGAGATAAATGATTATGGTATTCGGAGAGATAAACAAAAATGACAGTGATAACTGAAAGAATTAACGAGTTAGCAAATGAACTTGTAAATTTATGTGAAACACAGTTGTAAGTAGTATACGGAGAAAATGCTTTTATGCAGGTGGTGTAATGTTAGTAGAGGCCGACGAACCGTGGGGATGGGTTTGTTGGAACAAGCAGCTTATTGCTATGCATGCACATGGGCATACTCCTGTTCCTGAGAGTCAAGAGTATCAACCTTCACATTTACATTAACACTTGTGTTCGCCCACCTGCTTGATTGTGCCGTATTAGATAACAGGTGGGAGAGGGAAAAATGAGATGAACACATAAAAAGCAATCTCATATGCACGTCCATGTGCCCCACTCAGCTCACAAGCACACAGACGTCTTGATGACAGTGTAGATTGGTGGGAGAGGGAAACATGAGATGAACACATAAAAAGCAATATCATATGCACGTCCATGTGCCCCACTCAGCTCACAAGCACACAGACGTCTTGATGACAGTGTGGATTACCTTGTATTGAATAATTTACCACGCATGGGAACAATGGTGATATGTATTTGTTAAACTTTAACACCCAGTAGGAGTGATAATTGAAATGGCATTGAAACGAGTGGATTTTTCTTTCTATCTGCTTAATTGGCCTGGGAGGCACGTTCCCAGATCATCTGCCTCCCCCACCTCCCACTACCTCCAACCTTAAGTAAATGTCAGGCGTGCAGCAACATAGACACTCTTTTAATGAATATCATTCTTTGTCATGCATACTAATGGTTATAAAACCTTGATATGGACCTAGTATGGGCACCATGTTTTCCTTTACTGTTGTCCTGACGTTTTATCCGTGGGTTGGGAGCATGCTAGGTTCAGCTAATATTGACCAGTGGGGTCATGGTGTGCCGCACTTAAGTGGACAGATCGTCCAGCCAGTAGCTACTTAAGTGTCCCTGCAAGTCATGGTGTTACCAGTGTCTGCCCTGCCGCCTACGGTCACCTTTACTCGGTGGCACTAGTGTTTGTCGTGCATTCCCATAGTCATAAGTGCTGGCAAATGTTGAAACATGCAGTACCTGGTATTATGAGGTAGAGGTACTTATGAGTGCAGTCTAAACTCACAACTTAGGGTTCTAGGAACGCCCACAATGTACCCTCAGTGAGGAAACCACATTTACTAATGTAGTTCTAGTATTTTTACACATCTATTATTTCCCTTCACTTTGACCTCGCTAATAGAGTACTTTTCATGGCTTTAATAGTGTAATAAATTCCTAGTTTGCCCCATATTAGTGAGACATGTAGGGTTGAGGGTAAGGACCTAGTGAAATACTACTGTTGACTAAATCTGATTAGTCCCGATTATATCAATAGTAACTACATGTATTAAGTTTCTAGACGACAATCTCGGTATTTCCACCATGGGAATCAGCAGGCATTAAATGATGCTGCGCACAATTTGTCTCTTGAATTCTATGTTATCTTCAGCTCGCAGACTAGAGAATTGGGTAGAGCTATCAAAGACTACAATGTTCTTTCATTTTAATTTCCTTCATAAGTCACCCGTCTTGCATATATACAAGTTGATTTGCTGAGACTCCTGAAGTTCCAAAGAAACTTTTTCAACCTAATTAAAGAGCAGGATATAGCTATTAATGTATTTTGAGGCGATTGTAAATGTCTTTCCTATATGACATTAAAGTTCAAAACAGAAATACCTGCTGTCATTATCAGTCCATTCCAGATTGATAGAAATAAAACATGGTGATATATATTTTTGCGTTGTGTCTTTTTCTTTGATAAACTATACTTTACTAATGTGGCGAGAACAGGACAACGTTTACGTTGGAAGGCTTAGATATGACCTTTAGCCAAGGTTAAGCGGCAACAAGTACTGGTTTTGTGGTGATGGACCCATGACCTACAGTCTCAATGAGCCGCCATTAATTATTGTCTGAGAAAAGAAAAAAAAAGACCCAAACAGGTACCTAATGATCATTCCCTAAACGTGTATTCCGTGTAGATAAAGGAATGTCAGCAATACATTTAGGGTGACATTCTTAATAACATCCTTTATAATAATTACTACGAAACCACAGCGATGTTAATACCTTTGATATGGCACATTAATAATATGTGATATGATATCCTTAATGTCGTTTAGTCGTCCTAATTAAATACGAATTTAAAGCTGCAATGGCATTGTTCTAGTTAGAAGCAATTCTCTAAAGCATCGTACTATCACATTTATTACTCGTATATAGTTTGAAATCATTCTGAATGAGCAAGTCTGCATAATTTGGTATCTGTAAGGGCTTTTGGTTAAGTTCCTTATGGAATGACCTTTGATAACTCCGTTTAGCACATTCTTCAATAGCTATACTGTGTATTATGCAAAGAGCATAGCCCAGTAGGACACCGTTCTACAAGACAATGCCTTACTTCGCTGACACACCATAACACATTAAGTGTCAGCCACACTGTAAATTGCAACTCCTATTCTGTCGATTTGCTAACTGTTGATGGTCGTTCTTACACCTTATACAACATAGCGATACTTTTACAAGTCTCATAATATATCATATACCAGTGATGATCATTTTCGTTTTCCTGAGTCTTTAGATATACATGGGACTTCATATAGCAAAGGTATAATATGACACCATGTGCACACTTTTGTGTCTGAATGGGCTTTGGGTTATCTTATTAAAAATGGCTTGTAGTACTACTTCTCGTGACTGAAAACCACCATAGGGTATGGATATGGCAGCATCAATTTGCACTTAATGTTCGCCTTATGTGGATGGCTTCTAATATTTCATGGGTCTCATTTCATGTATTTTACAACATTAATGCTGAGCTCTGTACGAGATACAGGACAATGATGTCCATATCCCCATGAACATAAACTGATAAAATCCACCAGCCATCCTTCTGCAATACACGCGGCTCTCCTTATTACATCGTTGTGCAGGAGATGGCTCCGATTTGGGGCAGTTAATATATGCCCCACACGCACTGTATGGTGTGATCACCGCCGCTAAGGGAAGCGTGTAAATTATTCAGCTTCCGGTGCCCACGGGCCTCTCACACCTGTCGTGGCCGTCCATTGACCCCTCCAAAGTCTCCCGTGACCCTATAGGCACGTGCCTCCAGGTGAATAATGAAGTGTCAAGTCCAGGCTATATCGGCCTGACTTGGAGACCAATGCAGGGGTTAATTACCACCGACCGTTGGCTATGAGGGAAGCTGGACCCACTCCAAATTGTGGAGCTGGGTACGGCAATTACCGTTAGGACGCTACACCCCTGGTGGCTCATGGTAGTGCTGGTAGGGACGTTTTACACCTTAGGCCCTTACGGTAAGGAACAACACAGGGACGAGGAAGGAGGTGTTATATACTAAAGCCATACTTCCTCTATATATGCCTACCTGAGCAACACATATCACTGACTATCTATATAATACCTGTGATGATGTTGCACATAATGTGATAGTTTTGTGATGATGTGGTAGTGATGATGCCTTTATACATCTCAGGATATGGTTAAGTTAGATTACTTCCATTCTCGACGGTAGGTAGTTTACTTGGTTTTATGTCTGATATACTTCCATCGGTGAACACCATCTAATGGGAGATGCCAGTGTGATATGATAAATACATTGGCCAAGGGTACAATAGGGGCTGATTGGCATTGAAACAATAGCTGCTGCTTGCAGAAGTTGCAATTCTGATGTTTATGTATTGAAATCCGATTCAGTCTATGTTGAAATCTACTATAGATGCGTCTATTATCTATCTACGTAGCCAGAAGAATAGCCAATAACCATAATGCATGCCCCCTTTTTGTTCAGACACAGGTATGTAAAATTCAGGCCAGCAGTTTCTGATTTATAAATGTTACTCTTTAATCATAATCGGAACATTATGTACAATATTATGTTATCAACCCTACCTTGTGGGTTTATATCACCTTTATGCTTGAGCAGTAGTCGTAGCAGCCAAAACAACCCAGTAATTTGGAACAGTTCAAATTGCAGACCCGTACATCACATGTATCGATATACCCTCTGGTGAGCAATGGAGGTTCTAGCTCTGCGTCAGCAACAAGTAAGACGATGGTCAATCCTTGAAAACTATCCATTAGCACTTATCATGTTCAACTCTCCCGGGGGCATAGGAGAGAGAAGGGGGGCTACCCCCCTCCAATCATGAGGAGGGGGGACGAATATGTCTGGGCCCCCTTCCCAAAACTTTTTAAGGCCTTGTGATAAAACGCACAAAATTCCCACATCTCAGGGGCGTAGGAAAAGGGGGGCCAGGGGGGCCTGGGCCCCCCAATCATGAAGGAGGTGGGGCCTGAGTATGTCTGGCCCCCCCCCATATTTTCCAAGAACTCATAAACACAATGGAAAAAAAGCTAAAACTCAACATCTCAAATGAGATTATTATGGTGATGTCATAGGGAGAATGGGGGTCTGAGCCTAAAGTCAGATCCAAAATTTACCAAAAATAACTTTTCTATATGAATTCTAAATGCGCATATATAGACACCATCACGCATCAGCCGACAATTAAAGGTGGTCGCGATGAACAGGGATGTAAGTCTTCAGGATTTATCAGGATTTCCTGATTTCTGAAATTTTTGAATGACATTTATTTTCCTTACATGAGTGGTAAGGAGGGCTATTTGTGAAAAATAGAGGGCTTTTATATCAAGTAAATGTATGGCTTCCTGATATTTGCCTATTCCTGACTTACATCCCTGAATGAAGATTTGCTTCCTACGCCTCTGCATCTTAACACTCACATATGACCAATCTATTCGGTGGGATAGGGAAAGTGGGGGCCTGGGCCCGAAGTAAAAGCCACCAAAGAATACTCTCATATTTTCACCGTTCATTTTAATTTAGTAAATGAATAGATACATAGCACCAATTACCTTCTGCATAGTCTCGTGAATTAAGGTAATTCCGATTTGATTTTGCTGATATCATCAGGCAGGCTTGCAACTGTTCCTTCATATATCCATAGTTCTCATCAATTATTGATGGATTCGTTTTAATTTGTCTTTCCATTTAGCTCCTGCAAAAAGCAATGCTTTAATGGTTGTTTATTGATGCTTAATTATTTCAATGGGTCTGTTTGCGCTGTGTGTCAATCATCTAATTCGTAGAGTAGCTGCATGTGATTGTTTTTGTTGTTGTTTTTTTTCTGTCTGGAGTCCTCTCATTTCAACACCCTGCAGACTCCCACTGGATGTGTCACAGCTTTTTAGATTTCTGAAGTCTGATTTAAATAAGCAACCCCTTGCCATTATGTTATTGAGACATTACCTTTCAGGGCATCATGATCCTGCCTCCGGTGTAGTATTTACAATGTATGGTGTAATTAAGTGTAATTTGTAATGTACTCAGGCTTCTGTTACAGCATGTGGGGATACTACTCCTCAAGAAAAGATGTATCAGAATAATTATTTATAATGCAAGGGCTCTTTTTCTTATTCACATAACAGCTGAGGTACTTTTCTTTTCTATCACAATGGACCGCCTACTATATATGCTTATATGCTACGTTTCACTCCTCAAAATGAAACTGTTTTGAATCAATACAACATTAAGGCTAAGCTTGGAGTTAAACAGAATAGACCCTGTCCCACAAACCTCATTTCAACCAACCCAGAATTCAGGTGCCACCTCATCCGCCATCCATTTCCCAATACGTTTCTATTTAGAAATGCATTTACCCCCACTAGCTAGATGCCCTTTTCCCCCACCCCTCACTTCTACGTTTTAGTGAGAATCTCTTTTGGCAATATGCATGATCCCAGGTAGAAACCGCTCATTTAAAAGCGTCTACAGGCGCATGTTAGGAGGGGTTAGGATGGTATGTGTCTGCTCAGTGTGGAGGGTAGCAGTCGTCACCATTAGTGCTGTTAGACTGTTCCATCCGGGAGCACTGTAGCAACAGGTACTGAGTGACGCTGTTAAAATGACAGGATTTACCACCTAGTGAGTGGCCTCCCAGGGGAGTATGCACGATCAGTAGACATGTCTTTACACCCTTGTCCTTTATGACCCTCTTAACCTGACAGCTGATGACCCACTAAATCTCCCATATAACCAAGAGCCATTGGAGCTCTGGTCTGCTCTACAGCGTTGTGGTTTAACCCTACACAACCCGTTGACCAGGGGGAACCTGTACCTAAAGGTTCTCTCCTGTATCTCACTTTATGTGTCATCATTTCGACCACTATAAGTGAGGATAATTACCAATATATGTAAGAGCTTCTCAAATTGTCTATTCAACTTGACCCTGACGCCAGGTCCTCCTTAAACCATCTTAAAAGGGTCTTGATTTAATATTTCCATTCCCCTTTGTGTCTGGTGCACCTATGTGTAGACAGCCACACACATTCGTCCATCCATTGATACGTTATGTAGTTTGTTTACCATGAATATATGACTTAAACTGTCGAAATGACATTTAACAACCATTAATCACTCACTCTGGTCCACCTCCTATGACATCTAACACGGACCTTGTTGACACTCTAGTCCTCTAGTTGGCACCTTACATCCCTGGAGGGACATATGTCATTCCCAACCCTGAATGGGTACTCTAAATGGACTTGGAGGCAGCGACCTCTTTTAATGTAATTTGACGTCCCCAAGGCGAGGACGTACAGGGGGTCTATACAGGGGACTACCATGGTCTGAATTCTGCAGTGGCGCCGCCTATTGACCTGACGGCCAAACAGTCACGAAAGTTAAATTCAGAAGGCAATGCGTATTTCATCGTAACTGTTGCAGTCTGTTATCCTTGAACCAAGAAGAATCTATGCCATTTTTTTTCAACTTCATAGACGCATATACTATTTGCTCGTTCTGGGTATGATTTTGTGAGTCCTTAAGATCACAGCTACTTCCCTCTCACCAACGACAATATTGAGTTCCATGCGCGCATCCCCTGCTTCTTGTTTGTTAAGCTTTTAGACTAATAAAACCTTTTTTATTGGATACTCGCCAAAATACCTTGCATTCACATGTATTAAGGGGCTGTAGCTGTGGTCTACGTTGTACATGCACATTCAGTGCATATTATATTATATTTGCGTGGAGTTTGTTTGACATAGTGGGGTTACACACGCAAACAGTATCGTCTTACAAACAAGTATATATGTATATGTTGGCATAAGCTGATTATGACATTACCAAGGGAATATCTTTTATGTTTTATTCACGATCTCATTTGTTTGCACACCTACTTAGGCGCTGTTTTTGTCCCTTTATTTTGTAATTTAATCGGTTTGATTTACTTGGCGGAATGGAGGTTATTTTTGTTTTGGAGTAAGATAAATCCTGTCACAAATTCCTGGCGTCACTATGATTTTGCTTGGAGTGAAATTTGGCAGCTGATAAATCTAGCCCTATTTTATTTAGGTTTCCCTTTGCCTTCAAACTGGGCCTTCCATTAGAAATGAATTATTATCAAGAGATAAAAATGTGATTTCTGCTTTGCAATTTAGGCGGTTGGCTTTTTTTCTGTAATTGTGTCTAGTCTTTCAGGTGTTTCGGCGTCTTAGTCAGAGGATTAAGTCTGCCATGGAAGAGAAGCAACTGATATGGTTGGATGCAAGGATGTTAGTCATTGACATCATTGATGCCATACGTGCCAAGACCCCTGTAAGGTTCACTTACTGATAGATAAACATCACAATTATTGTCAGGCTTTAAACGAAGACCTTGGATCTTTTCCGGCTTTACTCTTAATTGATCAATGAAACACCCTGTTAAATATAGGATACTATATCAGTCTAGCGTCAATGAGATCTTACTCTGTTTCAGCATTATCGCTCCATTAATCTGTGTATGACCCACACCCCTACGAAACGCCTACAGTTGTTATTCTTTTTGGGATTTGACCTAGCTATCATTGTCCTGTTATGGCAACAGTTGAATGCCGCTCATGACTACTGACATCTTAAGTGTCTACTCTAGTTCCTACCAATATCATATAAAGGGAATAAGCCCATCAAAAGCCCTCTGCAGATTAGACTTTTTTTGGTTGTCTGACCATCTCCCCCTTTCCAGTGTACATACAGTAAATAACAGTATAGTGCCTGATACTGCCAAAGCATTCCCGTCCCTACAGTCTTGAACCCTTTTTTTCGAAATGATTTAAATTCAGTCAGAACCCCATAGCCTTTCGAACCCATTGCGTCCCTGCCTCCCTACAGTGCCTCCTGGAGGAAAGGTAATACACTAAGGCTAATATATCATAGCGCCAGACCTTATCATGTAAAGTACGATGTATGTTGATCAATTGTGGCATGCCAATAACATATAAAACTCCCTGACTGTCTAGTGAACATATATAAGACAAGGCAAGAAGTGCTCTCACAAATTATCACCAGTGCAAGGTGTACCTCCCCTCCCTACCGATTTCTATACACTAAGAAAAAGCCAGAACTGACAGTACTGATGCAATATTGGGGTCTTTGAAGTGGACCTTTCATCGTCATGATCTGAAAGAAAAAGATTATATTTTCGGACATTGCTGTTGAACAACCAGTATTATGTGATTATTTACCAGGCAAGGGTCAACTAAAACAGAGGCAGAAATAAACAAGAAGGCAATATTACGACCGGTAATGTCATGACAGTGCCTCATCACCCCAACACTAACAGCTTGGGACTAGGGAAACATTAAACACCAGCTATTGTATGGGCCAGATTTATCGGCAACCAAATAATGCAGAAAATGCCACTATTTATACAGCTAATCGTCCTGCTTTTGTTTGATTCGCAGGCTCCCATTGAACCACCGTAATTCCTAATTTGTACTCATTAAAGGCGAGTCTTCTGTATTTCCTAATTTGTACTCATTAAAGGCGGGTCTTCTGTATTTTTCTTTGCTTAATTTACAGTAAAGCATGTTTAGCCGTGTGGCAAAGCCATGTCGTTAAAGCAGTGGGGATAATTCAGACCTAGCAGTAGCACCTAATACCAATGTGATAGATGAAACCCCACATAGTAACAGGGCCCAGGCGGAACAGCCTGGTAGAAAGTTCCTTCTTTTACAGGCAAATTTATCCTCCTGCGGCTGCGTGCACAAACAATGGCTGTGGTGGGAGACAATGGTAGGCTAATTGTGGGTTCCGCTGGAGTCAGGGGTGGCAGGGGGAGGGAGGGGATTCTATGGTCGTGGCTCATTTGGTGCCTCGTACAAACCCGCAGCTGCAAAGTACTAAACGCCCCCAACCAAAGATGTCTGTGGGTCTTTGTTCTACATACATAAGATCATAAGATGGTGGCTTTGGTCAAGAGAAAAAAGGTGTGTTTCCAGTAACATGAAGTGAAATGGTAGGGTCGGTAGGTCGGATTTTTTTTTTTTTTTTTTGGGGGGGAGATCAGTCTTACTCCTGTCCAATATAGAAACATAATGACCAGCCCCTAACCAATAGCTACACCATCGGATAGTATACAAGTCCATCATATTCCAAAGGGCAATGACACTCTTTTTAAAAGAAATTTGCCCCCTAAATTCTGAGCTTAAAAGTATGTAATCCAAGTTATTATAAAAGCATAACCTAAGCCAAATAGATAAAAAGTATATTATGAACAAAGGCATATTGGCTTATTCAGCGGACAGAGATGTTTCCAAAAAGTGGTCTGCCATTTTGTACCTCTATTGGTAATCTTATTATTGTCAAAAGGAAAAGAAAAAAAATTGCTCTGGGCCCTGTTTTGCTAGGGTCGGTCGGGTACTTTTTAAACAGTGACTAATCAAGACTACACCATTTACAGCATTGCTAAGAGGGCATGTAAAGGGTTATTCCACTTCGTCGGCCATGTGAATTACAACCGAATAACTTAATATTCTATCAAATAGCATCGGGTCAGCGTTGGTCTGCCGGAATTCAAGCTAGTGGAATAAACCCTTAACAATGGCAATAACAGACTTACAGTATTGTACCTTTTTCAATTCGGCCCAAGATCTGAACTGGGTATTAAAAAAAAAGAATATAAGTAGGAAATCAGATTATTACTGGACAGGTTACAAAATGAAGAAGTCTATTCATATAGCTTCTAGATAGGTCACCCGGGATAGGTCAGGAGAGTGTAGAATGGTTGGCTCGATGCCCTCCCACTTGCCTCACTTGGATAGTGATGGGAGCCTCTGCAGGTCTGTCCCGATAAGAAAAGTGGTTGAGATCCAAATCCCAGCCTGTCGTTATCAGTAGGCTCCCATGCTTTATACCCTGTTAGTATCTTACTCAGGGAGATAGTGGCTATAGCTAATGGTGCCCGGTGCCTGTGCTATCAGCGTACATTAGCGGTGCAATCGCCGTTGGCATAGCCCACAGGCAGCATGAAGGGGGGCAGGAGATCCTCCTGTGGAGCTTGTAGAAATTTAGAGCCCAGACCTAGACCCGGGGCTGCTCATGCGATATGTATATGCTAACAAAACAGCGTGTCTTGGAGAAAAGACCCTGTAGAAGAACAAGAACCTTAACCATAAGGCAGTAATGCGGAGAATGTTATTAAAGGCATTGTAATGTAAAAGAAGTGCAGTCTAGGCGTTGTTCTTTGGGAGGGGTGGCAATATTTTTAAAAGCTTACACCCATGATAAATCAGTTACCCGATATGTCTTGTATGTTTTCGAATTCAAAAGCACAAACAACCTTCACTAACATTTTTCCTAATACCATTGGGACAAAGGCTTGCTTTGGGGAACATTAGGTAAAGTACATTAAATTTACATTTTCTCAAAGCCAGCAACGACTAGTGACTCAATGTTTGAAATGGCGCGAGGAAGACCTCATCTATGGATGTTTAGGTGAGCATTGACTGGGGTTTGGGTGAGAGTTACTCAGTCTGCAGATGGATGGACGAGCGGTTCAGGGTGCAGATGGATGAAGAGCAGCTCATTACATATAGGTGGAGGGGCAGCACACGGTAGATATTTGGGAGGAAGTGCTATGTGTAGATGAAGGGATGAAGTGTGTAGATGGGTGTGGACAGCCCAGTATGTAGATTGGCGGAGGAGCAGCTCATTACAAATAATGGGGGGGGGTGGTTAGCACACTCTATAGATAGGCGGGTAGTATCTACAAGTGAGGAGCAGCCCACTACAGATGGGAGAGGGAGAAATTCAGTGTCTATATAGATGGATGGGAAGCAGCACTGTGGGTAGATAGGCGGAGAGAAGTGCAGTTTGTTTGGATGGAGGAACAGATCAGTGTGTAGATGGTTGGGCAGCAGCGGAGTGTATGTACCGATGTTGTGGGTGACCCTATTGGCACAGCCATCATGGGGGCTGGTTACCAGTGGCAAACCACTAATAAGGGTTTCGGGCGGGGCGTCCTTTTGTACCCAACGATTCTGCAGGGAATGCAAACAATCATTCCATATGATAATTCATCTCTCTAGCTGTCTATACATAGATGCGTGTGTTGAAGGATGGGGGAAGAGGCTAGCATATAGATAGGTGGGGAGCAATAAAGAACGTGAGTTAGGGGGGACAGCGTGGTCAGGTGGCCAAGGCGGCTGATCACGTATACACCATGGCGCAGCAAAGCACTAACGTGACCCCCTACCATGCAGACCCAACCAGCATAACTTTAGACCAGTAATAGTGGCCCTAGGTTAGTATGGATATTTGTGTAATGCAACCCGTGGGCGCTTTAGCATGCCTTGTCCCATACACCCTATTGCTGGTTAATATCCTGCAAAAATCCATAACGGCTAGTTCGTGGATACCCAGTCCTAGATGGCCAAGCAATTAGAATGTTTCATCTTAACAGTAATTATAATGGCTTTTACAGTTATTTGGGCTATGGGCGAATATGGTACTTGTTTGATTACCTGATTTTTATTGGCTTCTGTATATACTACTTACAGTTCTCAGCCTGAACGTAAGAGACATTTCCCTATACTACTTACAGCGTTATGGTGTATATTCTCACCGAGAAAATGGATTGTATAACTTAGTACTTAGGTATTCTTTTAACTGCCTGACAATAAAGGTGTCTACTACACCATTGACCCTAATGTAGGGAACAATTTCACTCATTTATGAATATTTCTACACTAAGATATATCTAGACATTTGACCTTGATAATAAGGTTGATACAACTACGATATCATTATCATTAGAATTTAAATTAGACAGATACCTGTATGCATCATCTAGCCAAGTCTTATCATAACATCTCCTGCCATCTAGTGAGTCATTCTGAAACTACAGAATAACGTTCAATCAACATTTTTTTGAACCAGTTAAATCAACGTTGTTTTGAGTCCACATTCTCAACGTTGATCAACATTCATCAAAGGTTATCTGGAAAAACGTTATCTGCTAAACATTGTTTGAATGTTAAACCAACATCTATGAAAAAATGTTTTATCAAGAACCCCAAATCAACGTTGAACCAACGTTTTTCAACAAATGTTAGTCCAACTAACCACCAGTGAACGTTGATTGACGTTCACTTAGTTCTTGTTACCTGGGCTCTATATACTACTTAGTTATTAGCCTGAGCGAAAGAGAGATTTTCCTATTCTTCTAGCAGCGTGGTGGTGTCTGTTCGAGAAGATGGATCATAATTATAATTTCGTACCTAGATACTCTTTCAATTGCCTGACTTAAACCGGCTTCTCTATACATTACTTAGTCTTTAGCCTGAGCGCGGTGGTGTGTATTCTCATTAAGTCAATTAATGCCTGGAGGTGTCTGCCTTTTTTCCTGAAATAAGGAGCTAGTCCCTCTGCCTGAAGCTGTTCCTCGTAAAGATTTTACACTTATAGACCGTCACCTTAGATTTCTGATTGAAATGTACTGACGGGGGAGGGAATGTGCATGGTAGTGTCAAATATCTAAGGTTGTGATCCATTTCTTATTTCTAATGTGATACACGAGAAACTCTAAAGTGCAGAATTTACTTTAAAAATACCTGCAATAAGGTCTTGCAAATAACCTTAAATTTCCAAGCACCAGCACAGACATTAAATGTTAGGATATAAAATGGTTGCATTATTTCGGCAGCACTAGTGCACACATCTGCACTCGTGCAGGGGAGATGCTTTTGACGCAAAATCTCTTCTATCGATTCACTTTGGTTAATGGTGGAAACCTTTTTCGGCCTGGAATGCAGGGCAAACATTCTGGACTGATATAACCGGTAGTCAATTAATTACCGCATGTTAATGGTATATCTCAAGGGGCCCTTGCACATGGACTAGTGGCAAATGTTTCCATCAAACCCATTAGGAATGGTGAGGCTGGAGAGTGACCGGGTGAGAGAAAACAATTACTTAATTATCTCACGTTTTATTTAAGCTTCGGGGTTACATCGGTTCAACATTAATCTTTTCGAGCTCCACACACCAGGAACATGAAACGCCTCTTAGTTAATCCAGATCTACATCGGGCTTTCTTCCAAGTAGGGTCATCTTATGATTAATACTACCCGCCACATGTTTTTATGCATGTACATAGTCACTATCCCTCAGAGAGATAGGATCCCAACACACCGTGTTTCTTTATCCAGGGATGTAAGTCGTCAGGGATTTCCCTGATTTCAGGTATTTTCATGTTCCAAAAACCTATAATTCCTATACAAAACCTATATTTAAGGGGTTCCTTTCAAGCATTTCAGGGATGTTGGTGCTTAGTGACTTCCATCCCAGTTTATCTGAGGTAGTTACCAACCCCTTCCTATGTATTAACCCCCCCCCCTCCCACAACCCGACACCGGGTGTTGACTTGCCTGCCTTGTTAGTGGTATCCCCATGCTAAGCCGTACATCCGGCCCCGTTCTCTGGCCGTGATAGATGTCTGTGTTGTGACTGTAACTCAATGTTAGCTACCACAGGCCACCTCCATAAAGTTCTCACCAAAATAGCTGAACAACAGAAAATATCTATAAGGTGATTCTGTTTTTGCGTTATTTGATGGTGTCACCAAGCAGGTTAGTTTTACTTCCAATATCCTTTTGCTGCTTTGCTGTTTTCAGTCACAGCTTTCTTTTTAATTCCATAGGATTTCTTTTTTTAAGATTTTAGGTCATTTCACAAGTTATGCTTGAAGACACAAGTAATAGTCATATAAAGTCAACATTGGCCTTGGAGGTCTTAGCGTGTCTGAAAACTGGTAATTCTGATATCAACAGATTTACATTTTGCTTTGTTTCGTATAGCTAATTTTGATCGTAAGAAAATGGTGATTCATGCTTTTGTCCCAAGACAGTACTTTTAACTAACGTGGCTTCGCTGATTTAATATTTCTATGAAGTTACGATAGAAAAAAAAAATATGCCAACTCAGCAATTCCCCATGACATCGATAATGAGCGTCAGAGGAACAACAATGAACTGGTGAAGGATGCAATTTGGTTATACCTATCCCGTCCATGCTCGTACAATGTCCTATGCAGGTTTACATATCAGTCACCTAGTGCTATACAATATATTTACATATTTACATGTGAAAATGCAATTTAATTGACAACCTCCCCCCTCCATCATTTAGTCTAGGGTCAGACCATCATTTTCTCCCTGCTCTCCATTCACTACTCCCCTTGATAGGTCAGTCACTAGAGCCACGATGCCTCTTGGCCTAGCCGCACCAATATTGAGATGGATTAAAACATGGTATCTCGGTGCGCAAGAGGGTCAGCGCCTATCCTGATCTATGTATAATCTTAATCACACTCATAGCCATCCGTTAGGACTTTACCCTTTTCACAACAAACTATGAGAATACTCCCATAGTTTTTGAGAACTAAAAACAGTCTAAAATTCAAGACCAAAAATTATTTGATCTATGATGGCTAGGACGCTATTGGGGAAAAACTTATGCCCCTCCTGCAGTTGCCTACACTTTACCTTTAGCCCTTTGGCATGTGGCTTTTCATTTGAGACATAGGGCACTGCTTGCTCTTTTTCTGATGTGTATAAGCTTCGATGTCCACTGATGGTCCCACTATTGCAAAGACGTATATTAGTCTTATTTCATATCTGTGAAATGAGCTCTTATTACTGTCTGGGATGTGGCAGAGACAACTTGTAGCCACACAGGGCATGGTGTCGGTCAGACACCTCTATAATGGATATGTACATTATAGTTTCACACCTATCACTGTGGGCAGGATGTGGCCAGCAATTCTTTATAGTGCATCAACCTCCCCTTTCACCTCAACACCACAGGAGACCAACAAGACCAGACAATCAGACACCAGCATAGACTAAGATGAAAGGTGCGGCAGAAGTTACCATTACATCAGGTCCCAGTAGTAACAAACATTGATTTCTACAACAAAACAGAACTTCTACCCTCCCTGCTGCATGCACTGCACTGCACCGGTCTGGCCGGCTGATGAACTATAAAGACGATGGCCACGCGTTTTAAGCAGCACCTGTTAGGACGATTCGGCCGTGGTGGGCATGATTCTGGGGCGTCGCCATGAATATTGAATGTGCCTCGTGGTGTGGCCTCCCAGCCCTAGCTTCAGGGCCTCGTTGAGTATTAGGACAGGCAGGAGGCTGGTCCAGAAGCCAGGGAGAGGGCCGTAGGATTAGTAGTATGGCTGGCTGTGCACCTCTTGCCTGTATTGGAGCACCGGCTCAGGTACGTTTTTGGCACTGACAGGTATATTCTTAGTACAGTCAACCCTGGATACCTGTGACGTACAGCTGTTCACCACGTTTCGATACCCCCCCCCCCACCCTGCAGTGACTGTCACCAAAGGACAAACAGCTGCATTTGCTGCAAGGTCAATTTTACAAAACGCTGCACTTGCAGTTTTTGTGTTGTCTCCTCACTGGATGGAAACTGGTCGGCTCCGTATTATAGCGAGCACCTCCGCCCTGCCCAGAGCAGCTCTTCGGATAGCCCAGCACCTTTTACCTTAGGCTAACAGCCTTTAGCTTTTAGCGTGAAGATGGATAGTCCATCTCCTGCCTGGACTACAAGCATTAAGGGAGTCACCGGGGCATTTAGCAGGACTATGTATACTAAACCTCCCTTTTATATTATATACATGCACGTTGTTTACGCCCATGCACAGATTTGTTAAATATCTAATGTTAAAAAGTGGTGGTTCCAATGGAATGGTTTTCCGCTATTCACGATTATCAATTCCTTCTTCATTGAATACATTGATAAGATAGCGCTGAATATTTACTTACTCTTTGCATAGCACATATACAAAAACTGATTTTGATTCGCCATAAACATGGTGTGATTATGTGTTGATAATGATTACATAGTAGTTTACGTTCTAGTATTTGATATATCAGTTGTGATAATTGTAGCTATGACATAATTTAACATGTATTAACCGTGTCTTTCCATCTTGGTTGCAGGTGAGTATCCGGGTTTTGAGGGCCGATGATACCGTTGTCTTCTTAAGGTAGGGTAGTTGGTATATCAGTTAAGGTAATTGATATAAACCCATAAACATTCATATACGGTAAGGTATTCCTAATCCCACATCAATGCATAGCATGCATGCCATCATAGATCATCTACAATTTTGATGTTATGTTGTGATATTGTTGAGGAAAATCTAGATGAATTAAGGCCAGGTAAACTGACATCCTAGCAAGGCATCTAAATAGTTTTTTGAGTCGCACAGTTCTGACTGCGTATCCGAATGAGCCATTTTGACTGTTATGGACAGAAGCTGGTAATTTAGTTTGTTTAAAAAGGTTGGCTGCATCGTTGCAAGGGAGACCTAACAAGACTGGAGCATCCTGACGTTTATACTGGGGTGATTGATGTAGCTCGTTCTAACCATTTAGAAGCCTAAAATACTGCATGGTGCACACAGGCCGAATAAACCATGGGTGATATTGCTGGGAAAGGAAATGGATTGATTAGGCGTTCATTATTTTGTATCCGAATGATAGAATTGTTACAATTGGCCATTGTAGATATTGAATGGATTTAGAACCAACTGTATATAATACCAGGCTCCAAAGTGTGTATAGATCCACTGAATAGCTTTGGATATCAATGCGTTTCTTGAAGCATCAAACTGCATTTTTATCTAAATTTGGAGCCTGTAAAGGTGGTGGCTGACGCATCTCCCACACTATTTCTCGTTGGACCTATGGATCTATAGTGGAAATTACCAAGATTTACAGCGCTCACTCACCCCCCCCCCCACATTTCTTTTCAGTTGCTCCGCCACTGCTTTAAATGTCATATAATCAAATTTAGATGGGCATTGATAGAGGAATCCATTGATAAACTGCACTCACTTTACAAAGCAACTATTGTGCTAGCGTGTATACAAAATGCTACATTTGAGCGTTATCTTATAGTTCAGGTGTAAGACATGGTGGCTCAGGATACAGTGGCTTGGTGGTAATTCTAGAAAATTGCTTTCCCTCCATCAGCGTTTGTGCACGGTATACTGGCGTCTAATTGCTGTAATAGATCCAGTTTAGCCACCCCGTCCTGGCCTGAAGGTTGTCGTTATAGCAAAGTCCATTACTTAACACCACCTGCTGTAACAACCTTCATACGTTTGCCGCTATCGTCCATCCTTGCACAGAACATCAAGTATTCATGCCACATATTCTATAGCTAGCGGTTTGGGCGAACAACGGCCTTATATATATATATATATATATATATATATATATATATATATATATATATATATATATATATATATATATATATATATATATAACGTTAACGACTACCAAATAGCCTTAGGCCGGTATGACTTAGCTATACTGGTAAGGCCCTTTGCCCACTAACTTATCGTGTCTACAATATATTTTATTTGGGAGAGAGAATCGAATTAGAATGCCGTAGTAAAATGTTAGATACAGCCATATTTCTTTTAGACATTTGAAACATTCCAAGACACAGGGAAAACGTGTTTCTCTTCACTGTAGGTGTCATTTTAATCTTACATGTCTATGATGAACATATAATTATTTGAATGTGGACAAAGGTGGTATGTCTGGTCTGATTAAATTTAGATTAAAACGTTTGGTCTCAGTCAGCAATGTTCATTAATAGGGTAGATTTACCTCAAGTAGGCGACATACTTGAAGTCGGCCACCCGTCAAGGGAGCTTTAAATTCACTGAATTCTTTTCTCCCTAGAGGGGTGGCGGACTCCAGGTATATGGCCGACTTGAGATGGACTTCCCCTAATCACGATTTTAACCATTTCAGAATGTTTTTAATTCCTTAACTATCAAAATGTGTGTTCTGTAGACAATAAAAGTCCTTTGTCACTTTTTGTTGCTCGGTGATGGGAAATGAGATTTCTTTGACTGGCATTAAATTGGCAAAACGCATACACATTCCTTATCATGATGACAACGAATCTGGTTGTCCTTTTTCCTACCTTGCTCAAAAAGTCTACAAATAATATCTAAGATACTAAAGTGTTTGTCACTTCTCTATTTCTTCCCAGAGTACGACAGAGACAGTAAGTTTGATATAGTCGAATAAAACGTTCACCTTCTAAACTCTTATAATCTATTTTCTCTTCATATATCTAAGTCTTCAAAATCCTCTTTCGGATTTGTCATTTTCCTTCTGCTCTGGTTGTTTCTAAGTTTATAGTGCATGGGTATATGTGAAGCTATTTCACATTTATGTGCATACATATGTTGTATGATCTCTGTTTTCATTTCTCTTATATGATTAATATTTTGTGAAAAGTCTTCTAATTAAACATTTCCATGGAGAGAAAACAACCTCGGTTGGTCATGAAATGGCATGGACATTTGTGCTGCACTAATATAATTTTCTACACATTTCCTATTCAGATTACATTTTTCGATTTCAATTGATTCAAATTACACAAGCTTTCGATATCTTCATTATCAACAGCTATGGTGCGCACTTCGGCTTATCATTTTTACTTTCTAAAGTTCAGAAGTATCGATTTTGTCGCTCTAAGTCAATATGTCAATAACTAGTTTCTACAACTAAAACATAGATCAGGGGTCTACTTCGATTTTGCCTTTCTTCCTTATTATCATTGACCAAATCAGTCTGCTTATATCGTATATGATTTTAAATCTGGGTCACAAGAGTCCAAAAAATTACTTTAGCATGGTCTAGCTTTAGTGTTGGCAAGCTTAGGTTGAAATAACAATAAGATAGCATTCCCTTATGAGTCTTGTATAACTATGCCTACGGGCAAAGGTTCAGTGCTTTGTAAGGGCGCATCTGCACCATGGGCACTTAACTTAGGAATGACCGTGAGCTAGTAAGTCCATTCCCATGGTCTGTTGTAATGCAATTGTGTTGCTACTAATTCTATTAGGTTGGCACAGCCCATGTGTAAAGTTCTCTCGTAAGTTGACCTGTCTTAGAGGCTACTTACTGAGATTATAGAAAGAATACCTGCTTGAAGCACGAGACCAGACCGTAGACACCTCCTTTTTTAAATAAAACTAGGGGCTTTGCCACTAGTTTGTGGGGTGCCCCCCTCCTCACGGCAAACAGTGGCCTCTTTTCAGTGCAAATATTTGTCTATTATGGCGTTGCCATCAACACTTAGTGACGTTGCATAGTGACGTGATGTTGCCTAGTGATATGACGTTGCCTAGTAAAATGCTTCGGCAGCCGTGACCTTTGACCAGTGACCTAGATACTGTTGTGCGACGTGACTATAATTCTTCTTTGCAAATTTCTTTAAAACATCTTGTTTAATGAGAAATAACGCCATTGATACTTTGAGTTTGTCATAACAATCTTACGAAATGTTAGATCAAAATGTTTTTGATGTGATAACCCTATTATCATGCCTGCAGTTGAATTACCAGCAACCAAGTAACACCGATTTTAATATGGGGTAACAAGCTCTGTGACGTTGATATGAGAGCAATATCAATGTATCATCTCAACCAAAGTATCTGTGCCTAGTAGCCATCATTCAATATTTGGCTGAATAATATACATAAAGTTGTAGGATATACGGTTCTGTTCCTTAATGAAAGAGGAGATCATGTTTTTTTTTACTCTGTGGTCTCACTTGAAAACACCTAAAAGGATGCTACAGTGAATCGAGTGAAAGAAAATACTGTTGATAGGTTAGGCATTAGTGAAAGCACAGTAGAAAACAAATGTAGGTGTTCCTTCATCTTTCATAAATGACTGCTACACACAGGAAGAGGTGGGCAGAGGAGGCTTTAAGTTTAAGACAGAGGGACTCTCTCTCTTTCTCTGAAGTGAAAATTTTGGAGAAGAAGGATGTATTTTTGTTAAAGGTCCTCTGCCAACACTAAGGGCACAAGGGAGGCTGAGATGTTCTGTCACGTGGTTATGGGGCTACTAATTACTTAAGTCTCCTCCCTCACCAACTCCCAAAACAGCCTCTCACTCCCACTAACAGCGCATTTGTGCCATGTGTTAGGAAGAGTTCATTTAGAATCAGAAAACGGTACTTCTTATTGGAGGTCCGTGAAATTCTCAGCTGTAATAGGATTTGGTGTGCAGGGCGGTTTGAGCTGCTTGAATGGCTGAGGGCTGTTCTGCATCACCAATGAAGGCTTAAGCCCCAGGGTTTGTCGAAAAACTGCATTGGTGTCAAAGTAGCACTGGGCTCAGTTTTGCTTCCCAAAAGCAGTGGTCTGAGATTCCTCAGGCTGCTCTGGGACTGTCTGGATTCTAATGGGAAAGGAAGGGTCCCGATACTACAGGATTGTGTTGTAGCAAAGGTCAATGCTTGTCCTAGACAGGATATAGCCTGGTTTTATACAACACACCAGTACCACGGGTCGGCCATGCCTGCTGTCAGTATCTAGGTGTTGTGTGTATAAGTATGTTTACTTCTGCTTTGTAAATAACAGAGCTGTTATATCGATATGGTTAGCTCGTGGCTGTATATGAGTATACAATATATATGATAACATGTTGTGAGTTTGGGTGTTGGCAATTACCCTAGCGACATATGTAATGAATCGTGAGGGTGTGAAATCGGTGTATTTACTATTATTTTGAAGAGGCTGGAAATGTGAAATGAACCCCTGCTGATGACATACACTAGCTTTATAGGTGAAGCTGACTTGATCTCCTCAATATGTGGCTGATCAGAGTGGAGCAATTTCTGGGTTAGTGCTAGTAGGTATGCACCAGGGTTCTGATGGCTGCGAGGCAGTTGTGCCAGGGCAGCCAAGGAAGGCCCTTGGGTCCACAATGGACTCGCCCTCCTCCTGTGTAGCCCAGCCTCCATGGCCGTCAAAGGCCTGTTTCCGTCGGCTTCTTCCTGTTTGTGCCGCCTCTGACAATATCGGCCGGACAGGGTGGCACCCGCTGTAAGGGGCAACCATTTACACCCAGGAAGTCAATCTTCATCCAAAGGTCTGGATGTACCTAAATTAAAGACCCACCCAGAGTATACACTGTAGGCGCTGGGATAAAGAAGGAGTACACTGCAAAAATGGTGTTTAGATTTTAAACATGTTTAGGTCTAAACACATTTAAAACCTAAACATATAGGTCAGTTAGGTGTCTCATCAACTACACGTTTAGGAAATGAACATTTTTATTCTAACTACATAAACATTTACGCTAAGCATGTTTAGATGTTTAGAATTGAGACAGTTGAATAATAACTGTTTAGATTTAAACATCAATATGTTTAGATACTTGGATGTTGAATCCACACCAGGTAGCAGCACTACCTTTGACTGGACTATCTGCACACAGTTATAATCAATTGTTGTGACAAATGTCCCCAAATCCCATGTTTATTATGATTTCATTTCATAGAATGTCATGTGAATAGATAGGGCAATAGTAAATTGACTAGATTCACATCATGCCACCATCACTAGCATAAAATAATCTATAAACTCCATGAATGACACCTATTTGATGTTATTCTGGAATAGATAAGGCAATGTCCTTCCTGCCAAGCTGTTGTACCTTCTTAAGTCTCTCATTCTGATGCAGTGTGTACACGTATATAACTGTGGCTGACATCTTTGGAGACTTTGACAAGTAAATACATGCTGATGCCCCCCCCAGTAAATGAGAAACAAAAATATATATATATATATATATATATATATATATATATATATATATATATATATATATATATATCTCTGTTTTTTAATGCATACTTGTCTGCAAACCTTAACTCTCCATCAAATCATTTAAACATCTAAACACAAAAATTCATATATCTAAACACAAAGTTTTGACCTAAACACCTACATTTCTAAACACTTGAGCTAAGCACATTGTTTGGCTAAACATGTTTAGGAAATTAATGTGATTACAAAAACGTTGCAAGAATATGTTTAGAATTGTGTTTAGGATCTAAACACCATTTTTGCAGTGTAGGTAATCCCCCTGTTGTCAGGGGGACACTTGCTACTCACAAGTCCTCCCTTGGGTATTCGGCTCAGCCTGTAGCAATCTATATAGTCTCGCCCCACTGTCATCTTTACAACCCGCACTAAAAGGTGAGCTATACTACAGGTTGGGCTACAAGATACTTTGTCTGCTAATAGAATATCAGACTATACCTATACCAGAAAGTCTTTGACAAAAACAGGTATGCAAAAGCAGCCATGTCATAGATCACACCTCTATAGTATCTTAAGATCTTTCTGCAACATAAAGAGAGATCACCCCGTTACTTAGGAACAGTGATTCGCACTGAGGCGTAGGAAGCAAAACCCCCTGCATCTCCTCTTTTCCTACGTCTCTGGATTCGCCCCCACGTTAAATGATTAAGGTATATGTAACCACATATATGGCAGTCTCGGTGGAGTGATGCTGTGTTTCATTCTTACCTTTACCCTGTCATTTTGCTTGCAATGGTGAGGGTAGGGATGTCCACAGAGTGGTGCTGTGAACCATTTACCTGTTATCTTTGGAGATCAGGGAGTTTACAGGATAATCTAATGTCGCAAACCAGACATTATTATCACTAAAACAAGGCAGTTAAAGATAACAGACAAAAGGAAGCCAACTTTGGCTAAATCAGGCTAACTTATCAAGAGGAATGAAATTACATTGTTTTAATGGTGTTTGTATCTTCTTCAATACGATTACCTCCGATTCTCGGTGACAGCCGCGTATTGAAGCCCAAGCTCAGGTGATTTACCATATTCCTCTGCCCATGAAAAAAATTATATTGTCCTGAAAGTAGGCTCCCCAAATCACCAAGCTCAAGTGAAGTGTGAACACGAATGAAACAGCTAGAACTGATACAACTTACAAGATAGGTTATGCGACACCATGGAGATAGGGATGGAGTTTTATATTTCGAACGTGACTTTTCATGGAATATTGTATTGGGTGTGTAACCCATAAACAGGAGAGGAAATCGAACGGTGGTTTTATTGCTTCCACGTTTTGCCTATTGGCATGCTCTAACAGGCGTGCTTTGTTGGTATCGCCTCTCATCTCCCGCCCTCTCAGCTTTCACCCTTGTTAGTCCTGTAAGAGGTCTCCGGGAAGGGAATTGATGAGATGAGGTTATCTGAATCTGAGGGCGTGTCTGCCTGTAGAATACGTCGATGTAACCTTATCCCAATCTCAGACACCCAATCCTGCTGGAGCTTGGAGAATGAAGACGACAAAATGTGATGGTTTGGAAATGATTATCAAAAATAGCCATGTCGTGCCGTGGAGATGATCAAATGATTCAAGGTTCTGTGTCAATTGGGCAGTGAAGGCGTTAGGATAAACGTTGCCCAGATATATGCATGTATATCAAGGAAACCAAGGTAGATGTACATGATAGGACTGAGACCTGATTGTCGACAATTATTCTCTTGAAAAGTTCCATAATTGGACCGTCATTGCTTAAGTGCATGGAGACCGATAGGGATTGGCAAGGTGCTATAAATGAGATTACCAGTGGTACTGATGATGACACATTACCTCTCTGTACCATACCTGCCTACAAGGCATCCCTCACACCGATTGCATGGCAATTATAGCCTGCTGGCTAAGACTGACTTTGCTACCTTAGATGGCAACCATTAATGGCTGATGATTCTCATCATGTGGCACCAGCACAGACAGAGCACATGAAATACAACTAGTCCCCGTCATGTAAGCCATCTTAAACAGTTCGTAATAGAGGTGAAATTAGAACTTATTTCCTCCTGCTGCTCTCAGCCCGTTACCTCTAGTTGCATTAAGGTTCTTGCTATCTGACGTGGTAGCTAGAGCACAGTGACACCACGGCAATGAATAAAGTCATAAAAGGCCATGTATGCATTTGGAATGAAGTCAAGTTCATTTTCGAATAAATGTCTGAATGGTAAAATCTCTTGACTTTGATGCAGCTTTATGATTAACCCAAAAGGGTTATAAGAGCCAGGGTAAAAATGCAACTTTTAAGACACTACTAACCATGGGGAAAAACTAAGACGCTTTTTGGCCCATGTTAAATCCCATAGGAGGTGCGAATTCTTCAATTTTCTCACCCTTTTGGGCAGAGGTGGTGCGGAAATTGATGAATGTTGATGAATATAGGATGCTGCTGCTGCTACTCAAATTTTATCTCACCTTGTGCCTTCCTTACCGCCGACACTCAAGGGTGAGAGGTCCCGCGGGTTGTATCCACAATGAAGTGAGATTACCCTTGTGGCGTTGTGCCCGGACCCTAGTCTAATGGGGAGGGGGGATGATGGTGACCGAATCTATGGGAAGATAGCACGCCCCTACACATTTACAGAGGCAATGGTTCTTTAGCATCCGTCACTATAGGCATAGTGAGAGATGGACAGGCCTGTTTTAAGTCATTTGTCTGCCATGACCGCTGAGAGACAGGGAGGAACTCAAACGACACCTTACGGCGACGTTTGGAGCCTCCACTGTGCCCCAGCCGGGCCGGGAACCGAACCCAAGACCTTACGGCCCGTGAGCGGACGCGCTACCGACTGTGCCACGCCTCCTGGCTTATGTAGGATGTGTGGGATGCTGACCATATATTTTTTAGAAAGCCACAAATAAGGTGTGAAGAAAAGTAGAACTCAACCCTAACATTGTATCATCAGTTTTTGTTCTCCATTTGAGCATTCCATCAATGTTTTGGCATGTTAGGGAATGAACATAAATCATAACATCATCTACACATAGTTTGAGTATATCTTTTTGAACCATCTAAATTTACCTAGATTCTCAAAAATATAGAAATTGTCTAGTAGTGTCACCTAGTGTTAATTCCAGGAATCATTTAAAGACACAACACCAGGTTGCAGCAGTACTATACTATATACAAGGAAGCTTTTCATAATGCTGCACATCTGAGTAAATCATGCCTTATACACTGGAGATTAAAGTAATTCTGATTGATTTGGAGTGCATCAACCTGTGTATTGGTTGGATAGGCCCTTATTTAAGACCTGTTGACATGATGAGAAGTTATTGGCCAATGAGGAGAATGTGAGTGATAATGGTGTATTTGCCTATAGGCTTAAGGATTGATAATGACTATGCTCAACAAACCAAGTTGGTTAGGTTTTGCTTTAGAGGGGACATAAACAAAGAGATTAGATGCCCTTTCGGGTTACCTGCATTGCACAATGCTATTCTATATTTTGAAAGTCCAATATAGTGGTTAACTTTATAATGGACTTAACTTGGAAGTAATCCAGGCACTTTAAAAGCGCAAATAGCGGTGACAACATCGGAAGTCACGGGGTCTATTCTTTTGTTGCTCTAATATTGGATCATTGATATGCTATGTCAGATAACAGGCAATAGATAAATCACCTACATTTTTATACACGCGAGCAAGTGTAGCCTATGATGAGCCTGTAGTGCAAACACACCCCCTACCAGAGGAGCTACATGTGTGATTCTGGTGGTGGCACTCTTACCCTGGGACAGTATATCTAATGAAATCTCCCACTCTGACACCACCATCCAGCAACCTGGAACCAGGCTAGGAGGAGTGGGACGTGCACTGGATGAATAGACCAGTAGTTGGGCAGAGAATAGAGCCGGATAGAGCCTCGTGTATGGCACCGGGGACTGCCTCTGACGGCAATGGGTGCATACCTGACAGCTCTGGACGACTTAATTTCCATATCACCCTGCACAGGCCCTACACACTGGGTCCCTGCCTGTTTCCATACCCTGCTAGATGAGTCCGACTAGCACCATCGTACCCTCCACCCAACATCTCCGGCAGGATACGTGACCACCGGAAAACGTAGCTGATTGGCTGAGTGTTCCTGGCCAATCAGCGTTAGTGAGACAACGGATCCCAACAGCAAACCCCTGTCGCTGATAGTGATAGAGAGTGAAACCTGTGTGATGTGGTGTTGAGAGGTTGGAAAGTGGTGATATGACAGTTAGCCAGAATAGCTTGGAAATGCTCAAAAAGCTTTTTTCTTAGTTGGATTTGGTTAGTTTGGATAGATTAATGCTGAAAAAGGTGGAAATTTGCATGAAAAGTACGGAAAATTGAGAAAATCCAGGCTGTAGGGCTATTGGTATTATTGCGGACTTCATTGATTCTGACTTAGAGGCCTTTCTATGCACATTACCACATTTTTAGAGTTACAGGGATGGATCAATTCAAGGATTTGTGGGCAAAAATGCTGAATAATTCCCTCTCTGGGCTTTTATAACCTAATGACATGCATATTTGACAGAATGTAGGATTGAAGGACACTCAGGCCCTATTTGCTGATAGACGGTGTACAGCTCCATTGTCTAATATCAAGCCCTTGCTCAAGTCATAGAACAGTAAATATTAAAGCTTTTATCACAATATTTTACAGAGTCATTCCTAACATATGTGGGAATATGGACATAACATAAAAACAGCCATGGGTAAGGAATAAATCCAGGAAAAATACAGAAAATGTCAAAATATCTCTATTTTCAGTGCACATTTTGTCAACTTTGCATAATATTTCAACACTCCATGTACAATCTCGGGGTCAAAGCTCAGAAAAAGCAGTTGTTTCATGTAGGAGACCACCTGGACGAAATCTGTGCTGAATTTCAGGGTCCTGGGTTGAATATTTCTTGAGAAAACAAGTTAAACATGTATAGGGTGTCGGAGAGTGAAAACAGCCTGAAAAAGAGACCATTTTCCAGGGTTACGAGGGCATCGATTACCCCCATGGTCTATAGTTTAGGGGCTCACAGGGCACCTCACAAGTTGTAATTTGATGAAGTACACCTAAAAGTTTGTATAAGTGGTGTTTGGGGTAAGTTTTAGTCCTGACCCCCTCCTTTAAGATCTCGGACCACCATAGAGGTCCGCAGTGACGACGATCATACAGTAAATGTAGGCAGTTAAGAGATGGTGGCCTCTGATTGGTCTATATTAGTGTGTGGAAATTATTGTCAGCTTTGCTATAAGGCATCAAATAAATCACTAAACTGTACTGATTCATAGAATATAAATTGTGACACACTGGCCCTTTGGTTAGGCACTGGTGGGTGGCATTAAAAAATTAGTGAGCACTGTTGAATTATTATTTGCAGAATAGGTCAAAATGTAGGTAGGTACGCATGCAGGCCAATAGAAAAAAAATTGGTCAAACCTATATTTTTTTCATCTCAGATTAAGGATAAAAGATGTATCTAAAGATTTGTGGTCATTTTGGGCGATTTGAATCATTGTAGGCGGGTTTTATCGGTGGTTGAGCTATAATAGATTATAGTGAGAAATGTTTTGGTGTCCGAGGACCACCAAAACATTTCTCACATAAACATAACGTGAGATAAATACAAAGGATCACTCGAATTTGTCCCCACTTAGTGGGGACCAATTCTCGTGCACCTTTGTCTATATATCTGTTTATGTGTTTGACATGCGTACACTGTCTACACTCAACCACTGCTCGGGCCATCTGATATTGAAATACAATTGCCCACCTGAAGTATCAAGCAGGACATAAAAATCGATCTGCAGAGCTATTCCATCCTACCCATGCCTGTGCACCAAACCGACGGTTTCCGATCATTCAATCTATAACACCACCACCACCGATTGCTATCATGGTTTCAGAATGTGTCAATTCAGACTACATGAAACATAATGGCTGGAAACATCACAGTGAATGGTTTATGGTGATTTCTTTGACAAAGGCCAAAGGTTTGCCTTTCCAACTTCTAGTTGGTCAAATCGACCCTGCCCTCTGATGGTAGAAGTTCAAGCACCGGAATGGCTGAGCAGCGGGACCTTTTACACGGGCCCATAGATGACACACCATAGTGCCTAGCTCTATAACTTCCGGTCAGTTCCGGAAGCGGAAGTAACCGACGTTCACGACGCTTTGAGCTTGGCTTGTTGCTAGTCACAGGCCACGTCGCGTTGGTCCCCTCTGGCTCCCCCACCCTTGTCACTAGCACAGCCTCCAGGAAGGAGACTCATCAATAACAGTTGCCATGGCAACGCCGAAAATTTTCCAAGCTTAGAAGCATTGAGGGCTCCGCAGCTCGCATGTACACCAGCGTTATCGCTGGAGATACTGCTAAAGATATCAGACGTGAATGACGTTATTAGAAACTCCTGAGAGATTATTTTCAAGATAATGACGTTAAATTCAGTGTAGGATCATCCCCACCATATCATTTAGACAGTGAATTTTCACATGAACTATAAGGACAATTTACCTACCATTGCATGGTAATTCAAGAGTTATACACAAATGATATTGATCTTATACTGACACGTGCGAATCGTGGGATAAAAGCTTCTACAGGTCGGGGAGGGTAAACTAATTTAAATTCTTACAGGGAACAGTTCTGGAATCTCCCTAGTAAAGACCAGCTCAGCCTTATCTGCCGAAGCTTTGAGTGGGTGGGGGTTAAGCTCTAGCCCTTTCATTTTTATTTCTTCCTCAGGCGTTACAAAGAATGGAAAAGGAATCAGGCCTGGATAGTTGTACTGCTGGGTCAGCCAGACGGAAGAAGGTGACTCTAAAAGATGCAGCAGGATACAAGGTTCCATTAGAGAATGCCCTTGGCTAAATAAGCTCCCTCTTGCTATTTCAAAGACAAAGGTCTTGTGTTCTATTTTGTATTAAGGGTACTTAAAACATGGTCCTCTTCAGACACATCTTTAATCAGGTACAGATGGTTTTGTGAGAATTGAAGAGGCAAGGGAACGGTGACGAGGGAGCTGGAGAATTGTTTGTGTGCGATCCAACAACTGATCTGAGGGAGGCGATCCAGGGGGGGAGAGATGGAAGGAAGCTGGGGGGAATATTGGATTGTTGCTCCCAAAGCTTTCATATGTATGAGACAGACTATGTGTGAATTGGTATATAGGAGGATGCCATAGGAGAAGTAGCTGGAATATAGCAGAACTTAAGGGGCCTTAAGCAGATTCTTGGTCTCCCCCATTACCCACGTCCTTCCTTTTACCCTGCATTTCTTTTCATCACATTTTGGTATTGGGCACAGAAGGCACGTAGGTTAGATGAACCCATTTATCCTACCCCAAAATGGTCGCTGGACCAGAGGTGTGCAATATTTTAAACCAATAATCACCAGCACTCATGATTAACCTCTTTGTAATGAAAATTGCTCATGAACATAGCACAATTCTGCAATCAAATATTTAGCATGTGTTCCTTTCTGTGAGACCCGGTCAACATTCGCATAGATGCATCCCCCTGTCTTTGTGCAATTCTGTTCTCTCGATTTGTAAATAACACAGACTTTAGAGGATACTGTGGAATGGAATTGCTGCATGATATCAGTTGTTTATTCTATGTTGAATGATTGTGGGGGTTGATAAGCCTGGCTATGCTGGGTGTATCATCGTAGACTGCATGAGGGGTTCCTGGGCTATCAGTGAGCCTGGCCGTCAGCCGCAGTGATCCTGATTAAGTGTGGGCAATCAGCCGCTGGAGTCGTGATGAATGGGTCTAACACAAAGGAGGTACATAGGAGTACATAGTATAACAGTCCCTGCCTTTTCTAATCGCATTCATGGGGTTCTAGGGTTTGGGGGGGGGGGCTAAACTACTGTTCAAGCATGCCCTTATTCACACTCCTGCAGCGCTACGCAGCATCACCGGCTGAACTCATTGTACATCACCACTACCAGAACAAAACCTCACTATCCCCATTCTGACTCATATTGCACTGCTGGCCTGTAGGCCATGTCCTTCTGCTTGTCACCATTGACACTGATTGTCGATTGTCCCACACATCCATACAACCCAGCTGCTGCTGCTGCTGCCGCTGCTGCACAAAAGACAACCAATTACCCAGGTTAACTCATATTCTGCATACTTCCCATACATGACCCTCATACTCATGCCATGTACTTACCCATGGAGTAGTCTTTGACTAAAAGGATTAATTATTACCACTGTAGGTAGACAGTGAGATAATTGTCTTTTGTGGAAATGCCTATAATGTAACCAATTGTAGTAGTGTTTAGTTATTTTTTTCTCTATACTCTATAGCAGGGCTGCCCTAAGTAATTAGTGTCATGGGACACCACCACTGGGGTTAAGCCCGATGTGTTCATCCTACATCCTGTATAAGGTTAGTTTAGGGAATTTCCCAGACAGAGGCTGTCGCACAAGTAGTTATTTTTGGCAGCATTAAGAAATATGATTGGCGAAAAACTGAATGGAATACCCCATGCCAAAAATAGAAAATCTTGAGGTGCGATTGGTTGCCAGGATGACGGCAGCCCTGTCTCCTATTACTGTGGCTATAAAGTTTGTCCCATTGATTTCTTACTGTATCAGATAACTGTTTTGCTGCACTCATGTTCCTTTAGGCCAAGTGGTTCCTCCCCTCAACATCTCACATGTTTTCAAAAAGCCAAATATTGACGTAAGTCTACATATCCCATATGATCGTTAGAGGGCAGAGAGGAACAACACGTGAATACTATATCATCCACGCTTGGCACAAGGAATAGTGAATTCAACTAGATACCTTAGGTCCTCAGGTTGACAATACCTAAAACTACAAAGTTAGGTGGTCAAAATTACGACTTTAGGTCGTCGTTATTACTGTCAGGATGACGACCTAAAGTCGTCATTTTGACCAACTTAAGTTGTAGTTTTAGGTATTGTCAACCTGAGGACCTAAAGTCGTCACTTACTGACTAGTTTTGGATCTTCCAGGTTTTCAGTGCTTATCAATCTTATCTCTACTGAGAATCACAATGGGTGCTATCAGTCAATTATTGATAAATAGCAATTACTCTCACCTCTACTGACCCAGACCTACCGTATCCATCCTACTCGTTCTTCCTTACCCTGGCTTTATCTGATAGGTTCATGTTTGAACATACCACGATAAGCATTCCACTTCAAAACGCAGGTGGAATTGGCTTGCCAATATTTACACAGCTCCAAAGTCCTAAAGACACACGAACCGGTGGCCTAATCAGTCTTCTTCAAGGTTGGGGTATTTTTTTTTTATCATAATCCCCCAGATGCTTGTTTATCGATCATTCTTTTTGTATATGATCCTGCGGTCTAGCAGTCATACAACGGATGCAGGTTGGCATAATGGGTTATATCCTGATGCACTGGTATACCAGGTACATAGGGGTTGGCATCAAGCATGCCAGGTGTTTTGTAAAAGCCATTTGGAAATTAAAAGGAAAGAAGCTACAATGTAGGAATTAGTCTGGAAGTGCAAAATCACTGAGTTAGTGAGTTTATGTCAAATACACCAATTTTATAGTTTTATTCAGATCTCAAAGTGGGAAATGTCTAAAACGATACTATCTTTACAGATTGCATCTCTAATCTCCTGCATCCCATGAAAATACGCCACCTCATTCCGACCTCCTTTTACCCTGCATTTCTTTTCATCACATTTTGGTATTGGGCACAGAAGGCACGTAGGTTAGATGAACCCATTTATCCTACCCCAAAATGGTCGCTGGACCAGAGGTGTGCAATATTTTAAACCAATAATCACCAGCACTCACGATTAACCTCTTTGTAATGAGAAAAAATCCTCATGAGTATAGCACAATTCTGCAATCAAATATTTGGCATGTGTTCCTTTCTGTGAGACCCGGTCAACATTCGCATAGATGCATCCCCCTGTCTTTGTGCAATTCTGTTCTCTCGATTTGTAAATAACACAGCCTTTAGAGGATACTGTGGAATGGAATTGCTGCATGATATCAGTTGTTTATTCTATGTTGAATGATTGTGGGGGTTGATAAGCCTGGCTATCCTGGGTGTATCATCATAGACTGCATGAGGGGTTCCTGGGCTGGTAACAGGTACTTTAGGGTGCAAGGACACTTAGGGTGCAGACATGTAGGGTGCGAAGACACTTAGGTAGCAGACACTTAGGGTGCACAAAAAGGACAGGTAGGGTGAAAATACCAAGACACTTAGGGTGCAGTCGGTCTATAGCCCATCTGTCTGTAGGGAGTCCCCTCTGAACAGACATCACATGCCTCTGACTGCTGACTGATGGCGTAGGGACAGTATCCTTAGCCCTTTAATTGTTTCTAGTTCTATTAGAGCTTGGAGTATGATTATTTGGTTCACTATTAATCCCAAATCTTTTTAATTTCACTATCACTGCCGACGGGAGGCCAGCCTCTGGGGGGGGGGGGGGGGCAGACACTCTGAGGGGGGCAGAATAGTTCAGTTTGTTTTGCACCCTAAATGTCCTGCTGTTGCACCCTATGTGTCCTTGCACCTTATGTGTCCTGTGGTTTGCACCCTACGTGTCCTAGCACCCTAAGTGTCCACCTGCATGCACCCTAAGTGTCTGCACCCTAAGTGTCTCTGCTACCTAAGGTACCAGTATTCCCTGGGCTATCAGTGAGCCTGGCCGACAGCCGCAGTGATCCTGATTAAGTCAGGGCAATCAGCCGCTGGAGTCGTGATGAATGGGTCTAACACAAAGGAGGTACATGGGAGTACATAGTATAACAGTCCCTGCCTTGTCTAATCGCATTCATGGGGTTCTAGGGTTGGGGGGGGGGGCTAAACTACTGTTCGAGCATGCCCTCATTCACACTCCTGCAGCGCTACGCAGCATCACCGGCTGAACTCATTGTGCATCACCACTACCAGAACAAAACCTCACTATCCCCATTCTGACTCATATTGCACTGCTGGCCTGTAGGCCATGTCCTTCTGCTTGTCACCATTGACACTGATTGTCGATTGTCCCACACATCCATACAACCCAGCTGCTGCTGCTGCCGCTGCTGCACAAAAGACAACCAATTACCCAGGTTAACTCATACTCTGCATACTTCCCATACATGACCCTCATACTCATGCCATGTACTTACCCATGGAGTAGTCTTTGACTAAAAGGATTAATTATTACCACTGTAGGTAGACAGTGGGATAATTGTCTTTTGTGGAAATGCCTATAATGTAACCAATTGTAGTAGTGTTTTAGTTATTTTTTTCTCTATACTCTATAGCAGGGCTGCCCTAAGTAATTAGTGTCATGGGACACCACCACTGGGGTTAGGCCAATGTGTTCATCCTACATCCTGTATAAGGTTAGTTTAGGGAATTTCCCAGACAGAGGCTGTCGCACAAGTAGTTATTTTTGGCAGCATTAAGAAATATGATTGGCGAAAAACTGAATGGAATACCCCATGCCAAAAATAGAAAATCTTGAGGTGCCATTGGTTGACAGATTGCATCTCTAATCTCCTGCATCCCATGAAAATACGCCACCTTATTCCGACCTCATTTGCAAATAGGAATGGAGAATCTGGGTCCCGACTGGAATGGTCCAATGTCCTCTTCTCCAGGGTTGTGAACTTGACCTTCGTGCTGGCCTTTGCCTCCTCTACCTTCAGACCCAGGAGGATGACCGATGGGAACCAGGTGCGGCCTATCACAATACCACAGTTCCGCCTGACGGTTCCCACCACGTGAAGGCATTGATTGATTCTGGTGGACCTGTGGGTCGGTCCACTTGCTGACAGCCTAGTTCAGTCTACAGGGGGCAGCTCACCTCCTCCAGGGTCCCGTCTATCTAGTATACTGGTCCTAATCATCTACACACAGACTGCCCTGTCTGCTATTCTACTGGCTGTGTATAACTGTAGTAGGCAGTAATTGGAGAGGTATATTGACCCTAGATAGACTTACAAAACTTCTTTTTACATAATAACGCAAGAGTTTCTCCAATATAGAGTGGAGGAATGAGACCCTATTTCAAAGGAAACTGACAATGATTTTTAGAAGGGTCTACTAAAGTGGTAAAATGACAATAGCCATAACTCATCCAATATTGAGATAAAAACGCAAGGTAATTATGGCCCAATAGTACTAGAATGCCGACATCAAATCGTCTGATGTTTTAATGACTTAAGAGAAACCAGAGAAAAGTGGACAAATAAGCCCCTTCGCTGTATAAAGAACTTAATCAGTTCAGGGTAGGCTGTATATGATTCATTGCCATAAAGCACCCGGTGACTAATAGTCTACATCATCACAATTGAGGTTACTGTGTAGAGTATAACCGAGATGATTAATGTCAAATATGAAATATAAGAATTGTATGTCTGATACTTTCATATATTGTTTATAGTTGTAGTAATTTGTGCAAGGTAAATATTCATTGCCTAAGGATGGTTTACGAGTAGCTTCAGTATGCAAACTAACATCACCATTTTATGTCCTGTGCTGCTCAGCTAAAACATCACTGTAGGGCCTTCAGATGCCATTTCGCATTACACTTTATCACCTTTTAACTTTGAGCCTTCAATTTATATTTTTCGACCTCTTACCCAACACACCTATAGATAGATAGCACCTGGACATTCCTAGACCTCTGGGGACAGTGTAAACGATGTTGCCATGGCAACCAACAGCTTTATTAATGAGGACTTCTTTTGGCCCTGTCGTGCGTTGGCAAGCTTTCATCAGCGATGCCGTCGAAAAGAGGAGTCTTTAATCTCCTCCCATTAGAACAGGAGCAGTCCTGCACCGTAGGCCTCGGTGGACGAGCTAGGAAATTTCCACCCTATGAGCTATTAGAACTGATGGTGCGTTTCAGGACTTCCTGTTTCTCAGGTTGGTTTATCATAAACGTGTTGCAGACAAACAGGCAGATGACAATGGCAGGGCGTCAACTTTTCAACGGTCATAGGGTTTGGTCACTTCCCATTAAGTGAGGATATCTGAAAAGACAATAAGTTGTGTGAATCTTTTTGTTCATTTGATTTGTTTTCAGTAATGCTTTAAAAGGTCATTTGTCACAGGCTTCACTCCCTGACTATGAAGCTAATAACACAGAAAATATATTGTTAAAAAAGTGATCAATTGTGATCACTTTAGGGTGATCAATATGACGAGGACTGGGGGGAGCATATGGTCATCATATGTGATCACTTAAGGTCATCAAATTGATTAGTTTTTTCTTCTTTAACTTTTGTCTGCATTTTGGAGCAAAACATGAAGTCATCAAAATGATGATAGGGGTGATCACCTTGATTACCTTTCCTCTTCTTCTACCGCTTTGTGGACTTAAGAAGTAATACTCTTAGAATTATTTTTGAATTACCCCCCCCCCCATATGTTAGGGCCTTCTTTGAAGTACATGTCCAAACTTTGGGAATTTATCCCATATGACATATATTTGCATTTTTACTGATAGGTGCATATTCCCTTATTAATCTGGATGAAACTTTTGAACAGGAAAGGTCTCTAAGCTCTGACTGCATCTATTTTACATTCATTACATTCTAACAAAATAGTTTTTCTCAAATACATTGTTTCAAATGTTCTCATTCTCCATGTTGTCTGAATATTCAATCAGTCAAAGCTTGCAGTATAGCTATAATTCAATACATGCCCTTGGGTATAAATCATGTATATCACACAATTGTATAGTAGGGGCCCCTGGTGGCAGAAATAAGGTGCTCAAAATGATCACCTTCTGTCATCTATTGGAAAAGATCACCTAAACTCATCTGCACTGATCACTTTTCTATAAGTTCATATTTTCAGTGTATAGCCCGGTCCTGAACTGTAGAGTTTATTCTATAACACATGAAATAAGTGAGAGTATCTGACATGTGATGCATATTCTTGTTAGCCATCACTATCATTAGTAACGTGTTTTATTTCTGCGCACCTTCTCTGGCCATGGTCTAAATCATCTACACTGAAAAGATAAGGCTTAAAAAGGTACTCTCTAGTGATCACTTTTTGACATCTTATTGATGGTCCCGAGGGGGAGTACCCCATGATCTTTTAGGTGATCACATGTGATCACCCTGGGTGATCACTACAGAGTACCTGTCTGAACAGATTAGAGAGGAGTTTGTGAATGATTACGTCGTCATTAATTAAGATTTTTGCATAAATTTGCATAATTATCTCCTTCCCTCGCCACATCCAAGCATCCATTGAGGGCACTTACAGCTGACTTATGATGCCTTGGTGAGGCATACATGTAGTTGTTTGTATAAGGAATATTAGCTCATCCCCATGGTTATGATTATGGCTTGAGTGACAAAAGAGGTGTCAATTATCAAACATGCTTTTGCCTTTGAAAATTTTGACCAAATGACTTTTTTGATCAATTAACATTCCCTTGTGGTGTCATTTCTCACATCATTCATCCTATAGACACTGATGATCAAGAGTATTATAGATACACATTCAAAATAACTCACATAGAAACATTGCATATCCTATTGTTGTATACTAGGGTTCCCTGGTGGTAGAAAAATATCACCAAAGTGATGACCTTGGGCAGCTGTTGGGTGATCATAATGAATACCTTAGGTCATCAATAGGGAAAGAGGACCTTAACTCATCAATAGTGATCACCTTAGTAGAAGCCTGCATAACTGCCTTAACCAAGGACGTCATGGTTAAGGCAGTTATGCAGACTCTACACCCCATTCCCCAGATCCTGTCTTTCCCTCATCTTTCATTATCTACTGGAGCCCATGTGACACACTAGAGGAATGTCTGATTGAATTAGCTCATGGGAGTGTTCCTGGGTACAAAAAAGACACATGGCAAGAATCAGCAATTGCATTATAGCGGTAATGATGCTCAAATTTTGATGAGATAATGATAGTGTGTTGGCATCAGTGTCTTATACACTCTTGATATGGGCTTAGAGTATCGAGCCACGTATTTATCTTAGACTCAAGGTAGCCCTGTTAACACTTCCTTTATTCTAGAGTAGAAAGCATAGGCTCCAAAGTAAAACACGTCATTATTTTATTGATTCCTATTGTATAAAATAACTTGGAAAAGGAGACTTCCCTTCCTCAAATATCAGTCATTGCCGGTAATTGAAGTGATAATCATCCGTTTAGTACTCTATATTCAGAATAAATCAATCAACTATTCTACTCCGTTAATGCTCTTACAATCTATTATTCATAGGGAATTTACTAAATGTAGCACCAACTAAAAGTTCATTAGCGAAATGAATGAACTAGAATGACTGATGACTGATGTCGTTATTCCTTTCCCTGTTTGCCCTTGAGTTAAAATCATTTCAAATCAAACAAAATTCAATCACACAAATGGCATATCTAATGGCACATGACAACTCCCTGTTACTGTCTATATATATGTATACCATGCGCCTTTATGCCTTCAGGGATGTAGGACACCCTAGTGGCTGCAGAAATATAGAGAGTGACCGAGCACCCAGACTCAATAAGACCATACATGAGCCGCTCATTATGTCCCTTACTTCAATTTGCTCACTCTGATGGATGGACGCTTTGATGGGGGTTGTCATCATGTAACCTATGTGACTGTCCTGCTGGTAGCACCGTGTGAGTACACCCTGAAAGGAGCTAGGAGGAAGGGGGGTTTAATATAGAAGAGGGGGTGAATGGCATAGTAGGGCCAGTCGGAGGGAGCTAAGAGAAAGGACAGCTAGGTATAATGGTTTGGCAATAAAGTGTGTCAGACAGTAGAGAAAATGAAAGATGCCAGAGAGGAAGAGCTTGAATTTCTAGGGACGTTGATTCCAATTGAGAGAAGCATGAAGAGGTAAGAAGGGGGTGACTATGGGAATTGTTGGATGGAAGAAAGCAAAAGGGAACTGGAGATGGCTACAGAGAAGGAGTTAGACCCCCAGGCAAAGGCATTCAGACTGCTACTGAGCTGATGGAAAAAAGGAAGTAGAGAGATAAAGAAAAAAAAGAAAGAATGGGATAAGGCCAATTGTAAGAGTTTCTTGTGAAAGGGTCGGCTGTGGCTGTGTTGTCGATGAGAGGAGGGTGGTCAGGCTGGCATGTGGAGGACAGTGATAAGAGGTGAGGCTCTAGCGCATCCTCTGTTGGACTTAATCCTCCTTTTATAACCACCCATGGACCATGGTCGGCAGGGCTTTCCACCTTCTTGTGACGTCATAACGCCTTGGATAGCGGCGTCACCATAGACTTTGCTTTTGTCCCTGGCAATACGTCCATTTCGTCCTGACCCCATGACCTGGATTAGCATACACTGCAATAAGGTATTCTCCTATATGCAAGGTGTTCCATAGGAAACCAGATAGTGAGGCACGGATGGGTACAATGAGAAACCCATATATAGAAGTAATGCTGCGGACAGCCTTGCCCTCATAACTAGTTGACAGAGGGAGATTGATAACAGCATTGAGGAATCGCAACATTAAGACATTGGCTTCTGTACATGGAGTTATATTGACATAGGGATATTTGTAGTATTGCTCATGGAAACAAGGGTAGTTATTAGTATGCCAACCCATATATGTATGTAGTGATATGTGGGGAGGGCTCATATACTTACGATACAAAACAGGACATTGAGTTCTTGTGTTCCATTAAAGATATTTTGGTTTGGGTATGTAATGCCAATTATTTTATGATATGTTAGTATAGAATTGGAAGAATCATTACGAATGAATGTGAACTGTTCGTAATGTAATGGCCATTGTCCACTGCATTCTATTTCTGCTTACTACAGGTAACTATTAATCCTTGCCATGTACACTATATGCAGTCACCTTACCCCAACTGCTTACTATCCATAATCCTTTGTCGCACACATTGAATTGATGAACTAAAGAGCATATATAAGCCACATTGATGGACAAGACAAAACAATAAAAGATGTATCATAAAAGTCCCCTATTACTACCCACCAAGATGTCCACATGGGACCCAGATGGGCTGGAACTGGGTACTTTGGGATAACCCGGGGCAGGGCCCTTACTGGACTATGGGTGGTCTGTGAGTTGGGACCCAGCTTTTCTGAGGACACTACATGTAGATCAAATTCTTGGAAAAATCCTACTTGATACCCAGATGGGCTCCCTTGAATAATTATTAATAGTTTTGGCTGTTGGGCATTAGGGAGAACAAGGGAGAAAATGCAATGTGCCTTCAATGCAATGTAAGAATACATAGGGGAAGAACACTGCAACAGTTGAAAAAAGACCGTAGAAATGTTCTTACCTATGTAGAGGAGCCGCATCTCCAATTGTTTCAATTAAACTGTATGTAGCACCTATTCAGCAGTCTACTTTAATATGTTCGAGCGAAAACACACGCAAAGTTTACCCACCCACGCTGTCACCTCCTGCCCCATCCTCTTCCCACGTCCCGAACGTTTCTGTATGCAGAATTGTCTACAATCGATTCCCCATCACCCTAGAGCAATTTCTAGTCCACTATTTCCCAGACAATGTTCAAGGCATGACGAGAACATTGTTAAAGACGCACTAGAAATGATTTGAAGTGGAGGCGGCGTTCTGAAAGAATTTAAGGTTGTTTCAGTGCCTCGGAAGTAATTTTTTCCAATGTACAAAGGGAATAAGCAGGGATCGTCACAAAGCCAGTGTCGCCATTGCCGGCAATTAGTATAATAACAGATTGGACACTGGGGGCACAGGCAATGGTCATTTCTGAGGGTCATGCATGTGCTCTGCCATAGGGTGGAGCGGGGACTCGTTCCTTTTAAAGATGACCTATCCCTCAATGTTAACTGCTTCCCTGTCTCCAGTTCTTCCCATGCCACCCCATTAAGTTACAAACGAACCCACTTAGAGTGCCATAACGTGCTCCTTTACCCGTGTGTGCTTGAAGTGAATTGAAGTTTTAAGTTATATCCCTTGTTATATGTTTTACTTAAGAAATTGTTTTCCGTTACAGTATGTTAACTCTATATTGTTCCATCCATAATTGTGATACGTTGAGTCAGTTTAGGAAAGTACACTGGCGAGATTTGGCTAATGAACCAGGTTCGACTATGTAAGCCTTGCAAGAAGATCTGTTTGAAGCCATCATCCCTTGCTCCTGATAGAAAATAGGCACCACACCTTAGATCCCCCCACACCCTTAACCTCCATCACACAAACGTATCTATAACGACTTTCTTGGCACACAGGGGGCCTACACAACAGCCAAGTTGGCATAAAAACTTTGAACCAACGTTCTGTGCCCACTGGGAAGCTTAGGGTACTTAGCGTTCCCTCGCAGGACGCAACCTGCTACGTCGATCTATGCCCTCGGGGCAGCTGACCGCGCCGCGTGGGAGAGGCGCGTACGTTCCCGGAGATGGACACGTTTTCCCACGCTGGTCATGGGAAGAGAGAATGCAGTCCTAGGGGCATTCCAGGGCATATCCTGCTTCTTATTGATGAAGAAACTACATGTAGGCCTATTGTGGTAGGCCCTAAGGGCAAATAGCCGAAGTCCAAATTTTATAGGTAGTCCTAAGTAAAATGCCCCGAGGTCATGGGTAACACTGGTGATGCCCTCAGGGCATGCACTGGACAGTCAGAATGTATAGAAGCAAGGAATATGCCATGGGGGAAGCATGTCCTAGGGGCATACATCCACACCATTGATAGATATGATCAGTTTTTGCTTGTGGTCAGCAGGGCTGCAATATGTCCTTTGGGCATTGGTGCAGTATGCCCACAGGGAATATACCTGGGGAATATACCTTCAAGAAATTACAACCATGCCCCCAGGGCAGATTCTGGAATTACATAGGGGGACAGCTGTGTAATACCCTGAGGGTTTTGGTGATACCAAAAATGAAGAAGAGAATGCATGCCCTGGGGGCATAGATGCAGGACATATTCCTGCCCTCTTGAAGTTCTGGGATTGACCAAAGCATGTACATGCCCTCAGGGCAACACCAGTGTTATCTATGCCCTCAGGGCATATTTCTTCCTGTCTGCAGTCAAGAAAGTCTCACCCTCAGGGCATAGGCCTAAACTGACTGGTTTTAAACAAAGATATGCCCTAGGGGCATCACCAGTATTATACATGCCCTCGGGAATATAGCCTACTGTAAACATAGAAACTTTAGCTCAGTATTTATTCTCGCGCATTTCGCGCACATACACATGTGCGCTAACATATGACGTGCGCTGAAAATTTACACAAAAAATTACCTTTGTAATGATGTATAGCACTTTATATTTTAACAATTTTCTTGATATAAAAATAATTCTATAGAGATTTGCATGTCAGAGGTATTTTAAACATTCTAAACATTCTTTTATCATGACATTTAATTCATAATTCATAATAGTGAAACTACAATACATAATATGTTGGTCTTTGTCTAGGTGTTATATAAATACATATATAGGCCTAAATATAAATGATCCAAGTCCAGTTGCAGTGAAAACTAAAAAACTTTTAATGGAACAATCAGTTGTGTATATCGTTAAGAATATTAAAGAGTGGGTGTGCTACAGTCACTAGTGGCACCGCTATAGCTGATATCCTGCTATTAAATTGGCGTCCCCAACTCCTGCCCTCGCCCAATGCCTTGAACCAAACCTTTTGTCTTTGGCTTTCAAGAGTTGACACCTTCCTGTTAGTCCCTTCAGCCCTTGTATCAAAGTAAATCTATTTAGAGGATGTAGCTTTTGCATTGCTGTTGGTTAATTGGTATCATAATGGTCGCATAGAAACATAGTACTGCTGCCACCCCCCTTCCACCCCCACCGGCCCTATGCCCACCAGGAACATCGCAGGAGCGTGTTGCTCCTATGGTAAAAAGAGCTGTCAGTAGGTACCCTCTTTTCAAAAGAAGTCACGCTCTGCTTCACTATTCAACTTGCACTCACTACATTAGTCTGAAAAGTCACCTGCCTTGTTTAAAACAGTGAGAGCTGCACTATCAGGTACCTACTCATGTCACACACTCTATAGTATATTATACTGACTGACTTCTCCCAACTGAGGGTCATGCATGTCAGAGGTATTTTAAACATTCTGAACGAAAGATTAGCTGCGTGAATGTTTCTACGTTTACAGTATATGACTTATCAAGGAGAAACAGCTGTAGCATGCCCTCAGGTCTCACACATTGTCATATAGGCCTATCACTGATGCCCCAAGGGCATATTATAGACCTTTTAGGGAGAGATTTGGCCTACAGTAGAACGCCCTATTCCCTAAGGGCATGATCCCTATGGTAGATGTCCTCAGGGCATATCATCAATTCCCTTGGGACATAGCTGATCTTGGTAATGTCCTGAGGGAATGGATTTAAATTTTAGTCATCTGTAGTTTGCAGAAAGCAGATGAAAATGCCCCGAGGGCATGGATATTACTGCTGATGCCCTCAGGACATCCCATCCTCAACTAGTCTGTATAATGCCCTAATTGTATGCCCTTAGGGATCTTTCCAGGGGGCAGGGTGGGAAAGTAACGCCTCCTATCCCCTCCCTCCGCGTTATTTCCGCGTCGCTCCCACGTGGCAATCAGTGTGTCCCCTCGGTTTAGTCCGACGTTGCAAGTTGCGTGCTGCCGTTCGCTCCCATTAAACCTGATGAGCCACACAAACTCACGCCGCCTGGTGTCAAACCCTAACATCAATCATCCCCCAGCCACACTTGATATCTGCAATAGAGTCCACAACCGACTGACTGGTATAGCCACAGGGTGAGTTAGGTCGATTCCATGGTTTATAGACCCATTCCTTTTCACCCAACATTCCCCAGACCTAGCAATTACAGAACAATATGAGCTGTGACGACAGCAGATTGAGCCAGAATGAAAGGCAATGCCGCTACACCAAACAGAGTTGTAAACGAGAAGGCCACACACACAGTTTGAAATGTTAAATGGAAAATTAGTATTTTCACACACACACACACACACACACACACACACACACACACACACACATACACACACACAACAACAACAACAACAACAACAACAACAACAACAACAACAACAACAACAAAAAGACCTCTCCAGCAAGCAAAATAGAATCGCATTTAGAGAAGCAGCCTGTGTATAGCCTTTTTTCCTTGCTAGTAGATCTGATGTCACTCATTCTTACGTTACTTCTGTGGTCTATTTACAAAATAACAGATCGCTGCGCAAAAGGGGCATTTCAGGTAAGGTATAGAGTGATTCCAGAGAACACAATTGCTGATTGTAGCTTTTTGTGCTGTGGAAACTTCCTTGGGTAAGATCTGCAAGCTACATTGCAGTCTCCATGGAAACAACATTTGACTCATACCCTATGAGGAAGTATCCAGTACAGTCGTTGTTCTGTCTGTCATCAAGGATTACTCTGTAGATTCAAAATCTGCTTTGGCAACTCTGCCCTGACATCTTTTTATCAATCAGTAAGCACTGAGAGTTGTAACTCCTGAGCAAAGCATCTTTGCTTCGATCAAACTGTACATAAGGTGATCTTGATATATGAGTTGTGCTTATGGGAATTCAGAAAAGCTGCTGCGGTAGCTGTAGTGATTGCGGGGGGGGGGCAGTATTAAAAGATCATACTCTGGTTTAACACACCTTGGTGTTTCTTAGCACTTCTATATTGAAGATAATGATTTAGAGTAACAGCCTCAGTCTTTAATTCAGTGATGCGGCGTTATTTTTGACAAAACTATTACTAAAAGGGGATTCGTAAACAATGAAACATGAGCCTAGCACTAGCCGATAAGACGTCAAATTGTGCTAATTCTTGATAAAGAGCGTCATTAAGCTTTGTGTTTTGTGCCAGCTTGCCTACTGCGGGACGCGATCAGATTGGCAGTTTTGGGTGAGAAACTTGCAGAATTAAAGCCGAAAAAAGTTAATGTCCTGATTACGGCCAGCAAATGAAGGTAGACCAGGATTTGGCACGAGAGGGAAATGCCATTCGTTATCGGCCCTGTCATGTTAACAAGGGTGTTGGTGCTCTTTGCTCGTTTATCATTTTATTTTTGTGTCAGAAGATGTGGGGCCTGGTACTCTTCTCTCTGTTAAATCTGTCTTTATTTATATCTTCTATTTATAACACATTGTGTTAAGGTAACAATACCATAATAGTCCATGACACAATATCAGTAGAGTTTTGCAGTCCAGAGTAATGGGCTAGTGTCAATCAGGGGTGTGGGAATTCTTCTACCATGGCAGCCTTCCCGTTGTACTACATTTTGAGACTCCACAAGATTATAAGTAACACACAAAGCACACGTTCTTAATCTTATTTAAATTTATGATAGAGTAGCAAATCTACTGCCAATGTTTTGACTGACAGACACTCACTGTAAAAAAATCATATAGGACTAGAATATAGAACGGATAACCGTAGTTGTTCAAAATCTGCTTGTGCATTCAGCTAGGCACAAGAATTGCCATTTGGCATAGCACTGGCTATTTTGTGCAGAATTGTGAGGAGGGGAGTGTCATACTACAGGCTGGTGAGGTACGGTAGTCTGTTTAAAAAGTCTATGTGTTATGTGTTATCATCACAAAATTGTGTGGCTGTAGGCCGCTCCCAAGTTTATGAGTCTGGACCCTTAAATTCGATAGGGTGACATAGCCATTTCTCAAATTCGACATGTGACATGGAGCTTAGTGACAAGGACATGGAGGAGTAAAAGGTTAGTGACTTGAGACATGGCCTTATCTTAAAATCGACATGTGACATGGAGCCTAGTGATAAGGACATAGGAAAATGAAATTTAATGACATGTGACATTGCTTTTTCTTAAAATCGACATGTGACATGGGGGCCCCCTATCTAGACCTCAAAGTATTTCCAAAATCAGATACATATGTACATGTCAGTCTCTTGACCCTGAAAAAGGTCACACAGCACAAGGCCATGAACAAAATACAATGGGGATAGTTTAACTTCATTCCCTGTCCTTAATCTAGGCATTAAGCGAACATCATAGGTCTGGTGCTCAAAGAGGTAGTCTCACCTAAATCTCAAGTTGAGAGGGGGGTAGATATTCCCTAAAACTCCATTATAATCACACTTAAAACGATTTCCAATATAGTAATAAAAAATGACTCTCAACAGTTTCTTTGAAGTATAGTGATCCTACTAGTTTCGGACTGAATGTCCTTCATCAGGGATACTTTTAATTAGCAAAATTAGACTTGATGTACAGTTCAGAGCAGTTTGGCGAGCAACTTTCTTTAATGGTGTGGCATAGACATACAAAACAGTAGGTTAATGTTTCATTGTTATACTCCTTTAATGCAGTGGTGAACAGGTTGGTATTTTTGTTTTACATGAAAATAAATTCCCATGAAAATAACTGGTAATATTAGATTTATGCACGACTATTTCCTCTATGGGTTTTTTAACTCTGTATGAAATTATCAGCAATGGCTGTTGCCTCTTCACGGGTAGGATAATCATCTGAATCATCCTCACTGTCACTCATAAACAGGTCTTTCATTAATTCTGCATGGATTGGATCATTTTTGTATGTCCAATCCATGGAATTACACGGTGGAGCAATAACTGGTAGATAAAAACTTGATGCCTCAGGATTGAAATCAAAGTCATCAGACAGAGGGCTGGGTATAGAGACCCAGTCTACTATGCTTGTCTAGATCTAATGGAATTAGTTTCCATACAGGAGCAACAGTTTTTCTCTCCTTGGTGAAGCCCTGGGTCCCAGTCGAGAATTCGTCCATGGTTGGGCAGCTAGGTAGAGGCAAGGGCACTATGGGGACAGGAGCGGGAGCATCTTTTGGCATCTCATCGACATCCCCCACTGTCTCACCTAAATCTCAAGTTGTGCGGAAATGAGACTGAAGGTAGTAGGCATGACGGGATGGACCAGTCGCCCTGCCTTCCTGTTGCTAGGGTATTACTAGGTCAATGTAATTTGTAGCAGAGACCATTCTGGTGCAGCTATCGGTTTGCAAACATCCAGTACTCCTCCTACCTATGTGTCCCTACTTAGTCCTAAGTTACAGTGTGGCCTTCAACTGACATTTTAAACTGGACTGTATACTTGACTGTAGTTACAGGTCAATTGTAAAATGTGAAAATGCATTAGCCCCAAGATGGTGGTCCTTTTTGTGAAGGCATCCCTAGTAGCCATTACCTGAAATCAGAATAAAGTACTAATTCTGGCCTGGGATTATCTATGTGATTGACATAACCGTAACATGAAGTTTATCATGTTGAAGCCTAAGGATACTGACTGCAGACTAATTTTTGGTATAATGTCTGGATGTTGTATGATAATAAAGCTATTGCAGGGGCGTGGGAAGCAGTTTCAGAGTGGGTGGGACCAGGGGGGTTTCTGCAATTTTTTACCTCCCTTTGCTTGACCTTTTAGTTTTGAGGAGTTGGCCAAAATTGGGGGGGGGGGACTTGTCCCCCCTGCTTTCCACGCCCATGTATTGGAGGATAGCTGAGGGCGTCAAAGGTGTCACTGCATATGAGGAAACTGCAATTGCTTGGCGGCAGCAAGTATACCAATATCTGGACTGTGGATTATGGGTTGGAGGTCAGAGTCGGGCCATCGAAGCTGGGCTCATATTACACAGTGTACATGTAGCCCCCCCCCCCCCGCAAATCATCCCATGTCAATATGTTCGTCCATATTCCATATTGCGAGACCATCATAGACCCTGAGAATAAAGGTCTGTTATATTATTGTACCGCTTTGCCTCATGATTATTGCATTGATTGTAAACTATGTTCTCTACACTTCATGTTATTGGCTCAGGGACCACCCTGAGTCTATACCGCCAGGTAGGTGGTGGCATTGGAAAAAAGTCAGTTATACAATTTTCAATCTCAATTTTCTACAAGAAACAAAGCATGTAAACAAATAAAAGTACCATACATGAGTAGTCCATATATCAGTCTTTAGTTACAGTAAAGAAAAAAAAATAAAAAATCCATCCATGAGTTAATACAAAATTAAATAAAGAAAAAAGTCATTTCATAAAAATATCTTCTTCAATCCAGTCCTCCATAGGTTTACCTCTGGGCTGGACTTTTCTCTCTTTGTTTCTATTTGGTTCGAAAACAGCGTCTAAACGTGAGACGCTTTGGAAGCCTTTCAAAAAATGCAGGAAAAGTCGCCCTGAGCCCTCTGTGCCAATGCACGTCTTTCAATTTTCTTCTGCATCACTGTTCCTAACCGCCCAAGACGATTCTTATGTGTGATGTCAGTTGGCTATGTTTCTCGTTTTACAATTGCCTCATAACATTATTGTGTATATAGAGTCAAGTGATTGCAGTTTGGGATATTTTTCAATTGTCTCCTCTTAATCTGATAATAACCTTGGCCACTGATATTGATATTCTCCCTTTATTTCTCCTGCTTTACTAGCCGGAGACAGATGGCAAGTGGCCGACGCAACAACAACAGCAACAACAACAACAAAGTCAACAGGCTCCCAGTCAGCCACAGGTACCACTCAACATTTAAACCTATTTCGCTTGCCGCAACGATGCAACGCTTTCAACTGGTTTAGCATGTTGAGACCCTAGGTTTACTTTGTGTTTCACATGATGTCCACTGAGTTGTTCACCATCTACACAGATCGATGCGTCACTCATCAGAGGCACAACTATCTCCTCAACACTCTGTACTATTTATATATCGTTTTTTCACTTGCAGCACTTTGTTTTGAAAAAACAGATTTTGCCTGCCACTAGATGGGCGCCTATACATATTTATAGAGTCCCCCTCTCCTCATCCCTCCTAAAAAGGGGAGCATGACAGCACGAGACGATATCTGATTAGACAGAAAAGATAGCGATTCCGACAGAACCCATAAGGTTTTAAAACATGAGCTGTGCCCATCGTATTTACTGCTTTGTAAAAAGAAAAACAGATAGCTTACAAAAAGAATGAATACGATCTTCTAGTTCACTGACTTGTCCGTGTGTGACTAGGAGAGTGGCATGTGTTTGCATGGTGTGATATGATTATAGAAAAACCTCTGTGGAAAATGCTCGTAGTCATAGCAAAACCACAACAACCTCGATATATTATAATATTATGATAAATATGCTGTAAATGTACTGCTTCACCTACAATAACATACAGACCTAGATATGTGTTATAACATAGATAAATTAGTTTGGTGTGAATAGAATTGATAATAATACAATAGTAGATCACCCCTAGACAGACCATGTACATGTATACACCATTTGCTGTATCTGAGGTAGATAACATTCCCACGTCTAGAAGAAGTCGTGGATAAAAAAGATAGAGAGATATAGATCAATTCATCATCACCTTGCATATGTATGTATGTATATATATATATATATATATATATATATATATATTGTAATAACCAGAGTCGACACCGTATATAAAGAATGGAATATAAAGTTACAGCCGTTGTTGTTGTTTTATTTCTTAGGAGCCTTAAGGACTAACAGCCACTGGTCATCAGTTACTCGCTTATACTGATACTTGTACTTGTACTTATTCTTGCTTAGAGACGCCACTCTGTTCGTGAGCTAGGACTAGCCACCGAACTCCCTTAAGATAGCTTACACGTAGGCCACCTGAGTGTCTGATCGCGTCTGCCATAAAACCACCGAACACCGCGTTTTATAGCCCCCGGCCGCCGACGGTGACGTCACAAGGCTGTGACGTCACCGCCGACGCCCCACCTAGCGGCCACAGCGGGAACCCGCCACCGAGCTTCGGTGGCCGCCGCCGAGCCGCCGGCCTATGTTTATTACATCCCTCCCACCTTACTTTATTCTATGGGTATAACATTTATAATAAACATTACTCGAGTGTCCAACAATGGCACCCGGGCCGTACAGCCTAAGGACTCGTATTACTTTGCTTAACCTAGATTCTTTTACCCCTATGATTACCGTAGTATGTACCAGGTGAGTACCCCCCCCTTATTATCATGATTATTTACAATACCTATGGGCTCCAACAGCGGACCGCCCGTCTTTAACTCCCTAACTATATATTGTAATAACCCGACTAGCGTGTGAACGATTTACAATGACTTAATCTGGACTACCAGCACCAACAGTGGGCTGTTCCTAATTTGCTTATGCACAACATGTGACATCAATTATCATACTGTCTAGGAATAAACTGTTATTAATAAGAAACTGACCATGTTTGGTTTTCATGTGATAACCTTATCTCTACATTTATACACGTAACGAAATATATATACATCCGACCACCGGAGATCTGCGGTCTAGAAGGGCGCGGTAAAACGCTGCAGGAATTGGGGCCGTCCCTTCATTGTCCTGGCCACAGGGATCCTCCCGACTCTCTGGGCCGCCAGCCCTTATCTTATGCTGCTTGTCTTATGCCCTGGGGGCTTCCAGGGGTGTTCAGGGCCTGGGTTTCCTGGCAGGTACTCAATCCCCCACCAGTACTCCCCTTACCCCTACTAACCCCCTTCACACCCCCCTTCCCGGCTGTCCTTCAGCTTCCCGGCTGCGCCCTCCGACGTCCCTGCCATCCCTGCTCACCGGCCACTGCCCGTCCCCTCCTCCCCCACGCGTCTCTCACTCTCCTTCCTGGCAACCGCTCCTCCCTCCTACTGGCTCCCCCTCTGCTGTTCCTCCCTGACCATCCGACGGATCCGCTCCTCTAGGTCGCGGCTCAAGGGCGCCTCGGCTGGTCGCGGTGGTGGCGGCTGCGGGGCGGCCCTGGAGGGCCCTGAGAGCGGTGGGACGAAGGGTGAGAGGGTCTGGTGGCCATATCTCCCTTGTCCCTGGGCTGACGGCGGCGGTAGACCAAAGCCCGAACCCTGGGGCCCGGCCGTCGCAACTGCTCCTGGCGCCTGGGTGGGCGGTCTGCCCGCTGCAGCCGACGGTGGGGGTCGCCCCACTCCCGGAGGGGGAGGTGGAGGTGGTGGTGGGGGTACGCTTCCCTGACCCATCCCTGGGTCGTACCTCTGAACTGTAGTCGCGTAATAGTGTGTACGCCACAGGGATGGGCCCACCAGCTCCACCCACCCGTGCGCCCGCCCTCCTACGGGGGTGTATTCATCACCCAAGTCCGGGGATGGAGCCAGCCCCACCGCCCACTTCTGTAGCTTGTCGGGGTTGTCCACCCGCCGCCAGGGGATTCGTTGGTAGGTATCCCCAATCCAAAGCGGCCTCCCCGCCAGCGGGTCCATTTCCTCCGCCCGCGGCAGGCCGGGGACCTCCACCCCAGGGATCCTCTCCCCCCACTCTTCCCGCCACTCCTCTCTCCTGGGCCCCGCCCCCCGGCGGCCCCTCTCCTCCTCATACCTTTCCTCGTACTCCCGGCGCCTCCGGTACTCCCCGTAGCTCTCGTTCCTGTGGGGGCCAGCCTCGTACCGCTGACTCCCCCGGCCCTCTCGCCTCGTCTCCTCATCCACTCTTCTCTCCTCCCGTCTCCTCCTCTCCCTTTCCTCAACCTGTCTCTCCTCCCTCTCTCTCCTATCCCGGTCCTCTCTCTCCTTCTTCTCGTGGGCCGCTCTCTCCTCCCTCTCTCTCCGATCTTCCCTCTCCTTCCTCTCCCTCTCATCCTTCTCCTTCCTTTCCTTAGCCACTCGTTCCTCCCTTTCCTTCTTTTCCCTAGTCGCCTTCTCCTCTTTCTCTCTTTTCTCGGCCATCTCCTTCCTTTCCCTCGCAACTCTCTCCTCTCTCTCCTTTCTCTCCTTCTCCTCTCTTTCTTTCTTTTCTTTATCCCTCTTTTCTCTGGCCGCTCTCTCCTCCTCCCTCTCCCTCTTTTCCTTTTCCCTCCTTTCCTTTTCCCTAGCCGCCTTCTCCTCGTCCCTCTCCTTCCTCTCTCTCTCTTTCTTCTCCTTGGCCGCTCTTTCTTCCTCTCTCTCTTTCCTCTCCCTCTCTTTGCTGCCCTTCCTCGCCTTCTCCTCCTCCCTCCCTTTTCTGTCCCGCTCCTTCCTGTCCTTAGTGGCCGTCTCCCCCTCTCTCTCCTTCTTATCTCGGGGTGCCTTTACTCCCTCTCCTCCCTTCTTCTCCCTTTCCTCCGCTCCCTGACTAGCGGCCACGGGTAGCGGCGCGCCCCCCATCGTGACCGTGCGGATCTCGGCCTCGGCCTCAGGCGCTGGGCTGTCCTCGCGGTCCAGCCCAGTAAGGGTGATTACCCGCCTGTCGACCGCCTCCCCCGGAGATGCCTCCTCCTCGTCAGAGTCCGTAGTCAGGGGCACGCTACGGTAGGCCACCGGCCCCGGACTGGGCTCCTCCTCCTCCCAGTCGAGCTCCTCCTCCTCCTGGCTGTCGTCCACCACTCGGGCGGCGATGAGGCCCTCCAGTTGGCTCCCCGGAGCCGGGGTGTTGTTGTCGGAGGTGTGGGGCTGAACGGGGGGCGGCGTGGTTTGTAAGATACGCCGCACCTGCTCCGGCGGTAGGCCCTGGCGGGGGGACCCCCCAGCGACCAATTCGCTCCCCCCCTCTTCTGTGTCCACCGTGGCAGGTGAGGGGCGGTCCAGCGACACCACCTCCCCCTCGGGGGTCCGCCACTGCCGACGTTGCAGGGCTTCCGCCAGCAACTGTCGCTGGTACCGCCTCGCCATCTCCTGGGCCATCCGGCCTGTCTGTCGGAGGAGACCCTCTCCGACCCCGGCTGGGGCTGGGTCGCCCCCCTCGCTCCGGAGCAGCGACCGCAGCAGGAGCGGGTCGCCCTCACCCCCGGCGGAGGGGGCGTCCAGAACCTGGTCTAGGATGGCCTCCGCTTCCGCGCCCAAGGTCGACTGGACGGGTGTGCACCGCCCCATTTCCTCCACCAGGACCCTGGCGGCCTCCCGGTCCTCCGCAGAGTGGTGACGGGACCGGCCTTGCCCTGTCGAGCCCTGAGCCTGGTCGCCCCTGGCTCCCGTCCGGGCCACCTTGCTAGGTGTGGCTGCCTCCTCTTCTCCCTCCCCCAACTCGATCCGGGGTGGATCGGCGTCCCACGCCTCCGCGGCCCCCCTCGACTCCGACTTCCGCTTTCGATCCCTCTGCGGCGAGCGGCTGTGCTCTCTCGGCTGCGGAGCCGGGCAGACCACACTGTGCAGCCGCCGGGGCGATCGACGCGGGCTTGCGGGCACGGGAGTCCTTTCCGTGGTCAGGCGGGCCGCCCTTCGGGTGCTGCTGCGGGAGCGAGGCCTGGGCGAGTCTCGAGCGCTGGCGGGGCTGGCCGCCGGGCTGTCCCCACCACTCTCGGTGGCCCTCTCCCCGGTGGTTGCCTCCTCGGTGGTCTTCCCCCCGTGGTCGGCGGCCTCCTCCACACGGTCGGTGGCCGTCTCCGAGGCGTTGCCCTCCTCCCCTTCGGGGTCCGCGCCAGCGCCCTCCCCGGATGGCGATGGCTCCTCCCCGGTGGCGGTGGCTGCCGCTCCGGTGGCGACCCCCCTATACCGTATGGTATATAGCGGTGGCCGATCAGCCTTGGACAGGCTCAGCCACGGGTGGCCCGGGTGTTGTGTTGACATGTGGGTCATGAGGTCGTCCCACCGACCCTCTTTCGCCTGCGCCTGGCATTTCTTCCCTGGGCAGTTCCACCCCGGCCCCTTCTCCGCATGGACAGCCTTCACATGCCGCGAGAGGCTATCCTTTCGCATAAATTTGCGGCCACAAATGGAGCAGGGGAGAGGCACCGACGACTTCTTCATGATGTCGGATTCGGTGTCGGTGTCTCTCTCGGGCCACGCCGCGCCTCGTTCTCGTCTTTCTAGGTCGGCGGTCCTAACGAGGTCGCGGTGTAGTTCCCGATCGCTACACCAGGCGGCCTCCGCGTCAGCCGTTGGTGTTCGGCGGTCGGTGGGTGTGGCCGTGGCCACCTCCATTTCCCGCCTCTGCCTTTCCTCCCACCGCCGATTCTTGGCCGCAAAAATTGCGACCACCTTGTCACTCATCTCTCCCTCCGGACCGATCGCAGGTAAGTCCCTCTTTTGTTGAGTCAATTTCCCCCGCCCCACCACTCTCTCAGTGCTAATTTCCTTTCTTTCGTTTTCAGGGCGCCACCCCCCACCGTGGCCAGCCGGTGGCCGAAGGATGAAATCCGCTTTCCCGGGCCTGGGGACCCTCACTCCACACCTTCCAGCCTCTCTCCGGATTCCCTCTCTCTCAGGTAAGACACCCCCGCCCTTTTTCTCCCCTTTTACGAGGTTCCAGTGCCAATATGACGCGCACAAGCGCCCTCCTCTTCTAGTCACCGCACCCATGGGAGCCGCCGAGTCGCCGGTGTCCCCGTGGTCGGCGGGAGTCGCCTTGGTTACCGCCGTAACACCCGGATGTGGCCCGCCTTCCGCCGACCACACTAGGTGGCGCCCCGGTGGCTTTACCCCTGCGGCCGCTCCAGAGGGCGCCACCGGTGGCCGCTCCCCACCGGCGGCCGACCCCGCCCACCGTACCACCTCTACAGGTTCCCCCCGCGGGGCCTGGGTCTTTTTCAGTAAGTCATAGTGAACCACTCGGAGCTTCCGGCCCTTTTTGATCTCCCAAACCGGCCCCCCCAAACTCCGGGTGATCGTCCAGGGGCCCGACCATGGCCGCATGAACTTGGGGCACTTGCCTACCTCTTTCTTAGGCAGCAGGTAGTATACCGTGTCCCCAACGGCCAGGTCCTCCCCCCTCACTCGGGTGGAATAGTTCCTCTCCTGCCGGCGGACCGCTTCCCCCATATGCTTTAAAGCATAAGCGTGGCCCTTCGCCATCCGGACCTGCAGTTCCACGGCGAACCCCTCCCCGCCCCCGGCTCCCTCCGGGTGGCCCCCTTCCGGCTGGGGGTAGATGAGGCTCCCAGGTAACAGCGTCTCTCTCCCCATCATCATGAAGTTGGGGGTCTGGTTGGTCGACGCCTGCACCGACGACCGATAAGCCGCCATGACGAACGGTAGCTGTAAATCCCAGTCAGCTTGGTTCTCGTCCACCGTCATGGCGAGCATGGCCTCCACCGTGCGGTTGCACCTCTCCACCAATCCATCCGACTTCGGATTGTAGGGACAGGTACGGGTCTGTGCCACCCCCAAGAGACGGTGCACCTCCCGGAACATCTGAGCTTGAAAATTCCTCCCCTGGTCGGTATGAATCGTTCCCGGTGGCCCCAGTCGGCAGACCACCTCCGTAACAAAGGCCCGGGCGACTGTTTCTGCCTCCTGGTCCGGCAAGGGGATAGCCTCCGCCCACTTCGTGAAATAGTCCATTACCAGAAGGATGTGCCGGTTCTTTCTCCCTGTCCTCGGCAACGGCCCCATCAGGTCCATGGCCATTCTTTCCAGCGTCGCCGCTACCGGCACATGTCTCATCATGGACCGGGGGGGGTGCACGGCCCCCTTCCTGCTGAGGCATTGCGGGCAGGTCTCCAGCCACTGTATTAGGTCCCTTCTGTAGCTGGGCCAGTAATAGGATTGCTGTAACCGTCGTAGGCTGCGGACCCTCCCGAAGTGGCTGCTCAGAGGAGCCCCATGCACTTCCGCCAACACCTCCGGCACCCTTCCCTCCGGGACGACTATCTGGCCGAAGGATCGGCCCCCCGGCTCCCACCAGACCCGGGTCAACACCCCTCCCTCTAGCCTCAGTCGCGGCACCTGTACCGCCAGCGCCCGCACGGCGTAGGGTTCCCCGGCCAATTCGTCCGATGCGGGGCCCGCGTTCTTCGCTACCAACCGCCGGACCCTCCCCAGAATGGCGTCCTGGTTCTGTACTGCCGCCCAGTGCTCCGCAGAGGACAAGACGGGACCCTCCTCCTCCCCGTCCCCCTCCGCCGTCCGGGGCCTCCCGCTGGCCTCCTCAGCCTCCGCCTCTGCGGCCGCCTCCCTCCTCGTTACTGCCCTGCATTCTCCCGGTTGGTCGAACAGGGGAGAGCCCCCCTCCCCCTCCATACCGCACTGAGTGCATGGCCGCCTGGACAATCCATCCGCGTTACCATGATCCCGGCCGGGGCGGTGTTCGATCACGTGATCGAACGTCTCCAGGAGTTGTAGCCACCGGGCCACCTGCCCTTCTGGTTCCCGGAAGCTCGCCAGCCATTTAAGGGCTGCATGGTCTGTGCGTATCCGGACCGGCCGCCCAACCAGGTAGTGCCGAAACTTTTTCACCGCGAACACCACCGCCAGCAATTCCCGCCTCGTCACACAGTAGTTGCGTTCGCAACGGCTCAGCGTCCTACTGGCATAGGCCAACGGTCGTTCCCGACCCTCCTGCATCTGCGAAAGGACGGCGCCTAGCCCCATATCGCTGGCGTCCGTGTCCAGCAGCAGGCGCCCCTCCGCCCTTGGATATGCCAACACCGGAGCCTCACTCAGTTTCTCCTTCAGACAATGGAAGGCCTCTGCACAGGATCTGTCCCAGCGGAATCTTTTGCTCTTTTCGGTCAATTCCGACAGGGGCCGTGCGATGGCCGCGAACCCGGGCACAAAGCTGCGGTAGTAGCCACACAACCCCAGGAAGGACCGGACATCCGTTACCGAGACCGGGGTGGGCCATTCCCGGACAGCTGCCACCTTCTCGGGATCGGTCCCGATCCCCGTCTTATCGATGCGGTGGCCCAGGAAGTTGACCTGTTCCCTCACGAACTGGCATTTACTGGCCTTGACCTTGAGACCGGCCTCCTGTAGCCGCTTTAGTACCGTCTCCAGCCGGGTGGCGTGTTCGGCGAGGGTGGCCGAGAACACGATAATGTCGTCCAGGTATACGAGACAGGTGGACCACTGCAGCCCTCGCATCACCACTTCCATCAAGCGTTCAAATGTCCCGGGCGCGTTGCAGAGCCCGAATGGCATTACTTTGAATTGGAACAAGCCCCGGTGCGTCACAAACGCCGTCTTCGGCTTATCCGCCCCCTCCATAGCCACCTGCCAGTATCCCGACGCCAAGTCCAACGTGCTGAACCAACACGCCCCCGCCATCGAGTCCAGTGAATCGTCTATCCGTGGCAGTGGGTAGGCGTCCTTAACCGTCACCGCGTTTAGGCGGCGGTAGTCCACGCAAAACCGCACCCTCCCATCCTTTTTCTTTACCAAGACCACGGGGCTTGCCCAGGGACCCGTCGCCGGCTCTATGACGCCCCTTCTCAACATCTCCTCCACTTCCTTGTCCACGACCTCCCGTCGATGCGGCGCCAGTCGTCGGGGAGCCATTTTAATAGGGGCCGCCACCCCCGTCTCTATGGTGTGTGAGACCAAGTCAGTATGTCCCAGGTCCTCATCGCCCTCCTGGAATGCTGCCTTATTCCGGGCAATGAGCTGGATCCACTCCTGATCATCCTCGACCTGGGTTCCCCCCAACAGCTGCTGTACAAGCGTCCGGGACCCCTCGCGTGGCCCCTCCTCGGTCACCATCCGGCACTCCTCCCCCCGGAGCTCCTCCTCCCCCACAGCCTCGGCCACCGCCACGTGCATCCCCTCATACAGGACCACTGGATTCGGGCCCGGATTGCAGACCAGGACCGGCACCTCCCCCCTCTCGGGTGTCACCAGGGCCCTGCCTATCCGAATCCCCCTCGCCATCTCCACCTTCTCCACTCCTTCCACCAGCATGTCCGTCAGTCCGGCCGATTCCGGCACCCGCGCCTGTATGATCCTCTCCGTGCGACCCCTCACCCATTCCGTCCGCGAGCTCACCAGTCGGCAGGGCTGGGTCCCGTGCTCCTCTTCCGGCCACACCAGCCTCTCCCCGGCCATGTCGATCGTCGCCCGCGTCTGCCTCAAGAAGTCTGCACCCAGCAGGCCCGGGGTGGATATATCGGCCACGACGAATGATGTAGTTTCCGCGCTGCCTGCGCACTGCAGCTCCGCCGTCACCCGACCCTCCACCGGCAGCGGCTTCCCATCCGCCGTATGGAATGCTGTTAACACCGGTCTCAGATCCCCAGGGGACCCCTCCGCCTTCCACCACGCTGTGGAGAGCAAGTTGCTGGTGGCCCCCGTGTCCACCACTAAGTGGATGTCCTTGCCCCATAACGTCCCTCCGACCTCCAGGCCGTTCCCCTTCTTCTCCTTCCGACCCAGCCATTCTCTCCTCCTTTTCTCTCCATGGGTCTCCTCCCGGCTGGAAGAGGGGACCCCGTCTAGTTTTCCGAAGCCTTCTTCGTCGCCTCTCTCTTCCGAGCGGCCTCGACCCGCTTCCTCCAGATAGGGCAGTCGCGCTTAAAGTGGTCCGGCGCCCCGCACTCGAAGCAGCCCCGTCCCCTACTTGCCCCCTCCCCCTCCGCGGTTGCAGGGGCCGATCGGGCCAGGGACTCCCTCATCTGGGTGACCGCCACCCGCAGCTCTCCCATCTCCTCCGCCATTGACTTCGTGGTGGACCTGACCTTCACCGCCTTCGCCCGTTCCTCCTTAAGGTAAGTTTCCGCCCGTATACCCCTTTCCACCGCCCGTAGAAGAGTTGGAATCTCGCCCTGATATATCCACTGTCGGAGCTCCGTATCCTCCAGACATTCGACAAACCTATCCTTAGCCATGCCATCTACCATCTGGGCGTCTGCATTGGGGTAGGACAGCCGCACCAGTCGCAGGATCTCTTCCGAGAGGGTTTGTAACTCCTCCCCCGGCTTCCGCACCCGGGTGCGGAGCAGAGCCTTATACGATTCCACCTGACTCTTCGGCTGGAATCTATTTACTAGTGCATCCCGCAACTTCTTATATCCCCCAGGAGCCGCCGGCCGTTCCGACGCCAACAGCCGCCGGGCGACCCCCGACAAGCTTATTCCCAGGAACGTCCCCGACTCCCTTTCCGTCCATCCGTTAGCCATGACGCAGAGGTCGAAGTGCGACAGAAACTCCTCCAGATCGCTCGACCCGTCGTACTTGCCCGGCATCACAATTGGCTTCCGGGTGGCCCCCTCGCCCCCGGGCCCCGGCCTACCCGGGTGTATCCCCTGTGTCTGCTCTATCCCCAGGGGCGTGGAGCTCCTGGCCCCCTCCACACTCTCCGTCCTAGAGCTACTTCTGGGGCTGCCCTGCCTCAGCCATTCCGCCAACGGGTCTGTCCCCTCCCTTCCAATCGTCCCGCGGCCCTCTCTGACCTCCCCGTGGGCCCTGTCGGGGCCCCACTCTCGCGTCCGCTCCTCTCTCCGGTGACCCTCTGTATCACTCCCCGCTCCACCGAACACCGGGCCACCGAACTGGCCAACCACCGAACCGCCGCCCTTCCCACCGAACCGGCCACCGAACTCAGCCGGGCCCATTTCGCTGTCCACTTTAGCGGCCGCACCAAGAGGTGTCCGGTGAATAGCCACGCCACCCTTTACTCCCACTTCCTCCCCAGGTGATGCTTCCTCTGCCCTCCTGTCCGGTCGCTCCTCCATTACCCACTTCCTGTCGTCTGCTCCGGTGGCGTCGGTGGCGCCGGCCGCCGCAGCAACCGGCCTTTTAACTTTAACAGAAACCTCCTCATCCACAACCTGGATCAGTTCTCCTCGCCTACCCGCCCCTAACTGCTCCTCCAGGGCTGCCCTCTCCTCCTCCATCTTTAACTCGCTATCTGCCATGCCTGTGTTTCTACTCTGGTACACCCCGGTTCGTTAATGTAAACATCCCACCGCTGTCACCAATGTAATAACCAGAGTCGACACCGTATATAAAGAATGGAATATAAAGTTACAGCCGTTGTTGTTGTTTTATTTCTTAGGAGCCTTAAGGACTAACAGCCACTGGTCATCAGTTACTCGCTTATACTGATACTTGTACTTGTACTTATTCTTGCTTAGAGACGCCACTCTGTTCGTGAGCTAGGACTAGCCACCGAACTCCCTTAAGATAGCTTACACGTAGGCCACCTGAGTGTCTGATCGCGTCTGCCATAAAACCACCGAACACCGCGTTTTATAGCCCCCGGCCGCCGACAGTGACGTCACAAGGCTGTGACGTCACCGCCGACGCCCCACCTAGCGGCCACAGCGGGAACCCGCCACCGAGCTTCGGTGGCCGCCGCCGAGCCGCCGGCCTATGTTTATTACAATATATATATATATATATATATATATATATATATATATATATATATATATATCCAATGGTTATGTACCATTCTCTTGTTTAAAAGTGATTTGCTCTTAAACCTGCCCTTCTGATGTGCTTCCACATAAACTACTCAATTCCTTCTACGGTTTCTAGTTATATGATCTCCCTTTTGCAATTTCCTCCATTAGATTTGGAATTCCTCTATCAATAGTTTATATCAATATATATTTTTTTCACATCTGCCTTTGATTGAAACAGCTTCCATCTTTTCTACACCTTAATTGCTCCTGTTTCCAGAGATTATTTTATATCATTTCATACAGAAAATGTACCGAAACCTTCGTATATCAGTGAGCAGTAATACGCACTTTCTATTCCTTTCTTGTTCCTATTGATAATGACTTTACTTTACAGCAATTTGGTGGAAGGATGGCAACGTATTAAGCTCTTTCTTCTCCATCTCCTTTTTCAAATACTAAAACTTATTTATTGATTCCTTTCATGTGCCATAATTTTATGACTATCACCATAATGATATCAGAGGTTGTGCAGTATATATGCAGTATGGTGCTCTTATATGTTTAACATACATGTATGGTTACATCAGTCATGTAATACATAATGTGGTAGAGCATGACCCACCCCACCCCAGAGAGGTTATTTGTGTGCTGCTCATTCTTACCGAATCGTAATATGATGGAGACAGGAGTATGCCAGCCTGTTAATGGACAGATTAAATGTAGGCTACTAGTTGGAGATTTATTTTACATGAATACAGGTCCAACACATGAAGGGCCTCCTAGACATCAGCCTACGGTCTGTTTTGATTTCAAAGGGAATGGATATTGGAGCCCCCTGGAGGTACCTACATGCCTGATAAGATAACAAAAACTACCAAGAAAGCACAGATCTTTTAACATACAAGGTTCGCTCTGGTGATACTTCCATGTGGCGATTCTAGGGCAATCGATAGTGGAGATATGGGCTGAGACCTGAGACAGGGGGCTTCGGCCTAGTGTATTTCACAGAACCTCTCCTCCTCCAGGTACTTCAAAGTATCTGCTTTTAACCCGCCAAGGCCCATGTGTTCAAACTAGGCCTTTGTATCAGAAACCATAGTCCGACCCCGCCCTATTTCTCCAGAAAGATATAAGCTAACATGCCTTTCTTCTAAAGCATTGCTCTACAAACACGGTCCCAGCTCCCCTCAGTGACATCTCCTATGGAAGGTCATCGAGCTGATCTTTTCAGAGCGCTTCTCTAAAGCTATACAAAACAGAAGTTCATTTCATATGTCTTATACCTTTGTTCACACTCCAATCGGTTCCACCTAATTTCAAGTAATGTATTCTATTCGTTTAAAAGTGTACACTACTTAACAAGGATTTAGTACTATTTCTAACATTGAAATTGATTCATTCTTGAATTACATCAATATTTTATTCACTCATTGAAGGTGGCAATATGTAGTGATAATGAAATAATACGTCGTAGAATTTCTCCTGAATACGACATTTACAGTATTTGAGATTTCAGGCAGTTGTCCTTTGTTATGCTGATTTAGCCATTTCATGTAGGCTTCTCTCCGGCTAACTCTCATCTCATTTAGTTATGGGCCCTGGTTTCAAGCCTGCTGTGGAAATGGGCCTGGCGAGTCTATTGAATGGTTGATGAGCTGGTCCATGAGAGTGAGCCTGAAGTGCCTGCCATGTGCCCTTTAGAGGAGCAGTGAGCTATTCAATGGTCAAGCTCAAGTGCTCATAGCGGTTGTCAGCAGCTCGCATTGTGGGCTGTCTCTAGTTAGAAGCTCTGACCAGGCTACAGGCCGGTCATTGTTGGGATCTCCTACACCCCATGGATAGTCTTACCCCTCTCCATCCCACCTCGCTGATCGCTATAGACATGCCCTCCTATAAGGCATTCACCTGCCATCCATACTCTATACTATACTGACCAACCCGCCCCTCGAACAGCAATATGTAAGGCCTATATTGCCCATATATGCTATCCTATATATAGGCAGTAGCCAGGCCTAATACATTATATATATATATATATATATATATATATATATATATATATATATATATATATATATATATATATATATATATATATATACGATTGGACTGAATGTGGTGCCCACTCTTTGTGGGGGCATTTGTCAGGAAGACAAAGAAGGCAGATACGTGGAACGGTGCACACAGAGATTCAATCACTCTCGCTCTAACGACAGGAGAATTAACCTTTCTGTGGGGCATTGCCAGCATCAAAGGGAATCGTGAATGGGAAATCTTTTCCAATTTCCAATATAACAGGGAGGTTCTCTACTGTGTTTTAATTTCGAACCTATCTCTGACGACAATGGCAGTATTTTCCTTTTAGATTAAGGTTGACCAGAAAAGTCAACACTACACTCCTTCATGTTGGACATGCTCTAATCAGCTGACAATACCAATTCCTTGGCACTTTTATAAGAAGACAAGCATTTATTTGTGCGAATCAATAAAACAAGCATGACCAGCTTAGCACTACTGGTATCAGAGCATTAGCACAGTGTAATTCTTACCATGCACTTCACTATGCTAGCCAATGCTATATGAAGAACATCCCAGAAACAATAAATCTTGTTACATGCTAGCTATAGTTAGGGGAGATCCATCACCAATATGGGCACACAGTTAGGGTGAATATTTCATATCATACCATAGAGTTATTGCTGTATACAATACTTTATATGTATACCATATCATATGGTACTACACATATAGTATTTAAGCATGCCTCAGCTCATTGTGAGCCTGGCCTATGCATTGTTCAAAATATCCCATTTTCAATACTGGGCATCATGCCTGATGACTTTAAGGGCAGCATTTATCTGTTTAGAATTTACTGGTTGAAGCCCAGTGCCATTGTTAGATTGTACAAAGAACTGAAGAGGAGATGTGTAAGAAATATGAAGCACGTGAATCTATTCCACTGCCCTTACCAAAATCGTTATCCCATTTTTCCATGCGTATTTACGGTACAATTACCTGAGTTTAGAATCACCCTATGATAAAGTCACATATAAGTATGCAAATCTTTATCGCAATCAAACAACATCAGAGGTGAGCACATTTATATGTACGACACTAGGATATTTATTAAATTTAGTGTGGTTGGCAATATTACATTACACTATGTACCCTCATTGCTGTAAAGAGACCACAGCCATCGGTGAGGCAATTCGCCTATAACGAGAGACTGCTATCAGGATATTGACATATCTAATAGCAGGAGGTGTTGTATAATGTTTCAGCGCTTTATATGTGCATAAAGATAGTAGTATAGAAGTGGGTAGTCTATGAAGATTAGAGGGTGTCCTACACAGGGTGATGGATGGGGGTATAGCCACGCCCTGACTACACCATATAACACTATGTCCTGATCGTTCTGGGTGCACACAGCATGACCGATATCGTGACTGCAGGAGGGAGACGCCTGGCAGTTAGGATTAAGCACACTTAGATTCAATCAGGCCTTTAATGGGCAACAGAAACTCCCTAGATCTATACTCCTCTTGTTCCAGCCCGACACTTACACCTATATGCTCCCTTTTCTAAAGAGGTAAACCAGGACCTATTGTAATACCTTGAGCTAAAGGGAGAACTAGGAGTAGCAGCCTGGGGTAAAGGGAGACCTAGGAGCAGCAGCTTGGGCTAAAGGGAGAACTAGGAGCAGCAGCTTGGGCTAAAGGGAGAACTAGGAGCAGCAGCTTGGGTTAAAGGGAGAACTAGGAGCAGCAGCTTGGGCTAAAGGGAGACCTAGGAACAGCAGATTGGGCTAAAGGGAGAACTAGGAGCAGCAGCTTGGGCTAAAGGGAGAACTAGGAGCAGCAGCTTGGGTTAAAGGGAGAACTAGGAGCAGCAGCTTGGGCTAAAGGGAGACCTAGGAACAGCAGATTGGGCTAAAGGGAGAACTAGGAGCAGCAGCTTTGGCTAGTCCATCGGTAGTCCCTCATGCTGCAAATGCAGATCAAATCCTTTTAATGTATTCGCCATTTCTGATATATAAAGTAGCCTCAACATTAATTACCCCTACTTTTGCTGCAGTGTAAACGAAGCCTTTCCAATGGGACACTGCACATTGGCGGCACTGATGGATCACGTGACCGCGAGACCTACCCACGCGTGGCCCTCCTTAAGGGAGATTTGCGCCGAGTGGCTGTATTAAGAGGAGACAGGTGGGAACCCACTTAAAACGTGGTCACTCCCTGGGCTTTTCCTTCCCTGTCTAATCCTCCTTGTCAGAATATCATGCTGATATAGAGAGCATCCCAAAGGGGAAATTATATTCTGATAAGGTTGATTCATTAAGGCCTGATTTCAGCATTTTATGGCACTGTTGGAAAGCTTTATAATACTGCTAAATGGGTAATAGCCGCAGTGCAGGTTATATGTGGGCTTTATTTGAATGGGTGGATTCGGTTGGTGCGTTAGGGGTTGGGCTAAGTGGCTGCTGCAAGCCTAAGGTAAAGTAGAGCCGTGCATTATCGCTGATATATGAACCTGTTTAAGCTAACAGCGATATGTTATACTATTTTATGGTACTCGGACGCAAACATCTGCACTGCATAACCGTACGTAGGCATCCACACCCTTCACACTGGCCCTTAGCAGCCACAATGGTATACTGTATTACAACGGAACTGTAGGAGCTCTGTCACAATGAACTGTCTGAAGGTTGTAGGTGTATTGGGTGGTTGGGGGCATGACTAGTCTGAGGTTACTGTATTCCCCACTCTCACTCACACTATTGTGATGTGTATATATATATATATATATATATATATATATATATATATATATATATATATATATATATATATGTATACAGATGCGTGTGTCATCTGAGAGGACTTCCATTAAGTACAGGGTGAGGGGCTAGTGCCTCGGCCCCAGTCAGTGGCATGTGTTACGAAGCACTCTGCTTTAGATATGGGAGGAGGTATCGGGACCAGGGGATGGGGTGTACCTTTGTAAGGATCCCTCTGTGTAGATCCTGGAGACTCCAGGGAACCTCCACATACCATGATAGTAGGGATGTAGTGGACACATGAGTAAGAGCAGCTGTGGGCGGCTTTGAGGCATCCTGAGCTCTTGTGAACAGGTTGGGAAGCCTTGAGGCCATCGCGGTTCATAGTCACACCATGGCATGACAAGAGCTCTTCAAATCCAGGTAAGCCCGCTCCCCGCGGGCGGCGCTGCCAGGTGGGGCTCCTGTCTCACCTGTGTTCTACCTGTCTGTCTACCTGTCTGCTGCCTCCCCGCTCCGCCCCGCCCTAACACTTCCATATGCCTCCACCTTCCTATGTTCGACACACACCCTCCAACCCATCTTACCCTACTCACCAACTTTGAACCTTCCACCCCAACCCTCCACGCTCCACGAACAACGGGTCGATCTCGGTCCGATAAATACCTACCCGCCCCCTCCCCCTCCCTTCGTCACCTTGATCTCTGCCTATCTCACATCCCACCATTCCATCCTCTTGTACCGCCTCTTTACCTCCTTGTTCCCCACCATCCAACTACCCCCCTCTCCTCTCCCCACCCCTGCCCCTCCCACCGTCTCCCTTGCCACCAGGCTCTAGTTTGTGCGCTACCTGTGACAGCGCACTCTGTTGGGATTACAGCTGTCGTGCAGAAGGGGAAGCCTGTGCGTTCCAACATGCTATGTTACAGTGATAGAAGGAGGATGAGGTTTGGAAGCTAACTAGGAATAGCTGTAACCTGGGCATGATGGTTAACAAGCTGGGAGGCCTCAACAAGCAAACAACACAGGAGAGGCTGGGGAGGAGGCAGAAGAAACGACATCATATGAGATAATCCGAGAATAGAGGGGTCTTGTGGCTCGATTATTCAAGCTAAATCACCGTCTGGAAGTTTAGATCAGTTATAAGTGCAGGTGATACTCTGGCATCACGAAGATGCCAAATCTGGTAATACAGGATATCAAAACCCCAAGCTGCAGTACTCAAACCAGGAATATGGGATTATGGTTGTCAAGGCAACAAGAAACCAACAAGGAGTATACAACCCATTATGATTGTGATTTACAGTCCTGGATAAATACCAATATCATTATAAATTATGTTAAAGGAATACATCGCAGCCATTGATACGCACGTGACATAGGGGATACAGGGGCTGACCCAAGCCACCAGTGTATACTAAAACCTATCGAATGGAGGCACAAAGGCATCAATTGAAATAGTTATCCTCAGTTTACCTGTACTTCTTCCACCCCTTTATGTAACTACCACTACCCGGGAGGACTCATCCCTCCCCAGGTGTGGTCTCTGATGCTGCCATGAGCTGCTCATCTGCCCTGAGTGGTAATGGAGGAGCTGGTGCCCGTGTGCCGCCAACAGGTCCAGGCTCTCCTTGTTTGGGTCACTAACTGGACCACATGGTTCTTTGGTCCAGAGGACGCCGTGGAGGATGAGGCTCAGGGGCAGGAGGGGGAGCGCCAAGCGGAGGAGGTTCCCATTAATGCAGACAATGCCATTTCTGCAGTAAGTTTACATCATGGATAACTATTGTATAGACGGATGGTCAATTGATCCCAGTTAATTTAGTCGTATACTATGCATCATTATAGGCGTTCTCAATGTATTTGTCTAAGTGTATTTGCCCACTATTTCAGCCAGTGATCATCACTATTAGGAGATGAATAATTACTGTCCCTCAGGTAGCATCCCACATTGCCGACTATTCATTTAATTTTTCATCAGGGTCACGTGTATAGGAGCTCTGAATGAGATTAGAATAGTGCGTTGTAGTTGTTGTGTGTATGTATTGGGTGGTTGGCCCCTTTGTTATGATTTGAGACTGGTTTTTACCTGCTGTTGTTGCTGCATATTGTGCATGTTTCATCCTGATCACGTGACAGCCAGGAGGGACTGAATACCTTCCATTGTAGACAGTACAGAGATCGTGCTGGTACCTGTCACGTCCTAATCCTCTATGTGTGTCGCTCAGATGACAGGTGGGGAACCAGTGGTACTGAGGATTTGCCTGTAGCAGTTACCTGAGATGTGTAATAAGATCCTTTTGCAGCTCTTTTCTTCTGTCTTATATCAATGCATTAACAGTTTCTGCAAAGGCAGAAAGCCACATTACTTACAGGTGTATTAAATTGATATACCATAATTGATGATTCAGCTCCTTTGGCCTCGCTTACTTGAATTTACGATTTACAGGTACAGTATTCTACATGTAGTGCACAGAAATCTGTGAAGATTCACTACACTGTAAGAAAAAGTCATAGAAGTAATGGGAAATCCTTGTCCAAAAGTTAACCAGAGATCCATTGTTATTTTCAGAGATATTACTTGTTCCACTGTACTCTGTAATCTGGGGCTTCACATGAATATACGGGACAGAGCCATTGCTAGTACCAAACAAATTTCCTAGGTGGCTCATGTAGTCGGGGGATAGATCAGCAGTTCGCCTCTTTGTACAGTTTACTTTGGTTGGCCCTTCCTAATAGTCTATATGAAGGTATATTCTAAAAGTCTATACCTTTGGATAGGAAATACTTTAAACTTAAACAATATTAGCTTTATATAGACTTAGTACTTCAAATACAAGAGAAATTAAACTTTAAAAGTTTTCTTATGGGGAGCATATAATCCAGGCTGAGTAAAACCAAGCCATTGTCTCCATACCAGGCTAATCCCCTCCATTCACACCTAAAACAATGGACAGGTACTTAAGGTGATAAAGATAGAGGCAGGGGCAGCTTATCAGTCTTATCAATTCCCATTGTTTTCTGTGGGTGGAGGGGAAGATAAGAAATTACCCACAATCCTCTGCCAGATCCAAGATGGCTGTTGGGGGCCAGTTACATAACTAATTTCAAGATGGCCACCTCCATACAGGAATGGCTCTGTTCCCTATAGATGTACTGCAAAGTTCATCATATGTCACGATGGGGTTATTTCAGTAGATTTTTGCTGGGAGTTGAGATAAAGGTAGGTCAGCATTTATCATTTATAGTTCACACACAAACACAACCATAAGTATGCGACTATTTCAGGTGTGGAGTTTGTTCATGGTACATCATACTCCATGTTTGTTGTGATAGTAGTATAGCAGAAGTGGAGTTTGTAATACACAATACTCCATGTCTGGTAGGATAGTAGTATAGGGAAAATGGGGTTAGTTCATGGTATACGAAAATCCATGTTTGGTAGGATAGTAGTATAGGGAGAGTGGAGTTAGTTCATGGTATACGATAATCCATGTTTGGTAGGATAGTAGTATAGGGAAAGTGGAGTTTGTTCATGATACACGATACTCCATGTTTGGTAGAATAGTAATACAGGGAAAGTGGGGTTAGTTTATGGTACACGATACTCTATGTTTGGTGGGATAGTAGTATAGGGAAAGTGGGGTTAGTTCATGGTATACAATAATCCATGTTTGGTAGGATAGTAGTATAGGGAAAGTGGGGTTAGTTCATGGTATATGATAATCCATGTTTGGTAGGATAGTAATATAGGGAAAGTGGGGTTAGTTCATGGTATGCGATACTCCATGTTTGGTAGGATAGTAGTATAGGTTAAGTGGAGTTATTTCATGGTATACGATACTCTGTGTTTGGTAGGATAGTAGTATAGGTAAAGTGCAGTTAGTTCATGGTATACAATACTCCATGTTTGGTAGGATAGTATAGGGAAAGTGGAGTTATTTCATGGTATACAATATCCCATGGTTGGTAGGATAGTAGTATAGGAAAAGTGCATTTAGTTCATGGTATCCGAAAACTATCGAAAGTCGTCTGGGTAGCAGTGTAGGAAAAGTGAAGTTCCCACATGGTGAGCACTATAAAGTTCTGATGCTCGTTAGGATATAGTAGCATTGGGACCATATACAGCACAGCATACATAAATGATTCTAATATATATATATATATATATATATATATATATATATATATATATATATATATACATATACTATGTATTTCCCCTTTCACACTGGTTTATTTCCTATGTTTATATAAAGGAAGGAACTATGAGACTCAAATGTGAGCAGACATCTGGAACGAACAGCCTGACACCCACAGGTGTATGTTTTATCAGTCAATATCCATCAGCAGACTGTACGCACACCATCCCATTGAAAACAATATAGCAGGATATGATTGTGGAGTACTTCTCTGTTCTTCTTTTGTTATTCTGCCAATCCCCCTCCTTTGCTGGCACACGTCGTCTGTGTGCTGCTATTTCCCCTCTGCGTCTGTTAGTGTGGCGTGTTGTTATCTCAGTGGAGGCAGTCTAGGCTCTCATTAGATGTCTTCCCTAGTGTATTCTGGTGGGGGAGGGGTTTTGCGTGTTTAGTACCTAATCACGGAGAACGTTTGTTCTGTAGTCAATAACTACATCACGGCATGCAACTATCAAAATACGTTAGGACCATTAGCTGTATTACTCCTAGCTTTAACGTCAGTCAGTGCTATTTCTATTTGGCATACCTTGATTGATGCAGTTACATATAATTACATAGAGATGTCTTCAGGGGGTTATGGACTCTAACACTTTTTTTTTTTTTTTTTTGTAATTTGAACACTCATAAATGAAAGGCTACAATCATCAGATAGTGGAAAAACAACCGATATGCTGAGTAGGTTCTACACCCAATGTACATCATTTAATGTTTTCAAAACCTGCCATAGCTGAGATAAATTTTCTTTTTGTTATGTCCCAATTTACACTTTTAATTGCATTCCTTTTTAACTACCTCAAAACATTGCTTGATATCTTGATTCAGATATGATATAGTGTATTTCGAACTAACCTATTTTGTATGCATTAGACATATTTACTTAACAGAACCAGGATTTAGAGGAAAATGACTGGAAACTCTTCAGTTTGGCACTATTTCATTGAACTTTGCTCCCCACGCTCAAATCTTTCTTATTTGACCTAATACATGTAGCAGGACGCTATCTTATTTCGCTTACACATGAAGTTAAAGGTGACCCTAACATCTTTTGTCCCTCTCCTTTTAGCAGGTTATGATTCGATCAACTGTCCTGGTGGCGTATTCAGCTGTTTATCAGCAATAGATGTATTTTTATCACAGACTTCCTCCTCTTCCATACACCATACCCATTTTGCTCTTAAGTCTAACCCATTACCACATAAATCTACATGGATATACATAATCCCTTGCCAACTGCCCTTTCTGAACAACAGCTATACAATATGTAAATCTGTCTAAATTCCTCAAATATTCTTGCCTTTCAGACGTCAGAATCGCCGCCTCCAGGAACATCGGCGTCTGCGTCAGACGGTGCCATCGCCAACCCAGGGGATCCCTCTCTCATGATCCCGGACGAACCCCCACCCTTGCTGGATGATACCGACTATAGCAATGAAAAGCTCGGCAAAATCCAGTTCAGCCTCAAATATGACTTCCAAGAGATGACTCTAACGCTAAAGGTTATGCGGGCAATAGAGTTACCCGCAAAAGACTTCTCAGGAACCAGTGACCCCTATGTTAAAATCATGTTGCTGCCGGATAAGAAACACAAACTACAAACGAACATAAAACGCCGCAACCTCAATCCTCGCTGGAACGAAGTGTTTGCCTTTGAAGGTAGGTCCTTTATTCTTTTATTTCCACGGACCTCAAATGTGCAAGGCGTCAGTGGTAGGGTCTGTGCCTATATTCCTCAAATTCGTTGGGTTTTTTTTTTCCAGAGAGAGAAAGAAGAAAATGGAATTAAGTACAAATCCTATTATTCTTGACTTTTAAACAGATCTGATTTGAGACTAGGTATCCTGAGTGGGGTCAGTGCACTAGGATGGTTACTATACTGGTACACCCTAAGCAATGCTGGCAGCCTTACAATGAGTTAAAGACCCTCACAGTCCAATCATCCACTGCCTTTTGCTGATTACCTTAGTCAGACGGGTCCTGATGAGGCTGTCCGTAGCAATTGATGGCATCACGTGGGACCCCCTCCCAACTTTCCTTGTGATTGGTAATAGCAGTTCCCAATTCAATGGGGATCCAAATGGAATCGCAGAACAGCCAGAATTCAAGTTTCGCCCTTTCGGCGTTATGATGATTTACACGTAGAGCTGTCACGTTCTCTAAATTTTCTGGAATATCATATTAAAGGAATTTTAACGCTAAATAATAATGACTGTAATACCTTTAGATTATTGACAGAAAATGTATAGAAATCTCTGAATTTCTGGAGCAGCGTGTATCACGTCTATCTGATGAGTATGCTGATTGAAATCTGGTAATAAGTTCGGGTGGTAGAATGACTTATAATGTACTTCTTAATGAGGGAATCAACCTGGATTACACAGGCGGTGCTTCTCTTTGATGGCCTCTCTGATTGACTTCTACCTTGTTAGTGTGGAGAGAATAAGAGAATTGCGTGTTCTTAATGTGTCCCTGTGAAGATCTGGTGGAAAGGTAGGCCCTATAAATTGCTGGTACATTGTCCATGCTGAATGCCATGTGATGAAAATCTCCGTCCATATTGCACTAGTACATGCCATGTACCCCTCTAATTATGTTTATGTGTATACGGCGAATGGCTGCTAGACTAGTAGTGCATTATCTTCTATAGCACTTTTATTCGCCCGCAGACTGACAGGGACAAAAGCTGAAGATGTTTCGATATCAATTTTCCCAGGCTGATCTTTTAAGGCTCTAGGCCATTGGCCACTCGTTAGTAAGCCATTGTGACGCAGTCATTGACGTTACACCAAGATGAAATATTCATATAACAAAGAATGCAATCATAGCCATAGCCAAATTACAAGGTCGTGATATCAAGATTTAACGTAAACACTAATGGCATCCGATGACCATCAAATGCCATTCGGACAGGGGAGGAGGGATGTATAGTGCTACTATGGCCAGTATCGACCATGGATTAGATTATGTAAATACCTGACAGTTTCTATTTCTTCAGCATCATGGGTTAGAGACGTTCAGGGGCTAAAACTCATACGTGAGAGACGCTACCAAGAACCAGCAGAGGCATGCCAGACTGCCATTGATCCCCTAAATAGACTGCCGTTAACTACTGAGAAGGTATCCCACTGTTCACCCCCGTGTACCCATGTAGCTCGCCCCTTTGCCTCCTCATCCCCAGTTCCTCCTGCTAACATGTTCTACTCCTCCTGTGGGTGCTGCCGTCTTTACAGGCCGGTCACCTATTGATTCTCACCTCACGGAGAAGCCCTCCACCTCACCCCCCCCCCACACACACACAGATCCAGCTCTACTGGCCACTTTCCTACCAATATTGGCCCCACTGGAGACTGTGATCTCCCAACTCAGATGTCCACTTGCATTAGCATAGGTCACTAAATAAGAAAAGAAGAAAATGTATAATTATTACCCATGTGAAAGGACACCGTTCACATTGTCTGAGTGCAAAATCGAAACATTATGGAGAGTTTCCCGTTATCAAATATAATTCATGAATTCGATCTAGAATCAAACACTGTAGTTCAACACAGCATAGACTATGTCTGAAACGATATGTAATTGGCATCGAGATAGTTCTTTAGTGTACCATCCTTTATGAGCCATCAGATATAGCCACTCTATATCAGCAGGATGTAAGAAGTGGATTGGTAGAATTTGGAATATCCATACCTTATGAAATCCCCCCCCCTTCTGCTGCCCTGTCCGGGGAATAATCCAATAGGCATGATCCTCGCGGCAGACATTGATCCCTGCTTTAAAGGAGGCAGACTCCTCCAGGGCAGAGGTGGCCTACGCCTATAGAGTCGACCCAGCAACGGAAAGTGGCAGGTCACTCTGCTACCTTCAGACCTCCAGTATATAGTTGATATACCTTCAACTTGTGATTATCTGAAGTGGAAGTTAACTATGGCTGTCCTCCCCTTTGTCAATATATTTGCAGTCGCATCAGTAGGATTCTCTCGTGCAGATGTCACTCTGGATCCGTCTGAATTACTATGCTTCTGACAATATATACAAGGGGAGTTGTCAGTGTGTCCTCACTGTGAGGATGTTTGAATTCCACTATAAGTGAGTCATCATGTTTTCGGAAGTAGTCCCTCCCAAGTTAGAAGAAAAAGAAACGTTGGAAACACTCAAGTCAACTGGCACACTACAATCAAATATGGCATATCACGTGCCTTCAATATGACCTATCTGTAAACTCGGGAACCCTTACAGATATAGTCCCCTTTCTCCCGTCTACTCCATATGTCAAAATCACATAATGTCCGTCATATTAAAGTATGTCTATACTAGACAGATAGCCACCAAATCTAAACCTCCCCTAAGTTATTCAGTCATCTCTTCTACCTATGATTTTAAGAAGGAGCTCCCTGAAGGTGCATTTTATACAATATGGGCTCCTTTGCAATTCAAAGACATGGCCTCTCCCTGTTACCTGTATCTTTGTATGATAATACTTCTTTGGTGTTACTGCTGCACTATACCTCACTATACTCATCTATAGTCCACACCATGCCAATATGGCCAAGGAGCTTAGATACAATATGAGGGGTCACTGAGAGTATAGTCTATGGGTAGACTGTGACAGGCCAGCCCCCTCTACCCCACCCCCCCTTGAAAAAAAGCTACCTTGTGTCTTCAGTGTATATTTCTATAGAGGATTAGGTGGTTTATGGAGCCGTGGTATTCCTTTATCAGGGTGATACCAAAGGGGAAGAAGGAACCACATAGACCAACAAATCCTGCTGAATCCAGAATTTGTGATCATGAATCTCAGAAATTGACTAAAAGTACCCAAACATGAGGTTTGATGATAAAAATATTTCAAAATGTACAAAAGTAATATTGAAATGATAAGAAGTCTTTTTAGATAGATAATTGTAATCCGGAGTTTGTACCTTGGTGTACATGTCTATCTCTCAATCTAACAAATACTCTAACTGTGCATTGTTCTGCCTATCCCACATACTGCCTATCCCTTAGTCTACCTATCACTCATACTGCCTATCTCTCAAATTCAAAGCATCTTGAACAATGTAAGGCTATCTCCCAAAAGGCCTAATTACTAAAGCTTACTCATTACCTTACCTAATCTCCTATGTGATCACTTTCCCATAGTTACCTATCCTCAATCTGCCTATCATTCATTCTACCCATCCCTCATGGCTACTATCCCTCAGACCCTCATGTTTAAACTGCATTGTTCATCTGTTTATTCAAGCCTCAATGGTTAGCAGTACATTGCTTATCACGTCTACTATTTCGATCTTACCTATCCTTTATAATACCTATCATAAAGCCTACCTATCCCTCATTGTGCCTATCCCCCAACTGTGCACATCCCTCATGTTTGACATGCATATCAGTCCCTAGCACCCATGTTTTCTTTCTTTTACATTTGCTCATCTTACAAGGTACTGTCTGTGCCTGTACATCAAATGGCCTATTGCTCATACTACATATCCCCCTTGCTACCCATCCTTTTGAATAGCGGTACCTATCCCTCATGCTCTCCATATCTCTTACCTATCTCAGCTCAGTCAATCTAGCTAGTTCTGTCTCTATATACTCAGATTGTGTTCAATTCCTTCCACCTGTCTCCAGGTCTGTGCCTTGTGATATATACCTATCCCCCATTGTGCCTATCCTCCATTCTACATATCACTCATGTTTGCTATTCATATACCTCTGTAGACTGTCATCTACCCCTAGAATGATGTATGTTTCATAAGACATATACTTAAAGTTAGTTAGAAAGAACAAAAGGTGAGAGGTATAAAGAAAGCTGTTTAGGCAGACCAGGGAAAATGTACACCATGAAGAACAGACAGACTGAGGGATAGGTAAACTGAATGATATGCAGCATAAATGATAGGTAGATGTATGATTACGGTGGACTGTGGAGCCAGTACCTTGGGCGATAGGTTGACTATGGAATGGTCATCATAATAAGGTTTGTTTGTGACATAGTAGGTTAAGAGAAATGAGATGGGTAATACAACTATATAGAGAACATGAGGAATAGGTATTCAAAGGGATGGGTAGTAAGAGGGATAGGTAGTATGAGCAATAAGCAGTTTGAGGGATAGGCACAGACAGTACCTTGTAGGGTGAGCAATCATAAAAAAGGCATGGTGCTAGGGACCAATATGCAAGTCAAATATGAGGAATGTGCAAATTTGTGGGATAGGCTTAATAAGGGAAAGGTAGGATTTATGATAGTTATTATAAAGGATAAGAAAAAGATCAAAATAGTAGACATGATAAGAAATGTACTGTTAACCATTGATGCTTAAATAAACAGATGAACAATGCAGTTTAAACATAGGGTCTGTGGGATAGTCACCATGAGGGATAGGTAAAACGACTGATAGGCAGATCGAGGATAGGTAGACTAAAGGTAAGAAGGAACAGATAAGCTAAAGTAAGGTCAGAGGTAAGCATGAGAACCCAATCATTTTAAGAGATAATCAGATTTAACTCTAGATGTTTTAGATTGAAGAGATAGGCAGGATGAGTTATAGGTACACTAATTGGTATGCTGTATGTGGGATAGGATGAGCAATGCACAGACACAGTACTTGTCAGATTGAGAGATAGTCATCATTTGTGTATGTAGGTTGAGGTACTAAAGTTCATTGAGATGTTGTATCTTTAAAGATTTCCAATCATTTTCAATATCACTTAGGTAACTTTTTTAAATATTTCCCCCATCAAACCTCAATTTTAGATTTTTTAATTTTGAATTTAGCAGGATTTTTTGGTTTAGGTGGTCCCTTTGCTTCATTTGACATCTCTCCCATAAAGATACATGATAGCTCCATAAACCCTCTATCCTACATAGGGCCCAATATTGAAGACATAAAGAGTATCCTAGTTTCATGGGGGTGGGTAGAGGGGGGTTGGCCTTCACTATAGGACTGTATGGAGTAACCTATCCTATACTGTACCATCCTTGATATGGCGGCGTCCTCTCACCCCAATCCCGCTACAGCTGTCACCCTGCCCCAGACACAGTTAATCAGGCTCCTGCCACACCTCATGGACTCTGTGTCTAATATAGCTGTCATAAAATTGAAGGCTAAGCCTTCCCCGCCGCCTCATCTCACACCCCGTCACGTTTGTTGTGAGGCAATCTGACCCAAACCCTCCCTCATATATTGAAGGCTCAGAGCTGATGATTTTTTTCCCTGACTTTCTTTTTGCTGCTATCTATGAGTGTTCCATTTGATAGGCCTAAAACCCATTCTGTATATTGCCACTCAGATAAGCCTTAATCATATGTTCATTGAATATCACCTAGGAATAAGCTGCAAAGCATAGTCATTGGTATATTTCTTTCCTTTTTTTCTTTATTTTTTTTTTAAATTAAGGGGCCAATGTCAGCCATCCATACGTTATGACCTACTCGTCACCGAGAATGTCCATCAATATACTCCTGACAAATTGTATAGGGTATGAGTTTACTCATCGGCTTCCTCCTTGCATTGGGTCGGCCACCTGAACAGATTATCGGGGGGAAATTTTCGTGCTTTGAGTTTTGAGTTTTTTCACAGCAGCTGAATAATACCTACAAAAGGATTACTGCATGTTGTTCGCAGATTTTACAATTTCCTTCTTCCAAACTTGAACCCACCCTCTCCAGTTTTAGCCTCAATTCTCCCTACTTTGGTGTGTGATGTTGGTGGTGGTGGGTTGGAGTGCGGGCAGTGTCAGAGCTGTAGTTAGGTTGGCGGCGGGAGTTGAGCATGCCAATCAATGACTCCTCCTCCTGCTCTAGCCGCCCACTCTGTGGCCCTTACCACACCATTTAACCCCTACCACACCCCTCCATGCCTCCTTAGCCACTCATGGTGCTCCTGTTTCCGCATGCTTCTCACTACAGAGCCCTAAATACTTCCTATTTCCTTTCTATGAATCGTAACTACTTCACTCTATCTTGGGTGGAGAAAAGTAACTATCACAGGTTTGGACTCTGTCCATGTAAGCTCTTGACAGTCATGTCTGGCAAATTATGTTGCTTTTTGGAGCGATACCAGACTAATCACAAAAATTCACGCCCAATGATATCTGCCTACTATATACTAACTGCTTTACTTCATGTATAGCCTCACTTACTAGGTTCCATTTTCTCTTCCTTTCCCACCCTCAAATTCCTCCAAACCACCCATATGTTCCATCCCTTAAATTCTTAGTACTAAAGGACCCACCTCTGCTCCTACTAATACTCCTCCCCTACATACCCCATGCTTGTAAATTTAGCCTAAAAAAGACACGGTCGATACATTGAACCCACACGCCTCTATCTGATAAACTACATGTACACACATTGGCCCCTACATATCCATTTATATCCATCTGTATGATTTTGACGTCGTTTATACTCCATATGATATCTTTCAATTCCTCCCTAAAACACTAGACGTTTTGTCTTATCTTTCTAATATACACAAATGCTTTGCCATTTAAGGTAGCATTGCTCTACGTTATTAGTATGTATTGCCTACCCCAAATACACCTCCCATGTATACACATGTATTGATATGGTTCACCATGAGCGCACCTGCTCCCTGTGACGTATCCCTAAATTACGCCCAATACCCGCCTGATTGTACGTCCGCCCACCCTCCTTAAATCTCTCTCAGACCCACCCCCAGTCTCCCCTGGCTACACAACAAAGGTAGAGTCGATACATTGAACGTCCTTTCCCTCACCCTGGCACCCTCCCACTACCCAAGCACACCTCCCCTCACCAGTCCCACGGTAGATGGGGCATGTTGCAGGGTCCTTTGATCCCTGGGATCATCCAGGTCGTCTTTAACCCCACCTGGTGGGCTCTCATGCTTCTAGAATAGACTGGTGGCCAGGAGTAGCGAGTTATATGGGCTAGCGACTGAGGCCCAAAGGTTACCCAGGGCAGGTGGTGAGGACTAAGTAGGCACCAGGGAGGAAAGGTTGATCTGCTCAAAAGTCACTCATCGTAGGCTTTAAGGTCAGACTTCTGCGGCTTAACAGCACGCTGCAAACATGGTCTGTGAGGAGATACAGTCTCTGGGTGCCCTTATCTTTAATCTCACTCTATTTTAATTCTAATCAACCATCTTCTCGACACGTGTGACACTAAAGTGTGACTTCATTCTCCTGTGATGAGAATCTTAAATTGGGGGAGGGTAATAACATTATCACAATATTCTAAATGAAGAAGAAGCAACTCTGGTGGAGAAGCCTTACCTTCTCCACCAGATTTCCTTGAAAGTGTCCCCCTCACATTTTCTGGTCGACTCTCTGCATTTGACCCTTGTTGCAGCATCCTAAAAGCTAATCTTAGCCTCCCTCCAACTTTCCCATTTATGTCACTCCATAGGTTACCCCCTACCGGAAGAAGTGCGAGTTAAGTGTGGTTGGCAGCGTTATGGGCTGGTTAGAAGGCTATGACACGATCAATGCCTATGCTATGGTCCATGTAGCATTAACTATAATTTACAGCCCGGACATAGTGCTTTAAGTACACCATGTTTGTTTATAATGTGTGTTCACCTTTGACATCGGGTATAGCCTTAGTGCCTAGTAAAGCATACGAGTTCAATTATGAGGTGACTACATTGAACTCAATTAGAGCGCGGGCTTGATTAAGGTTATATAAGAGATCATTGAGTATAGATTTTAAAAACATTTATACAGCTCCAGATTCAGGCTGGTGGACTCAAACGTACTGCTATAGATCATGCAAATTGGGATCGAGAGGCAGATGGAAAGAATGGATTCTATTGAAGCCCATATTGTTAAGAAATAGATTTAAGTGAGATGTGTGGTGGCTATATGTGTGGTTGGCATCTCTGATTAAGACTTAGTGGGTGAGCTAGTGTGCAAAACGGATTAGACATGGGGTTAGAGAAGATAGCGCACTTGAGGTGGTTATGAATCGATCAATATAAGAAATAGGAGCACAATATCACACAAAACGATGTTAGATGCAGGCCTGCTACATATCTCTTAAACAAAATACGTTTAGCCTAGATATATATCTGTTACCATAACGACAGGAAAATATTTGGACTTAGAAAAGAACTGAAGTATATTCAGCAAGAACTAATCTAATGCAGAAGAGATATCAGGAGCACATAATTCAATCTGTTTACAGTGAAAGGCAGTGGCATACTTCTCTGCCCATCAGGCGTGGTATGCTGGATATATTTCCCATATTTTCTATATAGTATATGTCTGGATTCTCCATATCAACAGCTTTAAGTAGATGATCTAGAAATAGATTAAATATCTAAAATAAAAGACCAATATATCATTGGAATTTCTGCTGAATACCACAGGTAAGCCAATCAGGCCATTGTCTCACTATCAGGGTTATCACCTTACTTCACACCTAAAACAATGGAGGGGTGCTGTGTGTTATTAAGATAAGGGGCAGGATGCAGCTTATCAGTCTTATCACTGACCATTGTTCTGGAGACTGATAAGAAATTTACCCAGAATGCCCTGCTCTGGAGTCGGGGGCCTAACCAAGATGGCGGCCTCCATAACCTAATACGCTAATGCCCTATATGTATATGCCTTGATGCCTTTGCCTACCAGTCCACCAGTAGACAAGCTTGATGACATGTGTGTATGACAATATGGCACAGATGTGGGTGACGATGATGAATAGTTCTCCGGCTCTCCTCATGTATAATGCAAAGCACCATATGGAATTTGAGTTTGCAATACAGCCACCCGGCAGTCATTCCCTGTAGCAAGACTACAGATAAGGAGAAGTCCAAAATAACTTATCTGGACTACTTTCCTCTGCGAAGAAATTAAAAGCAGCCTTGAGACATTTTACTCCATCAATTTCTCTCATTTCTATCGATCTCCGTTTTAACTTTGTCCAATACTAACTCATTGCCCAGTGTTTGATAAAATTCAAAGGTTTGGAAGCAGCAGCCAATTAAATTCCCTTCTAATTAAGGACGGGGAGCGAGTTGGCTTGCGGGTTGGCTAACAGGCAAGACAGGAGAAGGGGGAGACTTTGATTGCTAAAGCAGATTATACTCTAACCAATCGTCCTTAGCAAATACTTGTAGAAGACAGCGTCAATATAGCAGATTTATTGATTTTCCTGGATAGTCGTGAGAATGGCTACACATGGCAGAATGAAATATCGCATAGAAAGTCAACTATAATCAACAGACAGTGCTGTGTATACGAGGCTGCCCTGTCTTGTCAGCAATTCCATGATGCTCCCTCTCTCTGCCGGTTTAAGGTTAGCTGCTAATACTAATTATTATTTCTGATTACTGGGATATGGACAACCCCCTCCCCCCAACACATACCGTTAGATGGCATCATTTATCCTCAATTTATCATGCCCCTTTCTGCCTGGGTGTCTCCTTTTGCTATTGTAGGGGGAAGTACGGTTGCCCTGTACCTCCTAGTGACTGATCTGTACAAGGTTCCCAAGTATGGAAAGTGGACGAGCCAGCTTAGTGTAGTGGTTAGCATATTGGACTCCAGATGAAGGTCCCGCATCTGGTGAAACACTTTTCACTTGGTACCTATACATTGGCACCAGATGCGTGCGTACCTGAACCCCAGGGACAGCGCTTCTGATAAAAATGGTTGAGCAGTCCCTCGGAATTCTATTGGTGTTGAGTTCCAAGCACTTAGTGGATGGTAATCAGCAGCCGGGCGTGGATCTACTGGGGGCAGTGTCTGGCACCTCAGTGTTGATGAATAGCTGGGGGTAGTGTGTGGCACCTCAGTGCTGATGATGGCTGGGGGTAGTGTCAGGCACCCCTGTGCTTGGATCTGGGGGGTAGTGTAGGGGGAAGTATGGTTGCCCTGCACCTCCTAGTGACTGATCTGTACAAGGTTCCCAAGTATGGAAAGTGGACGAGCCAGATTAGTGTAGTGCTTAGCACACTGGACTCCGGATGAAGGTAGCGCAGGTTCGAGTCCTGCATCTGGTGAAACACTTTTCACTTGGTACCTTTACACTATTTTGGTGGAACTGAGGGCTGGGCAGTTGCGCCCTCTAGTTGTTTTCGACGGCAGGGCATCGACCCCAGAGCTTCCCCTGACGACCTGTCCCCAATACCAGCAGTGACAGGACCCCCGGCTAGCCATAAGCGGTCCTTGCCATTGTTGGCAGTGCCACTGACGGGAATTTGAGAACCTGCAGTTCCCCACTGTTACCATGCGCATCAGCACTTCCGGTACATATGGACTGATGCTTGATGTAAGGTCAGCGTCTGCAGGCTGGGTGGCACAGTCTCCTGTGTCATGTTGCTGGTACTTTCATTCCCCATACCCATGACTGGAACAGATTCAAATAAAAATATTGAAATCTTTACTGGGGCTACCAGATCTTAATATGAGTATGCTATATTAAATGGTGATTATTTTAGGTTGACACATATTTTTTAGTAGAGTATTTCAATGTGGCACAATCTCCTGTGCCACAACAAACAAAGACAAACCCTGATCATTTTCACATGGCACATGCTGCTTCCTGTGAAATGGACCATGTGGACAAATGAAGATATTCAGACAATATGCTCCATCAATTGGTCATGTTTACATATCTTTTAGCCTGTCAGATGTCTAATTATGTCAGCACATGTGGTAGATCATTTTTTTAAAGTGCATGGAGGTAAAATGCATAGATTCATACACATGCCACATGTCCATGCACCATTGTTTATTTACATCTGAAAGGCCAGTTTGTAGTGCCATCTGGTGTATACATATTGATATTGATGGTTGCGCCATCTAGAGGTAAATAAGCCCGCACTCTCTTATTATACTATATTAGTGTTCTCTGGAGCGCCTCTGCTTGAAGAGTGGTGCCTCCCGTGACTGTTACCAGAGGAGGATGTTGATTGTTGGGGGTCTGGCCTCAGTTTGGCTGTCAGGGCCAAGCCTATGACTTCTTCTGTTGCATGTCCAGTAGGTCCTCTCTGCACCTGAGAAGTACCAAGGACAGCAAGGACAGAAGCACTTACTACACTGATATACCCATGTCCACCTAGTGAACTACAGCAGAGACATGGGGAGTTTTTAAATGTCTGCGCCCTAGGTTAGGTCAAGGTTAGGTATATAGCCAGATCAAACAGGTGAGGGATGAGGTTCCGGTCAGTAATCAGCAAACGTCCATCACCAACTGGTGACAATGTCCGTATACCTGCCATGGTGTCGATGTGAATAATGCATGGCTATGTAGGCATGCTGATAAACACCACAGTGATGGTGTTTATCACGTTGTATATATTGAATACCAGCTCATTGTATATCTACTGTCATATTATATAGTATCTATATAAATATGAAAAATGTGTAATCTATTGGCAGTTAGGTCTATACATTTCTAGTGTCCGAATGTAAGCAACTACAGTATTCTCATTAGAACTGGATAGTGATACTCCTGACTTAGTTGGGCTGCATACAGTAAGCAATAAAATGACCATTGAAGATAGAGACAGAGGTCCATGATCTTGAGACAGAATAAAGAAAACAGGTTATGTTTCAGGTTAGCAAATCAGGGCTGACCCTAGCTATTATTTCTTTCATAAGAAGATCATATAATTTGGCGTCATGTTTGACTTATCTATGACTTGAAAGGCCCAGGACAGAGGGGGGGGGGGCAGGACTCACTGCACCAACCATGATTCATAAGCTTGAGCGTGCCTACACCTGTATATATATATATATATATATATATATATATATATATATATATATATATATATAAAATAATAGTCTTTGATGACATTTGGGGCCCATCCCCCCCCCATTTCCCCCTTTCTGCTCGTATTGGTCAAATCTGACAGCACATTTTGAGAAGCTCTTGGATTTCTTAATGGGGTCTTCGCAAAGTTTAGGGGGTCGAGACATATTCAGGCTTACCCTCATCTGGGATTTGTGGGAGGGGGTGGGTGGACCCCCTGCCTCTCCCTTTCCTACGCCCCAGGATCACATGTAGTAAATGTTGTAATTGGAATATATTACACTTGCTTCGACATTTGTTGCCATTCATATTCGCTGATTAGAGAAATAATCGCCATCCTAACATCTACTCTCTGTATAGGTATGACATTCGATTATAGAAAGTTTTTTTTTTTTGTATAACAGTGTGGATGAAGGATTTATTGACATTGATGGGACATTAATTTTATGGGATAACTAAGCCCGATACTGTAAGCCAATATTATCCACCCTATCCAATCCCAACACACAACCGGGCAGGAGGAACACCCTGACAACACGTCAGTACCTAATGGCTACTTTTCTGAACGCCGCCGGTCCTGCTCATCAATTATGACATACACGTCAACATGACGTCACAGGACGAGTCTGGCACCCATCCGGAGAACACTGGGTAATTACGCCGCACCTGAGGACAGGGCGCCCGGAACCAGCAGTCTGAGGCCACTGGCGCTGATAACTGACGCCCATGGACTATATAACATAGGTTTATGATGTATGATCGCAGCATGTGGCTCATGTATCACAAAGATATAGGAGAACCAATGGCGTTACATGTTGGTGCTTCACAGAGGCACCCGCCAACATCACCATTGCTTTTGTTCTTCTGAATACATGTATAGGTGTACATCCCATATTATATGTAGGTAGTATTATACCAATCAAGGAATTTATAACTACACTGTTTGAAGATTAATTTCGTGTGATTATATCATTTAGATGAACTCCATGTAGGGATTCAGTATGCAAAAGATTGTGCAACCTTTGATAGCCACCCCGCTTAACTATAAAAAAAAAATGTGGCAAGGACCACGGATAGGAGTTGCCACTCCATCGCTAACCACTGCATGTGACGTCACTGAGGCAGCATGACGTCACCAATGACGTCATAGGTGACGGAGAAAACCGAAAACATTATGGAGTTGCTACGGTCGCTACGCTCCCGGCCGCTGACGCGGCTTGCAACTCCAAATAAAACAAAGTATTATGCACATAAGCAGGAATGTGAGACGCACATTACATTTTATATCAGCTGTCCAACGCATGGACCCCTATGTACCATTCAGTCATAGGTGGTAGTTTGACTCCTATTTCCAATTTATCTACAGAATTATATGCTAAATCTGTATCCTATCTTTTATTTGCCGCATCTCACGCAATGTCTATAATGGTGTAGTAATTGTGTTGGTATCTTCAAGAACACAGGGGTGTAAATGACAGCACTCAGCTGCTGCCAATCCAAGTAATCCTAGTATACCACCTTGTTCTGAGCGTGTATCCATTATAGGATTTGGTAGCTGTCATTCTGACAGACATATATCTGGCAATGGCAATATCAGTATAGTTTGGTACAATGTATCTCATAGAACAATTTGATGCAAAACTGACTGTGGCTATCAAGGTAACATCTCCCTGGTTGTGAAAATGTGGTACGTGTACATAATCATGTTGTTATATCCACTATTGTATAGACTTAGATACAAGTAGTGGTTTTCCTCTTGCATCTAAGGTTGCTTGCTGTACATATAACGCTGTCATACGGGATCGATTTTAGACTAATGAAAGCATTCCTTCCATTCGCGGCTGAATTTTAGGGTGCAAATGGTACCCATCTTGATTGCTATTGTCAGTGCTAATCTGGACAATATCAGCTTCAGCATGGATGCACCTACGTACTGCACTATGCTGCTTTCAGTAGTGGATTTAGACGTGCGTGGTGGGGGGGGGCACACTCCCTCGTTTAATTGCATATTTTGGACCCTAAGATTTGCTCAACAATGGAGGGTGTGCCGCTTTCTTTTGGATTGCACCCCGTCCTTTTCAAGATCCTGGATCCGCCACTGGTTTTAAAACAACATCCTGGTGAGTCATATCTATGAGGGGAGTAACAACAAACTAAATGACGCCAGGTATTGCTCTAAGAGCCATCATCAATATATGAAAGAGCTAATATGGCAGCCAATCCATATCTAGCAGATGAAGATAAACGCAATAATGTCTCCCCATGGCCACGAACCAATAAGCATGAGAAATGGCCTCCTTTATTACGCCTTGTTACTTGGTTGGCGTTTTTATGACAGTAATATTGCAGTTAGTTTCTCTTTTTGGACTTGGTCCAACAGGCCTGAGTGTCACTTTTGTCTCTATGTTTCATGGATACCTGTATCTCATGTTATGGTCTTATGGGTGGAAGTATTCCAGATCCAGCCTGTGTACTCTACCCCAGTGCTTAGGCTACAGTTTTATATAATAATCATTAATGGTTGCAATTATACAAGCATTATTATATCCTTATTTCTGCAGGTCGTTATGTTTACCTAGAATCCATCTTTCGCTGGAAATTTTGCAACCCCATAAAACGAAACAGAAGTGATAATCTTTGTCTAGAAGTCAGTATGACTTGTAGAATTTTTAGGGGCGTTGGACAACTGCCCTTGTTAAATGCTATCATGCAATAGTATACATTATGTAGTAAAGGTACATGTTTCTTTGATTTTGTGCTGTCCAATTTGTTTGTAATGCGCGGTCGCTGGCTTGATTAAACCTCTTTAAACGTAAGGTTATTACTGTAGGACTTATCTTTACTGTTAAAAGTGCTGTCAACCCTAGAAACATTAATTCCACCCTCCCCGTCTGCACCAAAAAGAGGATACTATTGTATCAATGCACACATTTGTAAAAACGGTAGCGTCTAGAGATACGGTGTGTAGGCTTGTGGATGTAAGCTATCTTTATCTACCCAGGTGAGTTTAGTATTTTCACCTGTCTTAAGATGTTAGTGTTCAACGACGGAACCTCCATTACCCAATATAAGCCGCAGCACTCAGTACCCTTACCTCAAAATCAATACTCGGCGAGCGAGTTATCTTGCAGCACTATTTGATAAGCTATTTCTGGAAATCGGCGGGACGGACACACCCTACTGCTCTTTTATTTAGCCATAAAAGAAACTACAAAACCTGCCTCCGCTGCTGCTTTCTTTGAACACGGCCCATCAATAGTCACATCATCTAGATAAGCTTGTTTCTTGAAATCGTCTCGGTGTTTGTCTTTTAGGGCATTTGACCTCATCCAGAGAAGGGTTAGTATGAGATCAGGCGATTACCAACTGCTGCATGGAAAAAAATCTAGAAGTACTAGATAGTACTTTTAGAATTGACATACTTATTTCCACTTTTAAATCTATTACCACTTCAGGTCTTTTGATGGAAGATAAACAATTGCTTTCTGAACTATCCGTTGCCCTGATTAATATTAAAGAATGGTATGTGGTATATTGGTTAGAAAGGTGACCTAGATGATGGCGATGCATAATTTACATTTGCATCAATGAGTAGATGACAACAGTTTCCATTATAAGTATAGCATATATGATAGGTAGGAAAATCAGAATCACTGACCATAACACTACTCCTAGCAACACTACCAAAGCTAATGAATTCCTATTGCAAAGGCAGTTGGCAAATAATTATTTAATGTCTTATCCCCACCCACAGTTTAAACTGGAACAGCCTCCATAGTCATAGTGACAAGATAGATCTGTTGTTACATCCCCCAAAGGGAAAGTGATCGATCCGGAGAAAGCTTAGAGGCGTTCTTTTAGAATGTGGGCACTTTTTCCCATTTGGGGCTCTATATTTAGAAAGATTCAATTATCCTGTCATTGAGGGGGTTGGAGTGGAGCCAACATACGGTGAGACGATCCTTTACCATGGTGCCGACTCCTGGCTTGCAGCAAGCTCTCCTGGGTCATGCCATGGTCTCCAGACAGGACTGTCTGCCTCTATATTCTGATGTTATCCTCCCACAACATCCAAACTCTTCCTTGACATTTTACTCTACCTTCCCAACCCAACCCACGCAAATGTCCCATTGCCACATGGCCTGTCCCAGCATACCTTGCTAACTCAGCAGATTCTTTGGTAACGTAATATATCTCTCTCCCGCTATTGGTATTCCTTCTCATTGGCAACTATGCACTAGATTAGATACTTAATTCCGTATTAGTCCAGAAGAGTCTTTACCAAAACTTAATGTATGGCAATCATTCCCGCCCTTATCACTCGGCACTGTCTGGGGATACCAATCAACTCTTATGTTAGTCCTGGATTTTCTACTGCTCAAAAAACTGCTGCTAATGAAGAGAACCATTAAAAACGAATATCTGATTGAATACTATCAGATAACGAGGTAGGCATCTAATTTGATACAACAGTGAGTAACTTCAAGAAACGGGAAATAACAATAAGAAGATATTAAAGCATGAAAAGGGAGGTGTCAATTTCTTTGATGTCTGAAATTTCATTACGCCACATTTTGAATGTTTTAGCAATCTTGATCGCCATTCCTTTGTTCTTCTCCCTCTTTTTATTTGCTTTTCAAAGGCCGCCAAATCATAATAGTTTGTTATTACCTTTTTTCAAACAGTCGAATGTGCTGTGCTCTTCGTCTAAGCTTTTTCTCACTTCAGATTCTAACAAAACATTTGTCATTAAGGAGAACATTTCTCAGATCTTGGAAATGTTTACTTGAACTCAAGCAAGGTTAAAAAAGGGGCATTTAAAGGACTCCAAATGTGTCTGAGGGTCTGCTCTAACCCAAAGGCAGGGAACAGTAGATCTGTTCTTATGCATCAAAAAACTTTATATGGTTCTCAGTTTCCTAAGAGACCTAGACAATGAAAGATTCTCCTAAAGGTGTTTAGAATGGACCTTTTTGGTGGAAAATTGGGATGAACTATCGGCCAAACATTTTATCAGTGCTTTGCACAAGATCCAAAACCATACGGTGTCATGTTTGGCATACAGAAGCACATTATGAAACAAAGCACTCTTATAAAACCAGTAGAAAAAAAATGTGCTGGATGGCGGAGAGATTTGTGCTCTGTTCATCGCCAGACCATTTAAAGACGGATCTGCCAGTGAGTTATTTCATATTTCACATTTTTCTATAGCCGCATATGACGCAAGGGTATGGTAATGTTGTAGACAAATATAGACTAGTTATATAAAATAATAACAGAGGCCCTCGCCGTCTTGAATACTCTACAGCGCATACATTGACTGATATTTTTGTTGTCAAAGAGCAGGTTTTGGTGATAGCGTGAATACTCGTTTGCTCCCATGTTTTGTAGTGCCGTCTATATTCAATGTATATTGGCGCAAATCTTTGAATGTGTTTCCAACTGCAGTGTTCTATATCATAAGGCTACACCACACAAACAAAGCACACATATGGACTCTTTATCTTATCACAAGATATGCCACCAATCACCACCATGCAGATACCCATTGCCCCACCATTACTGTTCACCCACCAACCCCAGCCCTAAACCCCTGTCTCAACCCACCATCACGCCCTTCCTACCACCTACAACCCACCCCACGAGCTCAGCAGTCAATGCAGTTAACCAGGCTGCCACCACAGGGCGCCCTTAACGCCCCCTACCGAGCAGCTCGATATGGCAGACGGGGCGTGCAGTGAGCTGCTCACGGAGCAATGGGAGACGCTCAGACCAGAAGAGAACGGCAAATCACCCCATCTCTCCTCACCTAAAGCCTATTGCGGCAACCCAGCCTGGTAAGGCTTCTAGCACTTGAGTCCGCTGCCAAGGGGCCTACCACTTTATCCCTACCCTCTCCAACTATAAACTCACCAAGCATGAGCCAGGACTTACGGGAGGGTGGCCAATAAGTGGGGTATACGCCTCTCTTACGCTTCTATCCCGCATAAGAAGACCCTCCTTTGTAAATGCATTCAAAATCTTTGAATAGGAATAGTTTTCTTCTCATATAGACTTGAAGTTGATATAAAATGTATTGCATAATTTTCAGAATTCATCAATTTCACACAGCAGTGTCATATAGAGAGACTCCTAGTGGTTTATACACTGTAAAGAATCAGATAGTTTAGCTATGGTTGGTATCCTTCAGAGACAGATGCAGTCTGTTTAGTTCAGCAGCCCCCAGCCATCCATCCCTTTCGCCCCTTCTATCATATACCAATGAACCCACCGTATTGACATGCTCGTGCATTGTAAAAAAGAAATGTCGAAATAATGAAGGATCTCTCGCCCCAAAGTTGCCAAAGATCCTTTGTTATTTTCACATCGTTTTCACAGAGATTCCTTGTACCACCACACTGCCACCTGGAGATTATACACTGGCTCCCTGTTGTGTGATTAGTTCATTGTTCAGTTTTGACAAGGACCCCTTGTAGATTCAACAGTTATTTCTTACAGTGTGGTGGCACCTGTATAGTCTGTATAAGCTCCCGGTGGCACGCCTTCAGGCATGACTTCTCCCTCCAGGGCAGGGTTTTTGGTTCTGAATCATCCCTCTTTCAATCCACACGGTCTGGACCTCGTCTTGCTCCTGCACAGATTTAATAAATAACGCATTCCCTGATGTCTTCCCTGGGAAGCTCTGGGACCTAGAGAAGCAAGAGAAGGGGTGCGGAATGTTGATGACGCCTTCTCCCATGTAGATGCCCCCAAGGGAGTGTTTCTGAGCATTGCCGACTTAATCAATGTTGTTTTACCGACCTTCTCAGTCATCACCTGACAAAAGGCAATCATGGAGCTCAGTCGTGTTTGGCATAATCAATATTGCCTGAGGTCGGCTCTGCAGATGCCTTTAGATCCGTTTTGGTTGACTGGTTTTATATCAATATTAGTATATTCTTTCACTACAGCTCTTATCTGAAGCAGACAGTCATGTCCATGCCAAATGTGTTGTCATAGGATCGAGCTACGGTAGTGTATATTGATCTCAGATTATGAAATTAAAAACGGACTGGTAGACCTGCCTATTGACATGACTATCACGCAGGAAACTGGAGCTTGTTCATGGAGTGATTCCTTACTGTTGGAATGAAATTGACCTTTCAAGAAGTAGCTGAAGAAGTCCAGGTCGGATGGCTATCTGAAACCATTTATGGTATGATACCATTACCGACACTTGATATCATTATTTCCCTTGGAATTCTAGAAAGCTTATCACACACTACTGTACAGCTAAATAATAACTCATAATAAAATTATTCACGTATTCAGATCATTTGTACTTATTTTTGTCCATATATAGATTTCTATTTGCCTCTCCATTTTGGCCCACACGTCCTTTCTCCTGTTCTTCTATTACATCTTCTTTTATACAATTAACCTGTTATGGTGGCATTTAGGAGCGGATCTACCTCGTGACAGCAGTGTTCCCAGTAAGCCTCACTGGCCACACTATTGACCTGCCACTGCATGGAGACCTACACCGGAACTCCCAAATCAGAGGGAAGTACCTGGGGGTGTTTCCTGTGTCCTTGACATGCTTGACTTATTTGCACTAGCTGTTCATTGATGTCCTAAAACTGTGCCGTCGTGATACTGGTGTAGTATTAACATGACAAACAGCTCACACACACATACACACACACACACATATATATATGAGTGATATTGATAGTTGATCATTTCCCGCCATTACCATTTATGTAATCGGGAAGAAAGAGGAGCTCATTCCTAAGACCGGAAAGAGCCATTCGCAGCTTCCGGCGGCTGTCACCAACTGCACAAATTGGACGTTGTTCTTAAGGCTACGTTAGCCTTCTAATACATCTTACGTGACATACGTCTTACGTGTAATACGTCATTGTCTGAGCTTCCCTGGAGGACGTTCCATAAAGAATTGAGTGAAATAAGAAATATGGATGAAATAAGAAGTAGAATTTTATTCTCATAAAAACCGGCTCACTACTTCCAATTTGGGCGGGTACGTATTATAGATTGCTTCATGATTGAAAATCATGTTGGGAGCGCCTTCAACACAGGAATAGGGTCTTATTTCATCTATTTCAAATTAAAATAATCGGCAAATGTTGAAGTGAGTATTTCAAAATGAAGTAAAGTTTATGGAACCCTATACCTTGGTATACCTTGGTGTGTATATGTGCATAATCTCAGGCCCCTGGGGTGCAACCCATTATATGAATTAGTAAGAAATAAGGATGAAACAAGAAGTTATCTCTCATTTTCTCTTATATATACATGAACCATCCACTACCACTTTGGCTGGGTATCATAGATTGTTTTGTAAGTGAAATAACCTATATTGGGGGACCTCACATACACAGAAATAATGCCTTACTTCACCTATTAATCCCTACTTCAATTTGAAATAACGCTTTATGGAACGGCAAAATTTTGAAATAAGTCTTTCAAATGAAACAAAGTTTATGGGCCCCAACCCAGGCCTGTTCTACTTAATGAATTTCGAAATAGTGATCACACTCCAATTCATTTCGTCCTACGTCCATCTGTTAAAATTATCAACCCCTTCCATCCCATAAAGCAGGATTTGCACGCAAAGCCCATAGGGTAACAGAAATCCAGGGGCGAAAGGGTCCTACAAACGACATCCAGTTTTATGTGTCAAGCTTCGCGGGAATCATAGTTCTTCGTTCATTGCTAACATCGTGCCCATCTGATTTGAATTAGAATTCACAGAATGTAATTAACGCAACACGTCATGCTGATAAGTTCTGATTGTATCAACTCTGATCGGTATGATACAAGAATCCAGCAAATCAGGATTGCATTGACTCTGAGAAAGGTCTATCAAAGTTTTACGCTGCCATTTGGTTTAAAGTGTAAAAAAGAATGCAGCCCTCGCCATTGCCCTTTGATCTCCATCCACATTTTGGTGAAATCGGAATTTGCAGTACTTAACATGCCAGAATCTTCTGTGCACCTTCAGCTCCTTGTCTCTGACTAGGTTTAGAATTTCAAATTAAAATGACCAATGAATAATTAAAGCAGCTGTGACTTAATATCTACCATTCAAGAAGCAAAGTCTTGCGTTCCACCTACAAGAAACCTCTGTCTGTTAATGGGATCTCAGTTTTCGCATTTTGCATTCTAAAATATCTAACTTTTATTACCAGTAATCTCATTATGAACTGAAGGCAGTCTGCCTCTCGAGGCTTCTCTTGTCTGGCATGCACCTGATAAGTTGGGGGAGAGCATGACAAGGCAGATGCAGTTAAGCCCTTGTCCCATGCTTTACGTGTAAAAACTTGGGAAAACACCCCCAATTAAATGGGGTTTAGCCTAAAGAAGTGCACGAACATGTCCACCTAAGACCCAAAACTAATAAGAGTAAATTGAATGTGGGCACTAACGGTTGTGTTTCTCTGTGGTTTTAATTTGACCTTGTACAGCACCCTTCCTTTGGGTGACTGTTAAAAGACTGATAGGGCTAGTCCTTGAGCCAGGCCAAGGCCCTATATTATTTAGCGTTAGCTTAGAGGGATTAAAGGGACGGTTGAACACTGTACATTACTCTTAGGGAGATTTGTAGTCATAAATATCAGAAAGTATAGCAATATATATGGAGAAGGATTTGCTGGCCGTGGGTGTAGATTGCCCCTTTAGACTGCTTGATTATCGCCAAGTCAGCCATATTGTCGGAGTGAAAAATAATGCCTGCTGCTTTATTCATTGCATGGCTGTTACCAGAAGGATCGAGAGGATGGCTGTTAATGGCGGTGGAGGGGTGCGGATAGATGTAGTGGATGTTGGCGTTATCCCCTTTGTCTTAATATCTCTCTTTCAATGGGCACAAAGCCTCTGCATGATGGCAGAGAGGCGCTATACCTGCACTCATTTTTCTGTCACTCCAATGAACCTCATCAAATATCAAGCCTGAAGTTGAAATATACCTCCTCAATTTGGAACAGCTTACAAAGAGCTCTATACACGTATATACTAACGTTTCTTACCGTATAGAGATAGAGTTATTTGAGAGATGAGTTGGTAAGTCATTATCCACCATAGAGACTGTGTAATTAAGTGTACCTGATACCCACTAAGGATCCCGCTAACCGGGAATAGAGGACGTTGGGAAATGACGTAGTCATTACATAAATGTGCGTGACCTGTAGTTGCTACTGGATGACAGTGTGTGAATGGATGTGTGGTGGTGTGTCCCGGTGTGTCTCACAATGTTTAACATGTGAATTGATAAATGACTCAGTCAGCAGTGCATGATTCAGCTTTGCAAAGCTCCGCCACTGTCACTTTTGTGTATGCCTCTTGTGGCTCTATATATGGAATTTAGGTCAAGCCATGAACATACTATTCAAAAAGCATGCTGTTTTGTGAGTAACTGTGTTACGACCTTGCATTGGAAATGTTTCCATCTGTAAGGTAATGAATAAGCAATGGCAGTGTTGGCTAAAACACACCTCTTCACACAACAGAATTGAGTTACTTTCCACATACAATTGTTTTATTTCTACTCACTACAAGCTGAAAAGTCAGAAAAATCATTTCCATCTCGAGCGTGCAAAGGAGAAGGAAAAGTATGGATATAAACCGTCATCTAAATGATATACCGTTCTTCTACTCTCATTTAATTGAGATGAGCAGGATAATTAGCATATTCGATACACTGTTATCAACATTAACAGTAAGTACTTTCCCTGTTATTTGCTAGGTGATGCGTTGGTAATCTAAGCTGAGGCTGAATATATACAAATGCAATATAGCTATAGGCATACTTTACCAACACAACCAGCTTGAAGGATTTGGTGGTCTGGGACAAAGAAACAAATATCATTCTTGTCTTAAAATTCATCTAATATCAAATTCCCATGCATCATTATCACTTCAATTATATATATATATATATATATATATATATATATATATATATATATATATATATATATATATATATATATATATATATATATATTATGTGACGTGTACTGGGAATAGGGACCTTAATGCACCCTGCACTAAGGGCCCTTTTCGCAGATCCTGTCACACATATATATATATATATATATATATATATATATATATATATATATATATATATATATATATATATATTCCACAATTGTGAGGCAGCATACTATGATTACATCTTTTATCCTGCTTCCACACTCCATATCCCACAACCCTTATCAGATTTTATTCTCGTACTGTTTGTACTGTCGTGCTGTTTTCACACAGAAGTCCTCCAGGTGCTGTAGTTCCCACGCCATGTCACATGGTGGTGACCAGTCACCGTTAAACATGTCAGCTTCTGCTGTCCTGCCTGAAATGGGATCTCTGCATTATTTGTTTCGTACATGTGCATGTCTATATGGCTGTAGCCTCGTCTCTATAGTATATCCTGTTACGTGTTGAATTAACTATTGGCGGTTAGTGTGTGAAAAGGTTGGTGAAGGATTAAAAAATATTGCCGGTTTACGTATACGCCGGTGCCATTGGTGAGTCATAATTGATAACCCGCATGGTGTGAAAAGATAGCCTATAACTACAGATTAAATGGAAGAAGATATAATTTGTTTCTTCATTAAAGAAGACCCGGAATGTCACAACCGGGCGGTTTTATTTAATTTCAACAAAAACATTAAGGGATAATGTTGTCGTTTAAGGTTGAACACACAAGGGCCATGTTGGTGAAGAGCCCTGCGGCATTCTTGGCAATGTTATACCACAGTTTATGAGGACTTTTATTGTTCCAGCCCTGGAGATATGAGAAGTTGATATTGCTAAAGCACGTGCAATGCCATATCATCCGTATGCAATAAAACCACAAGGCCTCATTTCACCACATTAACCAATTTGATGTCCATATGCAATTTTCATTACCCATTTCTATTGCATGACAGAATATGTACATAGGGAATAAATCATTGGTACAGTAAGCCTATCATAAACATGGGATGCTGTGGCTTTTATTGCCAATGCACCATCAGTAATAGGATTAGGGTAGATTCTCAGTAGGGTTGGGCTTAAGCCGGGTAGGTGGAGTTGGTGCAAGAGAGCGGCCATATGTTGTCATAGACCATGACCCCTCACCAGGTACCCTGAAATCTCATCTGTACGAAGACGGGGCCCTACCACCTGCCCCCGCCTCCCTGTGTTTAGACAAGGGCCACTAGGCGCGCGTCTCAGTCTCACAGAACCCGGCCACATACAGGTATACGGGTTAATGGCGCAATCTGGATGAGGAGGCGCTGGTTGCCGTCCTGCAGCCACAACCCCAAGCCTACATGGTGTCGCGTGCAGCAGAATCCCACCGGGAACCAGCTGCACGCGGTCCTCGTCCCTGAGTCCTCGTCAATCCTTAGCATTCCAGAGACACAATACACCTCTACTTCCGGTTTTCTTGACCTCGACGTTCAGTTTCAGCATTGGACGTGTTTTCTTAGTTGTTTTCCATCGTCCCGTCTCCCTGGTACCTTGAAGGTCGCTCCTTAATCATTATTTTTTTCATGAGATTTCTTACAGTTCTTTATCTATGGACTGAGGGCCAGCGGTTTCTTTTTGTGCTCGCTATTTGTTTTGTTTATCTATGAGAAGAATTAGATGGAGAGGAATGTGATCATAATTGGAGATCAGGCTTTGGGTTCGTGATGTTAGTCTGTCAGTACCTGTTTGTATGAGGTGGCTGACATGCAGAGGCCAGTTTGCTCACTGCCTAACTTTGAATGAACATGCTCGCGAGCGTTTTTTGGGTTGTTTTTTTTTTTTGGGGGGGGGGGGTGTTTTTTCGTCTTCTTTTTTTTACATTTTGGTCCCTTATATCATCATGAGTATCGTTAAAAAGATAGGCTTTGTTATACATAAAAATGTAAATTATATAGGGTACTTATATCCTTTCATACTTTGCAATGAATATAAACTTATCATCTTCAATGAAAGCTTATTAAAGATGTGTTTTCAAACTTGAGTAGAAGCAATGCCTCCATAGCGATGCAGCAAATACCATAATACTTACATACAAAAGTACGTCCCATTTATAGAGAGAGTAGACATAGAATATTCCACTTGAAAACACTGTTGTGTAAACATTATTGAAATGGGATTGTTTTACCCAAAGTCTAATATATTTAAAGAATAGGCGTGTAATAATCATATCATAAGCTCTATGTTTCTCCGTGTGGTTGGCTTGGTTGTTAGCAAGACCTGTATCTATATAGTCTCCCCGTGCTAGGGAGAGGAGACACTGTGTGTACTTTATGGGACATATAGGGACCTCAATGCCAACATATAAATGTGTCTGTTTACAACATCAGAGCCACCTGTATATTTTGAAGCATTTGTGAATATTCCTGCGGGTCTGCTATATTGCCCTTGTAACTCAAACCTTGCTGTAATATTCATAAACGAAGCACTTCCCAGATACATGCTACCCATTTAGATGGGAGGACCTCCTCTCGGCATCCAGCCTCATGCACAGTGTCAGAGGTCCATTTATGTCCTTTTTTCATTCAATTTTATTCATGCCGCGTCTCCATAATACGCCCACGTGAGGATGTCCTAGTATGTTATGTCTGTTCCTCCAGTTTAATGTTATAAAAAAATGCCTACAAGAATCTTTTTGTCTGCTCTCTTACAGGATTTCCCTTCAGTAAACTCCAGAACCGGACTCTCTATATGCAGGTGCTAGATTACGACAGGTTTAGTCGAGACGATCCCATAGGTGAAATTGCTATGGCGCTCGGCGACATAGATCTGGCGACGGGCGTAACCATGTGGAGGTCACTACAACCTTGTAAAGGTCATACGGTAAGGACAACCAGTCCCCATATATACAGGAGGATATTATTGTAGATCCCCTCGACCAAATTCAAAAACCAATCTATTCTATATGCTAAAAAGCAATATTCATAACTTGTTTAATTTTGCCCTTTCATTTCTTTGAAAAACGATGGAGGTGAAGTGTAAATAAATCTGTCCATTTGATTTCATTATCTAATTCATTCTTGCCAACCAACCCCAGAACAGGTTCACATCTCCAAATGCTCCCTCTCTTCATTCTGTTTCAAAATATCCCTGCACACCTGCCGCTGAATGGTGCCTTTATGACATGCACTTTGTCAATTTTCTGCTTAGTCATCATTTCTATCTCTTTGGGGCCCTATAAGTAGACCAGTGATGTTCCCTTTTCTCCATCATGATTCATGAACTTAGGAGTTGCTTGACCTCTGCAATTTCAGCTAAAGAGGATAGGTGCGACAGGCACTAAACTTCCAATCCTTTTTCTTTGTGGACTACCAGGGGTGCTATACCTGTCGATGTAAATTTAATGAAATTGGAATTTAACAATGACATTGAAATAAATAGAGATGCACTCAGTCAGGGATGTAAGTTTTCAGAATTTTGTCTGATTTCAGAATTTTAAGAGTTTGAGAGGCCTATAGATTTACCCAAATTTCCTTTCTGAGATTTTTTTTTTTAGTATTTTACCATGAATTCAGAACATATGAATATATTCAGAATTTGTCATACATCCTGACTTACAAGCCTGACTCAGTGCAATACATTTACTTTGAACCATCTTTGGGGTGCCTGTTTTACCTTGGGCTTGGTCGTCGGGGAAGACAGGCACCCTTCGGGTGGATCGATGTAAATGTATTGCACTGCCGTGCACCTCTGTCTGTTTCATTTGGGGATCTTCAAATGCAGCACCCAAGAGTTAAGCTTGTTAAACAACCAAATCAACTTCACTCAGGGTTTTATGGTGCTTCTTTGTGGCGTCAAGTGGTCAAATCCAATTTTGTATCATTAGGGCAGCTTAAAACCAACTACAGAAACCAGTTATACCTGGCACTAGCACGCCCCACAGTCCCCTCAACCGGCCTTTTATCATTCACTGCCTCTCTGCCTCACTCTGGGGTTAAGGGAACCTTTCCTGCCCTACAGCCACGGCAGTGCCTTGTACAGTTCCAGGGCTATTCCCAGGGCTTATTACTATGTAAATAGTTGTACTATTGGGATGTAAATAGGCCATGGACAAAGTATACATGTATGTGGTGCCAAAGTGTAACACGGACTGAATCGTCCCAGGTTAGGGAAGGGAAAGGGAACTGGTCACAAGATTAGATCAGTTTGTGTTATTTTGTGACTTATGGAGCAGGTCCAACTCTTTTGTCGCCAGTGGTTCTGAGCAGTGATTCGCTGGAGGTGACCTCATTGGTTTGGAGGATACCCCTTTTTATATTGCCGACTCCTAAACCATTCATGGATAGGTCTTTCATGCACAGAAACGAAGGAATAACAACGGGAGTAGCCGTATTGTGCCTTCACAACTCCAGGTTTTGCCACTGTTTTTTAGAGATTTCACAAGAAACAAGCTATGCTTATGGACATGATATATTTTTCGGTACCATACACAGAGAGAAGAACACTGACCGCTTTGACGCATACTGCACAGGTCACAATTTGTCTCCCACATGACATGTATGAAGGCATGTCGAATGAGGTTGACGCTCTCACATTTGGTTCGTCAACTCCACTTGACATGAGTAATGAAGACATGTCACATATTCCTGATACATGCACCTGAGTGCTAGGTAATGCTTTGAGACAATTATGTAAGGGTCAAGAGCAGTCAATAGCTATGTACCAATGGTTCAATCAAGGCAGACCTATAATAGAAGGCAGGGGATATCATAGTCCCACAGACCTGCAACAACAAGGCACCTTTTCCTATCTACAGAACTTCTACTTGACTGAGGACCTCTATGCAGTCCATAAGACAAGAGCATGGAGGTGCATGGCTATGCCATATTTCTCCATGTACTGTAGATACTGAGATTGTAGATTGTGGGTTAGCATACTATCTTTTGGTATTTTCACTGACCCACACATAAGGTGTCTAGCCTCTCCTGTTGAAGAATTCAGGATTGTGGGTATCTATTTTGGTGTTCAATAACAAATTTAAGAATTAATTAGAATTCACTACCATTCATTGATAGTATTTACAAATCTTAAAAATGATCTATTCTTTATGAAAACAAAATTACACAGATACATCAAATGCCTCAAGTGTTGATAGTACCTCTTGGTAGTGATTAATCCTGGTACCGAAATGGTTGTCTGCCCCATCTAGTGGAATATCCTAGAACAATTATGTATGTCAAACCATCATATGTCAAGTGCCTTTGATGTGGCTGTGACCCTAGTCAACTCACAGATGACATGGCATTTTAAGGCATGTCAAATCATATGAGGATTACTGTGTGCTACAGTTGTCATGGTGACATATGTGCACATGTCCCAATTACATGTGCTCTCTGTGTCAAATCAAGTTGACATAGGTATACATGTCACTTTGTCAGGAAGACTTTTTTCAGTGTTTGCATTATCTATGTTCACAGTTATCAGAAATAACACCGCCAATATCATATTATCCTAATCTCAGTGTCCCTTTGTCCTGGTCGCTCTTCCGATTAAGGGCTGCCTAACGGTCAGTAAAGTGCTTCGGTAAGCTCTGAACCATTTTGCACCTTTTACCATTGCCCCAGGCTCAGGATTGTGAATGGCCCTAACCAATAAATTCCCACACCTCTCTGAAGGGGACAATCTTCCCTCCTACCAACCTATAATCGAGTGTTCCCTCTAGCAGACTAATACCATATAACTAGAGGAAACTAGATCAATCGGCGGCCTGCTAATGTGGTCGTGACAAACTGATGGAAGGGCGCGCCACTGGGCTTGGGGCATCTGGCTAGCAGTATTACCTTGATCATATGAAGTTGGTGCCAAGGGCTCTTTTAAATGACTTTCACCTACTTCCGGCTTAACTCACATTATGCTGGCCAACCCATCGGGGAGTTGGTTCTTATGTCTAAGGTGGGGTGTCTAAGTAAGAGATAACATATATGGATTGCTCTTAATTTTCTTCACACTAATTCTAGTTCTATTCATTACTGTGTTGAATAATGATATTATTGTGATCGCTTCGAATGATCTAACTCATAACAAGCCAATTTAGGATACATGTAATTTGGTATATCAAGAGGGTTTTACCAGGATGTGCTCACACTGACTCACCAGAGGGAACTGTATGGAAGGTTATATGGAATCGGTCACTACAGGTGGGAGGAAATAGTCTGGAATGACATCCCTGCCGTAGACCAAGTCCAGCGAAAGTGGTGGAGGCTGAAGTGAGCAGATGGGGGACGAGCAGACACAGGACGAGCAGACACGGGACAGATATTTTTCCATTATTTACCTGTGATGGCCACACATTTTGAACATATGGGACAAATATGGTTCTGTGAAATTCCTTGAGGCCATGTTTAAGCCATATATAAAGAAACTGTGGTTGTAATAGGCAAAAATCTGAGGAGCTGTTCCATAAATGGACAGACGCGGGACAAGCAAATGAGCAGATGCGGGACATAAGAGTAAATTCATTTAAAAATATGTTTTTCTGGACATTACAAAGCTGAAACTAATGATTAAGTTCAGAGGCAGCACATATTCCACAGTACCATATTTGTCCCATATGTTCAGAATATGTGGCCATCATAGGCAAATAATGGAAAAATATCTGTCCTGTGTCTGCTCGTCCCGCGTCTGCTCATCCCGCATCTGCTCACTTCAGACATGCATCATTTTCGCTGGACTTGGTCTGTAATGTATAACCTTCAGTGAGTTTCAGCAGTCATATTTAACTATCAAACTGACTCCTTTCCCACCTGTATCTACAGTTCACACCCTGACCGCCACCTGGTTATTGTCAGACTTGTGGCTCTTTATGTTTATTATAAGATGCATCTGGGGAAGGCTATCGATAAATTGTAAATCTGACAGAATTGCTCTCTGAATGGCCGTATCCTCGATTTAGCTGCTATGCTGTCTTTGTAACTAGAGATTGTGTAGAAAGGATATGTACAGATGGCATTCCGTTACTGCGTGAGATAGCCATCAGACTAGGCATATTGGAACTGGCAGCCTATACCAGTATTGAGAGCAGGTGCAATTGGCCAGGAGGCAATAATGTTCTCTCCCGTCGTTCAAGGTGAATCCATCATATTCAAGGACAGCGTCCATGCCTATTTAAATACATACATGACTATGTTGGTCTTCGCTCACCATTAATGAGAACTAAGCGTTTTTAGATAGTTAACTAGTGACTTCGCCACTAGAGTTTGGGGCATTAGCATCGGTGATAGGCCTACTATCCCTGCATTTCCACGGCCAAACTGTACCCACTTTTCACAGCAAAATGTGCCCACTTTTCAGGGCAAATTGTCCTCACTTTTCATGACAAACTGATCATGCTGCCCCCTGGTGTATTACATAAGAAGTGTGTCAATAAGCGACGCGTATCTAAGCAATTGTGTGTCACATAGCAATGCCAAACAAACTTACCCTCTCCCAGCTGATACTCTCAGATGTTTAAGTTTTGGTAACATCTCAGGAACTACTGGCCCAATTTTAATGTATGACCTATCAAATTAAGGCTTTCTTCACGTAGTGTACAGATCTGTCATTAGCCATTAATTTCCTTGATGATTAAAATCAGGGCAGGTGCCGATTTCTTTGAATTGATATCCAAGATGGCGGAAATTGCAGAAAGAAATAGCTATGAAGAAGTTTTATTGTACAGAGGTACTTCAAAATATTACAATTATTGAAATTTCAGAGAAAAATCAAGTTAACTTTGAGAAAAGTACATATTTCTAGGTAGCCTCTTTTGGTTTATCTGTTCCTGGCAAGCACTCAAGCTTATGTTAATGGGGTAGGGACCAGCGACGAAGCAATCCCTTTTTATATATAGGGTAACAAAAAATGTCCTGTGTGGATGAAGTAGGGGTGGTTATGATTGCACTACAATGGCCAGAATGTGTGTGAGGTACCCTCATAGGCTCTGATGTGACGTAGTGCGGAAATTAGGCTACTTCTAAAGCACATTTGCTTCCTCTTTCATCTTCATGAGTCTCCCCTTATCGTCCCCCTGGTAGGGTTATTGATTGGTTTCCGAAGCTCCCATAGATTGAAGTAAGAGTTATATGGGATATGAACAGGTTATATTCCCATTTAAACCATTCATGAAATAGACGTACGCTGTCACGTTGGCCTAGAACAAAGACTAAGCAAGACTCATCAAAGAGATCAAAGTGTTTGAAAACCCTAGGTAAGAGAGTATTATGGTGTGACAGTAGTGTTCCGCCCCAGTAAACCTAGGACAGCTAAATAGTCCCAACTAAAAACGGTGTTTTGCTTGGTATAATCAGTGCCAGGAGACCTTATTTTTATCGCAGATTAATAATTTTGGTACCAGAAGAAAGGTAACGATTTGGGGGGGAAAAGTTTGAAAAACTTGTTGGTCACCATGGAAACATATTGTGTCAGAGAGGGGTCCAAGGTCACATGTGTGACTTGTCAAGGGCGCCTGTATCATTTAATTTATTTAACATGGTGGTTTCCATGGCAACTGGTGCAAAAAACGGATCTGACTCCATTATAGTTGACCATGCTAAAAAATCAAGAATGACTTCAGCTTTAATTTAAGCCTTTATTTATGAACGCCATCAAATTAGAACCAGATTAATGCCAGTTTTATGGTGTAAGATGGGGGGAGGAAATCAGAACGTCCTTGGCCCTATTAGTACTGTGACACCTTATGTGCCACTGATGTAAGTTGGTGTGTATGAAATGATGTCTTTTATTTGATGACTGCTCAAGTCAGGCGCTTGAGGTGTACGTGTCAGGCACTGGGAGTCATTCTACAAACATTGTTGAGGTTTTAGAGTAACCGCCTCCTCGTAAACTATCCATAAAGTGACACTGTTGCCTCTCATCATTACTAAAACTTGTCCTGAACATCAAAAGTGTCCTCCACCCACCTAAAGGTCACTATTGGACAGTACCTCTCTTCAGATATCTTATATTTAGAATTAAATGTGAATCACTTGTGAAGATTGATTATAGAGCCCGCAGCCAACATGCATACGTTGTTCCGTTAGTTCATGAAGGTTATCCTTAGAATTGCTGACTAAGCAAATGGTGCAACTCTAGTCATGTGGTATGGCCTGTTGACAATAACTAACACTCATGGTGACCTCAGTCCCTGCTCAGCAATGCAAAAGTAGAGCCATAGAGACCGGATTTTGAAAGAGAACCCCAGTTTTATTCAGGTCAGGTATATAGCTACCCACAATGTCATAGGTTGTGTTTTCACCATTCAGTTCAAGCCACCCACAGAGCAGCAAATGGTGGGTCGTGGTCTTGCTCAACTATAACTAAATCACGGCCGACCAGCCAGAAAACCTCATCCATTACAGAGGATTCAATCAAAGGTTCCAAAACCGGTGCTGTTCTTAGAAAAATGAAAATTCGAAATTACTAATTACATGTTGCATGCAATTTGTGCAAAACAGTCGATATTGTTATCTGTCTACCTTTGTAAGAAGACACTCCCAGGCCTGGCAAGTTAAGTCTTTATGCAAATATGAGATTTTCAACAAATAGACTAATTTAATACATTCTCGTAGAATGCAAAGGCCTGATAGTTTTTAATGCGAGGCGATGCTTAGCACATGTCTTTCACAATAATATTTAAAATGTTATACAAAATCATATGTGATTTCATTACACAACATTACACAATAATCTTGAGATCCAAGGGAAAAGCACAGTCGGAGGTTATTATGAAAAGAAAGCTTTCATAAACCTAATGGGCAACGCTGCTCACATCTGACCGCCTCCAGTAACTAGCAGCTAAGAGGAGATGTCCAGGAAAGGTGTTCAACACTGTTGGTATAGGGTGGGCAGTGTTTGCCTCATTCCACTCAGAGCAGGTCTGATCTAATAAGGTGCAGCCCGGTATCAAGTGGAGGTGTGCTCCCAATGACCAGCTGCCAAAGCTGCTGTAGTCTTAGCTGGAACTGCTAGGGCATTCACTCACCATATGGCCCATCCAACCAGTGTTAGTACTGTCACTGTATTCAGCTGTGGCTGAAATACTGGGAAACAGCAACAATGCGGCCACCTCCTCGGCTACCGGCTGTTGGTAACTAGCTTTGATTTCACACACCCAATATCATGGGTATACGGCACATGGCTATTGTATTATTGACCAATGGGAGGCATCCCTGGCATAAACTGCGGAGTCAGGGGCTGAAGGTTTTAGTCATAGTGGAGTCGGGGTCTAATGGCGGCCCCCAGCTGATAATGGCTATGTGAGCTATACACGAAGTGTAAGATGGGGGTCTTGATGGGGGGGTCCCCATGTCACATGTCGATTTTAAGGAAAGGCCATGTCACATGTCACTACCTTTTTCCTTCCCCATGTCCTTGTCACTAAGCTCCATGCCACATGTCGATTTTAAGGAAATGCCATATCACATGTCACTAAATTTCTATTTTTCCCATGTCCTTGTCACTAAGCTTCATGTCACATGTCGATTTTAAGAAAAGGTCATGTCACCCTGTCGAATTTAGGGGTCTAGACCCATTAAGATGGATATATATTCATGTACATGTATAAAGAGAAATTGATAGATTTGTCGCCTATTAGAGAACTACAGCTACACTGTTCAGCATCTTGTATAGCATTAATCTACTCAACTCCATGTGCAACTAGTGCTTTCCATGAACAAAAATGCACTATCTTGGATATAGTGCCATGTCGTAGATATACTAGCCATATCGTGAGCTACTCACTGGGACAGGGCCATCTTAAGATGAGCTGCTCAGTAAACAGCAGCGGTTTAACCAACCACTGACTCGTGAGATGGACTCTGGCACGCAGACAGAAAAAACAATCACATAGTGCTTACGGTTTGTTCAACCCTCAATGGTGCCTGTCCGCCAATATCAATGTTTCTACGAAATCGTTGTGCTGCTGTTTTACATTAAATGTCAGTTGTCTAAGATCCTTTCATACCAATAGTAACAATGGTTTTCGTTAGGTATTTTAGGCGGTTTGGGGGGTTATTTTCATGTTTGGGCAATGCAGTTGCCAAGAAGACGGAATTGGGGTACGTTTCCTGTGTCAGTAGTGAAGTAAGAATTAAGTTGAATGACATACAACAATGCCCATCCATGCAGAGACTGACTAAAACAAATTTCCCAGATATGGACAATAAAATGGGAAGAGGCACTCGAGGGTGAGTAGCGTACTAGACAGGTATTAGATTAGATTATAGGGTTCTGGTTATTAGATTAGATTAGGGTTCTGGTGTAGGGGGAGGAGTCGAGATCGGCATTGAAACGCCAACCTGATGAAAGGGTTGTAGCAATCTAGGAGGATGGCCGAGGATGGGGGGGGGGGAGAAGCTGGCATAGCCTAGCTGGCGGAACACTCAGTTCCAGAATGGCCTGGGTGCATGGGTGTGCGCTGCATTACCATGAACCCCTCCAGCCGTTGTACGACTGGGCGGTACGGTCCAGGGTGGTACCAGACCACAGAACAGGTCCTACAGTGTTATTCAGAGCTCCACAATGAGGACGGTAGGACAGGTAGACCTCAGGCGACCACTCCCTCACCCACTTGGGGGGGGGGTATATTCTACGTAGCGCCATCCTCACAATGTGTACACCTCGCCCACCAACTACCGACACGCTCTGGATGGATGGGCTGGCTGGCCCGTGTCAAATGGAATAAGTCTCAAGTCTTGAAATAACCCGAAATCGATACGTTTCAGGCCATAGCTCGCACGTCCAGTCGGCAGAGGACGATAGGGTTGTAGGGGATAGTGGCCGAGGAAGGATGGATAACTGGACTGGTCGACGACAGATCGATATTGGCCAGCACCGGTCATTATATCGAGGGGCTCAGACGGTATAGATTAAAGCTCATACGATATAGGCAATATGGATGACATAGTTAAATGCTGACAGGGATCTTTTTCTAACTACTATATGTGAAGGAATCTAATTCTCATCATCATTATATTACATAACACAGATCAGGGGGGTGATATGATGCCATTCATCAAAGTATTGTAATGCAAGCAGTTTAAAAGGGCACCTCTGAGTAGCATATATTGTAGATGTTGTTGTGCAGTCAATAATGTGATGTGTTTTACCAATTATGATATCATACAATGCATCAGATAGGCTGTTCCGAGCCCTTATAATAGCAAATATGACACCAAGTATGTCAGAATATTTCTATTCAATACAAAATCTACCAATTGAAACTGTCATGAAAATAGGGTGGTCTCGTCTTTTAAGGTCATTAGCCATAGACCTTTGCGGCCGATTAGGTACATGTATACAGATGTGATAGGCCTACACCATTACCCCTCAAGCGACCTATTGGGCCGCTGTGAAAAGTAAAATTTTAGATTGACTTAATATAAACCATGCAATTATCTACGCATGTACTTTTGTAGAACTCCTAGGTTTACTTATCGCACTGACATGTCTCAGAAAAGAGCTCAATGAACTGGACATTTTCTTTTCCGTGTTGCTTCCCTTACACCGGAAATGACCATGACATGTGCACACGACCCGCACGACCCTATTAGACAGGAAGCGGGTGGTTCCTTTTCTTCCCGGGTGGGGGCTGCAGCGTTGGGCTGGTTGCTGGTGGCCTGTAAGGTGTACAGTGGCAACACGTAATTAGGCACCCTAAGATTGCTATCCTGCCGGGTACCAGCCCACGGCTGATGCTGGTAGCCTCGTGCTGTAATGGTAATTGATCGCCGCACCACAGTATCTGTGCCGCCCTCTCTGCCTGTATGGGCTATGGAATCGTTCAGTTGGAAACTAGCGTTAGGTATGGCTACATGATGTTGAGATACAGATGGGGTTTGTGTATGAGGAATGTAGAAGTGCGTAGATAGGTATAAGGGGTACACAGGATAGTCTCCAATAGTCCTCCGTACAGGAGCTGTGGAACTTGTGAATGCTCAGTCAGCACATGAACAAAAGCTGGCCCCTCTCCCCTAGCCACATATATAGCCTGGACTACCTTAGAACCACACTCAATAAATATCATATTATACTCACAGGATATTCAATAAATATCATATTATACTCACCGGATATTCATGTTTAAAGAATTATTCTGTTCTATTAGTTATATATTCTCTCATTCTTCTTACTCTTACTCATTGTGCACAGTGTATGGGCTTCCCCGGCCCACTTAAGAGGGTCTATATCTCCTCTTTCCTGTTCCCTCTGTGTCTGGTGCATGAGCACCGACACATTCATCTATGAAATGATGTGATAATCTAGATGAACCAATGGTTATGAGTAGTGCAGGCAAGTGCCATTAGTGGGTGGAAGAATGGATGTGAGAAGTGCAGGCAAAGTGCCATTTGAAGGTTGAAGTAGGGTTGTGAGTAGTGCAGGCATAGCACTTGTAAATGGTAAAATGGTTTTGAGTAGTGCTGGAAAAGTGCCATGTGTTGATGGAAGAATGGGTGTCAGTGCAGGCAAAGTGGTATTTGTGTATGGAAGAATGGGTGTAAGTAGTGCAGGCAGAGTGGTATTTGTGTATGGAAGAATGGGTGTAAGTAGTGCAGGCAGAGTGGAATTTGTGTATGGAAGTTGGGTGTGAGTAGTGCAGGCAAAGTGGCAGATGGAAATATGGCTGTGAGTAGTGCAGGCAAAGTGGCATTTGTGTATGGAAGAAGGGGTGTAAGTAATGCAGGCAAAGTGGCATTTGTGTATGGAAGAAGGGGTGTAAGTAGTGCAGGCAAAGTGACATTTGTGTATGGAAGGAGGGGTGTAAGTAGTGCAGGCTGGATGGAGAGAGGTTGCGAGTATTAGAAAAAGGGTCATTTGTGGAGGGAAGTGGAGGTATGAGGAGAGATATATCTGAACAATTGCATTCTTATATACCTGCTACCCTATTACCCCTGCGCACTAAACCATCCTGAATTCCCTCGTCTGTATCTTCCACTGTACTCTACACTTTACCTCCTGTCCTTTTTCATTTCCCTGTTAACCACAGCATTATAGCCAACAGCACCCAGACATGAAATCCCTGGTTATTATGAGAACACAATACTATAACCCCTTTACCTACCTACAATATATGCTGTATTTACCATGAAGTGCGCCTGCATTGACTGATCATTACCCTGTATGGCACCTTCCTCCTCTGCGTGCCTCCACCATGGGCCTGTTATTAATGCCTTATATTTACCTGCCCCTTTGCATCTTTAGACTGTAAGTAATCAGCACCGTTTTGACCCTCCTAATTGTTGCATTATCGACTTCAGAGTTGGTTGGTGATGCAGTCACACCTCACTGTTCACTCTTCTGTAGCCCTGACTCTCACCACCCAGGCTTCCTCAGTACCCTTGACCGTTTGTTTGAATAATGGAGTAAGTATCTGGTGAATTAATGAAATAAGGAAAGAAATTACGATTGGTACAATCCTTGTGTTGATTAACCCTTCTCTTTTATGGAACATCATTTTATTTTTCTCTACATTACAAGACACTCAAATTCATCAAAAGATATTTGCATTTGGCACTTTGTGTATTGAATTCATTTATCAACTCCAGGTCAAGGGTCACTGGTATAAGAGTCCCTCATCTCTGAAATAGCCCTTGTCTGAGTTGGGAGGACGACAGAAATGTCTTGCATATGAATATTGTGACCAAAAGATACTACACCAGACACCATAAGATAAGGTTCACCTGCGCTAAGCAAGGGAATGCATACAACGCTTTGATGTCTGCATGCCTTATCACCCCACCACTTCCATTAATGCTTGTTCTCTATCCACCTGATTGTACACCACTGTTCACTACTGGTATACCATCACTGTTGGTCTGACTCATACCAGGTATATATGTATACATACTAGCATCTATCTAGCTTCCAAGACAGAGAGTAGAGCAGGATACTGGTCCTTGACATCTCCATAAGTTACCCATGACCTACCTGGTTCCCTCTTACGCCTCTATGGGGAGCCACAATACAAACAGTTCTCCTGCCGTTCACTAGAGGGTAGTGGAGACTGCTTTGTGCCCGTATACCTCCAAGTTCCTTGTCACGGTAGAAACATGGTACATAACACCCACCAAAGGTGCCCCACTAATCCGTGCATTACAAAAGGATTATTTACACAAATGCTTCACAGTATTATTTCAAAACTAAAAACCATCACCTATCCTATAATGACATTTGCGTCAAAAGAAATGTATCTGAGAAATTTATGACTAATATACAGCAAGCATTTCGTGTGTAAATTCTCCTCGGCAACTGTGAATGTGAGAGGCTTAGTGCAAATATAGATGAAGAATGTAGTAGTTGAGTCACTGAAGTGTATGTGCATGGTTTGGATATTGGTATTGGCACTATAAGACGTTAAGATTAAGGAATAAAGACTTCAGCAATTGACATGTATTCACTATGAGACACGTTCCTATACATACATAGTGTATGCTATGGTTTGGCTATAAAACATATAGCCGTATTAGGTGATATACCGTACATGTATAACTTTGCCATTTTGCTGCCAATTCATATATTTGTAGTTATGATATTGTACACTCCTAAGAGAAAGATGTATGCTGGAAATGAGTGATAACTGGAATCTATCACATTTCTGCCTCCGCCGTACAAACATATACTATGATGATTTGGTATCATAAGTGCAATTTCGCGATGAAAGCAAATTTAGAGCTCTCTATCACATATATCTGTTGTAAATATAGACTTTAATAGACATAGTTCTACAACGAATTTATCCATATCAAACCAGAGTAAATTAAACCAAGTGCCAGCGGACTTTAGGTATGGACGAATGGGCAGTATATGATAAAAAGTTTATAGAGATTCACAGCAAATGCCATTTATCAAGCCAAACATGAATGTGAATAGTGGTACTTGTTTCAGCTGTGAAATTTTTGCTGCTCTGTACATGTGTAGCAACAACACTGATATGCCTGCTATTACATTAACTTACTGATCTACTCACTGTGTTTAGGGCAAACTGGGTGAGCTGCTCGTCTCCATGTGTTACCAGCCTACGGTGGGAAGGATTACTCTGGTCATAATGAAGGGCCGAGGCTTAAAGGCTAAGGATATCAATGGCTTGTCCGGTAAGTTACCATCCTCTTGATTTATACATGTATCTCCTTGATAACTGATCTCGTACAGTAAACCCTCGCGTACAAGGGATACCCATGTATAAGCCACAGATATTTCCACATGTCATTTCTAAAACGAATCATTATCAATCAATGGCAATGCCTCTGAGCTTTAACGTCAGTACACGCTGTGCGTGGTTATAAGAAACAGTTGCTGCATTTGCCCAAAGTTGCTTTAGATTATTTAAGATATGTGGTGGAATGGATATGTATACCTAGCCTGTATCTTGGTCAAGTCTGTCGTGACATGGATTTGTCACCTAACTTTTCGCGAGCTGAAAAGGAGTCAAAGTAGATTATTACCTCATCTAACACCGCAAAATTATAATAATCGAAGAAGTCCTTTCTCTGATTTTATCTGATTTCCCAATCATTCATGGTACCATATTTGAACTTCCTATACGTAACTACCACCAGTGTAAGTGTACTCAAAGTAAATATATACCGAATATTATGACTCCATACTGATACCACCATTCAGACTGATGGTGTCGTTAGATGTCTTCAGTCCAACTAAATTCTTTACTTTGTGCACATATTCATTTTGAATAAATTGTATGGTAGTAAGGTCTTGGCTCTGTAAATTACTTGAGTGTGCACTCAACCTTTTCCTCCTCAACTAATCCATTCACCATTTCCCCTACTCAGATCCCTACGTAAAGATCTGGATGTGTCATGATGGCAAGAAGGTGGAGAAGAAGAAAACTACCGTCAAAGAACGTGACCTAAACCCCGTCTTCAATGAATCATTTATATTCGACGTCCCATATGAAAAAATCAGAACGACCAGTCTAGTCGTCTCTGTCATGGACTATGACCGTATGGGCCGCAACGAGCTCATAGGACAGGTGGTCCTAGGCAGCAAAAGCGGCCCCATGGAGGTTAGACATTGGAACGAAATGTTCTCCAAGAGTAGGCAACCAGTTGCACAGTGGCATATATTGAAGGACTTCGGGTAGTGACGTAGGTGTAGATTCTAATGGCATACAATACAGAAACATGAACCAGGTTTAGAGAGGGAACACACACTATATATATGTAAATGGCACAAATCGTATGATGATATAACACTACAGTAGCCTTTGGTTGACCTTGATGACCCCGGAACAGGAAGCTCTAGTCGCAGCGGCCCCTGGCGTCGCTGTGATGAACCACGCCGCCCTAGCGGCAGCGTAGAAATACAAAGGAGTGTGGCACAATACTACACAATTCATCGGTCCTCCTTGTTGGGGACCCAGGCCTTCCTATATGTGTGTGTGCATGTTATAAGTGTATATTGACTGTGTGTGCGTGTGTATACCAGATACAAAAACGAAATGGTAGCCGTATCGAGGAGAGAAGCGCACGAGTCTGTGATAGTTTTATATGCTTGCGCCCTCACTTTACACTGAGTACCTTCGTGACCCCGACTACTGTTAGCCGCCACGTTGGTTTGTCTGTAACTGTTGTGTAGCTCTAGACTCTAAGACGAGCGTTATTAATGGTGAGACACTATTTTGGTAGTCATGTCAAACGTGAGCTGTTGTTAGTGTATTCACATGATACTGAGGGAGAAAAATGAGTATATACATACAAAGATAATGCATCAAGAAGTGAAGGTGAATTTGAAGTTAGTGAATTTTGGCTACACCGCAAATATGTGTGCCAGAGACTGAAAACCATAACTGATGAAGTATTAACAGGAAACGAGAATTTCCCTAACGTTTGAAAACCAGAAATAAATGTAAAAGTGTCATCTATCATATTATGTAGTCTATAAATCTAAATATCAAAATTAACTTCTAAGGCGACTTTCAATAATAATCAAACTGTAATACTTAAAGCTCATCAACAGGATTATAATTCTGATTCTAGTCAAAACTATACTCAAAATGTAAAGAGATGTTTAGAACTGTGTGGGAGAAGAATTTCAAAATGAATCTTGGTTTGAAATCACCCAAGTTCAGTGCATAGCCGTGAATGCCCGTGGTATTGTAACTGCATCGTTTCTGACTTTCAGTTACTAATGTGTATTTTATTTCGTGTTTTCTTGTTGAAATCGGAATGTTGATGAAAATGGTAACTATGTCAAGGCGTATACTTGTAAATGAAATGACCATGGTAAAACAAGTGCCCCATAATGACTGTTATAAAATGAATATATATTGTTCAATGGTGATTCACTGCAGTGGGTTGTCTATATGGGCCTAATCAGCCTTCTCTGTATATTGATTTGCACTAATGCATGCTTAGTTGTTAAGGCAATGGTGGCCGTGTTGGCCTCCTCAGGCAATAGGTAGGAGGCACCAGTTATTTTGGTGTGTTGTTAAAAATGGGTGATTATATCGTTGACATGATAATAGGTTCAAGTATGCACGGACCTCTCGTTGTTTTACGCCTGCTAATGCGTTATCAGTTTCACCTGTCAAAATATTGTGATTTCCGCCAGAAATGGCGTCCGCCATGCTGTTGATGCGATCACTAGAATCCTGTCAATATCCGTTGTTCTGTGACGTGTTTCCGCTTCCAGTGTACTGTTTCCGGTTCTGGTATGACGTGTTTCCGTTCGCAGCGTTGTATGGTGTGTCACTAGGTGCACTCATAGATATTTTCCACTATATTGTCTAAAGCTATTTGCTTATTTTACTTAGGAAATCCCTTTCGTGAGAATATACTTTTGAAAATTAGACCATGCTTTGGTCGGTCGAACGGTCCAGTCCATACAGACATAAAAATTAGGAGAAACGTGCTGCGTCATAGATTTGATTTATAGTATTTCAGGGATTTTTGTAGACAGATATTTTATATTTTTACTTGATCAGAACATATTGACGTGTAGAAAATGCCCCATGTATAAATCAAATAATCAATTTTCGCGGAAAGGTTCACTTTCAAATGTTAAATCAATTTCTCTGACACAAGGACATAAATCAGTAAAAAGGGAGGAATTAAATTTCATGTTCTATTATAACTGCTAACATGGTTGTTGATTTACTTGAATGTTGCATGTTAAAATCACTTGTCCTCTACGCATTTATGATAAGAGAGCTGTGTCGTGACCATATGTCAGCATCGCCGGCCATCACACGGGCAGTATTGTGTTTTACTCTTTCACTGTGTCATCTGTAGAACACATTAACGACTACACACACTCAGTATCTGAGTTCTCACCAGTTCAGCTCACCCTGCCATGTATTCAGTGTCATTCTTTCTCGTTCGCTAAGGGCGCGCGCCTCCATCGATATGCCACATTCTTTGTATTCTAGGAGAGAGACACGGCTCAGTATTGCAAAAGAGAAAAAAAAAATATTGATATTTTAATATATTTGTGTCAATCAAGTGTAGAGAGTGTACGCCCCTGTTGTGTCTCCCTGCCCCTAATAAGAGTGTCTACTTCTTTTTGTGTGTGAAAAAGGGTAAACATCCAAGAGTTACCTAGTCAACACTGGGCAGTGGCAGCTCACACTGACCGACTCTCCCCCACTCAAGTTTCTAGAAGATGACTTTATTTTCATATAAGTGGTTTCACTCAGTGCATCCAGTCGTAGTGCGCCGTGTTGGGGCCCCTAGTTTTAGGGCTAATGTGGTGACTTGCTGCGTTTTGTTGATGATTCTGTTCAAGTGAAGCAGTGAACCAGGGCCGGCCACCCCACTACCGGTATAGTAGAGTAGAGCATTTTGATGTCGACTACTGACAAGAATACATGTACCTTCCAAGGGCAATCAAAATGATGAAAAATAAAACATGTAAGAAATCTAGCACTTGATAGAATGGTACTGTTAATGAAAGAAATAAAAATGATGAGCGCAGTCTAGATTCTAGTTAAACACCCCTTGTCCTCAGAAGAGATTACATTCCAAAACTAGAGTGCGTGATAACCTAATGACAACCTTTAGCTGTTTCTCTGTATTCTCTCATCAATACGAATCTCATGTAAACCACTTAGATCAGGCACTCCATAACGTTGTAATCCTATGCAGAATCCAGTCTCCATAAAACCATTATCATAAATGAAGATAATAGACACCTAAAGTTATCCCTCTCCATCCCCTGTAAAACTGTATAAAGTTACAGTAAATTGTCGACGTGATGTACCAGCTACTTAGTGTCGGTCACGTGTAGTGGCCCCTTAATTGTTGGTTGGTTAAGACCAAATTCCACAGGGCTATATACGGCCGATTTGGGCATTAATTGTAGTATAAATTTGCTTGGTATGGGCCGATTAGAGTTGTGTGGAGAGTGGTGTTTCCGACCAACTACTACTATAGAATGATCATCATAGGTGGCAGAAAAAAAGGCCATGTTACAAAATCATAGTAATAATAATAATAATAATAATAATAATAATAATAATAATAATAATAATAATAATAATAATAATAAATTGACTATCACTCACTGCCTGGCCACGAGTTTAAGTCGTGTCAGCAGATACCGGTATGTATACATTTGCAGCAAATAAAGAAAACATGAAGCAAATAACTCCTTTTGTCTCCTTTTGTCACCATTACAGTGATGCATTTACATCAACATACATGCATGCGAACATTTCCATATAGTTGCAGTGTTCACACATTATACTTTAATCAAAATATATACTTTATTTCAGTAATTTTATCTTTAAATTTTAAAAGATACTTTATTCATACTTTTTCTTTCAAGAAAGATGGAGAGATTTGAGAGGATTTAGAGGATCTTAGACATTAATGGTTTTTTGTTGGTTTTTTTTTTCAATAAAAGTTGCAACATTCCGGGGTCTCACAGCTGTTTTCAGAAAACTCACTTTGCCAAACTTTCACTCTCATGAGAAAGCATTTTTTTGTGGCAAACAGTGTAGAAATCATTTAAATATCATAGAAATACAGCAGTTTAGACATGATTACACTTTTATTCATACTTTATTTCATGGTAAGTAGTGGCAGTGTTGCCCTATTGGGTTCCAATATTATGGCTACCAGTCTGACAAGCCAAAGGAAAGAGCCTTCCGTCTAACTAGCCCCCAGGGAGATAATGTGGGCACTGCATTTCTGACTATTCTTCCCACTTTGAAATAAGCGGACACTTAACTTGGTTGAGTATCAATCTCAATGAGTGCACTGATGTAAGATTATTTGGCCAATAAACATATAACAACAACAACACTATGGTTTCATAACAAAATAGACTACTGCTTTGGTGATGATCAGGGGAGAGCTGCTAATTAGGGAGTGAATTTCTTTTCTGATTTCATAAGATGCATGTTGGAAGGGGGTTGCCATCCTTTAATATAATGCCTTTTTGAAGTCCACAAAAGAGAAATCTTCCAAAAGTTTTTTTCTTTTATTGGTTATAATATAACGCTGTCATTTGTATAATATATTTATTAGTGGACTTACTTTGTCTCCTGCAGGGTCAACATAAGCATCAGTTGGTGACAGTTCAGATGATCCAACACCAGGTGGCAGCATCATACAGAGAGGCCCACCTCAATTCCTTAAGCTTGCCACATTTTAACCACTGATTTATCATGTCTTCCTAGTTGTTCTAAGCTGGGCAACCCAGGATTCTAACAAAATAACTTTGATTACCCAGACATGTGGCAATAAAAAGGTATTGTCCCACGGATAATAAAACCTATAGTCAGTACTCACACTACCATCACATTTTGGCCCAGATAGTTAGATGTCTGTATCCACTATCACATATCAGTCATAGAGATAGGTACTATGGACTATGTTCTGGATACATAAATGACGAGACAGATTTATGTGCACATAAATCAGTTAGAATTTAAAATTGAATGCTCAGCTGACGCCAGGTAAGCACAATATTCTCCTCAGTTGTAGTCAGGGGCTTCTGTTTACCATGATAACCAAAAACAAGTTTGTTTTAAATATCATAGTATTTTCATCTACTTTTCATAATTTAAGAAAAAGCCATTCTGTATACATGTAGTCCAGAGTATATGTACACAAGAGGTGAGCCCAGGAATGAATAGCCATATCTACTAGGCCAATGTATAGAGGGATTTCGTGATGTTTTGTCTATTGTCAGTTGTGTATCCTTTGAGGATTGCCATAGCCAGTTGATAGTTTAAGGTTGCTAGGTACTATTTTGCGATGGCAGCTACCAGGAGACTCTTCAATGGCTCCTATTTGCCAGTTGTCATATATTTCAAAGGTGCTAGGCTGCAGTTGGAAAAAAGCAACTGACAACCACAATATAAATATGAACTGGCAACTGGTAATGATCGAGTGGAAATTGGCACCTGATAACTAACATTTAGGAACATTTTGCCACTTTATAAATATCCTATTGAATTGCTAACTGGTATAATGAATTGGTCTGCCAACTGGCAACTTATGGCTCATTGGCTCTCAGTTTGGGAACTCATGACTGACAAAGGAAATCTATGATTGTCAAATGGCAACACACCACTTTGTCCTCCAATAGTTTGTTGCCAGTTATTAATTGTTTATTGCCAACTTCACCCATAATTTGCCTGTTCCACTTTTGTCGTTTCAAAGTTAAGTTAAGGGTTGGCAGTACACTGGGGATGCCAGTTGCCAATTGCATATTACAGGTTGCTTTTTAACAGTTGCCATTATGTAAAGGCCAAATCCCACAATACGAAAATAGCCAAAAGGTCCTTGTGATATAGGATATATATGTGGTTACTTAGCCGATATTGGGGTGGTAATATTGTCTAAGGAAGGCTAAGAATCCTTGCCAAAGTGTTGTTATTTCAGGAGTGGAATACATCAAAAGTTTTTGATATTTTCCTCACAAGAGGCCAGAAATCTCTGGAATATACAGAAATTCCTTGTGATTTAGAGGGAAACAAGGATCTCTAGTAAATCACACAAGAGGTGTGCGTTTTTTTCCATAAATCAGGACCCAAGTTCCACACACTATAGTCATAAGAATGTTGTACTTGTGAATCAAAGCAGCAACTAGTCAGTACTGTGATGAATCTCACAGTCATTTCTCTTCCAATATTGGCTAGTAGTGGGGATTGAAAAAGGTAGGGGTGGTATGGGAACCCTTGTGAATATTGTTATTGACAAGACTCCAAGTCTGCTGATATCCAGAATCACAGGCATTTTAGACCCTTTTTCTCGTAGTGGGATTTGGCCTTAAGATTTCATAGAGTACAATTGGTGACATACATTTTGTAACTGGAGATTTGTAATTGACAACAGGCACCTCTAAAGTGAATCTGGCAACCAGGGGCAAAAAGAAGAGACTACAGGTCTACTGAAATTGGTGACTGCAACCAATAGACAACAACTGGCAACCAGCAACTGACAATGTATATCAGTCACAATGACTAAGATCAAGCACCAAATTCATGGTCAACTTTTTGTAGCATGAATTCAGTCAATTTAATGCTTGACTATAGGTTGACTCTATGACTAACTTACGTTAATCAGAGATTAATGAAGGGATAGCCAAGTCTGCACTATCATTTGAATATCTTAAGTTAGTCACCACTGACTAAGATATTAGCTCTGTTTTTATCAGTGCAGAGTTACGGTGCAAAGTTTGCACTCAGATTCTCAGGATCTGAAATGCCACGTGGTGTCGAGGAAACCAGACTTCTCTCTGAGTCTCAGAAAATTAGGCCTATGTCAGAACTCAATTTCTTACACGTTTTACTGTTTTATTGAAAGTTTATCCAAACTTTATATCTACACATGGAATTTCAATCCATGAGGCAATATTATTGGCAATCTCATTATCAGTAGCATAGTTTTTTGTTCTTTACATCATATTTTCATGTTATTACAATAGTGTAGATATACACTGTACAATAAAAATAGCCATAACCCGCATCTGTACTTACATATTTATACATTTTGTCCCAATATCTTCAGATATTAAATCTCCCTGATATTAGAACATTCATACACCCATCCTCACAAATATCCTCTTCAAATCATGCTTCAGGGGTCATCATAAGTGGCTCATTTAATCTATAAGAAGAAGAATAAAACACATGAGAGTATAATTATGAACTTTCCAAAGTATTCAGAAACCTTGACACTTGCAGCAGTATCCCTTTTCGACTCACAGTAGCCAATATTTACTTACGTTATTTTATCAAAAGTTGGATTACCGTCACTTAGATTCTGATTATGATAAGGAGGCATCACAAATAACTAGATCATTTTTTTATGAGACGGTACCCAATTTTACAATCTTGGACCATTTCGATTTTAGAATCCGACTCTTTGGTATAGAAGGGCAATGTAGAGAAATAACCGGAGTGCTACGCCAATATACATTGCAATAGGTAATAGAAATATTCCCAGTAAGTTTGATTAGATAAAGCATGCAATACAAGGAAAGCCTGTGTCAAGGAAATCATAGAACAACAACATTAAATAGTGAAAATCACGCGTTTGTGCAGCTTATATTAACGTGAATATAAGCATTAAGAATAATGTGTACTCTATTTGATCAAGCTATATACATGCATGATGCTATGTGTAAAACTATCGTATGCATCTTCAAAGTCAAAGAACAAGCTGACCCTCACACATAATTAGTTAGCGTTATTAACAGTGATTACTTATCGGGAATTATGGGGTTTGTTTGTTGTTTTTTTGGGTTGTAGTTTTTTTTTGCTGTGGTTGTGTGTTTCTGTTTTTGTGTTGATCAGTGCTGGCAAGAGAAAGAAGTAGATCTCAAATAGGAGAGTTGGTGATATAGAAAGTAAAGTGCAGTAAATTAATAGTGCTGAAGTTGGTGCTAGTCTTCAAATTCAGAGGCATTATAGTTGTCTGCGTACTGTTCAGGGTTCTCCAGTAGACGGCTATACTTGGACCGGTCCTGGAACAGATGGAACCTCTTGGCTGCCACATACATGATGAGGAGGAAAGCCACACAGGTGAGAACTCCAATAGTGATGGACACTGTATAGTTTACATGCCTCCTCTCACTCCCTCCAATATACACAGTAGAGGTGTCGGAACTCTTGTTACCAGCGCTACCATCTTGGAAGTTAGAGTCCGATCCAACATTGCTTTCACTGGAAAGTCCATTCTCATCAACTTTCCCATCATTGTTGCCCAGAGAGGGGTTTTTGTCATAATTGAGTGCATTATCGTCATTAATGTTGGTAGCTTGAGTTGTAGGTATGTCCCCAGCAGCATTATTGTTGGCAGAGGCTGCAGTGGTAGAGTCATTGGCAGTAGCTGGGACAATTGTTGTGAGGGACACCCCTGTGGTACCAGCCTGGTTAACTTCTGAACCGTCTACAGTGGAGGGGGAGGTGGTGGTCACTGAGGATGTGTTGGATGAGGCACCACCCAGGATAACGGACTCGAAGGTGCTAGCTTTGTCGTTGAGAGCAGCTATAGCAGCGCCATAAGGTCCCCAGATGCAATTCTCGAAGGGAACACACTTGACGTTCATGCACACTACCTCAGTGTCGTAGGAAAGGTACACAGCTATGTTACAACCCTCTGAAATGTAAAATGCATGTATGTCAAATCATCAATATAGCAAAGAAAGGAATTTGTGTATTTCGGATTTAGGTCACACGGAAAAATTAACCATACAGGAAAAAGAGTCCGATCAACCTGTGTTAGTGGATTGGGTCACTGCCTGAACCTGCCTGCAGTGTTCCTGTTTTACGTGAGCAGCAAGGGGGGCCTCAGAGGTGATTTAATGCTTAGTCATTATCAACGGCTACTACATGTGTTTGTTTTTAGAGGTATATGAGGGTCTGGATTAGCAATGCTGTACTGATCAAATCACGTCCGAAAATATGAAACTTGCCCCTGTATGTTGTGAACTAATAAATGATAATGAAGAACAGAAAGTATCGAAAGTCACCTCTCCATTGAAGAATATCATTTTCAGAATAATTCTAACGATACTGCCCCCCTCCCCCATCCAATCTCAGGCAATGGTAAGTCAGTTCCACATTTACAGTTATTGTTATTGCTTATTGGTTCCTTAGCAATGGTGTGCATAACAATACACACACACTCTCTCTCTCTCTCTCTCTCTCTCTCTCTCTCTCTCTCTCTCTCTCTTTAACCAGCAACCTATTGCTTAGTGTGATATCTGCTCCATGTTTACAGCGAATTCAGAACAATTGAGGCCCTCTGTTCTCAGGAGGTTAATTCAAAAGGCTCTGTCATCGCTACCTATGAGACGTTAGTGATTTCCCTCCCTCATTCTTTACTGCGATGGTAAGGTCAGCCTGCCTTCCTTTATGATAGCCAGTACTATTTAGTGAGCTCTGTTAGCCTCAGCCCTGCTTTCACTATTGCAAGCAGAAAACACTGTGCACAGTGGCAACAGGTTCACAGAGAAAAAATAGCAGTGGAAGACAAAAATAGCAGTGGAAAAACTCATTCTCTCAAGAGTCCCTACACTGGGGTTCTGCTTAGAAGCACAGTTCCCCCCCCACCTGCACCAACTAAGAGAGAGAAGGGAAGCATGACATTACTATGCCCTTAACACATGAGTACACTCAAGAGCCCTCAAGGAGTCAGAGAGAATTCCTTCAAGTGCACTTAACTCATGAGTAGCCTCAAGAGCCCCCGCAGACTCTCAGCAGGTGCATTCATTTTTTGTGACAAGAAATGTCCCCCCACACAGATGCACTTGCTCTCAAGGGAAACCACTATTTTATCACACTAACATCTGGTGGTATCAGAAGTGGAACTAGAATAGTGAAGGACTGCATAGTACTTGCTATTCCTGACTGGCCTAACACCACTAGAAAATTTAGTGTAGTAACACTAGGTCTTATGAGATGGTATGAGATGTGCCTACGCCAACATCTCATAGGTAGCGATGGCAGAGCCTTTTGAATTAACCTCCTGTACTCATTATGCTTTCCATCAGACATACATCACAGAGGAGAACTTTGCTTTAGAGAAGGAGATACTGCAGTTCCATGACACTCTTAGTTATGACTCCCGTCTACACATAAAGCTGATGTAGTTCCTGAGATATGATTTACTCATTTCCATATTGGAGAATTGTATCCATGTACCCCTTTTTAATTACCGCAGTATTTACACTGGCATGAGTTGGATCATAATGTATCTAGAGCCTGCTATATATTATGGACACCCGATACCCCTACACATAAATCAACAAGGTGTAGCCTTTAGTAATGACGGTGAATTAGACTCCTTAAATATATGCCTCTTTTGGGAGGTCTGCTGCTGACCTACAGGTCCAGACAAGGAATTTACCAACCCATCTTTTCCTAAAGTACACAAAAGGTACAACAAGGCCATCTCAAAGAAATAAAGGCAATTCTATTTTATTAAGAACCAGAAGATGTACTCATTTCTGATTATCTCAGGGTGTATACAGTATGCTTCTACGTGTGTGATAGGATGGGGATGGGGTTTAGATATGTGTTTCCACATACTATGTATTGTAACAGCAATGATAGACGTGTTAAGCAAATGTTATATCCATATCCCCATTTTGTTATTTTACAGGACAGCAGAGCTGATATGTCACAGGCATACACACGTCGAAGTCAATACAAGAAACTTTGATGAAAATAAAGAATAATTATACTTGGTAGCGGGGGTGGGAGGGAGGGTAGTGGAGGGAAGGGAACCCCGCAGGCTTAGTTATGGATTGACATAAAGGGTATATATAACGATAAACGAATAACGATATTTAAACCTCAAATTGATGGATATCTTACATCAAATAAATATCATTTCAAAGTTCACATAGACTATCTAACCATACCAGAATAGAGTTTTTTTCTGGCGTTATTTTGAAGTTGCCAATGTGGTAAATTGAAAAATAAACCGTAACTAAAATGTCATCGGTATCAAGATATATACTTGAGAGGAGTCACATCTACCGTAGACCTATTTCAGTTAGGTGACTTTGCATGTGTAGAGCTGACCTCAATAACTCAATATATTTACTATGTGACAGCTGTGGAAATACCTAGCCGATATACACCATTGTTCTTATCACATCTAGGCACAGTCAACCAGCATAACAGCAGGTCTTCTTCTCATGAATTACTAATTGTGTTATCGGTTGTTGTTTTTTTAAACAATTTAATGTTTATTGGTCTCTTAGTTTTTTTTACATTTGTTAATCATTCTCCAAAACTGTACGCAACAGTATAGCTCTCCAATTCCTATGGGGTACTTTTTATTGTTGGGTAAAATACTGGTATAAATTAGATCTGAATGCCTGTTTATATGTGTCATGAATCTTCTAGAAGTCTTCTTTATTAAGCTCCCAAACCACATTTTAGAGGCGAGTGATCACCAGGGTGGGGTGGGTCTAGGTATCTCACAAACGCGACACTATCCCCTCAAATAGACACCCTTTGTGGTATAGTGCTGATTTTAATCTGATAGCAAGACATAGGCCTATATCTAACATGATCATACACATCTGTGCATTACTTACCTGTTTTGAGATCACAACACTTTTGGTAACAATCCCGTGATGACGTCACATCCGAGTACTCCCTCAGGACCACAGCAGGTGCCTGAAAATGCAAATATTCATTAAAATGTCGTATTCAACTCCGTTGGTATTTCCCTATAGAATTCGCCGATTATCCTATTTGAAGCTCCATAGACTTAACATAACAAACATCTTCTGACATCTAAGCCTGATTTTCTAATACACCATAATGAAATATAAAATCTTCGTGTCTGCTAACAGTCGGCGTATGATTGTCTGTTTATAATGTTCTTCATTTTAGACGTCACAATTGCAAGCTCGCTTATACATTATTTCTCACTGCTTCCCTTCTGGTAGTGTTGTTTTCTCTTATCACCTTATAGATTGTGTAGAGGTCGGCGGAAAACGTCTTGGAGAAACCGGGAATCGAACCCGGGACCCTCCAACCTGCAGGCGGAAGCTCTACCGCTGAGCTACTTCCCCGTCTGACATTCTCTACCTTCCACCTACATCTGGATCGGTATAATACACAAGGGGGGCAGCTTATACCAGCTGACCAGCCCCTGAGGGCTGGTGCAACCGGAACGGGGCAGATGGCCTACCGCCATGGACTTACAGCCAGAGCTGGCCCCTACACTCCTCCCAACCAGCTTCAACCATGGCCAACCAGCACCAAGCATTCCTCCCAACCAGATCGATTGGGCTTTATCAAGCAGTGTGAGGCACTCCTGACTTCCCAGTTGACCTACCAGTACACAGTACTGCCAGGGTCGAAGCGTATCTGTATTATACCGTTCCAGGCACCTACACCTGGATTGGTATGACACACACATAGGGGGGAGCTACCACCGGATGCCAGCCCCTGGGGGCTGGGATCTCCAGAAACGGGGCTGCTGGCCTTACGGCAGAGCTGGCCCCTACACTCCTCCCTACCAGATTCAATATAGGGTTCAGTACCCTATAGGTACCAGATACCCGGGACTAGTACTGAGTCGCATACCAGCCACCTCTTTCCAAGTCTCCCCAGTACTAGCAAATTGAATCGTCATTCATGTCATACCAGCCCAGGTACCGAGTTCTCGTAGTCCCCCCTCACACGGGTCAGGACCAACTCGGTTTCTCCACCAGTGTAGAGGTCGGCGGAAAACGTCTTGGAGAAACCGGGAATCGAACCCGGGACCCTCCAACCTGCAGGCGGAAGCTCTACCGCTGAGCTACTTCCCCGTCTGACATTCTCTACCTTCCACCTACATCTGGATCGGTATAATACACAAGGGGGGCAGCTTATACCAGCTGACCAGCCCCTGAGGGCTGGTGCAACCGGAACGGGGCAGATGGCCTACCGCCATGGACTTACAGCCAGAGCTGGCCCCTACAATTGCATCTAGATCATAGTCAATGAATTGAACAGGTAAAGTTGGCGTTCAGCATTCATTGAACACATTATTTCCCTTTAATGTGGATTTATTTTTTTAATTCGTCTTGACCTTTTTCCCTGACTGTACATATATTACTAACCTGCAGTTGTTGAAGGGCAATACCGGCCTTCTCTTCCCATTCACATGTTTCATCAGCACCCCCTGGTGTAAACGCCAGACACCACATGGCCAAAAATGTGAATACTAGTTGTGACGTCATAATGGGCAGTCTAGCTGTCAATACAAATGTAGATGCAAAATATAATACATAATAGTGATGTGACAGGCATAAGCTAGAACTCCGAGGGTCAGAACCATAGTCATTGCATTAGAAATAAAAAAAGGTCTGCTCTATTGTAAATGAATAAATAAATAAAGATTAAAGGGTAGTTGGTGACCAAAATAAAATAAAAATTTTATTGCTTAATACCCTAAAATGGACAATTTAAAATATTGTTAAGCTGATTTCCAATTGTTAAAGGTTCCTGTTTAAATAATGTGTTTGTCCTACTTAATATATTGACAGTGTTAGTGAAAATATATATGTACATACATGAAAACAGTTTACATGCCGAATGTGAATTCTACCATAGATCTGCTCATATGTCATACAATCTTAACCTTTATAATCAATATCAAATTAGATTTTCTTTAAATGTTTATGTTATCGCCACGCATGCTTTCGATAAAAGGATATGGATTCATCTTCTACCATGTCTTTAGAAAAGTTAGATGAAATTCGAGGACTGTAAATCATACCTTAAAGTATACAAATTTTGTTTTTAGATTTTTTCAGTCACCGCCATAATTCCTCACATAGAAACCATCACCTACCGTGCAACCTCCGAAAATAAAACAATAAATGTATAAATCCACGAAAATGAAGATGGCGAAAACTTGGTAGGTGGTATTCCTTGGACTACATTTAGTCCATATCTAATTCACTGCCAATGTGTATTCATGAAACTCTCGAACACTGGAGGAAGTTGGGATGTTTGCAGGTTATCAATTGGCCTTCTACGTGGACATGATGGTGTAGGGGTGGATGGGTATGTATCTCCTATACTTAATACACTGAATCTACGTATGAGTCTCCATATAGGCCCGCCCAGTATCCTCCTGCACCTGTTGAGTTCTCCGATCGACCTCTCACACTCGTGGTACAGGACAGCTGGGAGATGGGGTGATGACGTCACTCATCAGCCTCTATATGGAAAACTACTATCTCCATGGTTACCAAGTCATTTATTCAACTATCTATATAACTGGCTAGAACTACCATAATCCCCCCACCACCCGTATATAAGGCATTCCCTGCGTATAATTGGCGTGAGTTCAGGAACACCCTGTAGGCCTAAGGCGCACCTGGGCCTTGATTTTGAACTTGAATACTACCGTGGTTGGTCCACTTCGCGAGATTACGCCTTATGGTAAAAGCAAAAGTTGTGCGCCTGTACGCATGATGCACCTTATAAGCAATTTAATACGGTAGTATAATCTAATTTCATCAGCCTTTAAGACGCCCCGTCCCACTTCTGCTGCTTCTATATGGCACATGGCTATTGTATTATTGAACAATGGGAGGCATTCCTGGCATATACTGTGGAGTCGGGGGCTGAAGGTGTTAGTCATAGTGCCGTCGGGGTCTAATGGCGGCCCCCAGCTGATAATGGCTATGTGAGCTATAGGGCACCCCAGGGGCCCATCCTCTCATATGAGGCGCGGCTTATATGCGAGGTATTATGGTATCTTCATGTGTGTAGGATACTAATAGCCTGAAGGAGCGTTCATCTAATTTTTGCTCCAATCACCCATATCTTATCTGACTGATAAAATTAATAATAAAGAAAATGATACCCTTAACAGCCAATAATACATTTTTATTTCAAATAAGCTATTTCCGGTCACGGGAACATTAAAAAGTAATAGACAGGAATAAGATTGATGAGGCATGGGATCAACCTGTTACTCTAAAGACTAGCTACATTGAAGTACTGTTTTGCTCTATTTTTTTTTTCAAATACATATTATATCGACCATGCTCTGTTTTCAAAATGTCGCATTTGCAAAAGCCAATGGTCCATGCAAATAGCCAGCACCATAACTAAACCATGCACCAGTTACCATTACAAAAAAGGGCGGTATCCTAATTATTCAACACTAGTATTGTGTGGACGTGAGCAATGTGCCTACATGCAATTCAAACAATAGACTGTTCTCATATACACAATGTAGCTGTACTTCTATACAGTTCAGTCACCCAAGTGATGAACTAAGTCCCATGAAACATATGGGACTTATTGATCGCCCATGCAGAACGGGATGACTCATTATAATGCAAAAAATGCAGCTGTTAACCCTCCTCCTCACCACCAGGTGCGCCATCGTCACATGTCACGTGGAACGGCAGTTGTAGATGGCACTGCAGGGCAGGCCTATACCTGCCTTCACTCGTAATACCTGTGTATATAAGCCGTTGCCCATGCGCGTCCCATAGGTGCGAAGTGCTTTTAGTACTATAGAACCGTTTTTTCAAGCCCCAGGTAAGGCTTGGGCATACATGAAGTTCCTCCCGGTATCACACTTCCACACAAACGCAGGTTGACCCTCCCTCCCCCCGGGACTGCCTCGACAACCGTTTCTGGTTTGATAGCAAAATGCATAATTGCACTCTTACATCAGGCTGTCGCTGTGGCTGAGGCTGCCGGCAGTTTGTGCTTAATGAGTATCATTACAGAGGCGTAGGAAGCAAATCTTCATTGGGGGGCCCAGCAGTGGACCCAACTTGATCACCTTGAATTGTCGGCCTCAGCATGATTTTTTTCGGTGAATTTTAGATGGGTGAATTTTAGATCTGAATTAAGGCTCAGGCCCCCATTTTTCCTCCATGGTTTTACAGTATTAATCTAAATTGAAATGAAAAGTTTTAGCTTCTTTTCCATTTCTTGGCAAATTTTGGGTGGCCCAAACATAGTCAGGCCCCCTCTCCTTTATCATTGAGGGGGGCCAGGCCCCCTGGCCCCCCGCCTTTTCCTACGCCCCTGATCATGCAATGCATAACTTTTATACGGTATGTAGATCCTTTACCAAATTGACTCTACACCAACTGTCGATATATACTCACTTATAGATAATGGGAGAGATAAGGAATGCGATTTTAGTCAAAACGCAAGTAATATAGAATAAATGAGCGAATCGCCAATGAGTATTAGGTCTATTTCTGCAGTTTAAATATAAACAGACACCTTACTTTTCCATGAAAGTATATTAGCTTGGTATGCGTAGGGGGGGGGGCTACTCTGCATGGTAGGTCCCAACTGCGAAACTACAGTCCCCCTTTTTATGCCTTTATACAGCCCCCCATTTTCCAAAGAGCCAGAAGATAAACCCCTTTTAGCTTCTCTCTCTTGCTTGAAAAGGATTGGAAACATTAACATTTCATAACCCTGAAAGGAATATATATGAAATGTGAACCCAAATGTGAGTTATCTTATGAAGTACAGAAATATTAACAAAACCCAAAGTTAGCATGCCCGCTAAAAGCCAGTTCTTCTCTAGTGCCATGCTTATATTGTTCCCATCAACGAGTACCCAAAGTGCGTCGAAATGAAGTATCTGGGTAGGGGCCCATAACCTTTATTTCACTTTGAAATAGACAAATTTTGCCGTCCCATAAACCGACATTTCAATTTGAAATAGGTGAACTAATGCCCTATTTCTGCTTTATCAAAATTGAGGCATCCTCTTAAAGGACGATCAATCGGATGACCTTGGGTAAGAATTCAGTACCGGATTAAGAGAGGGGCGCAACCCCCCCCCTTCCCCAGTACTAAAGAGTTTAAATATATATATTGGACCCCAAAACTTGCTCAAAAATAGGGGGTGTGCCCCTCCTTTTGCCCCACTTGGCACAACAATTTTTTTTAACGTTAAAAAAACGTTCTAACATTAAGAGAGAAAAAAATGATATGCTTTTTAATACATCCCCTACAACGAAATTATCAAAAAAACAAAGATCCTCAATTTTCTATGGTGCCATTCATACTCCTGCTACCACCCATCCTATAGAAAGGTTTTTATTCAAAACTCCAAGACATATGTAGTATCTGGGTTTGCTGAAAATCGTTTATTTTTGTTATATGTACATATACCCTTTATACAATATATGACTACATATACACATGTCAATTATCATCTTTTAATGCTTTAATTACGCACATCTTTAAATGGGATATGACACTTCTTTTACACTCTAGCGATAATCTTCTATAAATACAAAGTTATGCTTACACCAATAGTCCATTGGTACAAATATGAATACAGTGTTGAAACACACAGTCTCATTCCAGAATTTGGCCTCGGTTTCAATAATTTTAGTGTTCCTATTTATATATGTAAGGTAATTACTATGCATGTAATTGATACCAGCACGTATTATATTTTATCTATACAATATTATCAATGTCAGTACAAAACACCTCACTATGCCATACACCAGACTCAGAATTAGACTAATCACCAAGCACATTACCAGAGAAATAGATTAGTCTTAGGCTATTCACATCACATTTTCTGATGGAAGTCATTATTTTAATTAAAATAAACTCCCGACTCTATACAAATTATCTCTTAACCATTCACCATACCAACCAAACTATTCCAGATGGAGATATGTTGGCCAGTGGTTTAAATTGTATTATAAAAACGTCAGTTTAGAGCTAGTTGAACTTTGGGTTTAGCTCACTTATTTCCTCCAAGCGTCTCTTTTAGGCTCAGCACATCTCATTACCTATAGAAAGGGAGTTGAAATATATTAATTTTGATCATAAATGTGTCATTGGATTGGGAAAATACATCCTGATTAACATAGAAAAACAGAGACATTTTCAGTAAGGCTAGTTTCAGCAACCAGCATATAATGCCAATGCTTGCTGAATTGTGCTTTACCAGTTTTCTTTAACATTAGTTGTGATCGGTCATAAAATCTTAACTACTGTACTGGACATTTATACCTTCCTGAGTTAGGTGAGTAGGTATTGATATTACTATGTTGTGCCCCCTATCACACGCATAAGTAGCATTTGGTAGAAATACTCAGACAACGAAAGCAATAATGATTCATGTTGTACCTCCTTCAATTTTGTAAAGATATTAATGCTTTCAAGAGAAGGAGCACCTATATACTTGGCAAACATATATTATTTCGGTTTGAGAAAAAAAAAGATGTTTGTGAAAAATGTTTGTCTTACAATAAAACCTTTTGGACGTTATAAAAACGCTTTGAGCGTTAATTTTCCCAAAAGATTTCGCCGATAAAATTACCACCAACATTTGTAAAACGTTTTTAAGTTACATCATTTTTATGATAAAAAAAACGATAAAGCGAAATAGAAACGTTTTTATAGAGCATCAAAACAACGTTTTTAGTACACGTTTTGACGTGTTTTTTTTCGCTATTAAAAAACGTTTGGGAAAATCAGAACCTAATAAAAATATCCTGGGCAAAAAGGTTGTGTTTCAGGTTACTCGGCCCCCAAGGAACAAAAATCCAGCTAGCATCAATGTAGACGATTCTGAGAAAAACATCGTACTTTCCTGCTAAATGCATACATGTCATTGTAGCACAATACTATCATATACTTTCTGTGAAACTACATCACCAATATTCAATAATCAATCACCCATTAGCCCCTACTGTGTCATTTATAAAGCTGGTAACTTTGTGTATAATTTCGTTTTGAAAGAAAATAAAGTAAATTCAAGCATCCACAGGAAACAGAAACCCTATCTACTTCTTAGTTCAATGTAAAAAAAGAAACTTCTTTTTGTTGACCGAATAACCTTAAACACACCTCGTCTTTTTTGGCCTAGGGTCCTGTGATTCAACGCTTCGAGCTTGGTGGCTTCATATCCCTAAAAGAAAGAAGGGGGACTTTACATATTTAGTGGGTACTGGATAAATCATAGTAAAAGAAACGTAGTACCACCACCACCGATTTAATGGTAAATCTACGTCAACACAGTTTTGCTCGCTATTGGCAGCAGAGCCATGTACCACATCCCAGGAGGCCGTTACGAAAAGATCTGGTGCTGTCGGAGGTGCTATTCCCAACACGGAACTCACTCACCTCAGGGAATTGATTCCCTCATGTGTTGCGAACAGGGAATTGGTCAAAGGAGTGGTCCAGAGTCAGGGTGTAAATCTCAAGTAGGAACCAATTCTCTGGGGAAGTCGATTGTCAGGGTGAGGAAGAGCAGAGGATTGGAAGATCAAATAGCTACAGTGAGAATTCGTTCCAATTCTTTTCATAACAGCTTCCAGACCTTCCCTTTTACCTCTGGAATAAGGTGCGGTTACCTTGTAAGATTTTCTCAAACAAAATCAAGCCCTAGGTGTACCATATAAGTTTCTGTGAAAGTTAATGCACGTCTTTTGGGTTACCCTTATACGCGAGGTGCTATCGTAGACCTAAATGGATTTAGTGACTTCAGTGCGAGAGTGAATCACCTAAAGCCAACCTGAAGTCGGCCACTCTTCCAGGAAACACAATCCGCCACATCCCCACATGGGGCTGCTGCCACTGTGGCTGCTGAGTCGACTTTACCAACTGAATGAACCAATGCTATTCTACTATAGAGATATCAGCACCAAACTAATTTGTGTGTTCCCTGGAAAGGTGGCGGACGAGCTGACTTGAGGACTTATCTATTAGGCTACTGTTGTACCTCACGTATGGACTGCGCCTTGTACGCGAGGATAACCCTTTGCTCTGCCTTATAGAATTTGTCTGAAGCCAGGATGTGCCTTAATATGTAGAGTTTTTACACTAAAGAACAGTGCAACAGTTGGTTGGTGCGTCTTCCATGTCTAAAATTTACAAAAATCAGGTGTGCCTGATACGCGAGGTGCGCCTTAAACAAGAGGTACGACAGTATATCCTCTTTGAATTTCTTACAGCACAAAGTACTACACTATGTCCCCACACTCTCTATCTATCAGGATATACATGTATAACAATTAACTATTGTTCGTACATGCCGTCCACAAGGTAGTCGATCTGTTGGTAATGGCGGCGGTGCCAATTGTCGTAAAACCTTTTGCCGATGATGGTGGCAATGATTCCTACAAACATGGCACCCGCTGCCAGTGCACACGCCAAAGCCGTCACTGTGTTAGATGACATATCTGCTGTCTTAGCACGGAGAGGGGCCGGCGTCTGGGTGTCATTGTTGTCAAAGCCTGCAATAGAGGAATTAAGAACATGATGTCGGGATGGAGTGATGAGAGTTGGATCGGGTTTGTGAGCAGGTGTACGCCCTCGGAATATGGTTATCTGGGTGTGGCTTCGTTTTTTGTGGTCCTAGCTGTAAACTTAATTCTAAATCTTTTGCAAACTGGGAACATTGAATTCATCACAAAAATACAAAATGCTATGGTATAAGATCTTTAGCCCTAGGCCATGGAATATCAGCTCATTTTTTTTCTTACCCTTGAACCCAATTATGCTCATGAAAAAGAATATACGATAAGCTCTCGTGTATAAACCACACCCTCATACAAATTCATACAAACTGTACCACACCTGGGGTCTAACATTATGCTGTGGCTTATATACCCACGTATTTACAGTGACCCAATTTATTACAAAAACTCGCACAGGTCAGGCATAGAACCCTACAAAGTGGTTATTTCACATAGGAAATTCACCATAGCAAAATAATTCATTAGAATTGCTGCAATGTACCCAAACAAAAGAGTACTAGGCAGTGAATTGCCATGGTCCCTTGGCTTTGGTGATTGGAGGTTGTTGGATGGTGCTTTTACCAACTTCTTTGGTAGAAGAAAATCTCAAAAGGAGGCTACACTCTTTAAGCAGATTCCAAAGTTGCTGTGTTACTGGAACAGGGGAAAGGGAATGTGTGCAATGAACAGATAATCTTCTAGGACGGTTGTACCAGATATCCTCATTAGGTCATTTGAGAGAAAACGACATTATAATCCTTTAGAAACAAATCAGCTATAGTTAATCCCAAGCTTGTTGAGCATCAGTAGCAAACCCCTGTCCTCCTGGGACATTACACCCGCATGACAAGATTATTGCTCGTCCTAAATTGGTTAATCAACATAAGTTAATACCATGGGTAGGAGCCATAGGCTTCAACCTTGATATTACCTTCCAGCTCTTAATGGTATATATCTGACACATATGATATAAAATCTATATTCAGAACTAGAACATCACCAAACGATAACACCGCCTAATATCATAGTAGGATTGAGACTGTGAGCAGACTCTAGCAATATCTTCCACACGTTATTACATACTTTTCAGATTGGTTGGTCGCCGTCTCTTCGTGGTCATAATATATCTCATGCTTAAAATTTACTCATATAACTTTGTAGGAAGGTCTCTACTACATGCGGCCTATACATACTAACCTGTTAGGGCAAAAGTAGTTGTAGGGGCTAAACTTGTATTTGTACTTTGAATAAGTAGAGTTGTCTCTTTGTTCGACTTTGGTGTGGCAGTGCTATTGGTAGCTGCTGTGTTCTTTGGTGTGGTTTCTAGCAGGACGGCCGTTGTCGTACTCTGGGGAGATGAAGTTGTACTACTGGATCCAGTGGTTGTGTTATCCAGAGGTGCCTTAGTTGTTGAAGACGTGATTGATTCTACAAAAGTCATTGTGTGTATTTTTCTTCAGAGCTGACAGGGACTCATTTAGGCAAATTGCATATTAGATTTAAAAGAGAAAATCGCCAATACCTAGAGATATGCTTTACAATTTGAAAACAAACCTAGGTAAATGGTTTTATTTATTTGTATTTCTAAGGAAGTGTTTTGCGCTCATGTTCCGTAAGTTGGGTTTAGTATCAGAGACACTCCTTATTTATCTTTTTCCTGTTGTTATTTGATTCACAAGTTGCAATTGAAAATTTGCAATTTTTACAAAATACTCACATCACACGGGTAATTCATTACATAACTACTACATTGCAAGGCCAGACATATTGTCATGATTGCCATTATCAAAGTAAATTACTTACCAGTAGAGCTCCCTCCTTGATCCGTTACGTTTCTCTTTGGTGCCACTGTCGTTGTTTCAGTAGAATTATCTGGTACCTTTACATTCCCTTTCCCCTTATCCTTCTTCGGTGCTGTGATTGCAGTAGCTTCTGTTGTACTTTGTAAACCGTCAGTAGTCGTGTTTTCACCAGATAGGCTCTCTGCTGTTGTTCCCTCAAACTCACCAGATCCTTCATCTGTTACGCTGGTCTCAGTAGTAGCTTCATCTTCCTTTCCCCTCTTTAAGTTTGCTGTTGTAGTCACGGTGCTGTCAGTGGCAGTGTCACTGCTAGCAGTTGTACCATCTTTGCTGTCAATGGCAGTAACATTACTAGCAAGAGTTGTACTGTCAATGTCAGCTGCTGTTGTTGACTCACTCCCACTGACAGAGGTAGTTTCAACTGAGGGAGCAGTGGTTGTTGTAGAAGTTAGCAGTGCTGACTGGAAGCCATCTTGGACCTTCCACTTGCAATCCTCTGGAGGATCACATTTAAACAAGTGGCAGTTGTCACCATCTCTTCCCTGGATAGACTGATCAAGGCTCACTACATTGCACCCTGCACCTGTAATGATAAAGGACTGTGTGTAAAACCTGCACCCTCAGATCACCTGGAGGGCAGTTCTCGATAAGTATTGGTAAATACCTGTATTTAGATGATCTCCAGTGCAACTGGCCCTACACGTCCACAGGAACTGCACATTTTTTAATCATTAACGAGTTCAACCATTTATTTGTTACATTCGATCTTTTCATGGCCCATGGTGGACTATGGGATGCCGATCTGTCAGTTCTTTGATGTAAGTATTGTCGTCTATAGAATTCTTTGTGTAATGACTGTGCAATACTAGAACATTACCCTCACCCTACGATGATTATATGAACTTTATGATTTTCTTTTCTAAGTTAATGTGTGCAATATGTCTACTAACCAGCGTGGCAGCATATATCAACGCATTCCTTCATACGGGCCTCTTCCGTCTTCCCATCTACGTGTAGAGAACCGATGTCATCAAACTGTTTCAGGCCCTTTGATTGGTCAATATCAATCACCTGATTAGGCTTGGTCAGCTCAAAGGGACAGTGATTGGCTTTTGCAATCTGAAGCAGGGAGGAAAGGAAGAGGAGGGCGACGACAGCTACATCCATGTTTGCCATGTTATTTGTTGTCTGTGAAAATAAAGACATGAGTGGAAATGGAGTATGTGTCTGTGAGGTAATTGTAGACTAACTGAAGTAGAATATGAAGTAATTCACCTGGCCAGGGTATAGAAGGTGGTTGAATCAATGCCACTGTATCAAAAACAACCATAGCTGAAGTTCCTAAAATTTAGATCTCAGCGGCCCGCCTTCGTGTATGAGTCCTATTAAGTTAGGATTCGAAATGTCATCAATCATACATACAGTACTTTCTCAATGTATTGAGTACTTTCAAATAGGCCTACTTCGTTTGGTGCGGGCACAGCAAACCTATCACTACATCATAACTCCTTTCAGTCGTAAGAATGGCTTATCTTTACACGTTAGGTATGTTATGCAAAAATCTAACAGGAGATAAAGATTTAAAGGGGGTCTTGATAATTTCTAAAATGTGACTTCTGTATCCATAGAAAATTTGCGAGCAATTTTTGAAACACCAGTTAATTCTTTCACATTCGAAAGAACGATCGTGTAAGACATTGTTGAGTGATGCATTAATCTATGGGGGGAATACACATTTATCGTTCCTAGTTTTGCCAGAGATGTCTCATGCTGTTCACAATCCAAACCATAAAGGCATCCCAAATACAACTAAACGGTTGTTTGTGGTCAAACCATCAACCGATCAACAACAGTAAAGGGGTGCGTCCACTGCGACGGATGGACCGTCCGTCTCCCTTCATCCGTATTTTTCTCCATAGAAATCAATGATAAATGATACGGATGAAACCAACGGATGGTCCATCCGTTGCAGTGGATGCACCTTTTATGTCAATTGACGCGGTTACGCGCAAGTGTCCTTTTCTCTATCATTTGATTTATCGTCCTTATTTATCAATAAAGAAGATAAATTGAAATGTGTGTAATACTGTAATACTATATGTGACCCATGCCACGTTATGCCGCTTCAGTGGTTCAATGCATCACTAAGGCTTCGAGCAGTCAAATGGGAAATCGATGTGAGTTATTTCATGGTTGGTTTCTAGCCTAAGTCCTCTCTCGAACATGAAAGAGTACACCTGGCCCAAGCTTTCACTTTTCAATCTAGCCCAAACTCATTGAAATAATCGTGGAAGACTTAGGAATTTGTCACTGCAAACGTCTAAATTCAAGAACTCCATGCACCTTTATTATTATAATAAAAGAAAAAGTGGAATCGGTTTGAAGTAAAGAAGTGATAAACTGATTTAGGAACGTATTCTGGAGGGCAATATAACTTCTACGTAGTTTAAATAATTGTAGTAAAAAGCGCAAAATATTATATATGAAATAATACGCCAACAAAGTCTACCAACCGTAATAGTCCTACGATACGTTAATCCCGATGTTTGATCAAATCATGTTTATCCGAGCAGAGTGTAGAGTGTCAAATCTCCTGTGTGAGAGACGAAATGGTCTCCTCTGCCCTCTCATGGTGTGCGACGCAGCATGGACGCAGCTCGGACGCTGATGACATGAACTATTGTCGTCTGCCATCTGTGGCCGCTGACGACACCCTCCTGAACCCTTCACATTGTGTGTGCCATTGACTCAGTCCGCCGACTGCCACACCCACGTGTACCTGTCAATAAACATATATAATAGACTGTTTACCTCTTCATACAAAACTGATTTTGAATTTTTTTTTTACACAGATGACCTTCAAGTACACACCATATGCGTATGACTATGTCCAAGTCAATGACAGTCTTCCTAATGCGCTATTGAGGAATGGGAAACACAAATGCTAAACTTGTATTTGCGGGTTAAACCCTTTTAGATGAGAATTTTTAATTGTCAAGCTATAAGATATAGGATTAGTTATTTTCTGTTTAATTGTGACGCAAGTCACTACAGTGTATTTTGCATAACTAACATTCAAACAAGCCATGCAACCTCAGTTGTTTTAGGTCCGGCCATTCGTTAGGTTGCTATAGTTCAAAATTAACCCATGTTATTTCCTAGGATGATTTCTGGGTCAGTTTTCACTTAGGCTGCAGAATTTCAGTTATTTCCAAATGACATGTGGTTTATAGCTATACGATTGCATTCACTATTGGCCGTGGAATTCGTTCTCTTCGAAAATTGCTAGAGTACCAGGTAACTTTTGTTAATCAAAGTCTTTTTGATTTGGTGAATGCTTCAGCATGCATGGTTCTGTACGCGTAATTGGTTGCTTGCAACACAGATATCCCGTTGTATGCATTCCTTGCTATGTTGAAAATCTAAAGGCAACAAACGTTTTGTAAATCTTAGATAAGCTACTAAGGTCTCTAAACTCATGATCCGCCAGCTTCTCCCGATTGAATCATTGATATTAACCGTGTATACAATAACCCATTTACAACTCAGTTCTGTAATTGCATTTGTAGTGTACTATAAATCTGATCTTGATGCATTAAAATCTTTTACAACAGGCAATGATTCAAAGTAATCCTACTCCAATATTATGTACACCTTAGGACATGTCGCTGTATGGGGTGGCATTAAGCTGGGCTAACACGACAGGAGCCCTGTGCTTGGTTGTGGGAGTCATTTCAGGGGCTATAAAATGTTATATTAGCAAATGGTGTGGTGTCATGAGTTGTAGTGCACACACATACACTTAAAGAACTGTTCTGTTCCTGTATGTACAGATTAGAGACACCCTCTGGTAGCTCAGTGTAATGATATATTAGGTACCAGCCCATATGGCAGGCCACTGTAATTTGTTGTTGAGTAGTTTTATTGGCAAAATCGCTCCTACAAATACTTTTCAACGAAGCCAATGTGTGACAAACAGGCAAACAAGGTTTTTAACCTAATAAGGCAAATATAAAAGGATGTTGAAACTCTTTCTGCCGAGGATACTTTTCATATAGACATACGTTTAAAATTGATGTAATTACCTGATACATAAGAATAAATTCAATCAGTACCAATTGCTAATAGAAAGAAAATGGTGTATTTATATTATTGTATCAGTTGGACATAGAGTTGCATGGAACAAGATGGACCTAAATATATAATTTTATCTACTAGTTAACACATCTTAAAGCTATTCTAGTGACCTGGGGGTACCAGAGGTTCATGCAATAAATTTTAAGACAAAACAAGAAGAAATAGAAGGAAACATATCAATCAGAACGGCTTGTCATCCATGCCTGACTATAGATTACTGTTGTGCGGATCACACGTGCAAGACAAATATATCTGCACAGGGTGCCAGGCGTTTTGCCATTAATTACATTAGCTTATTCCTTGGTGTTACACATTGGAGTACTCTTCTGCTGATCATATATACCAGGGTAAACCAGGAACCTCCAGAGCCGATGCTGAATCAATAAGCCGTCCTTTGAGCGCCATACAGTATTATATAAAACTACAGGATACCCCACCATCATTGCAACTTTCAGTATTAAATTATACGGCGAGGGGAGAAAGAGAGAGAGAGAGAGAGAGAGAGAGAGAGAGAGAGAGAGAGAGAGAGAGAGAGCCTGCAAAGCACAGGGTCACCATATAGCCTTACAGCCATCAATATTTTCACAATGGATTATGAAACTCTTATTTGAAAACACGCTTGAGTGATTCGGTGACGGCCCATAGATGTGGCCGCCGGGTGAGTTTGGATCATAAGGCAAACATAATGATGAAGGCGGGCGCACTTAAGAAAGCAGAGGGGATTACAGACCCGACCCTTGCCGCCGTCTGTAGCTTTATTTCATTATGCTTAATGTAGTGTGTGGCCATATCCCAAGGCTCGTGTTGTTGCTTTGTGAAGTTACCATAACGTCTCAGTGATAACTATTGGCCACTTAGAGTCAGTTTAGTATTGAGGAGCCTACATCTGACAGGGCTTGTCTCTTTCATGGAACAAGCACTGCGAATATTAGTGCAATAACGCATGGGACTTTTTGTGAAGTTGGGTGAGTGAATGATATGGACTGCCTTTGGGAACGGCATTCCCAGGCGGACTAAGTCAAACTTGCACATCTTGTAAGGATTCTTCTTACAACACTGGAGATGTACCATGTGCTGTGATCACAATGACTTGTTGAGGTAAGTTGTTTTGACATTATTTAACAAGAACAGGAGGGCATTACAAAACGATAGCTATAGATATCATTTTGAAATGCCCTGCTGGCCTCGTAAGAAACACATATGGTTCACCATTCCGATGTGAGAGGGACCGCCGCCACAAGTCTAGGGTATATCCCCATAGCCTATCTTAAAGTCCAACTGCATGTGGTATAATTGCAGTATAAGATTTGGAACGTAAATGTCCAGGGAATGGAATTACACTTGTATCGGGGTTTTTGAACTTGACAACTGCAAACCAAATTTTCAAGGAATGGGATGATATACATCCTGAATGTACATAAAACGTAATGTTGAATGTTTCCATTTTAATCAGGGTAATAGAGAAATATGTGAAAAGTTCAATGTCAGCAATTCCTATTGCGGCATATCTGTTGTATTTGGTATCAATAGTAGACTAATTAGTAGATTGTAATAACATACCATCAGAAGATTCAAGTTGTATGATTGGTTAAATCAATAACCCTTTTACTGGGGCATTGGAATTAATCCATAATTGACTTGTAAAGCAGCGCAATGACAATTTGACTGTAGAGTGACTCTTGCAAATTGCCTTAAAAGCGGTTTTCTCTTTGAATTTTGAATTACATTAGTCTCAACCTGTGATCTATGGCGTCGGCTCTTTGGGGACAAACTGAGCTGATGGCCATCTTAGTCTACAGAATCTTCTCGAAACTGGATAACATTCTCAGATGATCCAGTTGTACAGGGCAGGATAAGATGGCCTGGACAAAAATCAAATCAAATCCAAATATCTATCAGTTTATCATGTGGAACATGTGGAGCATCAGGCATATTTATGGCGTCACCATCGCCAACCAGGCGTTACCTTCGCCAATCAGATGCCACAGGTTGCATGTAAAACGTAATTGGCCAAAGTAACACATCACCAAAATGCCACCAAGACTCTATTGAAGTAAACTCTGTGCTATGGACACATTCATGAACATAATTGTACATAGAGCACAATCGTCATATAGACCACTCATTAGTTCCACAGATTTAGTTTCGCAATAAATGCGATTATGCATTAAAACCTCATCACAAACCCAATATAAACTTTGATCAATTATAGATAAGCCTATAAAATATATGCACTTGGCGTGGTGACTGAGGGTTACGGGAAGTATAGGGTTACTAACACTTGAGTCGGTAGAAATGTTGACGAGCTTGGCTACGCCTCCAATACTTACTACAGCACTCCAACGAGCAGCCACAGCTCCCTTTTACATTCGAGTACGGGTATACCCAATTAGTTCATTTAAGCCAACCAGTTAAATCCGACTCAGCGATTCCTTGCCAAGCTATAGAATAATAATGGCTTCAAAGCTAATTACAGCAATGGCAGTCTCATAAATAGAGCCCCTCAAAGGTGCAAGAACGTATGCAGTATATCATAAAATTGCACTATGAAATTGCAAGACGTCTAATTATAATAGTTGCCCCCCCCCCTCGCCTCACGCTGCTGACCTCCAGGATATTGCGATTTGAGAATCAACGCCAATAGTGGACGCTTGTTTTGTATCTTCATGAAATTCAATCCTATTGCTGAAGTAACAGAGAAAAGTATTCTACCCCGATATGTAATTACCCTTCAGCACTATGGAATATACCTCAGAGATAGATAACAAATGTACAGGTATAACCTCATTCCATGCGCCATTCTCCTACACCCAGAACCTAACATGTGCCTTAATAACTACCTGTATAATCACCTACTCAAGCTGTTCACTTCCAATATAGAGTCGATCATTGTTTAGAAATACTCTTGGTACATGTATTAATTATGAAAAATTGTGACATAATAAGGCACACCGAATTAGTTTATGTAGACAAGTACCAAGCTGTTGAACTATTAAGGATAAAGGATAATCTTTATTGAGGAAGATGGTTAATGTTGGGTCAACTTTTACATCATTTCCCGGTTTAGAAAATAGAGTATGCTCTAGACTAATAGACAGAAAATGCGAACAGAAATATTGCATTTGGATAACCATATATCCACAAAACTATAGCAAATTGTAAAAATTAAATTCCTGTGTTACAGTGACCAAGCCTGACAAGAACCCAAGCCAACCCAAACACAAGTCTGCATATGCCCTGTAGGGAAGCTAATCACGTCCTACGAGTGGTATGAAGTGCACTTATCAGCTACAACAAAGGCCTGGGTCAATACTGTGGAGTGCACCTGTGGAGATTACAGCCTATGTTGTGACTGTGGACACTTTGATCCTTTCCAGGTGTGGCAGATACTGTATGGTGAGAGTTCACACCTGTGTCTGTGAGGGAGATCTCTGTGAGGTATCCTCACACCTTTACCCATCAGTATGGTACATACGTGGATTAGTACTAACTGTCAGGTCTGCAGGGATCATTAGCTGATAAGCACCATGAAGAAGGTCAACTTTGGGTGAGTATTTTACCATGCCTTCACCCCTCGCTATGTAGGACTTGGGGTAATGGTGACATAGATGTTAGAATATTTATCAAATGTAATCGATATAATCTACAGGTGCACAGTACAATTCTTTCTACTGGGGGACTGGTCATTTTATCTAATTATGATACTGAATAAGGTGGGGGGGGGTCCAAGTGAGCAGGCGGCAATTTCCGCTTTTCTCCTCTAGGGTTTGCCTACCAGCCCCCCCCCCCCATCTGTCATTCTAATAGGGGACACATAAGGGTCTAAATATCCATTGTGTCCCATCAGAAGCCTTTAGTTTGGACTTAGATATAAATTATATGCTGTCTATATTGTCATATCTAGAATCATTCGGTCATTACAGGCTTGGTAAACAGTATTCAATACACATGTAATGCCATTTTTCGAAAGTGCAACACTCACCTTATTCATGTAAATGTTATTTAAAAACTATCGGTGTCGTGTATTACTTTTTGTCTAAAAGATCAGTCGTTCCACTACAAAAGAACAATGAAGAAAAATTAGGAAGGGTTAAAAAAAACATTCACAAGAGTAGTGCAGAGCAAACATTCAATTACATATAGGCTACTACAAATAAGCATATTCCATCCAAAAATTTACCAGCAAATTGGAAAACGTCCTTAGCTTTCGTCCTCTTTCTTAGCAACCCTTTTGAAAGGCAAATCTAATTCATTATCATGGAAACCCCTTTTCGTATGAATGCAAATTTCAAACAACGAAGTATACAGCTCTCTGACAGAAACGATATAGCTTAACCATCCTAACTTGGGCTGCCCATTAATGCGATTTGATATCATTAAGAAATTCCATCCCGATCTGGACATAGGGTAACAGAGGGTTGGAATTATATCCTACAATTTTTGGGTATTGTAGGAAAGTAGAACATAAGTTGGATAATTTGTTAGGTATTTCTAATCCCTCAAAAATGACAGTTGATATTCTTTCTTTATATATATTTTTTATCATGTTAGGCATTGAATTTTGGGAACCGCCCATACACCTCATGTTTGCTGTGTGGTTTCTTGTTATAACTATTATTACTTTTATTTGCATTTATTACATATTGTGTTATACATGTATATGCCTAAACCTGTTAGGACTTGAGCAGTTATTTACGACCACTTCAGTACTTAACATGTGACTAGGGTCAGTCTTAGCTACAAAAGAACGCGGCCCACTCACATAATCATAAACGTGAACAGATGTCTGTAGTACCTACCGACACACGGACATTGACTCAGTATACCAATACCAAGATGTTCCTATTAATCACGGGTTTCCCCATTTTGACTAACCATACATAACAGGCAAGTAGTATTTTAATATAGGGCTCACTGCATGCGCCCCCCCCCCAGACAGCTCTATTTGTGACCAAGAGTTAGGAAGCTACGATTTTTAAATTACATGCAACTGAACAGTCGTGCATAGCTCTATAGGAGCGGATCAAATTCACACTTTATTACTTACTTTCACCTTATAGTTACCTTCAATTCCATTGGTTAACATCTATATAAGCTTATATCGAAGGTTCAGACTATAGCATTACTGTAATGTCACAAGGTAATATGATGCTTTAATCTTCAGATCAGCCAAAAGGATTATCAACATCATAATATTAACATATCACAATTTCGGAGACATATATTCAGTGTTTAACAAGTGGTTTCCATAAACCTAGATACCTCAATGTTCCTTCTCCTGTTGAAATAATTATTTCCTAATACTAACTAATTAATAAAGTTACTTTAGTTGACAACCTGATAACCTGATGTCAATTCATCACCCTTAAATGTTAAATGCACCCTTCTAACAACTCTACTATTCCGAACAATAATTTAATCATCTTCCAATGGGTTCGATAGGGCTTACTGATAAATGGGGTCAATGGGTGGACAGACAGTTCGAATTATCACCATCGAGAAGAGAGAGAGAGAGAGAGAGAGAGAGAGAGAGAGAGAGAGAGAGAGAGAGAGAGAGAGAGACAGAGAGAGACAGAGAGAGAGAGACAGAGACAGAGAGAGACAGAGACAGAGAGAGAGAGAGAGACAGACAGACAGAGACAGAGACAGACAGAGAGACAGAGACAGACAGAGAGAGACGGACAGACAGACAGACTCCTACTGTACCATCTCTGTCTACACTATTTTTGTCCAGTATAGTCATAATTCTAAAACAGCCGTACGATACCGCAATTTCTCAATATTCGCAAGTGATTAAGCCAGTATTTTAGGGGATAATATGAGAATGTTTTGATGAGTGGTTCTCATTTCTTTTCAGTTAGAATTGTGAAGTCGATGATGCCATTTTGAGGCTTTACGGTGCGGTAATCCTCAACGGAGGCGGCTTTTTACGGTAGTCGTAATCCGCGCGGGCCGGCAGCCGCTGCCTGTGTTATGTGAAGGAGTGGTGGGTGGGTAGAGGGGCTTAGGCCTGTCTAGAGGTGCAGCACCGACTTATGTTGACCGTTATATAGCTGGTATAAGGTAGTGAACACAGGAAGCATAGGCTGTATACATGTACACAAACTGACACGGGTTCCTAACCGACGTTAAACATGCAGGAATATGTCTCTACCATATCATAACTCCCTAGGATTTACACTGGATATATACTTGAATGACTGAGTAGATATCTATGATCTAAGAGATAGGTGTACCGATCAACATGCCGCAGTTGGGCAGGTAATATACTATTTATCTGGTTTTTGATGTCGTCAGTGGACTGATGACCTTGTACAGGCTATACAGATTTCAGATTATGACAAACATGTAGACCATACATGATATGAACAATCATGGAACACATGGACACATGGAAAAGTGTAATGTGGGTTCCCTCTTGTTGAATAATGATTATTTCAGAATTGAAAAAAGGTAGTTCTAAAATACAGATTTCCCTTCCCCAGGCTGATATATATACATATACTGACTGTGATCACTTATAATTAATTTCTAGGCCTTATGTCACTGGGTCGCCTATTGTAAACAATTTTGGTGAATAGATCTACATGAACATTATACTAAGATGACACCTATAGCTAGCTCATTATCTACCAAGCACATTCAGTAACTAAGTGATGACACCCGGGTACTGAATGATAGGTGGTGTGATAGGCCTATACTTAACAGGATCCAGCTGTTGAAGTGGCCATGAACTGAGAAATCCATACATCTTTGTATGTATGTGCATATAAGCTGGAGAATGCACACACAATGTACACAGAAGAAATCTGAGTTAGTCAAGTCTCATTTAAGTTAGTAACATTGACTAACCTATTCGGGCAACATAACTTGACAAGCCAAGAGAGAAAGTTAGTCACTTTTTCTAAGGGACAGTAGTCTTGTCTAAGGGATAGTGATCTTCTTCACACCAGATGGCAGTGTGGTTTGTATGAAGATTTTTCTGGTAGGTGCATGGCATGGAAAGGTCTACGAATGTCAAAGTAATGGTGATTTCAATGACTATTGACATAATACAACTTTTACGATCCAACCTGACATTACATTTAACAAAATGCACCTTACACAGTCGTGTCTCAGTAAACTGGCCACCTCCATTTGAAATAAAAATTGATTGGTCCCTGAATCAACTGGTTCTTTGAATTAGGAATACAATAGAATCTAATGGATATGATCTAATCTTTTCAGAGAGATCTGTGGCTGATAAGTGAATCAGCCAACATCTTGAAGACTAATATATTAAGACACGACTGTAGATTATTAGGGTATTGAAGGAACAAACAAGAAACACACAAACACCATTTCTGTCGATATTCAATAATACTCATATATCCACATTGTTGGCCCTGTAATGTTGTAATAGACCCAGAGGAACCTACCTCATGGGTTTTAGATAATTTCATTATGAGGCATTGAACTTGAAGCATTGAACTTGCTCTTTTGTGGGTCTTTAAATCCACTGTAGAGGTTAAACTACTGGTAACCATCTAAATTAAATCAATTGGAATTACCATGAAACCTCACTCATAAGCCACACTCTGAGCTAGACGATGCACCTTTGGCTTAAAAATGGCTAGTCTAGTAGTCTTTTGAGGTTAAACCCCATTTCAGGTTGTACCAGAAGTTAGAAATCATAGATGAATGGCAGTCAGAAGGCCCCCGAAATGCCCTAATGAACTTATTCAAAATCAGGAAAGTTGGGACATTGTCCTAATGGTTAGTTGTAAAATCCCAAAAAAGGTTCGGACGTTTTTGAACGTGCAAAATCCCAGTATGGCTGCACAAGTAAGCCTATTTGACTAACTTCTGACTAAGATAGATAGTTCCTTTTTTCTGTGTACATGAGAATACCGGTACATATATACAGTACACACATACAGACTATGGACTGATGTGCATCATGAAATGGAGTGAAATCAACTGTGCTAATATATAGATCTAGGCCTATAACAAATAGTTTGGATGGAGCTGGAGCCAACATGAAGGTTCTTGGATTTTACATAGGGACTGAACTCCATTCCCTCCCTTAGGTCACTCATGCGAGGTAGTTATAATGCGCCATAATGTCAAAATGTAAAAACTGCCAGTACAAAGAGGAAATGCAGAGCTAGCTCCAGGTTTTTCTATTAACATCTGGCCCATCCGTTATTAATCATATTTTAGGATTGGGCTTATGCTCGTGGGTGATTTAAGACACCCATTCTAGCATTAAGGCACAGTGCCTTTGTACAGGTATAGGCTTATAAGGAAATGGTATTATGCTGCTTGAATGGGGTTTGATTAGGTCAAGGTTCATGCATGTTAACCTATCAGTCCGTTAGTCTAAACCTTGGAGTATGATATGCTGTTAGATTTTATTATATAATTCAGCATTTAAACTAGCAAGTACATAGACTGCCTATGTCTTTGACTGAACGTGCAGTAGCTATCTGGTACATCATCCTATATTAAACATCCACTGGCTGTATCAGCAAAGGAAAACGACCATGTGCCTATCATCAAAGTGTCAACTTAAGGCGGCTGGCAGAGAAAGACAGCTAGAGAGTGAACAGGATTTCATCAATTTCTTTTTATCATGTTACCAAGGGTATGCAGTTGCTTAGAACTACAAAGAAAATAGTATGCCCTCGGGCTTGTTTCTGAGATATTTAGCCTTTATATCTGAGTGACCTGTGGTAAGAAAGTATAGGGTCTAGGGCATATTTGTATCATTTTGGCAATTTGACATTTGAACCAATTTAATGTCTAACAGTTTAAAAAAAATGCCCGCCCTCCACCGGATCAAGAAGTCGAAAAGAAATTGCCTCATGCACTCAAACCCACCACCACCCTACCTTGCTGTTATGTACTGGACTACGGTCCAGACACATTAGATAGGACAGACATCAACACTCTAAGAGCTAATGACACACTTGCAGTTAGAATGTAGGACACAATAGATGAGATGGTGATAAGTTAGGACCAGGCAGTCATAAGCCAGTGACAGGCCTAATTGTATTACACAAATCATCGTTCCTATCAGTCAAGAACAATCATATCCACTTTTATTCATGAGGCATCGTAGGCAAAGGTGATGTAACTATGGTGATTGGTGTTCGGACATTACATAGATCCAACTAAAGAGAGCCAATGTCAAGGTAGTTGGGGCATACTGACTAAATTATATGAGTCCCAAGACCAAGGCCATAAGGTCAAGGACTGTGGTAAAGGTAAAGGACACTAACAGTGAACCTGATATGTGCATGGCAGGAATACAGCTGTAATTAAGACCCATGGTGCATGCATGATTTAATGTCAAGGCTACTTGAGCTAATGTCAAGGCCATTCCACTAAACACAACAATTGTAGGCACATTCCAAGTTAAGTTGACCAAGGTCAAGGTCACCCTTTTCAAGGTCAAACACTAAAATTTGGCAGAAATTAGCAAGGACATCATATTTATGGCCATAAAATTGGATTAAATTCACTTTTTGACATATTTTAAAATCCTAAAATGGTCAAGTCTTTGAGTCCTTTTTCAAGGTTCCAACATCATTGACCTTATCTTAGGTCAAGGTCATCCTTCTTAAGGTCAAACCTCTAAATCTGATTGAAATTTATATGAGAATTAAATTTTTGGCCATAAATTTGGTTCAAATTCACTATTTGACATGCTTTAAGATGATAAGATAGTCCACTCCTTAAGTTACTTTTTACTAGAAATGGCCACATCTAGGTTGGTCAACTCATTTTTTGACACACCTTGAAATCCAAAAATTTGCTACTCCTTGAGTACAAGGTCATGACACATTTAACCTTGGCCAAGGTCAAGGTCACCCTTTTCAAGGTCAAATGCCTAAATTTGGCAGAAATTAGCAAGGAAAAGCTGAAGGATTGGACCTCTTTATACCAGTGTCCAGTATTTTAGGGTGACCTCCGTTACTATCAGCCTTTAGTGGCCCTGGGCAGAAAATAAAAAGAATATTCTGGTTAATACCAGACTAAAATGAAGATCAATTAGGAACATAGTTATGTGCCAGATTAGGACTTGATATCTCCTGACATCTCCGGACTAGATGCATTTCCCTGGCAAAATCTGAAGTAGTTTTTTTTAAGGTGAGTGACTTCTGTTACCATGACTAAGCATGTATTATTAAAGTGGAAACAAAAATAACTAGTACTAGTCCAAAGAAAATGAAAAAAGGAAATTGTATTGCAAAAATCAGATTGATTGATGGTATATCTAATTTTTTTTAGGGAGAAAGTACTGTGAAAAAGTGACCTCCGTTACCGGTGTCCTCCGTTACGAGTCAAGCCACAATGTCTAGCTTTAAAATCCTAAGTTGGTCAACTCATTTTTGACACACCTTGAAATCCAAAAATTAGCTACTCTTTGAGCACAAGGTCATGACACATTTAACCTTGGCCAAGGTCAAGGTCCTCCTGTTCAATGTCAAACACCTAAATTTGGCAAAAATTAGCAAGGAAATCATGTTTATGGCTATAAAGTTGGCTTTAATTAATTTTTTGGCATGCTGTAAAATACTAAAATGGCCACATCTTTGAGTCCTTTTTCATAGTTCCAACAATTTTGACCATAGACAAGGTCAAGGTCATCCTTTTCAAGGTCAAACATTGTTGAAATCAGCTGGGAAATTAAATTTATGACCATAACATTGGTTTGAATTTACTTTATGCCATGCTTTGAAATACTAGGTCTACTTTTTGAGTGCATTTTCAGGGTCATAACACAGTTGACCTTGGCCAAAGTCAAAGCCATCCTTTTCAAGGTTAAACACCTCAAATTGGCTGGTTATTAGCAGCTCATCCTAAAAGAAATGGGAGAAAATTTACACTTTTGAGAACACAGAAACAGGCCATTTAAAGGTAAAAATGCTGTTTTGTCAGAATGGATGTCAATTTAACTGAATCAAAGATTTTTAGGTAGATTCCCACTCTGAATAGTGTAAAATCATCATAGATCCTGCTGGATGGGACTAATATGCTGATATAAGTGGGGGATATTAACTAATGACAACAGAGTATTTCAGGTTGCCATGGTAATCAAATTTTGAATTTTCTTTAAATTTGTATTGAAAATGCCACTCCAACAGCTTTCAGAAGATGAAATGTGAACTATCAAAACAGTATGTTCAGAGATAACACAAAGTATATCAGTGTCATTACAGTATAGTAACTGATTAATCTTCCTGAAATTGATTGGTTTTGTGAATATGGGACCAGAGCCTTTATGAGGCATTTTACAGTTTAAGATATCTTTCAACAATGGTTTCAATATACTTCCCATGCTTTTATTAATGTGCATTATATGAAATGAAAGCTCTTGATGACCTTTTTTTAAATACTCTTTTCTCTGAGGCCTATCCCTTAGTTTTAAGGATGGGTCAAAATGGTCTTCTTTTTGTTTAATTAATACTTTTTCAAAGTTCTAACATTGTTGACCTTAGCCTAGGTCAAGATCATCCTTTGCGAACACCTTTGGTAACATCTCTGAATATTTAACCTGTGATTTGTGCCTTTATATTTGTTTGAAGCAGAAATCGTAATTCTTTAATACATCTTTAACAATATGCAGGGTAACACTCATTAATAGTTCAAAATGGCTGCCATAAATTATACATGGTTCTAAATGTCATGAATAGATTCCTGGACTTCAGTAATGTACTTTTAGTACTATTTTTTTTGTCTTTCTATTTTGATTAGGGATCGAGTAGTCATTTTTTGAAAACACCCTATTGTTCCAAGATTTTGATCTAATTCTGGCAGCCATCTTGATTATCTCAATTTCATTCATAGTTGATATTGTAACAGTTACAGAGAACCCAGGGTCTGGCTAAAAATCCATCTTCCACCAAATACTATAGTCAGTCACATTAAATTTTAAGTGTCCTTGACCTTGTGGAACACAACTTTGACCTATTTACCTAGGTCAACCATGTCAACTTTAGAATTCCAAGCATGTTAAAAAGTGTATATAAACCAATTTTGTAGTTTTAAATATGATTCCCTTAATGACTAAAATACCTTAGTGTTTGACCTGGAAAGGATAAACAGTGATAACATTGAACTTGAGCACGATCTACCACATCATGGCCTTCCTTGGTCTTGGAGTAGACCACATTAGTATTTTTTAAAGCATGCCATAAATTGAATTTAACCTAATTTTATGGTCATAAATGCAATTTCCCTACTGCTTTTATCCAAAATAGGGGGTTTGACCTTTCAAAGGAGGACCTTGACCATGTCAACCATGTTATGACCATGAAAAAGTAATCAGGAAGTAAACCATTTTAGAATTTTTAAAGCATGTCAAAAAGTGAATTTAAACCAATTTTATGGCCATAACTTTTATCCCCTTGCTGTTTTGACTTTGAAAAGGATGACCTTGGCTAGGGTCAATAATGATAGGACCTTGAAAAAGGACCCAAAGAGTTGACCATTTTAAGTTTTTAAAGGTAGACATTATTTGTCAGAGAACTGAACAGGTGGGGATTTTTTTTCCTATGCTTCCCCGGAACACTGGGAAAATACAAAAGATAGGGGAAAAAAATTAGTCGAGCAGACCACTTTAATTTTTTAAAGGATTTCAAAACCCTTAAACTGCCTGTACTGCATAAATGCATCACTATAGCACTGTATTTGGGAAAACCAGAGATGGAAAGTCTATTTCATAGCCATAAAGATGATTCCCTTGAGAAATTCAGCCGAATTCAGGTGTTTGACCACGAAAAGGATGGCCTTGACCGAGGCAAAGGTCAACCATGTCATGACCTTGAAAAGACACTCAGCGTTTAGATACCTGCCTGATTTCAACCAGATTTAGGTGTTTGACCTTGAAGATGATGAGCTTGCCCTAGGCTAAGGTAAACAATGTTGGAACCTTGAAAAAGTATTCAAAGAGAAAACCATTTTAGGTTTTCAGATGTGTGTTAAAAACTTAATTTAAGCCAAATTTATGGCCTTAAACATGATTCTTTTGCTAATTTCAGCTGAAGTGAGGGTGTTTGACCTTGAAAAGGATGGCCTTGACCTTGGCCAAGGTCAACCATGTTATGATCTTGAAAAGGGACTCAACAAGTAGACCACTCTAGTATTTCAAAGCATAACATAAAGTGAATTTAAACCAATTTTATGGACATAAATTTAATTTCCCATCTGATTTCAATGATTTTTGACCTTGAAAAAGATGACCTTGACCTTGTCTAAGATCAACCATTGTTGGAACCATGAAAAAGGACTCAAAGATGTGGCCATTTTTATACTTTACAGCATGGCAAAAAGTTAATTAAAGCCAATTTTTTAGCCATAAACATGATTTCCTACCTAATTTCTGCCAGATTTAGGTGTTTGACCTTGAAAAGGGTGACCTTGACCTTGGCCAAGGTCAAATGTGTCATGACCTTGTACCCAAGGTGTAGCTAATATTTGGATTTCAAGGTGTGTCAAAAATGAATTGACCAACTTAGGATATTAAAGCTGACATTGTGGCTTGACTCAGGTGGGTGAGCAGGCTATGGAAATGGAGGTAACTGAAAATGGGGGTGGGCGGTAACGGAGGTCACCGGTAACGGAGGTCACTTTTTTACAGTATTTCCTCTCTAGAAAATTAGATATACCATCAATCAATCTGATTTTTGGTATACAGTTTCCTTTTTTCATTACCTTTGGACTAGTATCGGTTATTTCTGTTTCCACCTTAATTATACGTGCTTAATCATGGTAACGGAGGTCACTTACCTTAAAAAAACTACTTCAGATTTTGGCAGGGAAATGCATCTAGTGCGGAGATGTGAAGAGATATCAAGTCATCATCTGGCACATAACTATGTCCCTAATTGGTCTTCATTTTAGTATGACATTGACCAGAATATTCTTTTTATTTTCTGCCCAGGGCCACTAAAGGCTGATAGTAACGGAGGTCACCCTAATATACTGGACACTGGTATAATGAGGTCCAGTCCATCAGCTTAATGGGGAAATTTAGGGGAAATTTTTATTTTTTGAATTTTAACACTTAAAAAACTATAAAACATCACATTTGATACCATACATATATTTTCTTTGCCAATTGTAATGGATCAATAATTGTAATCATGCTTCAGGACATAGTGTTTTCAGTAAGCAGCCTTTTTCATCATAAGGCCCCCCACATGCAAAAAGTACGAAAATAATCTATGTTGTGGACATTTTTCTTTAATTAGTTCTAGAAATCCTAAAAAAGTCCAAAAAGTTAGTAAAAACTGATTTTTAAATGTACTATGGCACAGAAACTTCCCTGGACAGCAGTTCCCTACTTAACATGGAATGTGCCTGTACTAATTGATACATGTGAATTGATCACCTTAGGTCAAGGTTGATGAAATGAATATCAAGGTTGATGTAACACAATTTATATACATGTAATATGAATGTTCTTTATAGGTCAAAGTTTGATATGAGTCAGACTGCTGTACTGTGTGTACCTCTAGAGTGAAATAAAGGACTCTTCATAACACTTTACCTCTCATCTGCTTGGATCATTTTTGTCTGAGTGAACTGCAGACAGTGAGACCTAGAAGTTCCCCAAGATAGAGAATTGGACTAATGTAACTCTAAACCCAAGTCCAGTTCACTGTCAGGAAAGTGACACCCACCTTAAATGGCACATCTACCAAGGGAAATGATGGAATTAAACATTTTTGAATGAATAATACTACCTGTATCTCCTAATTTCCAATTTCATCGAATGGCTTTTAAACGTTTTCCTATTCTTTGTCCATAAAAGAGCGCCATCTAGTGACTGCCTGGAGATGGATCCGTCCAACACAATCAACACGGATCTAGTAGACCTCCAGAAGGATATTAAACGATGCATCGTCAACCGGGAGATCATGATGCTCTATGGCCACGATACAACAGGGGTAAGCTAGCATAGAATCTAGGTTGAAATTCTAAAATGATGTATCTTGAACATTAAATTATCCCGTTTGCTGAGATACTGAATTTTACTATCTCAGCAAACGGACTTGTCTTATACACTATAAAAAATAGCAAGATTAATAACTGTGGCCATACTCACTGGAGATGTTAAAACACCTGTCATATGGCATAAAGGGACTTGGGCATTCTTCAGGCCAAGACAAGGAGCATTTGCAAGTAAAACTATAAAGAAATGACGAAGATGTAATGAAAAGGAGATTTATTTATGAGTCTCACTGTAAGAAATATGCCATGGGGATATCGTGTTCTGGCGAGATATATTTTGGGCTAATGAAATAATTCCCTTCATTTACTGCTGAATTCTGGTACCCAGTGTCATTGCTCACATCAGAGCCTATCTCTTTACTACCAGTAATATCTGCGCCAAGGGGACAATATAGTTGACCCCATAGGTGTAGCATGGTAGATGCTTTCAGGATTTGATTATCATTAGAGGGCTTATACGTTGTGTACCGACCTCATTATGGGAAGTCTCACCAATGTGACGTTAAACCGATTAAACTCTGTTATGTCCAGCATGTGTTATCCTAGGTACACCCCACGTGTTTAGCTTTAAATATGGATATCGTACAGAAATCTTTTTAACATGCACCCCTGCATTTCATCAGGAATTTGAATGTAATCAGGTTCAGCAGTTACATTTCCATAGAATTAGGTACACAGCAGGCACGCCCTTCCATGCACTGCATGCCTTGTGGCACCTTTACCTTCCTTTCTCCAGGGGATGGGTCAATGTTTGTGTTGTGATCCTGGGCGTTAATCCAACGGGGTCCCAGTGCCCAGGGGCAGGTGATCACAAACAGCACATATAAAGGTGTGGATCCTTCTTCTTTCAGTACCTACCACCACTGCCCAAACAAGAGAGACCACGCAGCAGTACAGGTAAGTAGGGTCAGGCGCTGCCAAAATATCCTATTAAAATAAACACAGTTCACTCATCGGGGGCTGGGCTGGTATGGGTAAATAATGTCTTACAAGTTTGGCTTAATCAAAGGTTTTGTGTTTTCTACCAGTTCTCACTGTGAATACAATAGTTGAATGGAGGGCGGAAAGTAGTCGGGAGCTGTGTGATTTGGGTTATACATGAGGACAATACCTAGGCACATTTGCAGTGTAATGATAATGACATGTTGCCAGCAGCAATACAGAGGGTCCAGTTAATAATGAAAGTAATAAAAGGTGTTTTCTTGACTTCAGCCCCAGTGTGGTCGTGTGAAAATCCGGCAATGAGGCAGCTGGCAAATGTAAGTTGTATAGCTATTACCCTGATTAAAAGACTGGTATCAACTGACACCTTTGATAGACAATTTTGATTATTCAAAGCGAACCTGTAAAATCACTTTCCTGACTAAGATAATATATTGGGCCCTATGGCGTATCTTTTCCATGTGCATAACCTCTCAATGACAGATCCCCCTGCAATCAATGTGAATTGCCGAAAATTTATTAAGGGCCATTCTCACAAAAGCTAGTCCATCATAATAGACATCCCATTTCTACTCGGCAGTTATAGCAAACAGCAATGACACTGCATCCTTACGTTGTTGTTTGTGTTACCTCTTCAAATCTCTGCAATAATCGCGAACATGTATATTGAAAAGATGATGTTAAAAGAAGAAATCTGTGTATGATCCATTTTACGATGACTGGGGAGAGGAAGGTATCTTCAGCATTTATATGTGAATTCTTAGGTCATCACAAATGATTACCTGTCTGAACTTATCAGAGAAGAGCCTGTAAAAGATTGTCCTGTCATTTTTTTTTTGGACTTGCTCGTTGCATTAATGAACGGTTATGTTCATTTAAATAAGGCTATAGAGCAGATCAAAAACATATAAAGAAGCAAATACAGAGCTCCACCAATCATGATCATAGATCTATAAATATACACTTAATATTCTTGATTATCATTACCAAACGATTGGATGACTATTGAATCTCAGCTGTAGATATTTGTAAACGGATATTAATTTATTCATTATGCTTTCCTAGGTCTCTCGCCGCGGCCCGCGGTCAGGTTTACCCGGCCGAAGATCGACTTCAGCTTCTAGTTCTATCACGTCTTGTCTCCACCTGAGCTTGCCGACACGTCCATCCACGGCTATGTCTGAGGTGAACACCAGGAGTCGCCCCCACACTTCCTACACAGCCTACATAAAGTCTGTGCTCAACAGGAGGGTGGCTGAACTCTCCCGTCCCAGCACCGCCCAGGGACTTGTAGAAAGGTACGATGGGTTTCTGGGGTTTATGTGTAACTCTGTATATATGTGATTGTGCCTATAGGAAGTTTGTAAACTTTTAAATTTCCTATAACACATGCTTCTATTCCTGTCAAGTAAGCAATATTAAGGATGGCCTACATCATAATGCATTTGCAATCACCTTAAAGGTGCATGTGCACCAAGCAGGCATTGGGGTTGCTATTTCTATTCTCTAAGTGGTAGACGCTCATCTCAAATGTGTACTTGATTTAGAAACAAAAATCATTCTAATACATTAACTTGATCTGCTCTTTCAGTATGACCCCTAGGAGAACAGACGATGACTTGGACCGCCTCATATTCCCATGTAAGAGGAGAAATTCCTTGTAGTTTTATCAATGTTCAAAAACAGGAATTTAATTCCACTATATATAACAACACATGCAATTTGTGAAAGGGGGAATATCGATATCTCAGCTTACATAAAAAGAGGTTTGAACGTTTTTGTTACTTATTCCCATGAAATTTTGTAACAATATACTTAACATAGGTACTATTTTTTTTTAACTTCTTATGTAAAGTGGTATTCCTCTCAAGATTTCACGCGAGCTCTACCATTTATTTTGACACATTATTCTGCTTTTGGGGTCCACTTCCCTGGGACGCAAGAACTAATGTGAAGTAAAACAAGTTTAAATATGTTTATTCTCTTACAGCCCAGATGGCGCTACGGGCAGATGACGCCATGAGTGTGGAGGACTTCCCAGACTTCAACACAGTGGACACAAACACAGCTCAACGTCTCAAATCTCCCAGGATGATGCGAAATAATAACCGCCGTAAAAAGAGGGGTAAGAGCCTTCTTTTTGCCATTTCCATTCTAGAACACTGGAGGCTGACATAACGCTGTCATTTGTTGGACGTTTAAGACATTGGAAGCAGGAAAATTGGGGTCAGAGAGCTTCGTTCCTTTTATACTACCTTGTCCTTAGATTGTAACATATTGTTCAACCTGATTTTGACTGAACCTTTAATTGTAACGTTCTTTTATGTTTCTAGTGGTAAGATCTATTGCATCTTATTAGTTGATAAGAGATCTAGGTTATGCATGCGTTGATTTGAATTGTTTCAGATATGTACATATGCTACTACTTATAGCCATAAGAACAACTTTATACATACAAATTGGTCACTCTCTTTTCAAGGCGGTGAGGGGGATGCCGGTAAGGGTGTACATATATGTTGGTTCTGAGATCAGTTGATGTATATAAATGTATAATCATTGTGTACAAATGTGTGATATAATATGTATCTCTAAATGGCACAACAAAATTGAATGAGCACTCCTTTTGCATTTTTATCACTCTAGGTACCGTAGGTAGGTCAGATAGTTTGCCCCTTGATGGGCCAATTCTGCATAAGGATTCAAAACTAATACAGTGCTTTGAAATAAAGGCATGTACTTGCTGTCTTCGTGAGAACTTCGATACCTTCGATTATGTGCAACACAAAGTTTCTTATAGTACTAATCTCAGACAAATGTATACCGCCAGAAGACGAACTGGTTTATTGGTAAAAGATAGAAAAAGCAAAGTTACCCAGAAGTCTATGATCGACGAGTATTAGTTAGAGGACAAGCTTTGCCATTATCAAGTAGTATGATACTAATCAGTTGTGAATAATTCTGTCCAATGTGAGCATTATTTTTTGCTGCAAATAACTTAAGTTCAAGTTGTTGAAAAGTCTACATTCAATATGATAGTGACCGCTACCTAGTACCGCACAAATAGCAGTTTTAAGTTTCAGCTCGTATAAGGCACATGGTTGTTGAAGATAAAACTGCAAAGCGCATCTTTGGCTAATTCTATACGAGGAACTTTGGGTCCATCCTCTCTTATAGGATGTGCCTTTTACGCTGTGTACTGCATTAATCTTACTCTTTGAACACCATGGACGAAATTGAAAATCAATACATCTAAAATAAAAACTCGAATTATCTAATCTACTCACTGTCATGTTGCTTTCTCTTAACCATAGAATTGTAAGAGAGAGAGAGAGAGAGAGAGAGAGAGAGAGAGAGAGAGAGTCTTTCAATGAGGCGCATCTTTCAAAACAGTATGATTAAACCAAATCATTCACGCTGTGTAGGAAATGCTATTGCTATTAATGATACTTTGATATTAACGTAAATGGTTTGAATACACGACACAGGTCCTTATGCTAGACTTGTGCAACCTACCATGAATGCAATTAACATGTGTGAAGCATATGCCCTGCACTAGTACAGTGGTACCACTTCCCATCTAGCAGTAGAGGATACTGCCATAGAGATGCCACTTGTGTCAAGTCCTTGCCAGTTGCATGTAGGGAATCTTGGAATGAAATTTTACTATATTGGTTTGAGCGCTGCATTAACAGAGTATTTGATCAGTTCTTGCATTCATATTTCCAGTTTTGTATAAACCATGTAACATCTAATATGGTGTGGCTCTGTACAAATAACAAGTTAGTAGAATTATGGTACCTTAGTAAAATCTAGTTCCATCCAGGTTTAGGCCCTGTTTCCTAGAAACTTACTTTAAAAGAATACCCTTTTCTATAAGACTTCCTTGGTCTTTATGTACAGTTTCATCCAACCCCAGCATACATCCTAAACCCTCATTTTCAACAGGAATATTAACTCATCAAGATATGTATGCATTGTGTAATGTTCTAAAATGATAATTGGGTGAATCATTGGCCGAACTACTATGCTATTTTGTAGAAAAGAAGAAGAAAACGGCAACTGTGGCCGCGAAGCGTAACGCCGATATCATGAAAGTTCTGAAAGGCGATTTTGAGAATGTTACGTCGGAGCCGTCCACCTTAGTCAGGGTTTACGTCTGTGCAGGCTCTGTGGGTAAGTGATGACCTTGCACAATTCTGTGCATTTCTAAAATTGGGGCTGAACCCGTTAATCCGTTGTGTGAATAACTTGACATTGCTTTACAAAAATGCACCCTACAATCTCTGTGAATGTTTCGAGGGCCTTGAGAATCAAACTAGCTTCCGCTACAGCACCGCTTTAGAAGTTGGTACCTTTTTCTGGACGGTATTTCTTAAGGTCCTATGACTACACACACAGCCACTACGATTTGATACTCTGTAGCCTACGATACCTGTGCAGTAATTACATAAGGTTTGATAGAGCAGTCATGCTGGTGCAGGCATTAGTGGCCACTTATATATAATACTGTAATGGCGATACTGTAAGGCTATTAACTGCGATTTGAAGGACAGCAGTCGCAGTGTGTTAGGAAATGGCCTCCTGGTTTGTTTGTTTGTTTTGTTGGTTGTTTTTTTTTTTTTGGGGGGGGGGGTATGAGCTCTCAAGATTAGAATTTGCCTTTATCTCACTGATCTAAACAGGCAAGCATCTGTGAGGAGTACCAAGAACCTGACTGTAATTTAGCTTGTCCAAATGGGATGGCACATGTTCTTTTTAATTCAACTAAACCATAACCCTTTCGGATGTTTTACGTCATATGGAAAGCTTTGACTGCTATATGGCACCTATATGGCACCATTGTTCAGTTCTATCTTTCGGCCAGGGGTTTGAATCAATATGTGGAATATCTGTACCAAATCCTGATTGATTTCCATGGGTTTAGGCGATAATGTCAATTCCTTTGTGTCACTTATGGCACTAGCGATGATTCTTAAAGGGGGGGGGGTTGTTGATTGAATAAAAGCGCAGCTATTCCTTGGGCCCGAATACTGAGTTATAGGGAACTGAGAAGAGCGACAAATCGATCGCTATTGTTTGGGGAGTTACAATAGTAATCCTGGAAATAATATAAAGACACAGGGTTCCTTCACCCTAGATATATATACCCCTGTAGCATATATGAATGGTTATTATAAAGCATAATCTAAAGGCAGGAAACTTTTGAATGCGATATGTCACCGGGAACAGGCAAAGAATGTTACTATAAGTCCTCAGTCACATGAAGTCTAGAGTGGGGGCGGATCCAGGATTTTGGAAAGGGGGGTCCAACCCTCAGTTACCATGGGAGCTATCATGGCATTGTCCCAAGCATAGCACAACAACATCGCAAGTGCAGCACGGCAACATCACAAGCGCAGCGCTGCTACATATCTAGGGGGTTGGGGGTGTGCCCCCCAAGAAAATTTTGAAATCTAGACATCAAATAGTGCATTCTGATGCATTTCTTGACCCCAATCCAGTAAAGCATTTTGGTGTACCATCAGCAGTAAAACAATGATTATGAGAACAGGGAATAAAAATCTTATTAAATTTTAATTGGACAATGCTGTTGAGGGCAGCTTGAGGGGCATGTCCCCTAGAAAAATTCAGATTTATAAATATCAAACAGCAAATTTTTAAACACTTTGGTGTGAACCTGGGGTGGGCAGGGTTTCCATAAAGGGGATGCAAATCTTATGTGGTAATGCTTTGTCCTTTGTGAGGTTTTGGGGGCTGGTCCCTCAAGAAAAATTTTGAAATATAGATGTCAAACTTTCAAGTTTAAGGGATTCAACTAGTCTTAGATGTGAATCTAGTATTTTAAGATATTGTTGTTTAAGGGGGTGTGGGGGCCTGCCGCTACCCCTGGGAAAATCTTTGAAGAATTGATGGCAAATTTTGAAGTTTAAAGCATTCTGGTGTACTTTCAGGAGTGTGTTTATTCACTGGTGATTAAGAGAGTTTCAGTTCATGCCCAAAGAAAACATACTCATCAAACTTATATTTAAAGCATTTTGGTGTAGGCAAGCAATTTCAGCAAAGGATGCAAATTTATGTCCTGATACCAAACATTGTAACAATTGTTCTTTGATAGGGTTTGGACAGCTTGTTCCCCAAGGAAATTCTTGAAATATTGGTGTCAATCAAAGATGTCAACTCATTGTTTAAAGTATCTTTTATACACCCTAACTTATAAATCTGATAAAAGATTACCTGGGGAACCCCACATAGTATACAACTCATAAGGCACACCGAATGCCCAGATGCTTATGTGGTCACTGGTGCACATTGGGGATGTTTTTTTAGTCACAATCTAATGTAATTATACCCTACATCCATGACCCATTCCTATACCATAGCCTATACCAATTGAGGATGGGTTTAAGATATAAGCTATGCCTTACATATAGGCCTAAGCCAAGCATTATCTATATCTATGATATGACAGTGATTTTTTTCCGGATTGCCTCGTGTTAGAAAATTTTGAGAAATTTTTATATATTTTAGATGCTGTAGAGTCATAAATGTCACAATTTGCAAACAATAAAAAGTATATCAGATAGAAATAGGGGTCATGAAAGGGGGCATACAAAGTGGACATCTTGGGTGGGCCCAAAGGGGGGTCCACCTCCGTGGACCCCTATTTGGACATGTTATGGGTGGACCAAAAGGGGGGGGGTCCTGACCCCCAGGACCCCCCCCCCTGGATCCGCCCCTGCGGGTGTGTTATAGCCCTATAGGATACTGGAGGTGGCGGTGAGGGCTGAGTCATTGTTTTGGACTGGAGCCAAGTAGTTCCTGGGGGTCCCGGTGGCAGCAGTAGAGGTGATATCCTTATGGGTGGATGTGTGTGTGTCCTCTGAGTAATCTGTTAGAGCACTACCAGACCAAGGTCCACAGGGTGTCGGATGGCAAAAGACCAAAACCACCTGCAGTCTGGGGATGTACAAAGTCCAAAGGGTGTCGGATGGCAAAAGATCAGAACCACCGGCAGTCTGAGGGTGTACAAAGTCCAAAGGGTGTCGGATGACAAAAGACCAAAACCACCGGTAGTCTGGCAGTATATAAGGCTGGAACTGCAGAGGTGGGGTGCAGACTGTGTACCAAAGGAAGGGATTCACGGTCTGTCTTGGAATCATAGGGGAAGAAATTGATATTTGGCAGTGCACAAGTAGGAATCAATTGAAATTCTGAATAGTATTTACTGGAGCTTTGGTCACTGCTTTGGAGTGTTCTCTGGGTCTACAACTTCTTTCGACTGGGTCTTCAACAATTTCATTCACAACTTTATTCAATTGAGGATTATAACTGTATCCAATTGAGTCTTGGCTTCATTTAATGGGGTCTTGAATACATTCAGTTGGAGATCTAAAACACACCAACTAAGGGATCTGCTTGTTGTATACATCGAGGAACCACACATCTGAAGGACTTAGATTTGTTTAGCTTTCATTTGGTCTCACTACACATTGTTGTATTCTCAATGCTCACTTGAAACATCTCACCAAGGAGTTATTGATTTAATTTGAAGTTATGCCATAATGGAGTTCTAAGGCACCAACAGTTTGGGATTGTGATATTCATTTGTGATTATTGATTTAACCTGGAGTTATGCCATGATGGACTTCAAAGGTTCTTGTCATTTGTGATGTCATATGGAGTTGGAGTTTGACATTGATTGGATTTAATTTATTGAAACCCTTCCTGTTTTAAAGGCGTATGTTTAGGACTTCTAAATTGAAATGTAAAATCGACGTTGGAGTCTGAATTGTATTTGACCTTGGATTGGCACACATATTTCGATTCAATAAAAACCCTTGGAGATGAAGTACCCAATTGTGTTTTCTTTCCACATGGGCTAGGGAATTTAAACACAAAGCTCTACCCTTGATGCTAGCACGAGATCATTCCCCAAGAATATAATAACATCGCTCGTGGAGATGGATTGGTGGAGAAATATAAACTGCGAGTGGAGATTGGAGTGAGGTGAAAACATAACTGGTGGAAATCTGAGTTTGATCATTGTATTATAAGCTACCCCATTTAAAAGCTAGCTAAACCCCATTCTAAAGGTTCACCCCATTTTAAGGGTGCACTATATTTCAGAAACCCCATTCAAACAATTAAGCTAACACCACCTCCAGTCTCCTCCCCCAGATATCAACAAAACAACAAACAACCCCCCCCCAAATTTAGAAGACAACCACCTCATCTTCCCTCCGCCTGCCATAGCCCAATACAATATCCTCTTAATGTCTTTCAGACATGGAGGAAGAACGCCGAGTGCTGCAGCATCAAGTGTACCCCGAGCTGCGGTCATACTGCAGGCGCCTGGGGCTTGACTTCCACGTGGTAGACCTGCGAGGAGGGGCTGATCTGACAATCGACCAGGACTACTCCATGTCTGGGGTCTACACCAGGGAGGTCTTGGCCTGCCAGCAGCTATCTGTGGGGCCAGCCTTTATGGTAAACATTCCACAGTGATGCTTTATGATTGTGTAATGTGTTAGATAATAAATTCAGACCAGGCCTTATATCATGCAGTTTCACCTATATATATATATATATTTATATATATATGTATATATATATATATATATATATATATATATATATATATGTATATATATATATATATAGGATTTGAACAACTAATTTATGGTGTACGTGCTAAACAAAAAGCAAAACTGAGAAACTTGAAAAAGGTACTAGCAAATGTACTCCCGCTGTAAATTCCAAAGTGTATTATAGCCGTCCTTATTATACAATGTAGCGTTGTCTTTTGGTTGCTAGATGATTCTTGGGGATAAATACGGAGTTGCGCCAGTACCAGCGCGAATAGACGCTCAGGAGTTTGAGATCATGAAGAAGATGGCTGAAGAGGAACGCCTGCCTAACCACTTCCTACTGGAGGAATGGTTTGTGAGAGATGACAATGCTATACCTCCAGTATATGTACTCCAGGTAGGCGTCAAATCTATTTACGTTTTGTCTCAAAACAGTGCACCATGGAAGATAATGTGTGACAGCAACGCCTTGCTAACAAGTCGAGAATTGTACAATGCAACATTTGTCGGTTTCGTTTGTATGACATGTTATAAGACCTATGCATCTCATCTCATCCTATAGCACATCTTGGCTATGTACATAATGCCCATTCTTATTTGACAATCAACGGTGATGGGGAAGGCTGCCAAGCAAGGTACACATACATGCATTGGTTTAATTCAAATGCAACCTTTAACAGGAAGTGAAAACGGAATCGTGATAGTGCATTTCATATGCATGTAGTAATTTATTTGTTGTCTTGTAATGTGTTCAGCCGCGGCCGGTGGAGGTGAAGGGACGGCGGGGTCGGCGGCGGAAGGACCAGCAGGCGCCGTTCACAGATAAGAGAGCACGTCAGCAGATCTATGCTCAACTCTCACAGCTCCTGCAGGAGGCCATCTCTGTCAGCATGGAGGAGGGAAAACTGATTTATCAGGAGCGCAAACACAAATACTTCAAAGGCTGTAAGTCCATATCTATGGTGGATTGTAAGTTAATGCTTAAATATCAGCCGTAAAAAAGAGCTATCCTTCATAAGTAGTATACTAAAAGAGGGGGTGACATTGCAGGGTCTGCCTTACCTCTTCCAATTCAAAGGTGTTTGATGGGCCTGTGTGTATGTATGTCTCTGCCTAAAATTAGATCTACAAGAGCCAAATCTCTTGTGCTCAGACTCTCCCCAAATCTACTTCTCCGCACAAATCCTGATTTAAGGCATTGCAGGCATCAATATTTACATATTACAAAGTATCCCTTGATACGCTTCATGATACTGTCAAACATACTGACCTGCCATCTCTTCTCTCACTCTAGCTGTAGAGGATGAAGTCCTTGAAGGTGTCCTTCACTGCAAAAACACGAGTGACCAGTGTCTCTGTTACATTCGTGAGTTCCCTGATCTACCACAGAATGAGTACAATGAAGACTCCAGGAAATATGCTGATATGATGATCCGCGGAGGGCAGGCGAAGCCAAATGCCCAAGCCAGAAAGTATCTTCAGCAGATGAAGTCAAACGTGAACCAGAAACTAGAAGAAACGAACAACCTCAGGTATTATGAACCCTCCCTCGCGGAATATGCACATGGTGAAAAGAACGAGGATGATGACCCAGAGAAACAGCCTTATATTCAACAGCTAGCAAAAGATATGCTCACTGACGTGAAAGGTCTTACTGAGCGGGCCAAGGAGAGCCTAGATGCCAATTCTAATGTTGAACACTACAATATGTATAAACAGGTGCTTCCACATGCCTCCATGGTGCGGGATGTGACTGAGGAGTTCATTGGCAGGGAGGACTTTTTTGAGGCCGTTGAGGCTTACCTAAAGGATGCTGAGAAGTGCTGTAGGCCGTTGGTGATTCAGGGCCCTGCTGGCTATGGCAAGTCTTCCTGCATGAGCATGCTGGCCAAAAAGACCAGGGCCTGGTTCGGCCCATCCAGTGTTGTAATTTTAAGGTTCATATCTGAGACTTTACACACAGCAGACATAAAGAGCATGTTGTATGACATCTGTAATCAGCTTAGTATTGTGTATGGCATGGACCCTGTGTCAAAGGACAGTATTGATAACATCTACAGGATGGCAGCCACGTTCAATGCCTACTTGGGCCAGGTATCCAAGTGGCATGCAGAGAAGAAACCCTTGATCATTCTCCTAGATGGCCTTGATCAGCTGAGCAGAAAGCACAGGGCACTCTGCATGCGGTGGCTTCCAACATATTGTCCTGCCAATGTTTATCTGATTGTGTCTACTGAGTCAACTTGCAGTACCATAAATCTATGTCTACAGAGAACACTGGCTAACCCAGATTGTTTCATGAATCTTGGAGAGGTTGATGGGGACACAGTGGAAATTATGGTGAATACAGCACTCACTCAGGCTAACAGAGTATTACAACCTGAACAGAAGGATTTCCTACTGAGGAATGGCAAGGCAAACCCACACCCAATCTACCTAGCATTGACTATCAAGGAGGCACTAACCTGGTGCTCATACACAAAGATTGACGATGACCATGTACCTACCACAGCAGAGGATGCTATTTCTAGAGTTCTTGACAGGTTAGAAACTAAGTATGGGTTGAAGCTTGTTAGGGACGCTGTGTCCTATCTGGTTATGGCCCAGACTGGACTTACTGAGACTGAACTGACTGATGCACTCTCCTGTAATGATGAGGTGCTACAGGATGTGTTCATTCAGCATGACCTGCCCCTAGACGACACCATTGTTATGCCTTCATTCCTGATTGCCAGTCTCCTGGATGATCTGCAAATATTTCTTATTCGAAGGAACAAAGACAACAAAACTGTGCTCGCATGGCGTAACCGCACATACAGGCAATTGTGTGCAAAAAAATACTTTGGAGTGACAAATCCTTTGAATCCCCCCAGTGAAGAATCTCAACATTACTGTCATGACTTGGCCGAAATCTTCCTGCAAGATGCAGGTATCAACAAGCAGTTTGAACACCCAATGACATACACAGTCATTGAGAAAACAGATCGACAGGTCACACCACAGATTCTGTCCACTGATAACCTACGGAAGCTGAAGCTGCTGCCTTGGTTTATCATTCAATCAGGTCGAACAGCAGAAGTCCTGGAGGACCTCAGATTGAACTGTTTCTGTAACTTCAATTGGTTGATGACTAAAATGCAAAGTCTAGGAGTAGATTCCATCAAGGAGGAGCTCAATATGATGGATGTCAGGGACAATGACCTGCTCCTTATGAGGGACATTATACGGATAGCTTCACCAGGTCTCAAAATGGACCATGAGAGTTTTGCTAGTCACATGCTTGGTATGGTTCCACATATCAATGCAGCAATGTTCCCTGGCGTGGCTGCAATTGTAAGTGAGGCAAGACGATGGATGGAGATGGCTGTCATTCCAATGATTGTCCCCATCATACCGTGTTTGCCATCTCCTCACAATATGTGCAAACAGAAAATGTGGGGGATAGTTGAAGTGCTAGCTTTTGACAAAGAGGAGCATCTGGCTGTAATGAAGAACAAGGATAACACCATTGAGTTCTGGGACATTGAGTGTGAGGAGATGGTTGTTTCCACTGGTATGCGATACGATCGTATTGACCCCAATGTCTACTGTTCAGGTAACTCCGTTGCAATATACAGTAGTACAAAGCTATACATCTGGGACATTGTGACATGTACTGTAGCTCAGACTGTTGAGTTAGACAAACTGCTTGGGGAGAGTCTGAGCACAACCATTCATATGTTCCACACAGATAGATTTGAGATCGTGGTCATGCAGTGCTCAGATGATGATTTCAACCAATCTGTCAGCATCATTGACACAGTGAACTGCTCCATCATCCACACCATCCCTGACTTTGATGTCAAGGATGAGTTCTACAGAGACTCAGCTCTTCTGGCGAACAATGATGAACTCCTGGTGTTTGTCAGCGCTCGAACAGAGAGCATGGACGATGGCAGCACCCAGGATAATGCCAGACTCAATATCTACAGCCTGGAGGACAAAGCATACAGTCATCAGATTGAGCTGGGACACAAGAAATTCTCAAAGATCATCTTGAACCAGGACACTGCGGTTCTTTGCTGGGCCAATGCTAGCTTTGACGTGTATAACCTAAACACTGGAGAAAGGGTTTGGGAATTCAGTGCCCCAGATTCAACCCTCTCCATGAAGATGTGCCAGTTGACTTTGGGGAACAACCTGTTCTTCCTTGCCTCACCCACTGGTAATGATGTTAAACTGTTGTACAGTGCCCTCTGGTGCTGGAACCTTCAAGAACACCAACTCTCCCAGTTCTTCATCAAGAGACACGGCTCTCAGGATGAGGTGTTTGAACACTTCATCCTCTGTGACATGGAGAGCTTTGCTGTGTTGACTTCTCCAGCTACCGCGACCATCTGGTTATGGGACCTGCAGGGCCGGAGACCCATACGGGTATGTTAGGCCCTATTGCTTTATTGCTTTAAAAGTCAAATAATCTCTTCATACCTTTCTAGATTGCTTCAAATTAATCAGAACGAGGATTTTCTTCTGTGATACAACTTTCCCATTCCTCCAAAGTAATTTACGCCTCCTTTATTATATTGATATAAAGCATGAGACGTAAGAGTCCTTTTTTACCTGAGAGAAAAAAACAAACAAAAGAAAACCACGCCAACTGCTTAAAGCTGCTATGAGACAGCAAGAAATGGCATGTTTCAATCTCGTATTCTTATCCAACAGAGCCTCAATGCACACTTGAAGGATGTGACGTCGCTCTTCCCGTTGACCTCAGACCCCTTCTCCTTCTTCACGGGGTCGGCGTCAGAGGGCGTGGTGAAGAGATGGGAGGTGTACCAGACAATCCAGGCAGGGCTCAGTGATCAACACTCCTTCAGGGTGAGAACCCCGAGCGCTATGGCTGATGGTATCCTCAAGAGACAGGGCTCAAGGTGAGACATAACACCTAACTTAAGTTATACAACATGTACTATGCTTAATGTGAGTTAATGTTCATGCATTGTGTTTGAGCTGAATTTGAAGTGGTAATGTTAATAATATTGTGTTAAAGAGTGAAAAGATTTGTCACAGTATCTGACCACAACAAAGAGGTCCTGCACTGCCATACGGATTCTCTTTGTCACATTTATCTATATCCACACAAATAGCAGGTGAACATTGTAATTCTTCAGTTCTTCTAGAATTATTTCAAATTTACGTCAGTTATAAACCCGCTTGGCTAATGGCAAGTTAGATATATATGATAAATATCAAAACTAGACTACGATTAGAAAATGCATTTTAAATATGTGACATGAATTTCAATGGACTTTAATGTTAAGCTAAATGTTTTGTGTTTCGTCCTTTGTTCTCATCTGTTTTAAGTTTAAATTGTGTGCATGACTTTCTGCAGTGATGAGGATGACGAGTGTAATGGGTAGGTTGGCGTGTTCCCCTCATGGGGGAGAACTAAAATGTCTCAATATCTACATCCTTCATGCTACTGGTGGATGTATTGTGTCTATCATTTAAGAACCTTTTTTCCTTTCATACAAGTGTGTTCTTAGTAAGTTCCTTCCCTGTACATTTTGTAAGCTGGTGTTGGTATTTTATCAGTATAGGCTGCATCAAAGATATGCAATAATACACGCCAAGGCCATCCATATCCTTTTTAGATATAGAAGCCTATATAGCATCCCATCTATTTTCATGTTCAATTTTAGACTGACAGAATACCTTTGATAAATCCTGGAACATGGGTACATGCATAATTAACAGTTTATATGCTGTAACTATATTAGTTAGAACGCTGCTCAAACTATCATTGTGTGGACTCCAGTAGGGTTCCCTATATATATGTACTTATATAATCTAAGCCCCCGGATTTAAGCCCTATGCCCCCTATTCAATCCTTATATATAAATGCGTATAAATTCGAAGCTTGGCCTGAGTTTACATTCATCGCATGTCTACATTCTATCTTTGATAATGTAACAATGCCTGCTTTATCAGGGATCTAGACATGCACCTTCATATCGAGGCCTCTGGTTCAATGAAAATACCTAATTATACCCCTGATGCTCGATTCATACTTACAATGAAAAGTCAAATAGAACCATCTCTATTTTACATTGAAAGAAAAAAATTTGGGTTTCCTAAAATACCTTACCTCTATTTAGGCACAAGCTTGGCAGTGCAAAGAGCGGAAAGTCTGTACGATTCGCTGATGGTTATGGGGATGACACTCTCTCCAGTACCGGGTCATCCCGTCCTGGAACAGCCACCTTGGACGACCCTCTTACAACGCCACCACGGTCCCCGGCCCCAGACATTGCCTTCCGCAGCCGTGGAGACACCGTGGAGAGGGCCATAGAGAAGGCCTGCTTCGTGTCCCTGTCACAGAACGGCAAGAATGTCCTCACGGGGTACGAGAAGAGCCTTCCGGTGCTTTGGGACACATGCACGGGACAGGTAGTCCACAAGATGGCTCCCCATACAGCGTCAGACTTTGGGACGCCGTGGGTGGCGTTCGCCAGGAAGGATCGGTATATTGTGGGGCTGACCAACACGGAGAAGGCTGCTAAGGGGGCACCAAGGGCACACATGCTTCAGGTGAGTCAGTAAAGTAGGCCCGAGCGTCTATTTTAGGGAGCGTTCATTATTTATGGCAGGGGGGGTGCCAATCTGGCAGAACGAATACGTTAAAAACAATTACCCCCCTTGGAAATATGTTGAAAAAAAGTGACCCCCCTTAGGAATGGGTTGAAAAAAAAATGACCCCCCCCTTAGAACTGTTTGAAAGAAAATGATTCCCATCACATTACCTTATACATTTAACCATGTTCAACAAAGTCTATGTATATCAGGTCTCTTTATTCCTGTCATATTAGGAGAGTTTGAGGGACTAATGCACTGTAGCAGGCACTGAAGTGAGCCCTTTAGCTACCCTAATGCTGACCCTAACGTGCAGCAAGGTGTGCGCCAGCTAAAGTGTATTCTACCTGAATTTAAACCATTCCAATTATGTGTTCAAAATGGGGTGGCCGTTGTAGAATGTCACCAAAGCTATCAGCCATTGGCCAGCTTTCATTTCGCATAAATGCAAAGCCTATTTCAAAATGGTTCCAATCTTTTGGAAAATTCAAATGTGAATACCCTGCCATTGATTGATTAACATCTGTAATAGTACCTATTTTGAAGGCTCCTCCATAGGGGGCACTAGCATGGGCCACTACTGATGCAGTTTAAGTGGGTACTATATTTCCCTGTGTATGGCCTCTGTGCTCAATGATAAAGCATTTTGGACCATTACCATACTTCAACATATGGTATTTATATATTTTTTAATATTAATTTAGTAGGTGTGATGGATAACAATTGCAGCAGCATCGATTTCAAAAGTGAAACTAAGGGTTAGAAACTGGAGTAGTTGATGTGCTTATAGTAGGTGACTTTTTACCACCAAGAACTTTGCTGGCACCTCTCAGCTCAAGGGACATGCATCAGTCCTGTTTGTGTCATACCCATGCCAACCCCTTTTCTATGTATACTTCTAGAAAGCCACTGCTGTCATCTATTCTGATGGTCCACAACAGATTGGAGAATGTTTACCATTCTTTCTTTCTTGACAGAAGATGATAAGGTGATTTGATAATGGTTCACTGCTCCTGACACCCTGAACTAATTACCTGGTGCATAGAATAAGAAATTGGTAATTGGAATTACAGAAAAAATGTTGTGTGATCTCTTTTGGCCACCAAGATTATTGAAAATGATATCTGCTTGTCTTTTTCAAGAGTTTTCCTACAAGATAAGCTGAAAATCATGGTGATTTTCATCTTCGTCATCTATTTTTTAACACTGAATACAGTGAGAGTCCCAATCATATAAAGCGCTCATGTCATGCCTTGGTAAGGAGATTCACTTCTAAGTTTGGAATTTAGATATTCCCTAAATAACAATATATAATTATCGTAACCTCCCACGTATATAAGGCGCAGCTCACATATAAGGTGCACCCCTAACTCAGGGATGTGTGTTTTGCATATAAGGCACTCCTGCTGCTTCTGGATTGATATTTTGAAAAACCCTTATATAAGGTGCATCCAACCTAAGTTGTGGGGAAAGCCTTGCTAAGGTGTTACCGCGACATTGGAGGGTGTGAGGGCAGCATGGGATGGATTGAGGGTGGCATTGGATGGTGTGAGTGTCACATGGCAAGGTGTGAAAAGCTATTGCCACCATAGAGTACTGGTAGGGTGGGAGGGGAGCTAATATCGCCCTAACACCTTCACAGTAGGTAGATTAATGTAATTCTAAATAATTCACTGAATGCCTTGAGACAATTTTGTGGTATAGATTAAATCTAGCTCAATCCATACCTGTAATTTGTTCATTTTTACCTTGTTTGGTTGATTTATTACCATTTTTCAAAAAAACATTTCCAGAGTAATCATCCCTGTCAAAAATACTCAGTTCAAATATAGGCAATCATCTGTATTCTTTTGATCAGGGATAAGGAGGTTAATACCCAAGCCAGCTAGCAATGCTATAGTTCTATGGCACCACCAATGTCTCATGAACATAAATACTTTGCAAATAGCACTACAAATACACCCCTCTCCCAAAAATCTGGCAATACATATTGCTATATAGCAGGTGCTATGTTGATGATGAGTGGTTGGTCTATCTATTAATGGTGGTTCAAGGGGGGTGCCCTATAATGGTTAGCTAGATACTCCTTAATCCTACCAGAAAAACCGTCCCAGGTCACATAGAGATTCTTAGTGTTAGCAATTTTCCTACTCTAATAATAGCTATATTAATTGAGAGAAACAATTTGAATATCACTTGATCATGAGGATTTAGACCCCTCCTGTACTGCTGATATACTATAATACACCATACATCCATTATAGATAGTCCAGGGCATGTTTAATGTTGAGTCTTTTAGCACTGTTACACATATGGTGGCGAGAGTTGGCTGAACGACTGGCCCTTTCTATTTACAGCATTCATTAGCTTTACCCATAGGTGTAATGGAGGTGGGGGGCTATTTACATGTTTTTCAGGGTAAATCATTTTATGTATCAAATGAAATTTGCATAAACCCCACATATAAGATGGGGGAGAATTGTGAACTTCCCCACGTGTCGCAAAAAAAGAAATCGCGTTGTGTTGTGAAATTTTGCATTGTGTTTGTGAATACCCCCAAAAAAGGAATTTCCCCGTCCCTCAGGAATAGGTTGGAAAAAAATGGCCCCCCTCCTCTGAATACCTCTAAAAATTTTGACCCCCCCTCATTTGCTCACCCCCCTGCCATAAATAATGAACACTCCCTTAGTTTGTTCCAACATATTTCTTCTTTGGAAATTCACTGAAGGACAAATACGTCATTCAGCTTGGGTTTAAAGGTCGGATTATGGGCACTTCAAAGCAAGGTAATTATTAGAGACAATAGCATTGGGTCCAGGTCTGTAAAGGTGTAGATGAAGGCTCACCATTGTTAAATCCCCTTGCTACGCAAGTGAACGATATTTTATGTGTTGCACAATAGTTACTTATTTTTTACTTCCACTTCATCATCAAGGTCTGGAGCACAGAGACGGGGCAGCCTGTACGTTTACCAATGGACCTTTATGCGACAGCATGTACCCTCACACTGGACACAGAGAAGATCCTCCTAGCAAGTGTGGAGAGGTGGGATCCCAATGGAGAGTCCCATGGTGAGATCTTTTTTTATACGTAATCACTTACATATATTATGATACATATCATGTCACCCTTATTAACTGGTATAACGTTTAAGGTATATATGGCAATATGGCGTCTCAAGTGTTTCAAGGGCATAGATTCACCTTCCTGCTGTACATGTAGAACGACTTCGGAACACCAAAAATATGAAGTATCTCTGTCATATCTCCTGGTCATGGGAGGCATATTTCCATCAGAGGTTTAGGGATTCATTATAATGTGCTATGATCTTAGTCTATAATTACCGTAATCTCCCGCGTATAAGGCGCGTCTTATATGCGAATCAGATCGTGACTGGGTCTTATACGCGGGAGGGTAATTGCCTTGAGCTGCGGGTGCGCCTTATACGCGGGGTACCTCCAACTTCCAATCCAGAAAGATGCACACAGAGTCATGTATTTTCTTTAACCAAAGAAAAGGTGTAGTCTAACCCATGGTGCTCTAAACACCCTTAAACTGCTGAATGAAACATGCCATTCTGCTCACCATAAAAGTGTTTGGAAATGTGTGTACACCCAACTCACTGAGAGCTTTGTTAATTACACTATTGACCTTTTAATCAAGAGAATCCATGCAGCATTATAATCAATAATCCTGCCATAGTATGTGCTGCCTGGTGTTGTATGAGCTGTATGTCTTTCTCTGTTCTCTACATTACAAACTACTGGTATCCCAGCATGCAATGTCTCTAGAAGACAGACCTATTTCTCTGTTATAACAGTGTGGGCCTAGATAATCAATGGAATGGTATGATATGAACAAATAAGAAATTCAGTTTGAACCTGTCTTATCTATAACTTGTTAACAAATAATGCAAATTAGAGGATTATTTCCTTCAAAAAATGATGAGTTTTGTACCTTTCAAATTGATGCCAAATAACATCAGTTATGGACCATATGAAGACAATTGGCATCAATAGTAGTTAATGAGTTAAATGATTCCTAGAATAACACCAGGTGGCAGCACACACTATGGCAGGATTATTGATTATAATTCTGCATGGATTCTCTAGATTAAAAGGTCAATAGTGTAATTAACAAAGCTCTCAGTGAGTTGGGTGTACACACATTTCCAAACACTTTTGTGGTGAGCAGAATGGCATGTTTCATTCAGCAGGTTAAGGGTATTTACAGCACCATGGTATCAGCTACACCCTTTCTTTGGTTAAAGAAAATACATGACTAGTTGGGATGTTGGGAAAGAAAATAACTTTGGGAGAAGGCTTGACCTACCCCTTCTGGTTTTGCCTTATATGCGGACCAGCCTCCCTTAGTTGGGGGTGCGCCTTATACGCGGGGTTTTATAAAAATCAATTCAGAAGGATTAGGTGCACCTTCTACATGAACTGGCCTTCTCTGAGTTGGGGGTGCGCCTTCTACGCGGGCTGTGCCTTCTAAGCGGGAGATTACAGTATATCTTGAAAGTGCCAATGATTTGCTGAGATGCGGTCACTACATATATCAACCCCTTACCTAATGATTTTTCCCCAGACCTGGTGTTCCGCATGTTGAACCTGACTGAGCAGCAGGTGACCCACACCATGACGTATGACACCACCGTCATGCCGTCATACGTCCAGCTGACGGAGGATGACAAATGTGCTGTCACCAACAACATCAACCCAAAACGCGAGCCGGACCGTGATGTAGTCATGTTCGTCATAGAGACGTCAGAAGAGAGGCCCCGAGAGAAGTACTATGAGTTCCTCAAGGTTTGCACAAACACAGTCTTTTCATAGCTTTCGATTTCATTACAATGTATGTTATGTTAAATTAAAAGGTTTATGGTGATTCATGATGCATGAACTAAGATAACCATGGCTATAGGTGGCATAATTGTTAATTAATATAGCCCTAAAACTGAAAAGAAAAGACAAAAGAAATTACCATCCATATGCAGAGTTCAATTGAGATGGGCAGTGATATTCTGCTTCTGTCTATGCTAAATCATATACCTCCAACACTGTCCTATGCATAATACGACCCTGATGAAAATAAATCTTTCTCTATACTACTCACAGCATGGTCCGCGTGCAAGTAGCATATTGAAAGGCAATTTTACTATGGATTCAATGGCAAAACTACTAGGCAAAACAGTCTGCAGGCTACTGGCAATCTTGGAGAACTTCCCTTGTATATGTATATCGAAAAGAATGTGTATTGCTAGTGATTTCTATATCCTTGAGTAGTATATACATGCAAACTCAGTGCATAGCTTCAGCTACTAACTAGGTCATGACCCACTTGCAGAACGGAAGTGACCCCATTTGACCCAGTTTTAACCAATCAGAAGCCTGGATTTGACAGGAAGTGACGTCACGAGGTCAGGACCTAGTTTTTTGACCAATCAGAGAGCTTGAATATATGTCATGACCTAGTTACATAAATTACATATATTGCGCAATACTTTGGTTTGACCTACTTACAAACCGGAAGTGACCTCATGGAAACGTATGAGCTACGTATGAACAAGTATTGTGCATTGGTTTATAAAATTGCACAATATCCATGACGAAATAGCTAATGGGTATCATGCAATCGCTGATGAAACATTTCTTAGAAATTGCACAATAATGACTGATGAAATAAACAGAGAGAATTGCACAACCGTTGGGACCAAATGGGGTCCCCGAGGACACAGTCCGAGGGGAACAAAGGCCACATTTGGTACCCAAGGTTGTGCAATTCTCTCTGTTTATTTCATATATTAAAAAATAACACAACTCATTCATTTTCATTACAGGGTACTTTTATTAGACACAATATTTACATATGAACCCAGTTTTTCCATTACCGGGACGTGCACAGATACAACAGAAGCATTTGTTGTGTGTAATTAACTTGCTTGATACTAGCTTTGACCTGTGAGACTAGTTTTCCACGTGTTGTGGAAACAACAACTGTTCAGTTTAGCTATGTTAGCTATAGCATGTTCAAACAAAGCCTGTGCCAGGAAGTAAGTCCCGTTGTTTTAAGGTCCTGGTAAAAGACTAGATAGATAACCATCCTTGAAGTTTACCTCAAATGAGAAATGATTTCTCACTCCAGGTATACTTAAGGCGTTAAGCTCCAACATGACCTGTAGACATGTGAAACAAATGATTTTAGCTATAGCAGATACTCGTAGTTTACAGTTACACTGGCAAAACACCCCTACAATAGGATTACACTCTAACTGCTGGATGGTAACAGCAAACTTTTTCACACTTCCTAAAGTGTACCTTGTATAGTGCCTTGGACAGTTAGGTTCAGTGTGTAACTGATATACACCGATGCACCAATCTTTCATTATTAAGTTTACACTTTTCACTCGACAATAGTGCATGCAGTTCCTGTACACGTCCCAAAACGCTGAAGAGAAATATTTGTACATTTTAACATTAGTTAAACAGTGGTCAACAGTGTCTGGTTCAGCTCCTCTAAAATAACCAATGTTTTCTGCAGGTATTATTTCCAGAAAAAGATATTCTGAACATCCACATGCAATAGCAGTTACATCATTGTCAGGTGTTACAGCAGAAGCTTTGCTGTACAGAGCAACACTTTGTAGAACTGGCCGCATGTATTATGTATAAGGCGGAGTTTCTGTGCTTTGTTCTACTATCATTGCCTCTAAACTTTCCATGTTAAATGATGACTTAATCTAACCAGATATGAACTGTTACAACCAGTTATCTGGTGAAGTTGACACAAAGAATAAACCTTGTAGTTTTTTTGTCAAATACACCCTAGTTGTTTTCTTTAGTGCCGGATTTTTATTTTTTGTTGTGAACATGTATAGTTTTCACTTTTTTTTAATAATTTTTCTGTTTTTTTTTTGGATGATAAAGTTCACTTTTGCATTAACTTCGTAAAGTGTTCATAAATTTTTTGATAAATGTTCACTTTTTTTGCATAAAATGTTCATTTTTATTGTACTATATGCTACTTTAACACATGTTTCTATGGCGAAAAAAGTTGGGTTGATTCTCTGCACTCAAAGCAAAGTAGAAGCTGTCGGTTTCCATTTCACACATTTCAAAGTTTTTTCATCTATGTATTCAAGAAGAAAGTAGTAATAGAATGCCAACATTTTAAGTTTGGCATATTGGTACACTATGAAACCTATTTGAACCGGAAGGTCGTAGGTGATGGAGGTGGGTAAACAAGAAAGTTCTACCGTGTTGTCACTTAAGTCTTGTGCATCTTGAACTGACCAGTGCAAGGCTAATCGTCTTGCCTTAGAGGGGGACACATACTTTGTTCGAACAAAGTTTTGCTTGTTGCATATGGTTTTACCATATGACCCATTTCCCAGCAGCTTGTAGAGATCTGAAAGAATTTTACAGTCCACGTTTTCATCACCTTTTCTCCTAGCTCTGGTTACTTCTTCCATAAAGGGTAAAAAGTTTTTTCTGGGGTGTATTCTACAAGGAGGTGGACAGTGGTTACTTCCAAACCTTTTTTCAGGTACTTCTGTAAGAGAGGAGTTGCCAACAAAATTCCCTTCATGTGGTAACTACCTATCAGTTGATGTTGGGGTTGTTTAAGCTTACCTGTTGCTTCCAAGAAACGTCTCAAGTGGTCACATACTTCTTTCCTGCCTACTAGACAGTTTTTAAATATAGGTGTCATTTCACTGAGTTTGTTTTTCAAGTGCTCAGGTGTTTCTATGTCCACTTGGATGAGTCCAAAAGTTGTTCCATCTAAAACCCCTCTTAGTATTTCATCCTGACTTTTTCTTCCTTGACACGATGGTCTTTTAATTTCCCATTGACTTTTTGTTTTTTGACACAAGTCATTTGTTTTTTCTTTCATCCACATACACTCGTACTGTTCGACTACCTCCTACCCCAACACTTTCAACTAGAGGGTAACTATGGCAGTTTTTTTGGCTTTTTCTTCCTTGTGGATTTTTTAAAACTAACTTGGTAAGGTGACACACGTGACCATGCCAGTAGCACCCATGAAACTGATATATTTTCTTTTGAGCTAGAACAAAGCCGTCCACCTTTATTTTCCTTGAACCTAAGCTAATCTACCTATAGTTGTATTGATGTAAAATGTTTAGGTTGTCTGTTAAAGCTTTGTACCATAACCATTCTGTGGCTACACACTGCTTGAAAACCATTTTCTTTCCTACGCACTACATAAAATCCTGTGCAGTGAGCTTCTCCTATACACTTTAGGTACAGGCTGTTAGCATCCACCCCTACTATGTGTCTGCTTTGGGGGCCGTATTTCTAATTCGTGTTTTCCCACTTTTGTGATGTCTGTGAAAGATGATAGAAGGACCCCCAACTCAGCAAGGAATGTACGTCCTTGTCTTTTTCACCTAAAAGGATGTAAGGTGTGGCGTTAGGAGCAGTGTTGTTAAAGAAACGTCAAGGTAAGGCCAGGTAAAGTTTGAATCTTTGCACATGTCTAACCCGCGTTCTATGAAAAATTTGCTGTGTTTGTTTATGGTCAAAACAAATGGTTTCACGTCCAAGTTGTTGTAATATATCAAGTAGTCCTTCATAGTTTTCATGTTGTTTTCTGACCAGGCCTTTTGACAACTCTCATATTCTTCTTTTGTTAACCCACAACCTGAGAGAGAGCTGTAAAAGCACAACCTTGAAGGAAGTTTTGTGTCTTCTAGTTTTCTTACATTGTCCATCCACTCGTATGGAAAAAAAACCTTTTCAGCACTACCTTTAAGGAAGGCTTTAAGGTAGTTGGCGTAGGAATTTCTCCGAATGTAAACTTGTGAGGAGTTTGCACTTTCACGGTGGTAACCTCAGAAGTACTTTGAGCAGTTGTTTTAACTGTAGGACAGCTGGTCTTTGGCTTTCCACCTTACGCTTTCTGCTCTTCAAAGTAGGGCAAGGTGAGATCGATCATGTCCACCTGTGAATGTTCCCCCGGCAAGGTATGCACCATAGACAGAGGTGTGTCTTGAGTTAGGTCCACTACTTCTATCTGGTGCACTGCAGGTGAAGGAGTCTTAAGTTAGGTCCACCACTACAGGGCTGACCTGTGGAGATGGATTCGGTGGCACTACAGGTGAGTGAGTTGGCACCGTTTCTTCTGGAGGTTGGTAGTTGTCAGGCGCAGGGGGATTAATGAACTCGCTGATGTCAAAGTTTGAACACCCTCTTCCTTAGGAGTGCGATCCCGTACGCAATCCAGGAAATTAGTGATTTTGCCATGACAAGCTGCAAGAGCACTTTCCTGTTCTGCTGCATTGGGTGCTTGAGTGACCAACCGGACAGGTGTTGCAGTGGTTGATCAGCAACTGCACGGGAGTTGGGAGGAGGAGCTACACCCGAAGACACAACCAACGTCGTAGTAATCCATGCTGTGTTTTACGTTGAGATAGCGTCTCTGTAAAAAACTTTTAAAAGTGTACTGAAACCAAAAAACTGTTATATCGCTCACTAGTTGTTTAGCGTGTGTCTGGAACCCCTCTTTTGATAAACGCAGACCCTTCGTCATTTCAAAATGAGCTTCTCTCGAGTAGACATGGCTCAGGGTTCCCCTTTGCCTTTCATGTTTACCATTGGTCACAAAAGACGTCAGGAGGTATTTATTTCAGACATGAGGAGGGGCGTAGAAGAAGGTAAGGTGTGGGCTGTGTGGCGTTTCTGTCCTGAAACGACCTGTGAAGACCTCTTCATCCCCCCTAACTATAATTTCAGGGAATGCTTTTTACACAACCAAACTACTCCATTGGTTCCCTGTGGACCCTCTGTTAAAAAACTTCTTACAGAAAATGGTGAAACTTTTTTTTTCAGGAGTCTCTTTGGGACAGGGTGCAATGGTACACCTGATGTCAAGGCATTCTGTTTCTTTGGGAAGCTCCAAAAAATTCTCTTCTGACAGACAAAAGAAGATTTTTTTAAGGCAAAAACCTTTAGGTGCAGGGTGGGGAAACTCAGTTTTCATTGATTCGACTTTGGTGAAAGGGTGTTGTCATGTGGTAAGAGTCAGAACAGAAATGATTACTTCCAAAGGACAAACCCAACTCAAAGTAGTCATAGCCTACCCTGTCTCTAATTTTGGTCCAGCTTATGAAACTGAAATAATTGATGTTCCTCCGGGTTAGCCCCAGGGCTATACCCACCCTTCACTTTGTTTCCCTCTGTGACTAAACCCAGCTCCTCACCCTTACGTCACTCTGGTTGTTGGGTCATAAATCATTTTTTCAAAATGAGATAAGGGACGGGTGACAGATTACATATAGAGGTTAAACGGGTAACTAAGTGCTCATTTGATGAAAAAGCATTCGTTCTACCATGCCACGTTACTCCCTGCAGCGTGTCCTTGAACAACATCACCCAGATGACACTGAAGTTTTGAAATATGTTAGGCAAAGGAAGGAACTAATATGTTACTCTTCCACATGTTTTCAGGTATGTGTGGAATCATTTCAAACAAACTGTTCTTCACAGAAAAAGAATGTACTTTGTTTTTTTTTATTAAATAATTTTTTTTATTAGTGGAAAAGAGTTTGAAAGCCAGAGACAGAAAAGGTTTGAGAAAAATGGTTTTGCTTCATGATATAACAAATTTTTTTTTAGCCGTGGAAACCCTGGGATATGCCCTCATGAATGGGAGAAAGAGAAATGCACCACTTAAAAATCTCCATCACCTGGAAGCTTCGAAAGCTGCAGAGGATCACCATGCCAAGGAAAATAACACCCCTTTAACCATAGTCTTAATTTCCTTATATCCATATTAGACATTCTGGCTCATAGCTTAGAAACCAAAACTTTGTTTGGGCCTTGCTCCATGTTAAACATCTCGCCAACGTCCCTGGAACATTTCAGTGTGGAGCAGAGGAAAAAAGTGTGGCATTATCTCTGTGTGTGGTGTACCCAGCTAACCTCTCTTGCTTACTGTTTTCACCACCATCATCTCTCCTTACCCATAATCGGATAACAAAACCAAACGAACGGAAAATGACATAACAAAATAAAACAGGGTAGAATAGGGCAGGGCGGGGTAGGGTGAAGTAGGGTAAAATAGGGTTAAGTAAAGTAGTGTAGGGTAGGGTAAAGTAGGGAAAAGTTGGGGGTGGGGTATAAAGTTTTTTGTGCCCAGAATTATTTGAAGATTTTACATTATTTTACATTATTTCACGATTTCATTTTTTGTTTTTTAAGACCATGTGTAATTTCAATCTTCTTCCTTGATAAGGGGTTGGCATATTACATTTTCTTAATTCTCATAACTCAGTGAAGACTTTTAGTTAAGGATGTGATACTACTGGTCAGGTCTAGTAACCATAGTTACCAAAACATTCCATTTGTTGTCATTTAATGGCCTTTGGTCTCTATATATCCATAATTCCTCCAATCCTGAAACCTTTCAAAGCTGATTTGCCTGCATGCATCTACATGTACTGACACACAGGAAACATGATATGTTGTACTAGAAACAATGCATGGCTTATCTTTAGGATATCACCACTTGCTGTAAAATATAATTGGAATATTGGAACCTATGTGTGTATGATTCATCCTCATTTTGTTACCATATCAGATTTTAGCTGGAGGGTTTCCTGTTAATGAATCACATGAAATGACAACTCATTTTCAGGATTTGACACACTGTGCCTGATATAAAGCAGATACAGCCGAATGAATAGTTGTATCATAATCAGGAGGTCATAAGCATTCCATAGAGGGTCTAACTTTGCAGATTGGACCAGTAGAAGTATTTGGATGAAAATTTCTTTCAATATACATGCATTTAAGCACAAAACCACGCTTAAATGCGCGCTTGGGCACCTAAGGGTTAAGGGGTTGGGGGTGGGGGCACCCCTCAAGTATGGGGGGCTACAGGGGGCCAACCCACCAGCCCACCTAACCTACCTAACCCACCTACCCTATATATCCCTCTTGTATTCTTTCTAGTCATATCCTACCTACCTACCTACCTACCTACCTGCCTACCTACCTACCAGGTTCAATAATAGATTATTACCTACCGGATGACTTGTTAATGAAAGTCAGCAAAAAACTTCCTATAGGAGACTACACTCATTTAGGACTTAATGGAGTACATGAAAAGTGGAACTACCCTTTCTTCAATGGCCAGAGAAATGCTGATATGCTGGTACAGGAAAAATGTGCGCTGCAAGTGGATGGTGTTAAGACATGCACTAAGTGATATAGGACGTTATGATTTAAGTCATCACTGCAGATGGTTCATGGGATATTACAACATGGTGGATCATTGCAAAATACCTTCAGAGGACTGGAAAGTAGAAACATTGTTTGATGAGCTTGCAGAAAAGTTGTCTGTGGACTGGAAAAAATTAAATTGGGGTTAAGTATCCATGAGCTTAACCTCATCTCTACCCCAGTTCCCTTCAACCATGAAATCACAAACCCTGTCTTTGAAGTGCTCATGGTGTGGAAACACAGAGAAATATCCCATCCCAGCTGTCTGATTGCAGCTTTAAACAGCATAGTTTTTTTTAGGTAGCTCTTTACGTAGAAGGCTTAAGAGAGGTTTCACCTGACTTAAAAGACTCCACTGGCGTACCTTTGGTCAGTTTGGTTTAAGCTTTCATTCATTATGGATCAAAAGTAAGAAGAGGTAAAGTTTGCCCCACGTCTACAAAGTCCCTTCACTATGATAATAGCAGGACCTACTTCTTGTGATAAAAGTCAACTTGTTTTCAAGTTAATCAAAGGGCTAGATGAGTTAGTGACTCCCCGTATACACAATATTTACTACTGCTACAGTCAATGGCAAGATGGCTTTGACAAAATGGTTAAATTGGGAGTTAAGTTCAACAAAGGTCTTTTATCAGAGGATTTTCTTTTTGAGGAGGAAAGAGATGTAAAAAGACACAGACTCATAATAATAGACGACCTCATGGATTCGGAGTACGTTCCTACCACCATGAAGCTTTTCACGGTTGGATCACACCATCGGAGTTTAAGTGTAATTTTCATTACTCAAAACTTATTTTTTAACAACCCTGCCTTCAGAACTTTGAGCTTAAATGCTCACTACCTTGTGGTCTTTGAAAACCCTAGAGACATGAGACAGATAGGAGACATCAGCAAACAAGCCTACCCTGGTCAAGGATCCTTTTTGACGGAGGTATATAACTTAGAAACTCAGGACAAACATTCATATATCCTCCTGGACTTTAAACAGGCCACACCTAACAAGCTCAGAGTCAGGAACAGCATCACCATGCCTTGGAACACTTTGGTGTTTATTCTTAAAACTTCCTCTTCCAGAAAAAATATGATAGCATGGTGAAAAATACTAAAAGATGTAAAAACCAAGGGAGGTTAGCATTACCACTTGTTGAAACACATCTCCAAATGTTCCACAACGGAGTTCTCCCATGTCATAAAAGGTTTAAGTGAAGAGGTAATAAGGTTAATGAGTCAAATTTGTGTCAATGTAATGAACAAAAACCCATTGCGCAACGAATCTTATGCAGTTAAACGACTCACGCCCTACAAGAAACAACTCAAGGCCGTCACTCAACCCAAGGCATCTCTTAAGCAGAAGAGGATAACATTTGAGCAGAAGGGTGGATTTTTCGGAACTATCTTGGGCCTAGCCTTACCTCTCATCACAGGTCTCATAGGAGCCTGTCAATAACAGCATGTCTTATTCAAGAATGGCCCTTGTGAGAGCGGACCTTATCCCCGACTCCAGACACAAAGCCCCTTCTCTTCATACTACTTCTACAACTATGGGTACCTGCAATTCTGTCCTACCTCTCCCTAACCCTCAGGACAAGTACTTTTGCACTCAACTTTTAAGAGAAGGTTTGACTCCAGATTCCAGCTTAGTTCAAGTTTTGGGTCACCTTTAAAGTAAAGCTCATCAGGTGCTTCACTCTCCTGACCTTAATTTGAAGGAGAAATTAAGACAGTACAATCAGCTCATGGTCAAGTCCTCCATTCTAACAAAAAAGGCCAAGGGCTTAGGTCAAGGTAAAAATGCACCCTATCCAGCTCCCGTCGTGGCACAACCACCTGGACAGGATCAAGTTCCACCTCAACAGGTTAAATACAATGAGACAGACGATGACAGCTTCACAGATGCCCCAGATCACCCGCTGCTGTGTGAGGATTCAGACTTAGTATATCTGAGCTACCTGGGGTTGTACCTGGACCGCATGCCAAAGACAACACAGTGGGTATGGACGCTGACATAAAAGAGAGAATTCCTGTTACTTATCGAAACACAGCCAGGCAACTATACCGAGTTTTGTCACGTCGAGGCGGTCCTTTGTTGAATTTGAACAAAGAGGGAGAATTGATTGTCAAAGGACAACGCCTCGAGGGAACCAACATTACAGATCTTTTAGCCTTTGCAGCCAGACCCAGGTCTTTGAAAAGGACAGACCTTTAGGAAGTCATGTGTTCATCAAAGCCATTAAAAAGCTGAATCCCACCTTGAAATACATCAAAAACAAGTCGGTTTTCAGTGGACGCAGTCCTGTTGTTGAAGCCTCTCCCTTCAAGCAAAAGAAAGCATCTCCCCGCATGAAGAAAAGGACAAGTCAACAAGGCAGTGGCATCCTAAAGAAAAACAAGACAGAAGTGGATACCAATATGGTGCACAAGAATTTAAAGAAAGACGTTCTCAGGTTTTACACACATCCTAAGCAACCTGGAAGTTTTTCTAGCGTTTCTAAACTTAAACGGCATCACTTTAAAAAAAATAAAGAAAAAAAAACATAGAAAAAGCACTGGAGGACGTAGATGCATACACCAGACACAAGCCTTGCAAAACAACATTTCCTAGACTTAAAACTCAAACATGGAGCATAGATAAACAGTGGCAACTAGACCTTATAGACATGTGACAGTTTGCTGAGGAAAACAAAGGTAACCAATACATCTTAGCGGGAATAGACGTTTTCTCCAGGTACGGTTTTGCTCAAACTGTTAAAAATAAGAGAGCTGACGATGTGATCAATGCTTTCAAAAAAATGACAAAAGAAAGAAAACCACAACAGGTTCAAACTGACAAGGGAAAGGAGTTTGTCAACAAAACCTTTAAAAAACACTGCGACAAGAAAGGTATAACATTTTTCACAGGTGAAAATGACGACGTCAAGTGTGCCTTAGCTAAGCGCTTCATCTCTACCCTTCAAGGAAAAATGTGGAGATGTTTCTCTTATTTCAATAAGTACAAATGGGTTGACTTGCTGCCTGACTTAACAAAGTCCTACAATCTAACTTATCATAAAAGTTTAGAAGCCACACCTTCCGACATAAACAAATCCAACTCGGAAGCATCGTTCTAAAGATTATACGAGCAACCTAAAGTAAAACTCTTAAGTTAAAGAAGAAAAATCAAGTATGAATTCTAAGAACTAAAAAAACCTTCAACAGGGGGTACAAGCCTAACTGGACAGAGGAAATATACACCGTGGATCGTATTTCACCCAAAGGTTATCACCTGAAAGACCTTCTTGGAGAAGAGATAAAAGGAAGCTATTATGAACCTGAAGTTCGGAAGGTGAAAGCTCGTCAAGGGAGAAGGTACGACCTAGAAAAGATTGTAAAATATAGAGGAGGAGGTAAGAAAAGAGAGGCCTTGGTAAAGTGGAAAGGTTATGGAGTAAAATTTAGCGTGTGGGAACCCGTTAAGACCATAGGAAAATGGTGTTTACCTTAACTACCAAGCAACTCTTCTATAAAAATAATCAAGTACCTATCTGATGTCGATCCTGTGGTACCTACTGAAACCGATGCTCCTGCTGCTTCTGAAACTGGGAAGCAACCAGCTGTGCCTGAGACGCCATCTGGAGGAACAGCCGCTAACCCACCATCGTCACCAGAGGCGGAGGAGGAAGAAAAGGGGGACAAGGAGACGGAGGAGAAGGCGCGTGGCACGACGAGCAGAAAAAAGAGGGAAATATCTCGAGCTGTAGCTTAAGTAATGTACCTAGATGAAAAGAGCAAAAGGTCTAATGTCTAATTATGAAGATAATGCAGTTTTCACAGACTCTGCTAATGTTTCTCAGCTATCTGCAAGTCAGTTACAGGCTGTTAAAATAGCAACACATTTCAAAGAAATAAGCAGATTCCTCTCCAAGTATTTCTTTGAACAAGGCAGCATCTACAAGATGTTCTCCTTAGAAGGTGTTCACTTGGAATACAACTTAGAGTTAATAGGATACTTGAACAGGTGCATGACCAAACAAAACTCCTTGCTGTTGAGAAAACTAAGGACCATCAGAAAAAACAACAAAACTACCGTGTTTCACTACAACAAATACAAAATGAAATGTGTGGTTTTCTTACCTCCTGGGGTAGTTCTGCAACTTCCAAAAAACTTAGGAACACAATTCGTTTTGGTGAAAGTATTTTTCTCAGTGGTAAAACACAAAGCTCCTATGTGGTCAACCTCCAGTATAGAAGTCAATCTGCATTCATTTACTCAGACATAGTTATACACAGTCTAGTGGGAGACTCTAAAGCTCCCCTTTTAAGACAAATAAACATCAACCCCTTCAACGGTGAGATTCAAACCATAAGTTTTCAAAATTTTATGTTTGTACCAGTCACCAAAACCACCTTCAGACAGATAGGGATATATTTAAGAGACAACACTGGTGAACCCATACCATTTGAAAGCGGATCAGTGTCGGTGGTACTTGCCTTCAGACCTCTTCTACCGTAGAAGTATGGCCATGCTTCATTACTATGGAACCCCCCCTTACCTGGCCCCCAAGGGCCAGTATCTGCAATACTACAAAAAAATCACAGTTTGGACACGGACTGCTACCAGCCTACGGAGGACAGGGTAGGCAAAGAGGGCTTGGACTGGGTTCATTATTAGGAGGTTTACTGAAAAGTGCTGTTCCCCTTTTAAGTACAATAGGGTGCTCAGCTGCCAAATCAGCAGGTAAGGCTTTGCTCTCTACAGGGGCTGGAGTATTGGCTGATGTTGTAGCAGGAAAAAATCTAAAGAAAAGTGTAGTGAGGAGAAACAAAGCATCAGGTCAACAGTTACTTGAGAGGGCTGCTGCTTCAGCTCAAGGGTACTTAAGAGATGGATCTGGACCTACTCCAGCCAAACGACGAGCAACCAGCAAACATGGAGGAAGTAAGGGGCAACAAAGAGGCCAAGGAAAAACTTTGTTCTAGTTATGAGTCTTCTTTATCCCAAGGGTCAGGTATGTGCTTTAGGGGAACTAGACCTACATGCCTTACCTGTCACTCAAAAGGACATCATCAAAGGTCAGGTGGTAACCAAAACTACCAATATTGATTGATTGATTTGTGTTTTACAGCACTTTAGCGGCACTAAGTGGCTATCCCGTGCTTCACAGGTTGATAGTTTAACAGAGGAATGTGTCAGTGCCCGCGCATATGTGCACCACACACATCCTAAGGGGATAGGAAAGAGGAGATATAGACCCTTTTAAGTGGGCTAGGGAAGCCCGAAAACTACCAATAATGCCCTCACTCCACACACTGAAACATTTGACTCGCCTTCGAAGCAACCAACTTTTACACAGACCTGTCTGAAACAGAGTTGTACCTGGAACTGGAAGCCGTTGCGGACATTGGAACCACTCATCTGGCCAACGACATAGATACAGCATCGGTCAACAACTTGGCACATGCTCTCTTCACCTCCTGTCAACTTCTCATCAACGGGGAGAAGGTGACTGGCAAGAACAAAGACTACGCCCTTAAGGCACACATTTTGGACACTCTGCGTTTCTACAAAGAAGACAAAAAAACTTGCCTGAAAGGTTGTCAAAAGTACATGAAAGACACCAGTGGACATATGGAAGTTCAAGGTCCTAACAACGCAGGATGGACGGCTCGAAGAACAGAATTTTCCTCTCGCAACAAGCACACCTTAGTCATGAGGCCACACCTGGATTTAATCAAGCAGTGCAAGGTATAACCTCCTCACTGTGAAATCAAGTTCATCTTTGAGAAGAACCAGCTCAACTTCTACATGATGCAAGTAGCAGATCAAAACTACTGGAATAAAAACAACAAGCTGAAATGTCCCTGCTTCAGAAGAGTGTTGACAATGAGGTAGTGGAAACTCATGCTTTAAGCATGAGGAGTGCAGAAATGGGCCCATTCAACTATCACATAGCAAGGTGTAAAGTCACAAAGCACACACTGGACGGTGGTTCAAAAGACTACAGTTGGACTCAACCGGACACTACTCAAATCCCCACAAGAATAGTCCTGTGTATGATTAAGGAAACAGTGGCTGCTAGGACTAAAACAGAAAATCCCTTCTTCTGCAAACACTTCAACATGAAAGAAATTTGCATATGATACGACGACCAAAAGTTTGAGTTGAAGACCGACTTTGAGACCGGCAACTGCATAAGAGCCTACAGTCAAATGTTCAGAGACAGCGGACTTTTGGCTCTGGGTCAAGACTGTAGAATAACTCTAGAAGAGTTCAAGGATGGGTATTCTTTCTTCATTTTCGACCTAACCCTTGGGCATTTCCCTTAGGTTTGCCGCCCCGACTACTCACGCCATATCTGCAGTCCTGTGCTCCTTCTACGACGATAATGTTCAACTTACTGCCAATTGCCTTCCTGTCACAGACTACCACATGAACTAAGACAATGAAGACTTCAAACATAACTGCAGTACTTGCCAAGCATCCGCACACCAGGCGCTTCTATGTGGAAACATTTGCCAGTGACCAATGTCCTAAAAAACCAACTCCATCCACATGTTTCTTTTAGTAACACTCACCCAAGTTCTAACCTTGAAAACACTGGGTGGCACTTTATGTTTCACCCAAAGGGAATGTGTACTACTTTAACCCTTACGGCTTGCCTCCATTAACTATAGGTTCATGCAAAAGTCATCAGATGGTTGCGGAACGTTCAACAAACAACAAGTACAAAACTTATATACTAAAACGTGTGGAGCACACTGCATTAACTTTTCTGATAGAAACATGTCGGACCAAGGACCCACACCACACAGTGGAAACATTTTCTCAGCTACCGTTCAATTTACTGGACAAAATTGTGAGCCCGTGGTTGAGGTAACAAGAGAAGAAGAGGACATGGATTTTCAAATAAGCCCAGAAGAGGTGGAAATGCACAGAGACACAAGTAACCTGTTGGTAAGGGGCAGAGTCAAACGTGAATTGGACATAATAGACGGTCTTCAGAGCACAGCAGAAGTAATAGACAAAGTTCTGTCCATGATAGGGGAGTTAATGGACAAGGTACTTGCCCTTGAGGAAAGCAGCATAGAAAAAACTGCCCTGAAGGATTTAATTGAGAGAATGCGAGCGTTAGAGGATCGTAGCCAAAGTCCAACTCCAGCTAAGCCTGGGTACAGCAACAAGAATTCATTTTCCATACACAGCCAAAAATAACTTTCTCATTTTAAGTAAAATTAACTTAAAACAAGTTTGTCTGCCAGGTAACAAAATTTTACTTGAAATCTTGGTATGTCCAGCTTACTTGAATTAAGAAATACAATCTTAAGATATAAATTCTTGAATCAAGTAATTTATTCTCAAATCAGGATTCAATTTTCTAGAATATTTCTTAAAAGAAGTAGATAATTCTCATGAAAGAGGATTATTTCAAGATAAACTTACTCATACCTTTTCTTAATATAAGTTATATTTTCTCATTTCCAATGTTTTAAAAAAAAACCCATTAATTTCCTTGTTTGTAAAGTGGATATGATTTTTATCTATTATGAAAATGCTTTAGATCGAATAGAAGGTTATCAGTATAGGTGACTCAGTGACAGAGGTTCATCAGATTACATGCAGCTCTTTGAAGCCACATTTTCTTAAGTGAATAAGACCTTTATTCAAAGTCTTTGACTTATTGAAAGGCTGTGGCACATCCCACCCTTACATTATTATATCAACTACGCAAAAGGTGTTTAGCTTCCTTTATGCCTTGAATTTCCCTCAATCAACTATCAGACCAATGGACCTGATACTAAATTAATTCCAAATAAGTTTCCTTCAGTTTTCACTTTATCTTACCACATCTAATATTTTAGGACCAAGTTTAAGCTAGGAATTTGTACTTTGTATTGCAAATAATTCACCATAACAGGTAGTGCTGGCACCTAGTGGCAGACTAGATAATTTCCTTATTTTAAGAAAATAATACTTATCTGGCATGTTAGAAAATATTCCTTGGTCAATTCTAACAAGATCTTAGTTCTACCTTTTACTGGATGTAAGAAAACACTTCTAGTTTAATTAATCTCATATTAAGAAATTAGACTTATTTGTTTTAAGTTATAAGATAAATAATGTTACCTGGTGGACAAAACTACCAATTTTGAGAAATTTTCTTAAGAAAAATAATCTTGAAAACTCCAATCAAGAAGGCAGCTCAAGATTTGTTCTAAACTTGATTTTTCTTAAAGACAAGATGACTGATGAATCTTATAACGAGAATTTTTCTCATAACTAGAAAAGATTTCTTATATCAAGTTTATTTTCTTGGATAAGAAAATTATTTCTAGCTGTGTATAGTCATCATGTACTCAGCTTATAAAAAACATGTAATCCAAAAATGAATGCCACACACACACCATGTACTCTATTTGAAGTGTAAATAAAACAATGAAATTTAAAAGTAATGTGTTCTGTCTTTGTTACATCGCAATTTCCAATGTGTTGCGTAAACCCTTAGTAAAGTTTCATCAGCAAATTTCACAATACCCATTTGCTATTTCGTCATGGGTGTTTTGTAACTTCATAGCAATATTTGACAATACCTGTTCATACGTAGCTCATGTTTCCATGAGGTCACTTCCGGTTTGTAAGTAGGTCAAACCAAAGTATTGCGCAATATATGTAATTTATGTGACTAGGTCATGACATATATTCCAGCTCTCTGATTGGTTGAAAAAACTAGGTCGGGACCTCATGACTTCACTTCCTGTCAAATCCAGCCCTCTGATTGGTTAAAACTCTGTCAAATGGGGTCACTTCCGTTCTGCAAGTGGGTCATGACCTAATTAGTAGCTGAAGTTATGCGCTGAGTTTGCATGTATATACTACTTACCTGTTCTCCCTTTTCCCAAAATCTACAGGGTAAAAAGTACCCGGAGTACCGCGTTACCCAGAATTACGTCATGAAAAACGGCCTGTCCCTAGCTATAGGCCTTAACGGTGACCTCCAGATCTGGGACATCCCCTCCTGTGAGTACGAGGGTAACCTGTGTGAGGATCCAGCCGTTAAGGACACCCAGAATCCCTCTTTACATACACATGGCGGCTTCGGGGTCCTCCAGGTGAAGGTATCAACAGACGGACGCTACCTGTTGGCCGGGTCAGAGGACTGCACGGCGTCCCTGTGGGACCTGGAGAACGAGAACATGATCCACCGGTACAGGGGCCACACGGGCCAGGTGAGCCAAGGTTTGATACATTACGGGGGCCCTTGCTGGGGGGTCTCCATGTCCCATGTCGATTTTAAGAAATTGCCATGTCTCCATGTCGATTTTAAGAAAAGTCCATGTCCCCATTTCGATTTTAAGAAAAGTTCATGTCACCATATCGATTTTAAAGAAAGGTTCATATCCCATGTCACTAAGCCAAAAAAGGCCCATGTCGCCATGTCGATTTTAGGGGTCTAGAGCCATATTACGGGGGCATGTCAGGTACATTGAGGGGTGAGGCAAGAAGTGGGTGGGTGTAAAATACATTCCAGAAAATAATAGTGGTACATTTTCATAGGGGTGAGAGAAAAAGAAGGCAAAAATGATTCGGATTGATTTAAAGTGGTCGTTTCAGTGCGGTAAACAATTAACTGTTCCCTCTCCTTAAAGGCTAGAATTTAGGGTATAATTATAGAGCTTTTTTCATGAATCTGGTGGGCTTCCCTATATATATCGCAGTGATTATCGTCTTATCTCTTCACATAGGTTACTGCTGTGGCCATCTCCCAAGACAACCAACTCGTAATGACGGCGGGAGAGGATGGTGTACTGAACGTGTGGCACTTTGGCGTTGTAGCAGCTCCAGTGTGTCGTCTCCGAATCTACACCCCACCACACACTCTCCACATCACCTCTGATAAACGTACCATCGTGGCACTGGGTCACACTCGAAATGAACCAGACCGCCTCATGCTTTTTAGGCTAAAGAATGTCAAGGATATTACAGGATCAGAGCCACAAGGCACTTCTTAAGGTGGCTGGTGGGGATAGAATCAAAGATATTAGATGTTCGCCAGATTATCACCAGAATCCCAAAATGATATGTACTATTCATATATGCAATAAAAATATGGGGGTCCCAGGCATATTTCTGAGATACAGAACTTTTACTATTATATAAGATTATACAGCAATATGCAACATAAATCCACAGAGTCATATCCAAAAGTAATTAGATTTCTTATAACTTCCTCAGCACTTAGATTATACACATATCTTTGCAGTTAGTGTAGTTCTGACATATGGTCCGAGCCATATTTTTAATGTTTTGGATGATTGAAAATTTTCCTTAAGGGAAATGGCTAGAATAAAAACATCTAGATTATATGGTACATTCCAAAGTCCCTCCCCCAACTGACTCTGTGGCGCATGTGTTACATCTCTGCCTTGTACACAAGAGGTCTGCTGTTCAAATCCCTATTCAACCCATTCAGAATTTTGCATATTTTGTTCTTATAATTTCAATAGAGCACAGGAGACCCCTGGTGTCCAAATGGTGAACTGACAATCCCCGCAAGCCACCTTAACAGGTGGCATCTAACGGGTTTCCTCTGCTAGTTTAAGGGCACCAGCTGCTTGGATCGTTTTGTGTTTTTGCTGCCAAAGCTGTGCATATTTTTGTATTGATTACCGGGTACAACTTTTATGAAAAAATGCACAACAGATTTTCTTTGTAAAAGCAAATTATCTATCAAAGCCTTGAGAGAGGATTGTGTATGTCAAGGTGGGGTTGCTTTGGCTGAGGATCAGTGAATTCATTTGATCAGGGCCACTATTAACTTTTGGATCATTGCTATAAACTGGTGGCGCAACCCTGTGGATGTTTTGAAAACATGTACATGCACACTAACTTCACCTAGGGGGTAGTCCCTTGTTCACTAGCTCCCCCTGGTGTGTAGCACTTTTGAGATGTTTTTAGTTGAAACCATGCCATGGATATGCTACATTACTTTTAAAAACTCTTTTAGCACTATTTTTAGATCTAGGAATGGTAGCTCTATTTTCATCTTGTAAGTACTCGTCACTCTACCAACTGATTTTATATAAAGTTGACAACAGAAAATTTAATGTGTTTTGTTGATGTCAAATTCATACAGCAACACTCATCAGAGTCGCAGGAAGCAATTTTCATTGGGAAGGGCATAATTCAGGGCCCTCTCTGTGATTCAGGGGGCCCAGCCCCCCTTTTTCTATACCGCTGCCTAGTGACCCGGGGCATTCTCTTACACTCCAAGTATCCATTACCCGAAGAGACATTGTCATATTCAAATTTTATAAAATCTGTGTAGATTTTATTATTCCCAATAATTGATGAAATAACTCGATAGCGTTTCAGTGTAGTACCCTAAAACGGGGCTATTTTGGCCAGTTTTTGTGGTTTTCTTTGGATATTTGCTCCAATTTTTCACTGTTTGCAATATACTGCAATTTTCTCATAAGAACTAATCTAAACACTTGTACTATGAATGAAATTATATTTAAAATCATTTGAATCATGGAAAAAAGGCCAAAAACAAGGGCCCCTTACTTCGGGGCTATTTTTGCCACCTGGGTAGCCATATTTGACCATACACCATTTGCACAATTTTTTTTTATTATGGCCTATTGGTTAGAAAAATGACATCATAGTGATACTCATGCATGCTTAAGATTATTGAAAAGTGATTTCGAGCTTCCCAGAGGCTACACCATGCTTTGTTCCATCGGCATATTTTGAGGTGAGATATGCACAGTATTCACCAATATGATATATATATTTGGCGATTCCTACCACAAAATTGAACCATGTTTAAGACCATCACCTTTTGGTCACCTCTTATTTCACTTTTTCATTCACAAATCTTCACTAAACATCTCATTTCTTATGTGAAATTAACTGTAGAAATTGATTAAGTAGTTATTCCAAGGTAAAATGAATTTTTACCTCCACTTATAAAGGAAATCATGTGACCAATATTTGTAAGTGGCTACCGACCAAAATAGCCCCATATTACCTAAAATTGAGCATTTTCAGTAAATGAGCAATATTTTTATGGAACTTTTACTTATTTAAGTCATTTCTAGCTATTATTTCATGACTATCTGTGATAAAGTTCGAGGTATGATGAATTTTTTCATAAATCTTGAGGTCATGTGACCTCAAAATGGCCGCATGCTCGGATCATAATTGGTTCAATATGTTCATATTTTTGGGATAAGATGCCCACATGAGTAATTTGTAAACTATTACCGTTATCTGAGCATTTGATGTCAGCATATTAATTCTTTTTATCTTATATGGAGAAATACCTCCCTTCATGCAGAAGGTCTATTTGATGTCTACCATCCCATGATAGTGCATAATACGACCTATGGAACGATGAGGTGGAGTTGGGTGCCTTGTTTCACCTTAATAACCTTAGGTTCTGTTCTCATCTTGTACGGTTGGTTTCTAACAACACAGTTTACCCAGTTTGTCCCTCCACAGCTAAAAGGAAATAAATTGTACAAATGTATTTACATGGCTTCCATTATCTTAGACCTCACCTGTACCAGTTAATGTTAGCCTAGAAACAAAATCTAGAATCTTTGTCGTGAAGGTAATATAAAAGTAATAGCTCATATCATTATGATCATTTAATCATGTATCGGAGCCTCAAGGGTCCGGGGGAGAAATCGGAAACGCCAAACATTGTAAAGCAGAAAATGAAAATGAAAAAGCTTTTAGGTAAATCCTGAGGAAAACTGCCACGGCTAGAGAAGAATTGAGACTAGAAACCTTCCTACCCTTGCTTCACAGTGTACACTGCTTGCGACATGTTACCAGGTCTGCCATAGACTGGACCAAAATATCTGAAATAGGAAACCAGCATGTATAAAATGTTTTTAACGAGTCAAGTTATACCATTTCCCATTCATCTATGAACTCAAGATCTCCATATTCAACTTGAACTTGTTCTTAGAGGGGGCTTTCCTGAAACAAAAAAAAATCATATCTCGGTGAATTCTCTATCTATGTTCATGAAACTTTTTTTGGGGCAAGTATTACTATATTTAGATTTTTTGTCACCATTTTCCAATTTTTTTTCATTGGTGGGACTGTGAATTTTTTTTCACTTTAGCTCAATTTTCCTTATAGATTTGCTTATGTGATGTTAAAAAAAAATCACAACAGGCCCCAGGAGAAGGGGACAATGTCACCAAGGGTCAAAATAGCTTCTTGAGATAAAGTACTAGTGCCTTCGGCACTAGGGGGGTGCTGCCAGGACCCACGGAAAGTCCTTCTCTCACCTCCATAAGTAAGCCCTGTACACATATTAAATCGGCCATTTTGATTGTGTGCAGTCATGTGTAACTAATACCACAGGTGCTAATTGCCCAATCAGGTACCTAAATATCGGCAATATTGAGTGCTCCTACATTGGGGTACAGATTTAGGTATAGGGTGTTGTTGTTTTTGGTGTCAGTTCCCTGAGACAGGGTGTTGTCTGTGTTATTTGATGTAGTGTTTACTTTGTGTAAAGTGATTGGGTGTGAAAAATGGCTACTGAGTCTACAGAGGCTTTATATCTAGGATTATTTGGGCCAAAAACATGGATACCTCCGATATTTTGCTAGTCCTAAAATTGAGTACTTACCAATAACTGTCCATCTATATAGAGCTCGCCCACTGAATGTGCATTCCTACTGCTTTCTGACATTGTGGAAGTACCAAATGTAAACAAAACTCCTGTGCATACTGCATCATGACTGAAACGCACTATAAAACTGTCCTCTGCCACATTAGGTTTCCAGAATTTTTCCTGCACCAATCTTAGCGACTATGGTCTGTTTTGATAGCTATGATGTTTTTCTATATATGGTTACGAAGGTTTTTTTATGCAGAAATTACAGAGAAAATAGAGATTTTGTACAGAATAATTAATATTAAACCACAGTGGCCACGGCTACTGCCAATCTCGCCCAGCAAAATTATCCTCTTCCACAAGAGGTATCTATCACTTATTCTTCACTAAGCTTAGCAATTAGGGTCTCTTTTGATAGCTATGATGTTTTTCTATCTATGGTTAAGACAGTTTTGTTGTTTTGCAGTAATGACAGAGAAAATAGGGATTTTGTACAGGGTAGTATATCGCCACAGTAGTCACTGGCAACGGTCAACATAGCCCCAGTGCTGATCTCGCGCAGCAAAAATTTCCATTTCCACATGAGATTTCTATCACTTATTCTTGGCCAATCTTGGCAAATATAGTCTCTATTGTTGCGTCTGGTCTATATCTAAGTATGGTTAAAACGATTTTTTATTCAATCCAATAGATTAAGAGAAAATGACAATTTAGTACAGGGTAGTAGATCGGCCAAGTGCATTCTCTATGGGAGCGTGAGTAGGGTTTCCAGCAAGGTACCTCCAACACTACCCCGCAGCAAGAAGTGACATCATGTGGGCGGGCCTTATAGTCTATTGTATGGTTTCTCTACATTTTACCACCTATGGTGTAGTGTAGCAAAGTTTTTGTCATCAATGAACATAATTATTTCTTTTACTAGTGGGGATGTCCCTAACATTAATGTGAGAGTGTTTTTGTTTCAATGTGGGGGATCGGGGTGGGGTTGGGGGGTGGGGGCAACCAGTACAAATCATACATTTATTGAAAAGGTAAAACGTGAACAAGCTTTCTCATAAGTTACATTTAGACTATAGTATACCGATGAACATACTGTAGAGAGAAAGTAGTTACTTTGTGTGAACAGTTGCGGCTGAGGAGTCATGTCAGTGACCATTTTTATACTTCAAATGAAATCCATCACCTGTCACTGTGTACATATATGGGATTAAAACCTTTTATATGCAAAGTTTGACAAGTTCACATTAGGTCCTTTTAGGTTAGGATGTTTGCCATACTTGAAGCGCGCTGTATGAGAAGGGGTCTACAGATGAAAGGAAATAACGTAGACTGACCATGTGACCTCAATTCAAACTGTGACATGATGGTTGCGTTAGTGTGGGAAGATGGTAGGGCTATTTTAGTAATGCAAAGGGGAGGTTACTCAGGTTAGTGTAAACTTTCTTCTTTCTTTCTTTTTCAAATATCTATACATTCTGTTTCAAGTTTGAAGGGGGTAAGAGCCGTGTAATTTGTGTGCATATTTTGGACAAAAACAAATTAAGCAAAGCTCAAGCTTATAACAGATCATACCCGTTACTACTTAAGGAAAACACGAAAATCTGATTGGACTAGAATAACATTATCTTATATGCCATGTACCAGCTTTGCCTTTTAGATGAATAATAACTACCGATTGTAATCTTCCTGATTACATATATAGCCCTTCCTTTGATCATTATACATGAGTGCAAGAAATCAGAACCCCCACCCTAACACCTCCCTCTTTCCATTCTCTAAATGCCTCTATATAGTACAATAGCCATCAGCTAAACATGTATACCCAGCGCCATTGTGCCAACCCCACCTTCTTAATCCTTTAAGGGGCGCTGATGCATCAATGCATCATGCCCATTGGTCGTCATGATGCACCAATGAATTGCTTGTGAGACTGCTCGCCAGCACTTCATTGAAGCATCATGTCGACCCTACGGGGTTGATACATAAACTCCCAGAGGGTCGACATGATGCTCCAATGAAGTGCTGGTGAAACTGCTCGCCAGCACTTAATTGGTGCATCATGACGACCACAGGGCATGATGCATGAATGCATTAGCGGCTTTAAAGTGTTAATGCAAACCTGCTTCTTTGGGAGGGGATTATGTGACTTAGTCCGAACACAATGAGCTCTCACTAAGTCAACACTGTGCTAGAACCTCTGAGTGGTACCTGAATTCTTGTACAGGGTCCAGATTCAATATTTTGGGTAAATGTTTAAGTTGAGGTCAGGACTAGGTGCATGGGCATGCTGCAGGAGAATGCTCTTTTTGGGTTGGGTTGGTATGTGAGGGTTTCTTAGCATTAGTACTATTTTCAACCATTTGAAGGAGACATATATCTGAAAATGGTGGGTGGAAAGGAATGGCATTAAGGCTGCTTATGATTAACCCTGATGTCTCCCTGGGAATGTCTCCCTCTTGATAACTTTGTGGAATTCTTTTCAGTATTACAATATTTCGTATAGTTTGATCAAGAACCACCTTCCATGAACTACTGTGTCCTATAACCCATATACGATCCTTAATTATTCACCATTACAGAGTGAGATAATGTGTACATATTATAAACAAAAAGTTTGAACAAATCTGAAGGGAGTAAGCGCCACAAGGATGAAAAGTTCAAGTAGCCTGCCAGGAGATTATTACACGAATCTACAAGAACTGATGTGGAGACATCCTATTTAATAAAGTACTTCTGGAATGATACATACCTATATATGTATGAGATACTACAAATGCATATGACATCTGCAGTAGCGGATCCAAGGGGTGGCACGCCCCCCCCCAACATAGACCCCCTGAAATGGGGTCTTGGTTAAACTCTTAACTATATGGGAAATGTGTTGCCGAACCCTGGTTGTGCCCCCCCTAGACCAAATTTTCTTGGCTGTACTCCTCCTAGACCACCCCTTCTGGATCCGCCCCTGATCTGAAAGCAGCATTTGCATGTGTTGGGGGAGAAGGGAGGGGGGGGGGTGATGTCGGACACAATAAGCAGAAACATGTCCAAGACATGTTTTGTACCTGAGTTGTAAATATCATGCAACCTCAAGCTGAACTATTAACTTAAGACCTGAGAGAACCTGTATAATTTGTAGGCCTTAATTATGTTGTTTGAAGGTAATGGGTCATCGAATTGGTCAAGAAGTTGTGAAAAGCAGCCAACAGCTTGTTAGTAGTTTGTTTATTGCTAGATAATGTCTAATATACCATGTAGATTGGGGACATAAGTAATTGAAGCAAGTTTGGACGCCTATTTTAATTTAATATTCTGTGATTCATTTTGAGAATAGAAACAGACAAAAATTACCCTGTTTTTTTTTTGCAAACCATGTCCCTAGTATTATCCCTGTGCAATGGGGTACTTTTTATAGAAGGGCAGTACTACATTTAACCTTTTCGACTGTGACATGATAATCCCCATTTACAGTGATTTACAAAAGAAAACGAGCAACAATAACGCGGCTTAAATAGCCATGAATCCAAACATCCGACTCATGGGTTGTGTTCGACTCGTGGTCAATCTACCCTGCAGACCATGCCGTAGCATTGGCTGCCCTTATAAAATCTGACATAGGGAAGGAGAAGCACAGATCAGCAGGGAAACCAACCTCTCTGGGAAACTATAGGGAAGAGGTAAAAATGGCATGCTGACAACCTAGCAGGAGGGCAGGCAGAGTAATATGATTTAACTCAAATTAGGGAGTAACCCGGTAATAAATCCAGCCTAAAGGGACGTGTGAGTCGGTCTAATCTGATCTAATGAGATTTGTGGATTTAGGCTAGTTTTGTGCCTGGCTTCAGGCTGACTTCCCAGCTGGGATTATTAGTGATTAACGGTGGTTTAGGGAGAGTTGCATAGGAGTTAGGTCTAATCTGACTTGTTTGACTTTCGTGCACTTATCAAGCGTGACCTCTTCATATTGTTTCATGTTAAATGGTACACAGAGATTCAGTGTAATGTTTCTCTTGGGTGAGTAAGTCATGTTGATTAATAATATTTTGATTTAGTGTTTTTTAATACTAGTGTTATCCAACAGGAAAATATTCCACTTTGTTTTTAACTTTATATTTTTGTTTATGGTTGTACTTTTCTTCTTCAAAACATGAATTTATAAACAGATAACAGGCGGCTGTCATGGATACGTTGATGATAACAGAGCGATACAATCTTTATCCAAGAATTGTAAAAAGTCAATATCTATGATAGCCTAAAAGTATAATTTACAAAAGTATATCTTGGACATTTACAATATTCTACAATATTAACATCTGTCTAGTTATAAATGATACAAAAATAGTGTGTTTCTTATTTAATTTATGTCTCTATAACACTATATTGGTCTCTCTCTCTCTCTCTCTCTCTCTCTCTCTCTCTCTCTCTCTCTCTCTCTCCCTATCTCTCTCTCTCCCTCTGCATGTAGGCTATGTCAAAACCAACCTTTCCTAACAAAAAAGAAAGATCAAATAATAGGAAACAAAATTGGTCTCCAACCAAAATACATTTAGTCCTCTCAAATTACCGCTGTATCCCTGAATAGAACCAGAGTTGTTTATATACAATAGAATACCCCTAATTATTCTATCAGACAGACAAATTGGTCCTAACCACTTCTGTATTCATCTGGGTGTTGTGTTAAATACCCTCCCATTGAAATCCCTACCCGAACCCCAAAGTACTCCACCCTAGGCCACGCCTACTTCAACATGCAAGGGGGCGTGTATGAGTATATTGGGGTGCATGTCTGGAGGAGAGGGGGGTAGTTTGGCCAGGGGGGGGGTCCAGGGGAAGGCGGGGGGGGGTTAAGTATAGACACCTTTCATATTGTTGTAGTAGACTATAGGGGTCATCTATGGTATTAGCATTTTCTTTATGTATGTCCACTGATGCTCTTTGACCCTTTTAGTACCGAGATATATGTGCATTCAGACTCAGGTAGAGAGTAAGTACTGCCTGATCATGTCTATAAAGGGATGCACATAAAGAAAAGATCAACACTGAAGCACTGTTAAGGGTAAATGTGAAGTGAGAATAAGATGTCTGGTCTCTAAGTAAGTGTCTGTGAAGTATAAATAACCCCAGTCCCAACCCCCGCCCCAAGCTAGAAGGTATGCCCCCCCCAACATTTTTGTTAGAGAGAAAAGAAGAAGAAAGGCTTAAAATACCCTGAAATGTGTAAATATAAGGTAAAATTCGTTTTAAATGAAGGTTTATTTGAAGACAGGAAGGTTTTGATTAAAGGTAGATAATGTCTTCTAAAAGAAAGTGTTTTTCATGCAGGATCCATGATAAGACCATAAAAGCTATTAAATGAAAGGAATTTATGGATATATGTAAATAATAATCGTGATGCACTGATATTTATGGGTTGTATACATAGAAAATCAGTTCAGATTGTGACCGGCACAAAGTCATCTTTGATAGTCCCATTCCCTAATATAATCAATCGTCGTGCTACAAATCCAGGCCGAAACTATCCAATTATGGTGGATAATTAAGTTTATACTGGTACTATGTTGTGCGTGTGATTGTCGAAGTGTGATAAAGGGAGAATCCAGGTCGGGTTATCAGTTAAAAAATGATTATGTAAAAGAAAACTAAATTACAATAGAGGAAAAGTAAAATCCAAAATAAAAGATATGAGTGTTTGTAAACAGATTTAAATGTACATACACCTTATCAAACCATCGGTTAAACATTATCACAGTTTCCACTAATACATATTCATATATTCCTTTGGTCAGCATGATGCATGGATACAGCCTTGGGTAGTCTACATACCAAGGCTGCATTCATGCATCATGCTGACCCTATGGGTTGATACACTTCCAAAGGCCCAGAATGATACATGAAAGCAACCCTGGAGGGTAAACTCATCAGCATTGCATTAGTACGCCACAATAGGCTATACGACCACCACCAAGCATCCATGGACCTGGAGGTATCACAACCCCCACCCACCCCAGATGCAAGTTTGTCAACCTCCCTACCACCCCCTGACCCTGGGGGGGGGGCATCAAAGTAACTGAGGTGTCAATGTGTAGACCACACTTGACAGCTACTTGAGCAGCAGAGTGTCAAACAAGTGACACCTATAGGTATGAGGTATTAACATGTGACAGCTGTGCCTGGCTTGTTAGAAACATGAAATATAAGGTGGTTAATGAGGTGTCAAGTACCTGTGGAATCTGTGTTTGATGGAGGATGTGTGTGGATAGCCTTGTTTAGATCAGTGCATAGAAACCTGACTGAAAGAGCTTTCTATTGGTGTTAAGTATGGTTAAAATTAGATTTTGATTTATCCAGCACACTAGCTTCAGCAAGAACCACAAGTACCTTTTGAATATGGAGTTGTTTCCTGTAATTGCCTGCATTTTAAGCATGGCACCTAGCATAATTTCATAAGGTGCTAATATTTGAGGATAAGCATCTACGCCTTATAGAATATGATATACTTAACTCAGGGTGATGTACGTTTGGCTAAAACCAACCTCGGGTGCACCAAATAGCTTCTCTAGAGCTTTCAACTCAGGCTGCACGTCATACACGGGTGCACCTTGTATGCAGGGTGTGGCTTATATGTGAGGTACTATATAGTAGGTCATATCAGCACATTGGGCACAAAGCTATCTGTGAAGGCTTCTGTACAGAGTGACATTGTTGTCTGTGATCAGCAACTCTCACGCAACACAGGCAGGCCATCACTCAGGCCACACAAAATTTCTGTTGTGGGTTACTTCAAGGACCAGGCTATGACAAGAAGATTACATAACATACTGGATGGCTCTTGCCTATGGTATAAGCGCTACACAGTACCTTTTTGGTCGCAAGGAGGCATGAATGTAGCCCCATAGTAACATAGTAATTGAAGGGCTTTGGGCTGATAATTACCGTAAATCCCCGGTCATAAGCCGGCCCCGGTCATAAGCCGGGGGGCGAGTTCAGCGGTAATATAGAAGCCAGTTTTAGTGCATTTTAGACTTTTGCAAAACCCCCGGTCATAAGCCGGGGGGCGAGTTCAGACCCCCAACCCCCCCCCTTACACCCCCTAAAACTAAAAAATCTCACCAATTTTTGAGGAAAATTAGCCATATTTCTATCAATTTTTTATTGAGTTCTTATAGAAAACACATTGAAATGAACTTGTATGGTAAAAATCGTGGGGGGGACTTTGGGAAAAATTTAGAAGCCGGTTTGGGCCCAAAATAGGGAAAAAAAATCCGGCTTATGACCGGGGATTTACGGTATTTCATTTTTAGCTTCTTTATCTATCGTGATGTATAGAAATCTTGTGCAGGTCACATGGACATTACATTGGTGCATTATTCCATATCTCTTGGCAATGTCTAGATTCCGTAGAGACAATTTGGTGCATAAATCTGTAGCCCAGGCAATCTGTGTGGCGTGCGGCTGAATCCAGTCCCAATCAGCAGTGGATCATTGGGCCATGCTTGTCCATGCTTGGCCCAATATAAGCCGACATTGGCCCAATATAAGCCGGCATTGGCCCAATGAATCCTTGCTACCTGGAGTGCTACATGAATCATATCAATGCACCATAGCAATAAATGGGTGCAACTCTGAGGCAGTTTTACTATCTTTGGAATAAATCTAAAAGCAACGTTTCCTCAGCACTTTCTTGTTCAAAACTACATTTTTGCCAATACACTTACTTACATGAAACAAACACACTTTTTGAGGTATTGATTAAGGCAGATGTATTCATAGTAACAAACAACAAATAGGCCTGACCTGGGACAATTTACTTCTCCTCAACTCTAACCCTTGACCCTAATCTACAGCTGTATCTAAGAGCACAACGCCTTACCTGTAGCTACCATCTCCCCCTTTTTGTCTATTTTGAGTAGATTCACCTCAAGTTGGACACGAAGGTAGTTGCCCTCCAGTGATCATCAAAGTCAGTTTGATGCAGAATTAACATTGCCAAATAGATATAATGAATGCAATTTAACCAATTGGTAATTAACATTAAGTTGATTCTTTGTGTTCAATGGAGGGATGGCCGAATTCCTCCTGGTAGGTGGCCAACTTCAGGTGAATTAATATACCCCTACTGATAATATTCCACACTTATTGTGTGCATTTCACCCCTCCCGCCGGACTCCCCATACATTTTTGGTATAGTATTTAGTATATTCATTCCCCATGGGCATGGTATGGCATAAAGTCCCACCCCATTAGCATATTGAAATATGTTATGTTATATGTTATACTATGTCCATGTGAGCCTTCTCCCCGACCTTCCTTGTACCTTCTGTATCCTGCTTCACCCCCCAACAGCGTACACACATTCGCCCTTAACCATTTAAGGGCCGGACTATGTGTTCATGTTCATATTCCTTTGTCAGCATCATACGCCAACCCTGGCTTGTGACTTACCGGCACTGTGTCAACACTTCAGTCTCAAAGTTTCTCGAAGGTCATGATGCATTAATGCAACACTGGCCAGAGCTGCCTGGATCTAGCATGAGGGCAAACCGTGTGTTTCCTACGCATTACCTAAAGGATCAAACTAAAACATTGATCTTATAATACTCCTTCTGATTCTTTTAGTCCCTGTCTTTCCAACGACCCCACTCCTCAAAGCTATTGAATCTCCATTTAATTTTATTTCATTTCATTTCTGTTTATCAAAGGCCCATACTCATTCCAGGCATCTTAAATGGTAAATCAAGTTTGAACTTGGATTATCTGCCACGATGGTCTAAAGCAGGCGCTTCTATTATGTCTTTTTATCTTAAATTCCTCATTTTACCACATAAAAGGCAGGAATTCTTGTATTTAAGATCGACCATTGAATGAGACTGGTCTGGCCACATCTCCAGAAATGTTGCGCAATTTTGCTCATTATCTAAACTGTTAATCTTATTTATAGATGTTGAACCAAACACCCACTCCTTATCTAATTTTGCATCTCACTAATGTTGATATTATATCCAGATATTATCGAAAAAGAATATGTCCAAGATCCCAATACTTCTGAAATGGTCTGCTGTGTGTATATGGCAGCCCATATATGGTAGTGTCCTATATAACATAGCCTTCATAAACTGATGTGGACCGATCCAGGAAACCTTTACAAAATGAACAGTATACTAGAAAAAAAAGTTAGATAAACGTTTATGAATTGACACAGTGTGACTCAGCCGTGTGTTCAGTTGTAAAGACTGGTTTTACACAAGTTTGAACCAGAGGTAACGCCTTTACCATTTAAGGGCAGCTAATGCAGGAATGCATCATGGCGCACTAGCACTTCATTGGAGCATCATGCTGACCCTCTACGAGTGTATCAACCCCATGCCATTTGGCCACCATGATGCATTAGCACGGCCCTGATGATGCCACTAGTTAAGGCTAAATCTATGCATCATGATGACCCTGTGGGGTAGGTACATTCCTGAAGGACTGGCATGATGCACCAATGCAGTGCTGGGGAGTAGACTCACCACTACGCCATTGATGCATTCTGACTTCAAAGAGAAATGAACCTGAGTACAAGATTTGGCCCACAAAGGATAAAGACATAACATTTTACTCAAGTGTCGATCAGAATTAGGGGTTAGACAGGAAAAGGAAATGGGACGTAGATCAAATTAACTGTAACATATCATTTACACCATCTTCAACTTCACATTATTCAAATATAGGATGTCCTTTAAGAAATCTATTTCCTTCCATAGACTACAGCTTTTTTGGACCTGCTTCTCTCGATAAAAATATATACTGCATAATTCATGTGTTATAGTGAACAATACCTTATATCCACGTGGGTAACTTTTCTTTGACCCCTTCTCATTTGGCCGAATAAACGTTTTTGTCAAATGAAAATAAATTAACTCAGCAATAATCTTTTTCTTGGTTTCTTTCATTCACATACACTATAGACTCACACCCATACCTTTAGTAGTACTGCCATCTACATAGGGTTTAACCTAAAGACGTCAGCATATATCTTGAGAAGTCCACATATCAAAATGACCACTATGTTGTTATATGGCCCCATGAATCAACCAAGTTACTGTTTCTTGGTGGTTATGATGCAGCGATGGAGTATTCAGGTACATATTGATGGGTCTTCTCACCAGCACTGCATTGGTGCATCATGTCAAACATTCACGAATGCATCAGCCCTGGGGGGTGGGTGGTGTGTGATGTAAATTGTAAGAGTACACTGAGCCGCCTCTGCACTGACCCCTCCCCCCCATCCCATCCCTTGATCCCAAAGTTCAGTCCACCCCCACCCCACCCAACACAAACTAATAACTCTCCCATCCTCATGCACGGTGCATACATCTAACCCGTCAGCATGGATCAATTATCACAGAGTTTGTCCGACCATTTAACCCTTTAAGGGTTAATTTTAACCCTTTAAGGTTTCATTTTAATCCTTTAAGGGTTAATGAAATAGCTCCTAGCTGCAGTGTTCCCTTTGATCTTGATGATACATACATGTTGCGGCCCTGGTGCGTAACTCGCCAAAGCTACAGTCATGCATCATAATTATGCTGCCCCTATTAGGTTATAACACTATAAAGGGGTTATCGTGATGATGCGATATTGCACAATCAGTGACCTTTACACTAGAACCTTTACACGTGGTGCATCGGGATGAAAAGTGAACAGTATACATGCTGCCCATAAAGGATTAACCAAAGGTCCTAGGGTGATACAAGGGTTAACACTTGCCATATACATGTACCAGCACCCCTGATGGTGTTGGACTATGATGGTGATAAAGAGCTACCTTTCCAACCCCCTATCATGGATGAAACATCTCTTATGGAACGTTGTTTGATGTCATAGGGTTTCAAGACATGGTCCAAAGCCACAGTGTGAAGTACTGGATGGTTTCATGTTTGGAAGACCTCAAGATTGTAGTTAGACCACACCGCCTTTCCAAACACGATTAGCTGGGCCTATGAGAGAACATACTCGATGATGATAGTGTTGTTGTTTTTGCTTCTTTTTTCGATTTTGTTGTTTTGTTTGTGTGTATTAGATTATTAATGAAAGTCACTTTCAGAGCTGAGACAATGGTGTATCATATGTGCAGGTTTAAACAAAACTAAATGGTCAAATCATAAGATAAAATGTCCTAAGGATTTCATAAACTTACCTTGTTATTGGCCTAAGCCCTTTTGGTGATATTTCAATTTGATAGTTGTTTAAAATCCAATTGGCTGTGATGGCTTAGATGATGTAGTTTACCGCCTTTCTGATGGTCTTGTTACTCTTCTATGACCTCTAATGTAAATATAGATCTGAATGTATATATTATGTATGTGTTTATTTTAGCACTCTAAATAGTCACTGTGGCCAGGAGCAGGCAGGGTGGCCAGATAACCAAAGTCTCTTATCGGCTGAAGATCAGGTCCCCAATAATTGTAACACTGTTATAAAATCACATATAGATGATGGGTCAGGAAATCACTGCTTTAAGTGTCAAATTTTCCCTTTTTTCTCTTGGTAACCCCATCCAATGTGTATTGCAGTAAGGTGAATAGGTACTGGAGCGTTTGGGCTGCTGTCTCCAACCTATCTCCACCTCTCTGTGAGATCCTCCAGGTGTTCTCATTCACTGCGTCACTCCAGTGTGTAATAATCCAGGTGTGTCAATGTGTCAACCTCCTCCAGCTGTCTACAGCTGCTGCTCCAGTGTCCAGGACATCCTCCACGGTCTCCTCAAACCCTTTGGTTAAGCCTTAAGGCCTACAGGAGAAAAGTGTCTATAATATGGATATGTACAGGAGGGAGTAGAGCTGTAACACTAGCCTGAGTAGTAGTACTACTGGTAGTAGTAGGAGTATTGGTGTTATTAGTATGGCAGTTTCACATGGAGGGTGGAGGCTTGGATCTGCCGACCACTGGCAGGAACTACTACCACTGCTGTTCTGCTATGGTGGATTGGGACCCACTAAAGGTATGGAGTTCTGAAGGGGTGGGGAGTGTATGGGGAGGAGAGGGGAGGGTGCAGTTGGGAGGGGGGGTGAGTGTCACGGTCTGCTAATCATGCAGAACGGGTGGAGACTTGCAAGCACACTGGATTCCTGTGCAGGTTTGTTATTCATATTGTATTATGACTGGGAGACCACAGGCGATCAGTGTCGATGTTGAAGGAGCAGGTATGTTTTAATGGAAAATTTATTTATCAAAATGTAGTTATCTTTTTCTTTATGATATTGTATACTCAAAAGAGCAGTGTTATTGGTGGAAAGGGACATTATCTTATTAACCTCATAACAACTCTATAATACCAATTCACTGATTTGAGTCTGCATCGGATTCTGAATGAGTTAGGCCCAAGGCTGCCACCTTGTGTCTGTTTTATGAACTATATATATTGTCTTATTTGATAGGCCACCGGATATGTAGAAGGGGTAAGGTGGAAATTGGTATCATTGGATTTCCAAAACCTTTGTCAAATTCAGACAAAGTCCCCCTTACCTTCATCTGGATAGGAAGATGCTATGTTGTGATAGAGTTCATGTAAAACATATGTAGACCTATGTCCTTTTTCTCCTTCAACATATTTCTTTAAGAGTCCAGGAGAGCCACATGGTGTCTTAATGCTTGCTTTACAGACAGTAACGCCTCTGCCCCTCTCCTGTATAGGTGGTATTTGCACTGGTACACTTTAATCCAAATAAAACAGCACAATGCTGAAATATGGCCACATAAGGAAAACATGTCTCCAGGAGTAAATGAATTTAAAAGTTTAGTAACAGGCTGTAATGGTAGCATGTCATTTTACTGGAAAAGCTAAAGTTTTATTGAAAAACACCCAAAGAAATTTGACGTGTTTACCATCATGAAATTTGTTCTAGAGGGAATTTTTGGATCTGTTTTCAGTTTTGAATTCAAACCCAGGGTCACATTTATGCACCCTGGGTACATTGCCCATGATGACTGCGATCATGCATCACAACAAGTGGTATTGACACACAGTGCCGCCTTCAAAGGGTTAACACAGGATATCCTACTTAAATGCCGCCTTCAAAGGGTTAATACAGGTTATCCTACTAAAATGCCGCCTTCAAAGGGTTAATACAAGTTATCCTACAAAATACGGCCTTCAAAGGGTTAATACAGGTTATACTGCTACAATGCTGCCCTCAAAGGGTTAATACAGGACCTGCTACAATGCTGCCCTCCAAGGGTTAATATAGGTTATCCTGCTACAATGCTGCCCTCAAAGGGTTAATACAGGTTATCCTGCTACAATGCTGCCCTCAAAGGGTTAATACAGGTTATCCTGATACAATACCGCCTTCAAAGGGTTAATACAGGTTATCCTGCTACAATGCTGCTTTCAAAGGGTTAACACAGTGACATGTACTGGGAATAGGGACCTTAATGCACCCTGCACTAAGGGCCCTTTTCGCAGATCCTGCCACACTGGTTATCCTCCTACAATGCCGCCCTCAAAGGGTTAATACAGTTTATCCTGATACAATGCCGCCCTCAAAGGGTTAATGCAGTTTATCCTACTAAAAAGCCACCCTCAAAGGGTTAATACAGGTTATCCTCCCACGTGTCATGGCGGTGTGATAGGTAGTTTCCTGGTGTCCTTCCCATTTCCGCCTCTTTATTTACTCTCATAAACACAAATTTTAACATATTCTATAGCCTCTCTCACACAGGTTACTTTACTGAATTATCATGCCATATATGACATATACAGAGCCCATAACCCTTTAAAGACATAATTGTGAGCCAGCAAGCAGAAATGGGGGTTCCTGCGGGATTTAGTACCTGTTTTAGCCACCAGGGGACACCACTATGGCCTAGAATAGGAAAAATATCCCTAAAACTATTATAGGGTACTTTTTTATGGAGAATTCAATGATTTTAGATAAAACGTTCTATTTTGGGTGGAAAGGTTCCAAATTAGACATGTAAAAACAATGTTTTTGGGCCTAAATAGGCATTTTTGTTGATATATGTTGCCATGGAAACATGACATTCAGGAAAATCAATTATCCCATTTGAAAGAATTTTTCACTTGGTTTACTATGGTGAAAACAGAATGAAAATACCATTTCTAGATCAAAAGTTATAGGCAAAAGAATAAAAATGAATGCTAATTTAGCTAATTAGCATAAATTATGCTAATTATATATGTATCTCGTGAATAATTAGGCAAGAGCTTATTGCCATTCAGGAAATGGTCACACCTACCTAAGTTTAGCAAGCCATTCCTCTAAAACTAACAGGAGTATCTTCTCTTGCAATATATCACTGAAAAGCCAGTGATCTGAATTTTAAAGATGACTTTTAGCACGGAGCCCCCTTTCTCCTTGCCTCTACACAATTATGCTTTGAAAATTATTCCCACTGGCCATAATGGTCCCCAATGAGTCCAGGACTAGCCTACATTCAGACATCGCTAGGGCCATCATGATGCATGGATGTCAAATGGTTAAAATGATGCATCATAAATGCAGTCCCGGTGAGTATCCATCTTTTTAATGGGATAACTTCGATGTACACCATGACATAAAGCAGTTGCCTGAACAGTGTACTGTATCGGTTTAGTGTGAATCAGCAAAGGTATGCAATTATCACAGGCACGTGTTTGATTTGAATTAATAGTTTTACTTCACCATGAGCGTTTATCCAAACACAATCGTCACCCAAACTCATTTTGTCTCTTTGGGGGTGGGGGATCTCTAGATATATTATTTTTTGCCTGATTTATCTATTGATCTATTTGGACGAAATGTCAATTCTTTTCTAGTGCCTTTGGTATTCAATGCCCCCACTCCTTTTTCTCAAATTACTAGATCGGCTCTTGTATATGCTATTTACCTTTGGAATTGATAGTACAAGTAGCTAAGGACTTCCAAAAATGCTAAAAAATAGTCCCATACTCCAATACATGTATAGGTAATTATGTACAACTTGATGTTCATTTCACCCCAAAATTTTCATAAATCAGCTTACAATTTGCTATTGACATTCAACATCCCACTATATAAAGTAAGGGTAAGAGGTATGTCTTCTTTAGTAATAATAGTGATTTTGTACCGAAAATGATTTTGGCGCATGAACAAAAATAAAACTCCCACAAGACTCGTTGTTTGAAATTGACCACTCTCTAAAAGGTACAGTAAAAAGGATCTCCACGGAAGAAATCAGTGTGTCACGATTCTGGTGGTATGTAAACATATCCACTGTTACAAACGCAGGAACCGACTGCTCGGATGTGTATCTCCTGCAATTTATATATATATATATATATACATACATACATAAATACATACATACATACATACATACATATATATATATATGGAACTATATACACTCGTGTATATTTATATAATTAACCGCGGATGGTTAGGGACTACTTGCAGCGCGTAAGGATACCAATGATGTCATAGTATGACGTCATAGTCAACAACCCACTGGTATAAAAGAGGTGGTTTCAAAGTAACCGTCAATTGGCTCGATTCACCTGTACAGGTAACACCATGCTGGGTGTACCTTGAAAATTTTAAATTTTTACTATTGTTAGTACTATTGTTATTAATATTATTCTGTACTATTGTTATTATACCATTGTTATTTAATTATGCATTTTACTGGCTATGCTTGTTGTTAACTAATTATTATAGTGTTTTAATAAAGGCATGTATGGTGCTGATAGCCCCAAGGTCAGTAACCCACCAAACTCATGTGTTCTGTGATAGATCATTCATTACATGTTATTATATTAATACATTACTACCGGTACATCTGGTATTTATTATATTCTCTTCCATGCATTACCGGTATATATTTTCCCTGGTAGCGAGATAACTTATAGACACACATATATATATATATATATATATATATATATATATATATATATATATATATATATATATATATTGATCATCATCATATTAATCATCAGCACAACATATTTCATCGCTATATGCCTTAACTTTACCTAACCTCTACTGTACCATGTATATACTAAAGCCACCTGCATGGATACACTGCAACCTAATTACACGTGCCAACACTAGGGGGCGTGCCAGACACTGTATATATACTTGCTGCGTCCTACCCACAGGATAGGGAGAGTCTCAAACTACAAGTCCCTAACTACGTGTGACCATTTTGTCAACACTGACAATTGCAATCAGTCCCTTCCAGATGTCATCATATGTACCATACTCCATAGTGCCCATTTAATGTACCTGATTTATTCCAGCCTCTGGTTTACCCCGGGGGGGGGGTGGGGGTACCCTGCATTTATTATGAGGGGACCCCGAGGGACCTGCACTTATTTGAAGTATAAAATTACGTGGGTCTTCATATTTTAAAATGCCTTTCTAACTCTCACTAAAATGAATCCTGCGCTAAGTTGAAGACCTGCGTTAAAATGAGCCACTAGGGTAGGTGTGATCTGGGTGTGAGGGGCAATGAGGCTCCCTTGAATCTCTATAGGGCTTAGTGTTGATGCCCAGTGGAACGGCCATTGCTTAATTGGTCGCCTGGCTAGATAAGCACTGATAACAACCAGCCTGATGGGTACCGGGTGTTACAAAATGTACCCGAAAATTCCGCAGTGAATACAGGGAAGCATCTGATTGATTAATAATGTATCCTGGGTCAACCCTAAAGCAAATGTACACTTATCTCCTGCCTTGTCATACATACAGTTAGGAGTTCTAACTGCCAGTAGCAGCATCTGCTAAATACTAGATAAAGTCTGAAGATAACACAGGGGAGTGAAGTTTGTAGGTTTTATTGACAAAAAAGGGCAAAATGTGGAGGAATAAACCGATTTATGTCTATATAGCCTATACATAGTTTCTCAGATCAACTATTAGTAAATTTAAGAAAATAAAAACAATGATTTGAAGGTTATGGCCAATTATCAGCATGATGTACTAATTCTTTACATATGAGTAACTCAGGTTTACATGGGTGCATAATCCCAGCCACTCAGGGGTATCATTCCACTTAGGGTAGGCATGGTGCATTGATGAATACAGCATTAGCGAGGCATTCATCAGGACTTCTGTCATACATTAGGGAATGGGCATTTTTTAACAATGGGTGTGGTGAAAGTCCGCTGGTGCGCGACGAAAAAATTTTCCGTCCCCCGCTCAGAGGAGTCTGAAATTGTTCCATCCCCCCTTTTATTCTATGGTTGCGCGCAGGCTTTTTCGCTCGAAAGGGGCAAAAAAAATTTTGTCCCCCCCTTAGAGGGGTCTGAAATTTTTTTGTCCCCCCTAACCCACCAATCCCCCCCTGTTGTTGAAAAATGACCACTCCTTTATTAAAGTATAGCATATTACAACACTATGCAGCCCCTAAATGATTAAGGCCAGATGGTGGTCATATCCATTGGTCTAACTGCCCCCTTCAAATGTGCACCTTCACTAATTGAATAGTAAATTACACAAGTCCAAAAAGAAACATATATATATATATATATATATATATATATATATATATATATATATATATATATATATGGTCAATTGCATTGAATGGGGGTCACAAGCTGTACAAAATTGTGAAATTTTAAAATGTTTCGATCTCCTTGATATTTTCTGTCCACAACTTCAATACACGAGAGATATAATCTAGATATTGGGAACACTAATATTGGAAATTTATGACTTTAACTCAAAATCAATGTTATAAAACTAATTCCTATGGAAATCTACGTAAAACAGTCACAACATAGGGAGATAGTTTGTATGCCTTTAAATTGCAAGCTCCCCCCCAAAAAAACTAGTTAGCATAGTCCCATACATTGTCCCTTTGCACTAATAAATTGTCGTGACTATAGGATTATATAATCTATAATATTTCACACATAGATACATGTGTGGCACGTATGGTTCCATGTGCCACATACGTTTCTGTGCAATTTTTATACATCAAAGTAATGATAGACTCTGAATAATTGGTGCAATTTCATCATAGATTCTTTTACGAATTACTGATATAGGTAGCTTTCAATGAAACTAATATTATTCATCATATCCAAAAGGTAAATTCAAAATTAGGCTAAACATGTGGCACATATGGTTCCTCTCAAGCTACTCCACTCCTAGATGGAATTACTAGCCTACATTTTCAAAACAATGTTTTTTTTTTTCTGTATTGCCTCATTGTAGATACATGAGCTATTCTCAATACCTACTTAAATATGATATAGGCAGTATTGATTACTCTCTAGAGTACAGTGAAAAATGAGACACGTACAGTTCAACTGTACCTACACCACAAGAAATTTGGCTATAACTCCTAGGCAGTAGGTGAAATACTCTCTACAGTGGTTACATATAATTTCAAATATAGTGGGAAATGGAAAAATCAAAGTGATATTGATTTTAATGTGTTTTCTTTTTACCTTGCTTCACAACATTGGGGCACTATGAAAAATATGTTGAAAAATACCCCTAAAATGCTAGTTCACTATGCCCTACCCCTGTTATTTCCGTGAAATACTGCCAATTTCTTATATGCATCTCTTTTATGATCATCAGTTCCTGTAGTTGGGACCATAGAATGAAGTAGTATTGGCTTACTTTCTCTCTTTCTTTTCTGTCCAGTGTCATGTTAGCCTTCTCTAGCGGTAATCACTTCTAAAATGCAGTCCGTCAAAATATTGCTTTGCTTTCTGGGTTGTGTAGGTTTGATTGAGAGTCTCATCAGTGAATAAGAGGTATTGTTCATATGCCTGAAAGTCGATTACTAAGCCCACATTCCATCTGGACCTTGTTGTATAAACTTTGTTCTTATCTCGGAAGAACACATGCTCAAGCTTCTCTTCTCCACCATCTACGCTGGTTAGCATGGCAACAAGAATGTAGGCCAATCTGGAAGAGATAAACATAGCACTCCCACCAGACTGTCCGATTAGGGGGTACAATAAAATGCTCTCAGGATCTTATTCTTTATTCTTCTTATTGGGTTTGCTCTTGTTTTCTCTACTTTGATCTCTTTTATCCCTTCTTCTTCTTCTACTGGTTCCCTTTTGACTCCTTTGATTTTTCCTTTTGCTTCTTCCTCTTTTTGTGCTTCTTCTATCTCTTTCTCGGATATCTCCCTAATTTCTTCTTTTTGAACTTCTTTTATATCTTGCTCTCTTCCTCCCATTTCTATATTCTCTTCCTTCTCGACCTTGAAAGGGTTGTCACCTATGGCACACCGAGGTGAGCATGTCAACTTCTCCATGCTATAAGCTATGTTTACTTCATGTTTGATTTTCTCCTCTCTCTCCCCTTGCCTCTATTTCTTTTATTTCCTCCTTCCCAGCTACTTCTACTTCTCCCTCCTTTAACCCTTCTTCAACCTCGACCCTTCTGATCTTGTCAGGATGATCATCCTCATCGCTAGAAGATCTTAGTCTCTTCTCGCCACAAGAACCAGAAGCAGATTGATGTTCTATTATGTGGTACTTTGCGGTACTCTCCATAACTAGAACTTCTTCTCCTCTTACTAGCAATGGTGTTACCACCTACTGTCCCGCTTGCCTCCTCCATACTCTCTTCTGATGGTATTGGTGGTCCTATGAGGGAAGTTCTAGGAAAAGATACGTCACCCCTTTAGGGGAGTACACAGCCAGCCTGATTTTCACTTCATCAGGATAGTCTGTTGTGGCTGCAGAATGCTCTATCATGCGCACCCAATCCTTATACTGTTTAGGATCTCCCTTAAATATGCAGGTATTCCACTTAGAAGCTGGGTCACTACCAGTTCTCTGGCCATGCCCTTGATACTTTGAACAATAGGTCCTTCTGCTGATGATGGTGAGGCGGGAATATTGGGGTGTGCCTGAAGTTCACCTCTGAGACGGTTCACCTTGTGCTGATATTCCGCAACATCTTGGGTGTGCTGGTGCTTTAGCTGCCCCCCCCCAGGATTGTACCCCATTTACTGTCTTATCCATCAATCATTTCTCCAGAGCAACCTGAGGACAGCACTAAATAGATGCCACAGCTAACAAAACTAGCTGAAAATTAATGAAGGTTTTAAATCTGTATGTAATAAGATAAAGGTCCTTGTCAAATCAATACAGCAAAATATTGGAGATGATGGAAAAGAGGTGATAGTTAGGGAGAAATTACGATTTCGAGTAGACAAGCAGAAAATGCAGAGATTCGACCCCCCAACTTCAAATACATATCTACCAATGTAAAGCGGGTCCAGTAGGTACATGTATCCCAACTAGGCCTTTCAAGGCTTAACTTGAAAAATAGAAAAAAAGTTGGGCGTCAGAATCAAACCTATTTCAACACTGAATGAACTGTTGACATGCAAACATTGCAAATGTTGATTCAACATTGAATCAACATCTGTGTGCCCACTGTGAACTAAATGGGAATTGAAATATGGTGAAAGCACTGGTTCTTAAATAAATCTAAATTGTTGTATAACAAGATTCTTTTACATGAAAGTGGCACTGCTGTTACTACTGTTGTCACTGTATTCCTTATTTGATAAAGGACAGAAAAATATTTTATTTTGAGTATCAGAATTCTTTTTTTATTTTCATATCAAAAGTCTCTGCTTTCTGTTAGACTTAAGTACAAATCTTCTATGATAACTCCAGGGTTCCACAATGAACTATAACATCAGTCATTGATTTCAACAACAACCAACTTGGCAGAAAAATAAAACCTTTTTTTTATGTTAGAAATGTGTGTGATGTCTGAATGACATCATCTATGAATTTATTCACTTTAACATGATTTTCTCTAATTCCTTATTGCCATATAGATATGCCATAACGTTCTAACCAAGTGTGTCCATTTTGTCAATACTGGCAATGAGTCCCTTCCAGAAGTCATTATATGCAGGCCTGAGGTTGTAAATGAATGAAAAGTTTCTAAAGCCATAATGATGGAACATGATTTTATGTCTTTAGCGTTGGTTCAGTTGTCATCAGTTGAGTGAATTTTTTCTAATCCAATTATTTATATTATTATTGCAAAAGTATAGGAAAAAATGGTTGGATTAGCATAAGTCTAGAGTGTAGGGGTCAGCGAAAACGAATCTGGAAATACCGAGACTCCAATCCCGGGACCTTCCAACTTGCAAACAGATGCTCTACCACTGAGCTACACCGAGGACATGTGATTACCTGGTGACCAACCCCTGTGGGCCAGCCAACCAGACATGGGGAATCACATTCCCCTACAAGAGAATAATATATCAGTGGAACCAGCACTTAGGTAATATGAAGAAGTGCAAATCCAGGCAAGTGTGCAGTGCTCTGCCACTTTTTGTAAATGTGACATGTACTGGTTGTCAATATGAAAATCAAATTTCATTATAATTTCAAAGTTTTTAACTTGATTGCTGGTCACTTAGAGAAACCAAGTCTCCCTATATTTCTCCAGTTTGGTTCAGGAGTGGGTATGTGGAATACAGATCAATGCCCAGCCTATGCATAGTCTCTTACTTTAACTCTTAGTATGTTGAGTAGAAATAAAATAAGTATGGTGTGATGGCTGTGGTCATTTATCAGCATGATATTCTCATGCTTTGCATGTGAGTAACTCATAAATATGTAGAGGTACGTATTGTTTAACCATAGAGTTGGGTACCGTCTGGCGTGGCGGGTGAGTCGAGTCGTCGGACGTTCCTCAGGTTCCGGATAGGTGGCAGCACCGATCCGGGTCTGTGGGGACATCTGACGACGAACACCTGGGTCCTTATATAAAGCCCAGGGCTCAGCCGCTACGTCAGAGGCCCTTCTGGCCTCCGCAGAATGTAGATCACCATTAATCATTATTAGCTGCCCCTTCTATACTATCCGGCAGCCGTGAGTGTGCATTAAGTAATAAATCTAACCGTTGGCATACACTTGAAACACTGTCTTACTCTTTCTTTCCGAATCGTAAGACCCGAACCCCCAGGTCCGTAAGGCCACAACCCCTTACACTGGTGCCGTGACCAGTTAATTCTGGTGTATAGCCCGGACGTTATAACGTCTGAACGGCTGGTACATGGGTTAGATAGCCTCGCGGAAGCTAACCCAGCAGGGCAATTAGTTGCCCAGGAGAATGGCAATGGATCATTAGTGCTCCAAACCCATTCAAACTCCCAAGATGCGGAATCTGCATCTTGGAGAGATCCCGAACCCCACTATAATGATAGTGAGGAAAATCTACCAGACTCTGTCCATACAGAGATAGGGTAACTTAATAGGCCAACAATCACTTGTTGACGAGTTAACTAATTCGATGTTCGAAGTTGGTGGTAGTACTAATCCAGAACATCCGGCACCGATGCCAAAAAGGGTAACATTCGGAGAACTACCTTATAGATTACCCAGACCCGGACTACCAATATTAGATTACAGCGCTATAGATGGCGACTTAACCTATGCGGTACCGGAAGGTGAGGAATTTAAACGACCGGATGTCCTGTTGTTAAATGAAACTTATGTAACTTTGAACGAGAACCTAAATACCTTGGTCAAAGCTAAAGATGAAGTATTCCATGAAAAACTTCAGCTGGAAGAGGACCTGACTGGCATGCGAAGTGAATTCGAAGCCAGAAGGAGTGAGTACATGAAGGAACTCGAAAATAAAGAACTAAAACTTCAGGAAATGAGAAAGTCATTCAATAAAGAATATGACAATAGACACATTCGTATCCAAACATACATAGATACGAACGATCAACTAAGTCTTGATAAGGCAAAATTCGAATCCGAAATATGCCATTATCAGAGTGAGTTAGAGAAATTGAAAATTCAGTGTAGTAAACAAGCTGAAGACAATGAAACCATCCGGGTAGGCATTATAGCTTACAATAAACAACTGGAGGAAGATAGACAGAAACTCACGAACGAGCTTCAGGAATTGCAGACTACTGCAATAACCTTAGACAAATATGTAGAAGCCGCCCAGCTGACTATAGGTGATATAGATCCAGCTGTGGTGTCTACAATGTTGGGAAAAACATCCAAGGATGTAACTCCAATTAGATACAACCCATTTGTTGATGACGGGGCTGATAAGAATGTAGTATCCGGAATCTATAAGAAACCGGATAATACCGCAGGTAATGGAAACGCACCTACACCAGCAACTCCTGTGCTGGATACAATAGGTCCGGCACCACCAATACCAGATTTGAGTCATAAAATTAAAGCGACTCCAACACAACTCCATACAGGGATGATCCAACCCGAGTATCCCCTCATCTGCTATATCCGCAACGGTGGCGTTCATGACATAGTCATGTACTCCATCCAATTGTAGCTTCACACAAGTTCTACCATACGTCTGCAAGGTACTGCCATCGGCCGTCTGAGCACTTCCTCCCGATTTGAGAGTATCATGTTCATCCGGTATAAGATCATAGAACCTCTTGGAGATACAGGAGTGGCTAGCTCCCGTATCCATGAGAAATTCGGCAGATCTTCCGTTAACAGTAAGGCAAACATACCACTGCCTTCCGTTTAAAACAGAGGGTATATCCGTGATGATCGGAACGTCATTGTTCACACCAGGAGTCGATCCACATCCTTTCAGGTATTCCAGACAAGGATGACCCGGGGGCAGGTGGGCACTACCAACCTGGCTAGCTCATAGCCGCCTGCCTCGCTACTGATATCGGGTTTCCCCTGTGCTCCCGTGGCACCTGTTATATCAGCTTCCCTAACCTTCCGGGTGTCTACAACCACCGCGGTGCTAGGCGAGTTTGCTACTACATGCGAACTATCATCACGGATGGTGATATCATGGCAAGATTTTTCACTGGGATCCCCTTCTTTGCCCGTCGGGAGACCCTCCTTAGTTTTCCTCTTTACTTATTCCAGAGACACCCTCCTGTCTAAGAGGGACAGGTTTCTCAGCCATACATTCGGGAGCATAGTGCCCCAGTTTCTGGCATCTGAAACATCTCCTTTGAGATTTATCAACTCTCGGTCTCTTTAGAGCTTCTGTTAATCCGGCTATTAATGTTTCCATCATATTAGTAGGAGCAACAGTGGCTGCCACAGTTGGCTTCGCCATAGAGGTTACATTGCAAGATTGGGTCGGTCCGGAAGCTGTTTTACCAGCAACGGATCCTCCCCTCCCTCTCGAATGTACCTTCCTATACCGCTTTTGTCGGTAATACTTTCCAGCTACCTGGACTGATCCAATATATTCTCCGTTTTCATCGGAGACATATTCATCCTCCTCATCAGCTTCATGCGAATCGACTGCGGCTAACTGGGAAGTCTCATATATCGGAGCAGGTGTACCTCTGTATTGAAACGGGGCTGCTCTTACCGGGTTAGGTCCTAGACCTACCAATCGTTTCTTCATGTCATGCCCATCTATTGATATGAACAGGTCACTGAAGGAAGTGTCATCCTTCCAAGAATCCCAAACTACTTGTTTGTGATCTGGATCCCGCAATCCATTGTAGAATTGTATAAACAATTCCTGTAGATAACAGTCATCGTCATGAGCCCAATTCGGACGCGCTTTTGATAGCAAGTCCTGTACCTCCAAACCAAAGACCTTATGAGATTCTTTAGGTTTTTGTGTCCTTTTCTTGAAGCTTACCCATGGATCTTCTCTAACGATTGATCCGAATAGGTATGCGGCACATTCGACCAATTGATCATAGGTGCCGTATAATCCGTATGCTGCTCTCCATTGGTTGAGGGCTACTTTTCCACCTTTATTCAACCAACAGATCAAATACGGCAGAGCTTCTTCTTTTGTCCAGCCACTACAATTGACTTCGTCGACAAAAGCTTGATACCTATCCTTCCATGGATAATTGGAATCATATGGAGGGGGTATCCGTGCCTGTCTACGTGCCGGATTATTACATCCGCGTAGTCTATCTGCTTCTCGCATGCTCCAGTTCATGACTTCCATGCCATCTGCTCCCTTTCGGTAGCAGTCAATGCCAAGGTTTTGGATACATTGGCTTCTATCAAAGATGGTTTGCATCCCTGCAGGCATGGAAGTTCTTCTGTTTGGCTACCTGGCATCTCCTCCCGATCCTGATCCTCCGGATCCGGATCCTCCTGGGCCGCCTGGAGGGTTCCCTCCTGGTGGACCGTTGTTAGGATAGTGTCCGGATGAACCGCTAGGGCATCCACCACCGTAACCGGCATTTCCAGCTGTTCCAGAAGATGCATACCTAGGGTAAGAGTTATTTTGATTCCATCCCTGATTATAGTTATTACCATTTTGGTAATTACTACTTCCTGACGGATTATAATTATATCTATATCCATAGGAAGTTGTTCTTGGTTGGTACGTGCCGCCGTTAACATTGTTTTGTGGCGGGTTTGGTCTTGGAAAACGTCCATCATTAGGACCGTCACCTTGACCCAGAGGTGGGTTCGGTAATCTTGGACCTGCTGGTGTACTGTGGCCGGGTTGGGAGAAATATGAAGGTGGTGTTAACATATGTCTCGGTGGTCCCGGTACTCTCGGTTGTGCCACGGGTGTATTATTGTTAGCTCCAGTAGCACTATCGTGAGTAGCTTTAATTTTATGACTCAAATCTGGTATTGGTGGTGCCGGACCTATTGTATCCAGCACAGGAGTTGCTGGTGTAGGTGCGTTTCCATTACCTGCGGTATTATCCGGTTTCTTATAGATTCCGGATACTACATTCTTATCAGCCCCGTCATCAACAAATGGGTTGTATCTAATTGGAGTTACATCCTTGGATGTTTTTCCCAACATTGTAGACACCACAGCTGGATCTATATCACCTATAGTCAGCTGGGCGGCTTCTACATATTTGTCTAAGGTTATTGCAGTAGTCTGCAATTCCTGAAGCTCGTTCGTGAGTTTCTGTCTATCTTCCTCCAGTTGTTTATTGTAAGCTATAATGCCTACCCGGATGGTTTCATTGTCTTCAGCTTGTTTACTACACTGAATTTTCAATTTCTCTAACTCGCTCTGATAATGGCATATTTCGGATATAAATTTTGCCTTATCAAGACTTAGTTGATCGTTCGTATCTATTTATGTTTGGATACTAATGTGTCTATTGTCATATTCTTTATTGAATGACTTTCTCATTTCCTGAAGTTTTAGTTCTTTATTTTCGAGTTCCTTCATGTACTCACTCCTTCTGGCTTCGAATTCACTTCGCATGCCAGTCAGGTCCTCTTCCAGCTGAAGTTTTTCATGGAATACTTCATCTTTAGCTTTGACCAAGGTATTTAGGTTCTCGTTCAAAGTTACATAAGTTTCATTTAACAACAGGACATCCGGTCGTTTAAATTCCTCACCTTCCGGTACCGCATAGGTTAAGTCGCCATCTATAGCGCTGTAATCTAATATTGGTAGTCCGGGTCTGGGTAATCTATAAGGTAGTTCTCCGAATGTTACCCTTTTTGGCATCGGTGCCGGATGTTCTGGATTAGTACTACCACCAACTTCGAACATCGAATTAGTTAACTCGTCAACAAGTGATTGTTGGCCTATTAAGTTACCCTGTCTCTGTATGGACAGAGTCTGGTAGATTTTCCTCACTATCATTATAGTGGGGTTCGGGATCTCTCCAAGATGCAGATTCCGCATCTTGGGAGTTTGAATGGGTTTGGAGCACTAATGATCCATTGCCATTCTCCTGGGCAACTAATTGCCCTGCTGGGTTAGCTTCCGCGAGGCTATCTAACCCATGTACCAGCCGTTCGGATGTTATAACGTCCGGGCTATACACCAGAATTACCTGGTCACGGCACCAGTGTAAGGGGTTGTGGCCTTACGGACCTGGGGGTTCGGGTCTTACGATTCGGAAAGAAAGAGTAAGACAGTGTTTCAAGTGTATGCCAACGGTTAGATTTATTACTTAATGCACACTCACGGCTGCCGGATAGTATAGAAGGGGCAGCTAATAATGATTAATGGTGATCTACATTCTGCGGAGGCCAGAAGGGCCTCTGACGTAGCGGCTGAGCCCTGGGCTTTATATAAGGACCCAGGTGTTCGTCGTCAGATGTCCCCACAGACCCGGATCGGTGCTGCCACCTATCTGGAACCTGAGGAACGTCCGACGACTCGACTCACCCGCCACGCCAGACGGTACCCAACTCTATGGTTAAACAATACGTACCTCTACATATTTATGAGTTACTCACATGCAAAGCATGAGAATATCATGCTGATAAATGACAACAGCCATCACACCATACTTATTTTATTTCTACTCAACATACTAAGGGTTAAAGTAAGAGACTATGCATAGGCTGGGCATTGATCTGTATTCCACATACCCACTCCTGAACCAAACTGGAGAAATATAGGGAGACTTGGTTTCTCTAAGTGACCAGCAATCAAGTTAAAAACTTTGAAATTATAATGAAATTTGATTTTCATATTGACAACCAGTACATGTCACATTTACAAAAAGTGGCAGAGCACTGCACACTTGCCTGGATTTGCACTTCTTCATATTACCTAAGTGCTGGTTCCACTGATATATTATTCTCTTGTAGGGGAATGTGATTCCCCATGTCTGGTTGGCTGGCCCACAGGGGTTGGTCACCAGGTAATCACATGTCCTCGGTGTAGCTCAGTGGTAGAGCATCTGTTTGCAAGTTGGAAGGTCCCGGGATTGGAGTCTCGGTATTTCCAGATTCGTTTTCGCTGACCCCTACACTCTAGACTTATGCTAATCCAACCATTTTTTCCTATACTTTTGCAATAATAATATAAATAATTGGATTAGAAAAAATTCACTCAACTGATGACAACTGAACCAACGCTAAAGACATAAAATCATGTTCCATCATTATGGCTTTAGAAACTTTTCATTCATTTACAACCTCAGGCCTGCATATAATGACTTCTGGAAGGGACTCATTGCCAGTATTGACAAAATGGACACACTTGGTTAGAACGTTATGGCATATCTATATGGCAATAAGGAATTAGAGAAAATCATGTTAAAGTGAATAAATTCATAGATGATGTCATTCAGACATCACACACATTTCTAACATAAAAAAAAGGTTTTATTTTTCTGCCAAGTTGGTTGTTGTTGAAATCAATGACTGATGTTATAGTTCATTGTGGAACCCTGGAGTTATCATAGAAGAGTTGTACTTAAGTCTAACAGAAAGCAGAGACGTTTGATATGAAAATAAAAAAAGAATTCTGATACTCAAAATAAAATATTTTTCTGTCCTTTATCAAATAAGGAATACAGTGACAACAGTAGTAACAGCAGTGCCACTTTCATGTAAAAGAATCTTGTTATTCAACAATTTAGATTTATTTAAGAACCAGTGCTTTCACCATATTTCAATTCCCATTTAGTTCACAGTGAGCACACAGATGTTGATTCAATGTTGAATCAACATTTGCAATGTTTGCATGTCAACAGTTCATTCAGTGTTGAAATAGGTTTGATTCTGACGCCCAACTTTTTTTCTATTTTTCAAGTTAAGCCTTGAAAGGCCTAGTTGGGATACATGTACCTACTGGACCTGCTTTACATTGGTAGATATGTATTTGAAGTTGGGGGGTCGAATCTCTGCATTTTCTGCTTGTCTAATCGAAATCGTAATTTCTCCCTAACTATCACCTCTTTTCCATCATCTCCAATATTTTGCTGTATTGATTTGACAAGGACCTTTATCTTATTACATACAGATTTAAAACCTTCATTAATTTTCAGCTAGTTTTGATAGCTGTGGCATCTATTTAGTGCTGTCCTCAGGTTGCTCTGGAGATTACATGATTGATGGATAAGACAGTAAATGGGGTACAATCCTGGGGGGGGGGCAGCTAAAGCACCAGCACACCCAAGATGTTGCGGAATATCAGCACAAGGTGAACTGTCTAAGAGGTGAACTTCAGGCACACCCCAATATTCCCGCCTCACCATCATCAGCAGAAGGACCTATTGTTCAAAGTATCAAGGGCATGGCCAGAGAACTGGTAGTGACCCAGCTTCTAAGTGGAATACCTGCATATTTAAGGGAGATCCTAAACAGTATAAGGATTGGGTGCGCATGATAGAGCATTCTGCAGCCACAACAGACTATCCTGATGAAGTGAAAATCAGGCTGGCTGTGTACTCCCCTAAAGGGGTGACGTATCTTTTCCTAGAACTTCCCTCATAGGACCACCAATACCATCAGAAGAGAGTATGGAGGAGGCAAGCGGGACAGTAGGTGGTAACACCATTGCTAGTAAGAGGAGAAGAAGTTCTAGTTATGGAGAGTACCGCAAAGTACCACATAATAGAACATCAATCTGCTTCTGGTTCTTGTGGCGAGAAGAGACTAAGATCTTCTAGCGATGAGGATGATCATCCTGACAAGACCAGAAGGGTAGAGGTTGAAGAAGGGTTAAAGGAGGGAGAAGTAGAAGTAGCTGGGAAGGAGGAAATAAAAGAAATAGAGGCAAGGGGAGAGAGAGGAGAAATCAAACATGAAGTAAACATAGCTTATAGCATGGAGAAGTTGACATGCTCACCTCCGTGTGCCATAGGTGACAACCCTTTCAAGGTCGAGAAGGAAGAGAATATAGAAATGGGAGGAAGAGAGCAAGATATAAAAGAAGTTCAAAAAGAAGAAATTAGGGAGATATCCGAGAAAGAGATAGAAGAAGAACAAAAAGAGGAAGAAGCAAAAGGAAAAATCAAAGGAGTCAAAAGGGAACCAGTAGAAGAAGAAGAAGGGATAAAAGAGACCAAAGTAGAGAAAACAAGAGCAAACCCAATAAGAAGAATAAAGAATAAGATCCTGAGAGCATTTTATTGTACCCCCTAATCGGACAGTCTGGTGGGAGTGCTATGTTTATCTCTTCCAGATTGGCCTACATTCTTGTTGCCATGCTAACCAGCGTAGATGGTGGAGAAGAGAAGCTTGAGCATGTGTTCTTCCGAGATAAGAACAAAGTTTATACAACAAGGTCCAGATGGATCGTGGGCTTAGTAATCGACTTTCAGGCATATGAACAATACCTCTTATTCACTGATGAGACTCTCAATCAAACCTACACAACCCAGAAAGCAAAGCAATATTTTGACGGACTGCATTTTAGAAGTGATTACCGCTAGAAAAGGCTAACATGACACTGGACAGAAAAGAAAGAGAGAAATTAAGCCAATACTACTTCATTCTATGGTCCCAACTACAGGAACTGATGATCATAAAAGAGATGCATATAAGAAATTGGCAGTATTTCACGGAAATAACAGGGGTAGGGCATAGTGAACTAGCATTTTAGGGGTATTATTCAACATATTTTTCATAGTGCCCCAATGTTGTGAAGCAAGGTAAAAATAAAACACATTAAAATCAATATCACTTTGATTTTTCCATTTCCCACTATATTTGAAATTATGTGTAACCACTGTAGAGAGTATTTCACCTACTGCCTAGGAGTTATAGCCAAATTTCTTGTGGTGTAGGTACAGTTGAACTGTACGTGTCTCATTTTTCACTGTACTCTAGAGAATAATCAATACTGCCTATATCATATTTAAGTAGGTATTGAGAATAGCTCATGTATCTACATTGAGGCAATACAGAAAAAAACATTGTTTTGAATATGTAGGCTAGTAATTCCATCTATGTAAACCAAAATGAACGTGGAGTAGCTTGAGAGGAACCATATGTGCCACATGTTTAGCCTAATTTTGAATTTACCTTTTGGATATGATGAATAATATTATTTTCATTGAAAGCTACCTATATCAGTAATTCGTAAAAGAATCTATGATGAAATTGCACCAATTATTCAGAGTCTATCATTACTTTGATGTATAAAAATTGCACAGAAACGTACGTGGCACATGGAACCATACGTGCCACACATGTATCTATGTGTGAAATATTATAGATTATATAATCCTATAGTCACGACAATTTATTAGTGCAAAGGGACAATGTATGGGACTATGCTAACTAGTTTCTTTTTTGGGGGGGGAGCTTGCAATTTAAAGGCATACAAACTATCTCCCTATGTTGTGACTGTTTTACGTAGATTTCCATAGGAATTAGTTTTATAACATTGATTTTGAGTTAAAGTCATAAATTTCCAATATTAGTGTTCCCAATATCTAGGTTATATCTCTCGATGTATTGAAGTTGTGGATAGAAAATATCAAGGAGATCGAAACATTTTAAAATTTCACGATTTTGTACAGCTTGTGACCCCTATTCAATGCAATTGACCATATATATATATATATGTTTCTTTTTAGACTTGTGTAATTTACTATTCAATTAGTGAAGGTGCACATTTGAAGGGGGCAGTTAGACCAATGGATATGACCACCATCTGGCCTTAATCATTTAGGGGCTGCATAGTGTTGTAATATGCTATACTTTAATAAGCTATTTGAAAAATTTCCTTTTTCCAATGAGAAGAATATCCTCTTCTAAAAGTAGTTTTATATTTAGTAATTCTAACTTAGCTCCAACTTTAAAGGGTAAATGATGTTTTTTAGTGAATAAATATTTCCCGTATTGTTTAATCCATATTTTTTTTTCGTTTGCTTCAGTTACTTCTGAAGGACTTATACCTAAGGTTCTATGCTTACTGTGATTATAACTATATACAAAATTTTGAAGTACATCTATATATCTCAAAGTCTTTTTGAAAGTAAGATATTTACATATTTTATCTTGTATAGTACGATTGAATCTTTCTACTATCGCACTTTTAGTGTCTTGTGATGTACTGAAAAATTTAACGTTATTTTCTTTTAAATATTTCCTGAATACACCTTTAAATTCACTTCCGTCATCAAATTGTATAATTCTAGGCTTAACTTTGCTTTTTATTAATATATTTTTAAAGCCATCTAAAGTGACGGAAGCTGTTTTGTTTTTTAAAGGAAAAATATAAGCATAACGAGAAAAACAATCTATACAAGCAAGTAAATATTTGATATCATCATAAATTTTCATCTTTTAAATTAAATATACTAATTAAATCTATTTGCCATTGATCATTTATACCTTTCACTATAGTTTTTCTTCATAAAAATCTATGTCTTATTTTTTTGTGAGAAGTATAGGTTCTAGTGTTATGAAGAAAAGCTGATACATCCGTATGAGTTATATTTTTCTTTTTTTTCTTTGCACTTTCATATAATTTACTTGCAGAACTGAAAGAGGCAGGATCAGATGGATTGAAAAATATTTCTTTTAAAATATTTTCTTAGTTTTTAGTTTGTTGGTTCATATTTTTTGACACATATATTTCCTGTATTACATTACAGAGACGGAAATCTGATATGCATGGTTTCGTTCTAATATATCAAATAATTTTTATACATGAATAGAACGATACATATAATCACGTGATTTTAAACCATCTCAATGTAATAGAAAGTGTGTCGATATATTATGCTGTCAGATTTCACGGTTATCCATGAAATTTTTTAAATTTTATTCATCATATAAAAAATGTTTACTGATTTACAGGCATGTAAATTGGGATGAAGCCACTTGGTTTCATGTTTCCATCCACGTTAAATATTAGACTTTTGTTTCCTGTTTTTGTTTTCCTTGAACTAGAATTAATTTTAGTTTTATTTCGTGAGGTATTAGATTGCTGCTTGTTCACATTTCTCTTTCTTTTAACTTGCACCTTTTCCTTCTTTTCTGCTTTTTCATTTTCATCTTGACTTAAGTCATCATCACTTGTATTATTTTCCACCCTGCTAGAAGTCTTATTCATCTTTTTCTTTTTCTTGACTTGTATTTTTACTTTTTTTCTTTGTATTCATTTTCGTTATGACTTACATTATCATCACTCTCTTCTTTTCTTCTCTTCAAGTTTTCGTTTTCTTTCTTGATAGGATGAACAATATTTGATTTAACATTTTTGGTGGAGTCATTTTTTTCTTCTTCTAAAGACATGCTGTTCGAGTCTTCATTTTCGCTCAAGTCTTCCATGACTTTTATACTGAAATTTTGTGCGGATTTAGCTTTGCTCTTTAGCTTTTCTTTCATGTATTTATTGTAACAGGCATTACATCTCAGGTGATTTTCATCAGACGTAAAAAAATGATAAGATTGAAAAGGTCTATGACACCTTATACATTCTTGTACCATTGACTCTGCACATTTTAAACAATATTTTTTATTTTTTACTAAATCAGCATTTTTACCACAAAATTCACATTTAGAAACCATTTTTTATCATAAAAAATTGAAAAGGAATATATTTAAAGCTAATTAGGTAAGTCATTCATTTATCTCAATAATATTTTCATAATATTATTCACTGCCATCATTTTCACTTAATTCCATTTCACTTTCACTGTTGCTATCACTACTTAAATTTTGTTCTTTTTCTTTCTTTTTTTTTATTTTTTCTTGCTTGTTTTCTTTCTTCAATTTCTTAATTTTTTCAATTTTTTTATAAATTTTATTTTTCAGTCGAAGAAGAAGGTCAAACTCTTCTTTTTGAAGAGATATGCTTTTATCTTTAGTCAAGTCATGAAAATGTAAATATATATTTCCTTTAAATCTATTTATATCTATTCTTTTCCTTTGACCAAAAGCCAAAGTAGGGTATTTTCCTGATTTGTTCATTTTTTTTCTTTTATTATGCCTTTGGCTTTCTTTCTAATGTTAATAAGGTGAAAGTTTTTTCAAGCTATCTCATGTTCTTTTTTTCTTTTTCATTTCTGGAAAAGGTATTTCGTTTCTTTTTCTTTTTTTCTTTCTTTTAGGTATACTATAGTGTCCATAAGCAAGAGATTTTATCCCGCCATCACATAAATATCTTTTATCTTCAAAAGGAGAAAGAGAAATCTTATGTAGGGAAATGGTATACACTTTATGTTTAAGACTTAATATTACTGAATCGATCTTCTCTTATTTTATTTTTAAATAAGACTTTTTTAAAGTTACTATGTTTTATTTCTTGTATACAACTTTTTTTTATGCCTTTCACTTTTTTCTCTTCTTCTCCAGTTTCATAAAGAATAGAATACATTTTAGGTCTTAATGCTATAAATTCTTTTATTTTTTTCCCTCCTGTTTCATCTTTGAATTTTCCTAAAACTTTCATATTTTTAGAGGAAAATAAAGGATGACTTTCTTTAAGATTAGAAAAATCAAAATAATTTTCTGTATTTTTTATCTTTTTTAAGAAATGTTCATCTTTAATGTAATAAATGAATGAGTCTGTATCTGTGTATAATAACTGAATAATGCTTTCTGAAAAAGCAGGTAACATGATATTATAATGAAAATTAAACATCCATAATTTTGATAGTTCTAATACTGTAAATCCTATGTATATAGGTTTATTTAAAAGAATTCGTTCTTTGTTATATTGTATACCTACAAAGTCTTTTTGAAAGATATGAAGTGATTTAAAATTTGGTTTTCTTATAAGTTTTTCACTTACTAAAGGATTAGAAGTTAATTTCATAGTTGATCTTTTCTTAACATTTTCTAATGTTTTCCCAAAAGTGCTGTTAATTAAAAGCTTAAAAAATTCTTTGTCAAAAGAAGAAGTAGCTAAGGTTCTTTTTGTTGTATTAAAATCGATGTATGGTTTCATCCAATCTTTTTGTTTGAATAAAAGAACTCTATGTATTTTTTTAATTTTCATTCCTAGGTTTAGATATAGCTTTAAATTACGGTAATGTATAACATAATTTTCCTTTTGATTTAAATTACATATCAGTTTCTTTCCTCCTTTTTTATATGAAATTCCTATGTCTTTGAGTACTTGTTCAGCATAAGTGGATAAATCTTCCTTTTTTATTTCTAATTTTTCTGGTGCTAAAGGAAAAGAATTATGCCTATCATGAAGGTTTGCAGGATAAGATAGAGTTACTTCCATAATATAACCTGTTTCATTATCATCTGGAATGTTACATATTTCTTATTTATTTATTTCTTTTTTTTCTAACCATTTGAAATCAGAAATAGGTAAAAAATCTGCTAAACATTTTCCATATAAATTATTGCAATCAATATAAAAAATATGTTCATCAGGTTCTTTTGCCATGGCATACCTGTGAGAAACATTAGTTATCCCTCCTCTTACACCTGTTTCTATGAAATTGTACATTTCTATGTCCGAAAATAAATCTAATTTAACCCCAGTATATTTCAACATGGCTTGATAACTTAAGCTTGGTGAAGTAAGAAAATGTGACGGATCTAATCCATAGTAATCTAAAGCCTTTTCTCTGAAAGATTCGAAAACGTCACATAAAAGCAACACATCTATTTTTAAATATTCTTTTAAATAATCTTTTAGGTTGTTGCATTTGAAAGCTTTGAACATAAAAAGAGCATGCTGGTAATCTTCGCTAGAAATGTGTTCTTTTGTTAAAGAAGAATAAAAATATTTTCTTGCAGGCAATTTTTTTTCTTTCAAAACACTCCATGAATTTATATAATCATAACACATAACTCCTTTACGGATAACATAAGGTAATAATTTTTTATCTTTTAAATGTGTAGGGGCTGGCATCGTTGTATATATATTAGTGCCGTTCATCCGAGAGACGTGTTCGTGTGGTGCTTGTTCCTTCTATGCCAGCTAGGTGTCGCTTTGCGATACCCCGTTGGTACAAGAGGGGGCAGCACCATGCCTCGCGTCCAGCTTCTACTAAGAAGCCGGACGAGCGGCAGAAGGGGACTGGACGTGGTCCAGTCAAGACGCTCAGTATAATCCATTGAAACTTGAATAAAGTCCTACCCGAGAGGTAGGGGTATCCGGGGCTTTGCCCAACCCGAACTACTCGTGTTGTGTTGGTATCTCTAGTGATAAGCGAGCCAACGAGCCACCCAACATATAAGTCGAAACGAACCATTACACTGGTGCCGTGACCAGTTGGTTCGGGGGTGGTGCGCGGCCATATTGGCCGAAAGCCTCGGGAAACCCGATGCGGATCCCCCCAGCCCTGGGCTAGAGGGATTCGAAGAGGATGACTTTACATCCCAGCATCTGTTGTTAGACTGGAAGCCCGGTCAACAACAAATGTACAATCCAGAGGGTGTCCGGACTGTTTTCTCGTCGGACCATGATAGCGATGATGGTAAAGCTATAAAGGACCCATTGGTCCCTAAAGCAACCCCGAAGACTAAGCCTCGGGATGCCGAACCGAGAAACTCGGAAAAGCATTACCTAGGCCTATCTTTGGACGAAGGCTTGTCTGACTCCATGTTCAACCCTGGAGGCAGCCGCAAGTCGATATACGGACGTCGGATGGGCCCCGGGTATAAAACTACCTCGGCCTATTTGAAAGCCAAAGAGCAGGTAGAGTTACAGGCTAAGAGGCAACATGAAAAATTCATGGCAGCCCAATTGAAAATAGAAGAGGAAACTAAATCTCGGATCGGCAAATTACGATCCGTTGAACAGGAGGCGATTCTAAAAGAATCAGACCTAAAATATCGTCTAACTTCCGATCCCAAGAAACCAGGATTTTAACTTGGATCAGCCCATAATATATTCTCCCGGAGGTTATGTGTATAACCTCCGGCAGATTATGTGCATAACCTCCTCCCACATGTCCCATAACCTCCTCCGAGATGTCACATAGTAGAATATGGAACTAAACCTACAGGCAGAACAATAGAGGGCACAGCCAAGCGGAGTATAATCTAATATATCCAGTAATAGCCATTTTTGCAACTTGACAGGCTAAAATACATCATCGCTAGGTCACTGGGGAGCAGTTTTGGATGGTAGATTGCCCCTGACTTGACTACTAGGCATGTTAATAAGCCTTAAGTCGACCGCCCACCCATTACAGTTTTTTTCCCATTATCCGCAAGTGACACTTGGGGCATGGTCACATTTTATTCATTTTAATTGATGTGGTACAACCAATTAGTAATTTTATAATTATTTCAAAGAAGTAAGTCGGGGGGGGGTGGTCGACATAATGTACCATCAAATCTAGTGGTCGAGTCAGGGGCGACCTACTCCACTATGGTTAGCTTTGCTGAATACATCTGAACAAAACTCACTTTTGTATTCTCCTTCTATTGTAGCCTTTGCTTGTGAACCTCACCCCAGAGAAAGGATAAAAAAGGCTGTGTTTCGCAACAGCCCATGCCCTTATAGTCTAGCCCCTTGAATATCTACATAAAAGATTATGTTTTGATGTCTTTTGTACCTAAATTATATTGTATTTTTCTACTGCAGGTACAACATCTGGGAGGTGTCCATCAATGGTCCTCACCATGTTAAAGCCCTTCGTACCTTGGAGGATGCAGGACAGGTAGGTCCTTCTTTTAGTGTGAACTGTTCTTTTACCTTTTCCCATAAATAATCATTTTCATTAACTTACCACTAATTCAGAACGACCAATGTGAATGAAGTTTCGTTTATTCCATATATATATATATTTACTTCTTGTACAAAACCCTCTGCATAAACTGCAGCTTATAGATGATTTCAGAGGCCCATTTTGACCTTTTGGATGTCCCAAAGTCAGGGTGTGACTTATATGAGGGATTTTCTATGTATTTTACTGTAAAGCGAGTAATCATCTTTTTGAAAACAGGAAGGGGCAGTGGGTTTTCACACAGAACAGTAAATAAAAATGGTGACCCTCCCCCCTTCAAGGTGCCAAATAATGTTGCTCCCCTCACCCCTCTGCCCTTTTAAGCCTGGGCAGGTCGTCCTTTGGCTTCCCCACAGCATACCTAGCATGCCTGTTATATGCCAGAGATCCTCTTGTGAAACACAGGCATACATGTAATACAGTGTTTCTACAATAATCCAAATCCTTTGTTTCCTTTACGCCTCCGATTTCCACGAAAGTCGTGACAAGGTCGTGCCCTTGCAATACATGAGCTCGCTTTTGAGCCACATAGTTCATGGAAACCCTAAAAGATGGGCTAATTTTCTAAACACCTAAAATAGCCCTTAAACTGTTGCTTGAAGGTTGAGTTTATATATGGTACATATTTTTCATTTTCAGTTGGAGATCCTGCACCTGTATAGGAATGGGACAACAGCAGAGGTATGGATGGGACCACAGGCCTACATCACTCTGACCCCATCTCTACTTGACCTTGGCATGACCATGCACCTCCCGTCTAACCCTCTGAAGTGCAACATCCCAGAGTAAGTCATTTCCCATACTGTAGAATTAAAAAAGAAACAACAACAAAAAACAACCCCTTCCCAAAAAAAAACACCAAAAAAACTAACAAAACCGTGACAGTCATTTTTGCTCAATATCAGATTCTATAGAATTAAACCATTCTAGCAGAGGTACCCCTGTTCCTACCCCTCAAAGATTTGTGGGTTAGGGGTCGTTTGAGATTAAGGACCCACCCGCAGCCCCTAACCTACGAAAAGTCCCTATCCCACAAAATTTTGATATATATAGGCCAATTTAAATTGGCTCCTATCTCACAAGATTAATTTGTAAGATAGGGATCATTTGTGAGATAGGGACATCTCTCAAAATCCCTATCCTTCAAACAGATTATCAATGTTATTTCCGTTCACTACAGCGGTTTGGCAAGATTCTTAGAGAAGTAAGTTGCTTCTCTTACACATTCACCTTTAATAGATAAGATTCATTCAGAGCACCTTCTTGGAGGCATGAGTGTATATTCTTTTTGACCCAGTTTATTCAGCCACCCTGTGTGTGCTTGCCCATATTGGCCCAATCGAGCCATTTTGACCCATATCAATCTTTGTACTGAAAATTGGTCCAATAGCCATAGATTGGGCCAAATTTAATCTGACTGAACAAAGCTTGGTAAATTAGATCAAAAGAGGTAAAAAGACCCAAGATGAGTCAAATAACCAAGGTTAGCCCACAGATAGAAAACTTGGTCAAATCAGGTCAATACGGGTAAAGGTCAAATTGGCCCAAGACAGATGAATATTGGTGAAATAGACCCAGATGCATCAAGTTGGGGATATTGGTCTAAATAGAGCCACACTGGCTCAAGTTTGGTAAATTGGGTCAAACAAGGTCACTACATGTATGTATGGGCAAAAATATGCCACATTGACCCCACATGGGGTAATTGGCCATAGATTGAGCCAAATTGAGTCAATGGACACAAGATATTTGAATTGGGTCGAAACAGATCAATATGGGTTAAAATATTGATTTTGTGATTTAGGAGCCATTTCTATTCTTTTTGTGATTCAGGGACCTCACAAAGCCCCTATGTAGCAAAATAATGATTTTGTTATATTGGGACCATCTAACAGATAGGGACTTGACCTAGGCCCTATGTCTCAAAAGGGACAATTTTGAGGGATATGGGCTTTAGGGGCCTCACAAAACCATAGGAGGTGCCAATTTAAAACTTCTGGAAATAGGATTCAAAGGCAAATTAATGTTATTGTTCTGTTGATTTATAATTAGGGATGAGACAAACTGAATGAAGCATCTATTCACAATAATTTAATAGTCATGTTATTATGTCATATTTTCTCTAAGGGGGTTTGGAAGTGCATGCAAAATCAAAATAGTCACAAAGGAAGCATCATTCACTGTTGCTTTATAAAAGTAAATTTTGTTATCTTTTTCATCTTGTAATATTTTGTGAAATTCACTTTGATGACACGAGAATACAATTTGATTTGCAGGAGGATAGCAGCTCAGTTCAAACGTCTCGATGAACGTTATGCAAAAGACCCCTATTCTTTTGATGTCGATGACTTCAACAACTACGATACTGTAAGTATCGACAGTATTTGTTCTCTATCAATCATGATGTATAAATGCAGTTCTGGAGAGTTGACCAGCCAGCACCAGTATTGAGTAGTAATAAGAATTAGTAAAAACTACCTTAAGATCTAATTTCTATGATAGATATCAGACCACAGAAACGACAGTTTTAGTTATACATATTTGATACCACAAAATATAGCACACAGTGTTATTTCTGATGTATTCTCTGGCGTAAAATGTGATACATTGTTTTCCTGTTGTTTTTTTTTCTGGGAAATGCTTGCTTATGTGGACAGTATTTTAGACAATAGAATACTTTTCAGTATCATAGATACTCCATTCAGAATCAATTCAAAATGAATGCAGCAAGAAAAGCTGATCTTTCAGTTAAGTTATTGGTAGACTTTCTCTAATGACAACAAGGCAAGCACATAGATACATTTTAAAACTTTATGAGTAAATATATATGAACCAAGTGGTTACCAAGGTGATCCTGTTTCCATGGCAACCAGTTCATATAAGTGGCAAGATAACAATACATACAATTTTTGGTTACCATGACAACCATGTTGGCATGGCAACCAGAAGCAAGTGTTTGCAACCATATAGAACAATAAGAATAGTTGGCATGTATGTGATATATATGTAACCATGACAATTGGAACACTATACATGTATAAGATATTTAAGACGTATATGTGATCCATGTCAAGTCTCATGGACACAAGTAAAATTAAACAATAAAACCCCGAGGGAGGGTGGGTAGGAGATTTTAAACACAAATTAAGTACTGAGTTGGGTGGAAATAATGAAACCATGAGAAGTGGCAAAAGTTGCAGGCTAGACAACCAAGCTTAGTACCCAAGCGTCCTGGTGGGTGGCGCTTTGATTCTTCCCACCCACGTCATTCCGTTACTGGGTTATTTTTAATTACCTATAATTGGCTGAGTTTAATCTGATGAGGAGGAAAATATTCAAGCCTACCAGGCAATACCCATCATTTGAAAGATAATTGTCTTTTGCATCTTCTGACATAAGTCATTTTCATTTATGGACATTACATAATGGCATAATGCATAAAAAATACCAATATTGTAAAAAACAACAAATTTCAAACATAATCATCCATAACTTAGGATCTAGAAGGGATAATTCAATTCTGTCTTCAGTTGTGAAAACCTCATGGACAGGTTAATAAGATAGAGTAAAGTTTTATCTAAAAAGAATAAAATTATGGCTTCCATGGCAACCAAATGTCAACAAATGTGCTACAATCAGGGAAAAACATTCTTTTTGGTTTCTCAATAAGGTCATTTTAGAAGGAAAATAGAGCATTGGCTTCATCAGAAAAAAGTTACTCTAGACTTGTTTTCATTTAATTTTTTACTCTTTTGGTCATATCTCCTTAAATATCATATTTAGACCATTTGTGGGTATGGTTTTCCCTGCCTCGTCACAAATACAACTTTATTTACGAAAAGGTCATACTCTATTGCTGAATGTTTATTGGCTCTTTCTCATGATTCTGTAACATAACGCTGATGTGCTGGGTGGGGAATATTTATCTGCATTTATGAGAATTTTTTTCAATAAAAATCAATTAATCAATCAATCACCTTTTTTGAAATGGCACCTGTTGTTGTAGTGGATGACTCAACTTGACAAATGGGAAGAAGATTGTCCAAGCGGCCTGACCTGTAACTACCACCATTGGCTTGTCATATTGGCACAGGCCAATCAAGGAGATTGTCGTAGGCATATATATTGTACCAATAGTATTCGATGTAGCAAGCTTCCAACAGATCTTGAACCAATAACATGTGCCACCTCTCGGTATGATGCATAATGAAGTGCTTCATTGGATCATTGAAATGCTTCATCGGTGAATCGTGCCGACCGATAGACACAATACACTATTGTATTGGCGGCCCTTTATAGAGAGTTAACTGCTTGTCAGTGACTCCCTACTTGGCATAAAATCTTTTTTTAATGTTAAAAACGATTTCAGTTCCTAGATTCCTAATTTTGCCATAGGCCTTTTCTTAAAGGTAAAGAAAAAAAGCATCAGGACATGTACTAAAAAATGCTTCTATAAAACCAATTTTTATCAATTCCCTAGTATTATGCAAACTTAGTCTAGCTCTCTGGATTTGTGTCATAAAAATAAAGTGACTTGAATTTTGAAAAAAAGAACTATTATGTGGCTAGGGTCCTGCGGACTTCCTGCAGGTGTTAAGGGTAAAGCATATTGACTGTATTCAAATAAAAGATCTTCCAAGGTATCCTTTTATGCATCCCAGGTAGGTATTATGCAAGCTAAAGTAATGACTTTAATAGAATCAGGGTTGGGAGGTTTCTGGACTGCTTTAATACTGGTACAAATAGGATTTCTTAACTGAGTTTCATATTTTTGTACCTCAGATTAAGAAGACTGGATCATCAAATGAGAAAATATACCTGGAGCACACCATCCATGCCCGAGAATGGCTCTCACTAACTACTGTTGGAAAAGTCATAGACCATGCAAGTACATGTATTCTTGCTGGCTTACTTACTCACTTACTTGACTACATCTTTATTCACTCTCAACTGGCCCTTTTCCCCTGGCTGATAACATATATTGTTTAAAGTCTGAAACTTGTTATATTTATTACCAAAGTCCCGAGTTGCCTTTACTTTACTCACCAACTATCCAATTGGGTGCATATCATCGGATCAACATTAACAACTTGTTGATGAAAATCAGTTGCCAATGCTAATTCAATGTTCTGTTTGCACTTGTTTCACTTAATAGCAACCTTACAGGCTACATTTGGCTCCTGCACCATAACTGGAAATATAGTTAAATTTCATCATCTGACTAGAAATCATACATTTATTAATAATTTATTTATTTTTCTCTTCCAGATCATTAGCGACTTTTCTAAAGATTTTGAAGTGAAAGGCCTTGTTGATAAGTATGACTTGCACATCATCCCCATCGTCAACCCTGATGGGTATGAATACACCTGGCCTACCTATGGTGTGAGTATCTCATCACCTACATGGCACTTTTGTTTTAAACCAAATAAACACACATGCTATTTTTGGTTTACAGATCTGCTAGGGTTAATTTCAAATGCAAAGAATAAGTGTGCTCTGAAAATGCTTTTAACATAGTTTTGACCTTATGAATGATAAAAACATTTTCTTCACCCTTTTACTATCTTCTAAACATGACTCGAGAATTGAGCATTCTCGTGAACCGGTATATTCTTGTGAGGATCACAAGTCATCACACGTCATGTAGATGTCTTAAGTTATTCTTGGGAATTAACCAAGTGGATTCTGGGTGCAATTTAGTGGTGGATTTAGCCCCCCGCCCACCTTTTCCCTGTAGTTTGGAGTATATTTGGGTCATTTAAGTCTGAAATTTAGCCAACAATAAACACTTAACTAGGGGTGCACTCCCTCCTTTTCAAAATCCTGGATCCAGCAATGGCAACCACAAGTTATCAGACCAATTCACATCCCTGATGCCAACCGTGATGGCTATGAGTCAACCCAGACTCATCACAAATTTTGCAGATTTTCATTCTATTCCATAAAGTTTAAGATATCAAGGGAGACAAAGTGTGCACTAAAACATATTTTTGACACTCTTAACGCTAACAAACCAGAGAAATTTCTTAATCAGGAAGATGTTGGGCTCGACAAATTTGCACCCTGTAAGCAAACTTTCACATTTCGCACAAAGATCTGACATACATATCTAGATTTCTCTCACCCTCTTTTAAATGGTGTAAATTTCATCATTCAATCTCAATATGGCTTGGGGTCACTCAATACATTGCAAGGTGAACACTGCTGCAGCAAAATGTGTTAAGTCATACTGGCCTCTAGATCTAGGTGTGTGTATAATTTGCCCAGTCATCGAAGCGAATTGAAATTTCCTTTACTCTGGATATGACTTAACCTAAGGCATGTTTTGATATACATTATCCAGCCCAAAGTTTGCAAACATTGTAGTTCAATAAATATTGTGTAGATGACTGATAGACAATGTTAAACAATATTTGACAATGTTATGTTAAGTAAGGGGATCAGAAAACTGAAAATTGTCTGATGGAAATGGCAAGATTATGGTGAATTTGAAATTTGGAATAATGAAAGAAGGCCTCTGGCCTAATTATATGGTAAATTTATGTATACTCAGAATCATGAGATTTCATAGCACACTTGTGCAGTATAGGGCAACGGCCAGGCTTGATGTAAATAGTTGGTTATCTAGATAATCCTAAATAGTCATGATAAATGTGACCCAACTCAACCAAAACCTCCCATGAAAAGATTTCTATCCTAATGCTCCTTTATTGGAAATTCGTATTCTCCTAGAAATTTAACCTACCTTTTCTTTATGTTATAGGACCGTTTGTGGAGGAAGAACAGGAGTCCCAATGCTGGGTCTTTATATATTGGAACTGATCTTAACTGAAACTTTGATTCTCACTGGGCCAGTATGTATATCTCTGATATGAGAATTCTTTTGTTTTCTGTGACATCCTTTGTTCAAATGTTTTCATTGAATGATAATGCCGGTGCATTGCTGAGGTCTGCAGAGGATGTCAGTTATATGATATAGTATTTAAAGACATATCACCTGCTGTTCTGGGTGATTTTTCAGTTCTACCAAATTCAGATGGACTACTTGCCTATTAGCACATATAGAAATTGGGAAGGCCTTACTCTTTATCTAACATAATATGAATAACACCATCAAGCATATCAAACAAATTTAATTTGGCTCACAGAAATAATAAAAACAGCAAATGAAATACATAGGCAATCACTGTGCATGCATAGTGATACCAGTAAACCCTTAGTTAAATATTTCATTTATTTTTCATCAAATATGGGTTTCCTATGACAAAGGGTCCTGTCAATTGATTAGGAAATGGTGAGTCAACAGAAATACCTTAAATTCATGCAGTATTTCCCTCTGAAAATTCCTCTGCACAGAACAAGGGACAAGTAATTTCACTGGGTCACCAATCTACCATGGGGCAGGTGCCGGGTCAGAGCCTGAGACTAAAGTCATTTCAGCGGAGGCTCAGGCTAACAAAAAGAGTATCAAGGCCTGGTTTGCTGTGCACTGTTGCCATGATGTCTGGATGTTCCCATATGCATTTAACATGCATTACAAGGATTTTTACCCCTGTGCCAAAACCGACAACCATGACAACCTGGTAAGCTATCATAACATACACTCTTAGAAATGCCTAAGAAAACTGTAAAGTATTCCACTGTATTTGTAATGCTGTGAAGCAACATAATGAAGCACTTTGCTACAAAAGATCTCTGCTGAAATAACAGTAAAATGTTTTTTGTTCACAAAGTATGCAACCTAATGCTATAACCAGTAAGTAGACTCCCCAGCACTGTGGCAGTGCATCATCCTAACACTTTGGGAATGTATCAATACTGTAGCTTGGCTTGGTGCATGAATGAGCCACAAGAACTGGATTGACTTACCAGATTGTGGTTTGTCATAACCTGATAAGGTGGTGAGCTATATTGCTGGGGCTGTGATGCAGGACTCATTGGATAAGCCCATGACACTGTCATATCAAAATGAAATTAAAATATATTTATAATATATTTTATCAATAGTAAAAATATTGCACCTTTTCATTGCACATGGCTGTAGGAAATGCAGCAATAAATGCCATTAAATCAGGCTGGCGCACTGGCACCATCTGTGACGTCATCTGTGAGTATTCATGTTTCTCATTCGATCTAGTATATAGATGGATATGGACAATTCTGTGATACATTTTCAAAATCGTATTCCAGGGAGATTATCTCTGTATCTATTCAATGTTATATTGATAAAAGAGAGATTACATTCACTCGATTTAGCTGTTATTTCTTTCTGCTATAGTTGCGTGTGAGCAAGAAAAGTTCATTTAATAAACAAGTTAAATCATGTCAAACTGAGTAGTCACTCTACTGCAGGGTCATTATGTCAATAACTTAACATGACTTTAGTTGGTGTTTTAACTCTTGACCCCCTCCTCAAGTCACAGCCCCTCAAATAGCCCATTATTCAACATATTTCATTTTGATACTTTTGATTTACAATTTTTATATTTCATACTGTCCACTTAGTGGCGGTACAGTTTTAAAGGGGTTGCATCAGGCTTTGATGCACTTTTCCATAATTATGTATAAATGAAGTCCTAATGAATAACTGATCACTGCTGCATTCTTACATCACACCCACCCTAAAGCGCTTGATACTCCTGAGTGGCTGCTATAATGCACCCGTGTTGCTATGATGTCTGGATGTTCCCATATTCAATGTTATATTGATAAAAGAGGGATTACATTCACTCGATTTAGCATTTAACTTAGTCAAACCAAGAGGGGTACTGATCCAGACAAGTTATACTGTGGGGGTATGGATCAGCACCCCTTGGTTAGACATGTGTTATGCACATGAAATAAAATATAGGAACAAATAGGACTTTTCTAGTGGATACACATGAGATATAATGTAGGAAGCCAGTCGTCAACAGTTGTTGACATGGTACCATAATACCTCAGATAGAAGGGGTGCATTGTGTATATATGGCACATGCAGCCTATTATAAGTTGAGGCAAATCCTATGAGGCACACCTGAGGCTCAATTTTCTCATTTGAAGTAAATATATCCTTTATATAAGAATATGGTCAAGGCAAATGGTGAATCTATCCCACACTGAAATAGATGTTAGATCTTCACAATGCCAATTTTGGAGTATCAACATTTGTCTTCTAACTAATGTTCAACCCTTGAGCAACAGAACCTAAATTTGTCAGCATGTAGACCCTGTACATGGGATGATGTGTCAGTTTGACAAGTTCCGCTATTGCATTTTGGTCACTTGGAAGACCGTATTATCCTACATTTCTTAGTGCAATCTTCTTTTTCTAATTGTTTTTCTTGTCCCACAGACGCGGCTACTGGTGACACCCCTGACTATGCCTATGACAAGGCTGGAGTCAAATACACATTTGCCATAGAGCTTCATGGCAACTTAGTTGGACCAAAATCTAAAATCCCTTCAGCTTACACTAGTTTCTGGAAGGGATTCATTGCCAGTGTCAACAAAATGAATGACCTGAATTAGAGACAAGAGAAAACAAGATAAACTATTTTGGTGTGTTCAATAAATGTGACTGAACCATATTCTTATGTTTAACTGTTATTTCTTTCTGCTATAGTTGCGTGTGAGTATGAAAAGTTCATTTAATAAACAAGTTAAATCATGTCAAACTGAGTAGTCACTCTACTGAAGGGTCATTATGTCAATAACTTAACATGACTTTAGTTGGTGTTTCAACTCTTGACCCCCTCCTCTAGTCACAGCCCCTCAAATAGCCCATTATTCAACATATTTCATTTTAATACTTTTGATTTACAATTATTATATTTCATACTGTCCACTTAGTGGCAGTACAGTTTTAAAGGGGGTTATACAATGTTCAGGAGATCCACCATCCCTGCTTAATTCTTCAGAGGTTGCATCAGGCTTTGATGCACTTTTCCATAATTATGTATAAATGAAGTTAATGAATAACTGATCACTGCTGCATTCTTATATCACACCCACCCTAAAGGGCTTGATACTCCTGAGTGGCTGCTATGATGCACCCGTGCATATATATATATATATATATATATATATATATATATATATATATATATATATATATATATATGTAAGGGGTTGTGGCCTTACGGACCTGGGGGTTCGGGTCTTACGATTCGGAAAGAAAGAGTAAGACAGTGTTTCAAGTGTATGCCAACGGTTAGATTTATTACTTAATGCACACTCACGGCTGCCGGATAGTATAGAAGGGGCAGCTAATAATGATTAATGGTGATCTACATTCTGCGGAGGCCAGAAGGGCCTCTGACGTAGCGGCTGAGCCCTAGGCTTTATATAAGGACCCAGGTGTTCGTTGTCAGATGTCCCCACAGACCCGGATCGGTGCTGCCACCTATCCGGAACCTGAGGAACGTCCGACGACTCGACTCACCCGCCACGCCAGACGGTACCCAGCTCTATGGTTAAACAATACATACCTCTACACCACTCCCCCAGACATTTAGGAGGGTGTTATAGTTATAGTAATATTACTAGGATAACATTTCTATATGTCTAAACCATTAGTAATAGAGGTACAACCATAGATATAACATTAACACCAAGTTAAATATGATTCGAATGTCATATACATATTCTGATAGTGTATATAGTTACATAATAATAAATTGGATGTTGTAATATGATAAGAATTACTTGAATGAATGAACAGTTGTATGTATCGAAACTGTTAATTAGCTTATTATACCTTTAGGATAACATATCATGTTTACGGTATAAGAAATAGGACAAGTATCATCATTCGTATACATGTGATAGTAACAGTTATGTGTAACGGAACTGTTAATATTAAATAAATCACATAATAACATCCGTATGTGTTTGTAGTTATTAATAACACATTTGATTATATAGTCTTGAAAAAGACTTTAAAAGTAACTACACTATCTAATGACATATAATCATATGAATCTGTTAAGGATTCGGTGAGTAGTACGAGTAGAACCATTTGTATTATACACTTGAAAAGAAAAAAATCACGGTGTAGTAATGAATATAATAATATATATGATATCACCCTGTACCAAATAACCTCTATAACACCAGATTAATATATTTATGATACAATATGTCTCGCAGGACAATAATATTTATGTTTTGGTGTAGTTTACCGGATCTTATAATATTAATATGAACAGCAATTTGAGATCCGTACCAATAGATATGTATATACCCGTATCACAATATATAGTAAGTTATGACCATAGTGTGGATATGCACATACAAATAGCATTATAGAAAAATAGACATATGACATTATGTACAATATAAAAAAATGGTAGATGCTGCTGGAGTCTTCTGCTATAGTTTTCCGGATACTAGAAGGTAAGTGTGGTCAGCTAACCATGGGATGGACGTGCTAAAGTCTATGATTTCTGGTTATTAGAGTGAACACGGTAGATGAATTTTGGGGCAGCTACCCACAATCCTCTGGAAGTGCTATAGTTCATAAGTATATCCGAATGGTGTAGAGTAGAAGTAGAGTGCAGATCCGGTTTTGTCAACAGTGTAGAATCGTAATTCATTTAAGTATTGTTGACATAAGTAAAAAGTCCAATATAGGCTGGTCCGGAAGTAGTAGTAACATGTAGTATAAGTCCATTCGGGAGTATAGGTGAAATGTAGAGGTAAATCGTAAAGTCCATCCTAGTAAGTGGTTAGCACAGATAGCAGCAGAAGTCTGGAACTGGCATCCGGATACGTTTGACAGCAGCAAGTCTACTATCGGATTGTTTGTAAGTGAAGTTCTGGATCCGAATAGACTATTCAGGGTACAATAAGAATTATACGGCCTGAATTATACAATAAGCTGGTCATAAAAGGAACCCGGAACACAAAGAACAGGTGTTCATATACTAATGAAAGACATTCGCAGACCTGTAGGGTTCCGCAAAGACTATATCTGGTTATTTAGTGGAGAGAAAAAAATTTTTTAGAAAATAACCCGTAGCATGCTTAGGCGGATTTCTTCGTATGCTTCTTCTTAAGAAGAGCTAGAGCCGACTCGGCAGTGCTGTCCCACTCGTCGAGATCGACTCCGAATACCCTCATGAACTTGGTGTTCAAGTTGGTATTCCGGGTAATTTCCTCTTTGACAGGTTTCTCCAAGACGTGTACGTCCATAGCTGCCTTTTCTTGGGCAGCTGCGGCAGCCTCCTCCTGGGACTTTACATCGTCCAGAATGAGGGTCTCGAGGCGCTGCTTTTCAGCATCCGCAACCTCCTTCATACACAACTGGGTATCATTAAGAAGACCCTGATGGAATTCTGTTGCCTTCTCACGGACACATTTCTCCCAGTGGGTGTAGATGGCCTTCTGGACATCTGCTTCCCCCTGGCGAGACTTCTCAAACCAAACTTCCGCATTACCGGTTTTAATGGTAATGGCGTCTTTTGGTTTCATGGGTGCAGCGACAGCCTTGGGGGGAGTCGATGCGGCCTGAGGACCACTTCCGGGTGTTGGACTTCCGGACACGCCTGCTGTTGGCATACAGTAGGTTAGAGGCTGGTTCTGCTTTAGCCCCATCTGCAGATAAAGATTTAACTGCTCCGGGGTGAAGTTGACTGGAACGGATCCGGCGCAGCAGGTGCTGAGGTCTTCTTGGGAACAAGTCGACCACCCTTTCCAACGACCAAGGTCTGGCTCTCAGGTCCAGGTCCCTGGGTCAAGGACAGAAAGTTGCGGGGGTTAACTTTCCCAGGCTTTGATACTGCCCAAGCGTATCCGGCAGGTTCGGGTTTCTTGAACACAGGAGTGCCCTGAACCTGCTCATGGGCGTGCCGAGCCAGAGGAGACCTGGAGCGGTCATCTGCTCTGACTTTGGCAGTGGTGGTCTGACCATTACCGTTACCACCACGGTTCTGATCCCTTCTGCTCCTTTCACGAGCTCTCTTTCCTTCCTTGCCGGATTCCTCGCATTTCTGCCAGAGAGACTTCATGAGTTCCTGATGAAGCTCCATGATACACTTTCGGGCCCCATCCAAACCTTCTGCGTGGCATTTCTTCTGGTGCCTCGCCAGATCGCTACGTCGGCTATATTGAACCTTCGTAGTGCACTTCTTGCCCTTCTTACCATAACTCGGATCACAAATGTAAACCGGGTGATGGTGGAAGTGGGCCTCTACCAGATGCCTTTGGAACCGGGCTGGAGTACTCCAGGTCCGGACCGAGACATCACTCGCATCCTGGCAGATAGAGAAGGAACAGGACTTCTGGTCATCACCGTACCACTTCTCAAGAGCCCAATGCAGCTTTCTCCTCTGGGTATAAGTGTAATACCCTTCGGTGTGGTTTAGCATAAGCCACATCTTTCGATAGGCTTTTCTCGGATTGGGATCCTCGTCCGAAAGACGCATCCAATCTTCATCATCTGACTCATTATTTTTATTAACTGAGTCCGGGCAGGCATATAGGGTAGAGCCGTCCTTTTTTACTCCGTAGGCACAGTCGGAGAAACACGTCGGAATCCTGGTTTTGAATCCGGATTTGGCGTTAGCCCATCGCTCAGCCTCTGTTTGAGTTGATGGAGTGGCCTTCTCATCATACTCAACCGAGGATTCGTGCACCGACTTCTCGTCTGACGACTCAACCTCCATGGCAGTACTACCAGTGGCTGAGGTGCTGGCTTTCGGCTCGGCTCTAGCAGAATCCGGTAGATTCTTGAGCTTCCGAGCAGCGGACCTCCTGTTCTTACTGACCTTCCAGTCTTCCTCCGGTTTCTGGGTTCCGGATGCGCTGGAGGTCGAGGCTTCTACCGGGGTGGTAGTACTGCCGGTGGCTGATGCAGAACCGGCTGTGCTTCGGGTGGCAAGCTTCAGGTCGGGATAGGAGGTGCGGGTACTTCCGCTGCCCTCTTAGCCTCTTCCTGGGCCTCCTGTTCTGCAGTCATTCGACGGACGAGAACCGTCCAAAGGGCTGCACCTCGGTCCATGCCGGTTAGCGAATCTTTGAACATCCACTAACTCCTGCTCGGTTATGTAATAACTGTTGTCCCACTGCTCAAAGTTGGCAGCGGCTTCCCGAAACTCCTTCGTGGTCCGGTACTGGGGCTGGGTGGCACAAGGACATGGGTAAGTCTGCCCCTCGGGTTCCGAGACGCAGCCTACCCAATCGATGTTTGTCGCCTTGACGTTCCACAGGGTCTTATCTGGCTTCGGATACGCTCCGAACTGGAAAGCTCTGTTGGCTTCATACACTGCTTCGCGGAAAGCAGCGTCCACCATGAGTCCCCGTTGGAACCACGGCCAGTCTCCGAGCCATTCGGGAGGCATCCTGTCCAGCTGTTCGGGAACCATGACACCCTCGACAGCTATCCTCACCTTCGGGTCCAACCTAACTGGTGTACCGTCAGCATAGGTCACTTGTGCCTGTAGTTCCGGGTGGACATAGAGGTAGCGACCGTCGTATTCTACCGGGAACGGGTCAGCCACTGCTGGCTTCCACTGGTCCTTCGGTCCGTCGACCTGTGCGGTCTCGGACCTAGTCGCTGCGGGTTCAGCACTCCTAGCCCCTCCGGATCCCTCGGGTGGGAGTGGAGACAACATTTTCTCTGGCTCATTCAGTGAGAATGAGGCCAGCTTCTCCTTGAACGAGCGATCCGTGGGTTCCTCCATGTCCATCATCTCGCTCTCTTCCTGTGTAACAGGTGACAAAGCTTCCGAAAAAGCTTCTGCGGACGGAGTCAGCTTATCCGGGTCACTGGATAGCTTGGCTGCAGCTACGGATTCCTCAGCCATGACTTGGGAATCACCCACGGGAGTAAACTACTCCTTTTTCCGGCTTTTACTGCGCCGGGGCCGACACAGACGGAGTCTGCCTACCAGGAGACAGACTCTGGAGGAGCAGCGAGGAGTTTGCTAGCCGGTAAAATCCAAGAAGGGAGCGAGCTCGACCGTCTTGAACGTTACCGAAAAACAATATGGCGACAGGCCAGCTTTCGTGACGTCATTTCCCCGCGGCTCGCAAGGTCACGAGAGGTCAGTTGAGACTGGACACGGTGACGTCATGCGGAAACGCACGTGCTACAAGCGGAACATCAACAAACTGATTGTTTTTAGGTAATTATCACTCATGCCGATGACTCGTCTGGGGATTTAAGTGGAGATTATGGAAAGCTTAAGCAAATCCACCGGATTATCCGTCCACTACCCATTGGTACATTATGCGGCGGCGACAAATAAGCCCTTTGGGTCAGTTGTCATCCTTTCCTCTAAATGTAAACATTACACCCGTTGTGTATACAGGTTAGGTCACTGCAGTCCTCTGGGCAATTCGAGGGCTGCGATGAACGTATCTCCCTTCTCAGATAGTTCTTTATCGGACCTGACAGGAGGCATCCTGTCCAGCTGTTCGGGAACCATGACGCCCTCGACAGCTATCCTCACCTTCGGGTCCAACCTAACTGGTGTACCGTCAGCATAGGTCACTTGTGCCTGTAGTTCCGGGTGGACATAGAGGTAGCGACCGTCTTATTCTACCGGGAACGGGTCAGCCACTGCTGGCTTCCACTGGTCCTTCAGTCCGTCGACCTGTGCGGTCTCGGACCTAGTCGCTGCGGGTTCAGCACTCCTAGCCCCTCCGGATCCCTCGGGTGGGAGTGGAGACAACATTTTCTCTGGCTCATTCAGTGAGAATGAGGCCAGCTTCTCCTTGAACGAGCGATCCGTGGGTTCCTCCATGTCCATCATCTCGCTCTCTTCCTGTGTAACAGGTGACAAAGCTTCCGAAAAAGCTTCTGCGGACGGAGTCAGCTTATCCGGGTCACCGGATAGCTTGGCTGCAGCTACGGATTCCTCAGCCATGACTGGGGAATCACCCACGGGAGTAAACTACTCCTTTTTCCGGCTTTTACGGGGCCGGGGCCGACACAGACGGAGTCTGCCTACCAGGAGACAGACTCTGGAGGAGCAGCGAGGAGTTTGCTAGCCGGTAAAATCCAAGAAGGGAGCGAGCTCGACCGTCTTGAACGTTACCGAAAAACAATATGGCGACAGGCCAGCTTTCGTGACGTCATTTCCCCGCGGCTCGCGAGGTCACGAGAGGTCAGTTGAGACTGGACACGGTGACGTCATGCGGAAACGCACGTGCTACAAGCGGAACATCAACAAACTGATTGTTTTTAGGTAATTATCACTCACGCCGATGACTCGTCTGGGGATTTAAGTGGAGATTATGGAAAGCTTAAGCAAATCCACCAGATTATCCGTCCACTACCCATTGGTACATCATGCGGCGGCGACAAATAAGCCCTTCGGGTCAGTTGTCATCCGTTCCTCTAAATGTAAACATTACACCCGTTGTGTATACAGGTTAGGTCACTGCAGTCCTCTGGGCAATTCGAGGGCTGCGACGAAAGTATCTCCCTTCTCGGATAGTTCTTTATCGGACCTGACAGTCTGAAGAGCCTTTTCTAGGTGTTTCTTAGCCTTCGAGACACCTTTCCTCTTCTTTTTGTCTTCACCTGCCGAGACTTTTTAACTCCCCCACGATTAATCGGTGTTGGCGTGGGTGCCACTGATTTGGAACACTTCTTAGGCCTACCACGGCCTCGCTTCACTGTAGTGTTCTTTACCTGGTCTATTATACGATTCTGGTTCAGGATCTTTCCGGAACCTTCACCATACATTTCTGTGGAGGTCTCCCTCCCAGACCATTTCCTTAATCTAGCCACATTTGACTTATAAAGTCGACAAAGGTCAGATTTAATAATTACGGTACAATCACTGATAACTTGTGTTACCGTGAAGGGACCATCCCAATTAGACGCTAATTTTATGTGTCTAAGTGGTTCATGTAATCTGAGAACTCTGTCTCCGGATTGGAATTTCCGATGCTTTAGATCGGTATCATATCCAGCTTTCTGCCATTTGGCACTTTTCTCCAAATCGATTTGGACAGACTCATATGCTTTTTTAAATCTGTCTCTTAAACATTCCACAAAAACTACATGGCAAGGTAGTTCCGGGTCCATCCCTACTACTCCAAATACTAAGTCGGCAGGCATTATCAGATCCTCTCGGAATACTAAAAGGTTCGGAGTACAATTTGTACTTGAATGTACCGTACTGTTATAAGCATGTGTCACAAAATGACATTGCTCATCCCAGTCGTCCATATGTTCATTGACGAGTGACTTTAGAACTTGGATAAGGGTTCTATTGAACCTTTCTACCAATCCGTCGCTTTGTGGCCTATACGGGTTGGTTCTAGTCTTACAAATAGCTAAGTATTCGCACATACCCTGCCAGAGATTTGATTCGAATTCTCTGCCTTGGTCACTGTGTAGCATTAATGGTACACCGAAACTTAGTACCCAACCTTTTACAAAGGCTTCGGCACAAGTAACTGCTTTGTGGTCCGGTAGTGGAAATACTTTAGCGAAAAAGAGAGTAGCTAAAGAGGAAATAAACAAGATGTTGGAACAGGATGTAATAGTCCCTTCCAATAGTCCATGGAGTAGTCCTGTGTGTATGGTAACAAAGAAAGACGGTACTATCCGCTTTTGCATAGACTACAGGAAGTTGAATGGAGTAACGAAAAAGAATTCGTATCCATTACCGAGAATAGACGAAACCATTGACTCCTTAGGAGGAAACAGTTGGTTTTGTACCCTAGACTTGCAATCAGGTTACTGGCAAGTGGGGATGAATCCTTCAGATATGGAGAAAACTGCATTTTCGAGTCATATTGGGCTATTCCAATATAACGTAATGCCGTTTGGTTTGTGCAATGCACCAGCAACATTTGAAGCAATGATGGAAACAATCCTAAGTGATTTATTGTGGAAAAGATGTCTTGTATACCTTGACGATGTCATAGTCTTCGGAAAAACATTCGAAGAGTGTTCTAATAACCTAAAAATGGTACTAGAATGTATTATCTCTAATGGTCTCAAATTGAAACCTAAGAAATGCCACATGTTTAGAAAGTCCATAAATTATTTGGGCCGCATCATTAGTGATGAAGGAATAAAAGCTGATCCGGAGAAAATCGAATCAGTTACGAATTGGAATAGACCTAAAACACCCAAAGAAGTGAGGTCCTTTTTAGGATTCTGTTCCTATTATACGGAATTTATTCCGAATTATTCTAGAGTCAGTTATCCATTACAAGCAATAGCTAACTGGACTCCAGGAAGTACCAAGGAAAAATTTCCTTGGACGCATGAACAGGAATCTGCTTTTCAAAATCTAAAAGACCTGTTCACGAGTACTCCGGTATTACAATATCCGAATGAAACGGATCATTTCATACTGGATACTGATGCTAGTAATGATAGCATTGGTGCAGCTCTCTCGCAAGTCCAAAATGGGAGAGAGGTACCTATTGCCTTTGCCAGCAATACACTGAGCAAAACTCAGCGCAATTACTGCACAACCAAAAGAGAGTTGTTAGCAGTAGTCGTATATACCAAGAAGTTCAAACATTTTCTATGGGGAACAAACTTTACATTATGTCCGGATCACTCCTCTTTAAGATGGCTACTGAACTTCCGAGATGCTGAAGGAATGTTAGGCCGATGGTTAGCCCATCTATCAGAATATGGGCTTGAACATCACCAGATTCAGCATAGACCTGGAGTGAAGCATTTAAATGCTGATGCTTTGTCTCGAATACCAATCCGGAAATGTGATAATCCGGATTGTACTGATTGTGGAGCTCATAGGGCAGTGTTAGCAGGGATTCGAAGACCATTCGAACCCCTAGTGGCCAGTATACTGGATTGGTCTATGGATCACATACGACGTTTCCAGGAAGCTGACTCGATAACAGCGCAGCTACTGCAATTAGTACCAAAGGGTATACGTCCAGTTAGACCTGAGGTCTCTCTGGAAAATCGAGAAATGAGAAGGTTTCTTGCTCAATGGACCGAGCTTGAAGTCCAGAAAGGTGTGTTATACCGTTGGAAGCCATGTAATAATGATGAGAAAATCATGCAAGTGGTGATACCACATGCCATGAGACATGACATTATGTACTTCTGTCATGGACATAGGACCAGTGGTCATTTCGGAAGGAAACGCTCGTTGGCACGACTTTCCAAAAAATACTACTGGCCTGGCATGACAAGAGACTTGCAAAGATGGGTAATCACCTGTCCGGATTGTTGTAAAAACAAACCCGGATCCGGGATGGGCAGACTTCCCCTATCCCAAGAACTTTTCGGAGTTAGATTCGCAAAAATCGGGGTAGATATCATTAGTGGATTGAATACAACTGCTAATGACAATACCTGTATGATGGTAGTGTGTGATTATTACACAAAATACACTAAAGTATTTCCACTACCGGACCACAAAGCAGTTACTTGTGCCGAAGCCTTTGTAAAAGGTTGGGTACTAAGTTTCGGTGTACCATTAATGCTACACAGTGACCAAGGCAGAGAATTCGAATCAAATCTCTGGCAGGGTATGTGCGAATACTTAGCTATTTGTAAGACTAGAACCAACCGGTATAGGCCACAAAGCGATGGATTGGTAGAAAGGTTCAATAGAACCCTTATCCAAGTTCTAAAGTCACTCGTCAATGAACATATGGACGACTGGGATGAGCAATGTCATTTTGTGACACATGCTTATAACAGTACGGTACATTCAAGTACAAATTGTACTCCGAACCTTTTAGTATTTGGAGAGGATCTGATAATGCCTGCCGACTTATTATTTGGAGTCGTAGGGATGGACCCGGAACTACCTTGCCATGTAGTTTTTGTGGAATGTTTAAGAGACAGATTTAAAAAAGCATATGAGTCTGTCCGAATCGATTTGGAGAAAAGTGCCAAATGGCAGAAAGCTGGATATGATACCGATCTAAAGCATCAGAAATTCCAATCCGGAGACAGAGTTCTCAGATTACATGAACCACTTAGACACATAAAATTAGCGTCTAATTGGGATGGTCCCTTCACGGTAACACAAGTTATCAGTGATTGTACCGTAATTATTAAATCTGACCTTGGTCGACTTTATAAGTCAAATGTGGCTAGATTAAGGAAATGGTCTGGGAGGGAGACCTCCACAGAAATGTATGGTGAAGGTTCTGGAAAGATCCTGAACCAGAATCGTATAATAGACAAGGTAAAGAACACTACAGTGAAGCGAGGCCGTGGTAGGCCTAAGAAGTGTTCCGAATCAGTAGCACCCACGCCAACACCGATAAATCGTGGGGGAGTTAAAAAGTCTCGGCAGGTGAAGACAAAAAGAAGAGGAAAGGTGTCTCGAAGGCTAAGAAACACCTAGAAAAGGCTCTTCAGACTGTCAGGTCCGATAAAGAACTATCCGAGAAGGGGAGATACGTTCGTGTTTACATTTAGAGGAACGGATGACAACTGACCCGAAGGGCTTATTTGTCGCCGCCGCATGATGTACCAATGGGTAGTGGACGGATAATCCGGTGGATTTGCTTAAGCTTTCCATAATCTCCACTTAAATCCCCAGACGAGTCATCGGCGTGAGCGATAATTACCTAAAAACAATCAGTTTGTTGATGTTCCGCTTGTAGCATGTGCGTTTCCGCATGACGTCACCGTGTCCAGTCTCGACTGACCTCTCGTGACCTCGCGAGCCGCGGGGAAATGACGTCACGAAAGCTGGCCTGTCGCCATATTGTTTTTCGGTAACGTTCAAGACGGTTGAGCTCGCTCCCTTCTTGGATTTTACCGGCTAGCAAACTCCTCGCTGCTCCTCCAGAGTCTGTCTCCTGGTAGGCAGACTCCGTCTGTGTCGGCCCCGGCGCCGTAAAAGCCGGAAAAAGGAGTAGTTTACTCCCGTGGGTGATTCCCCAGTCATGGCTGAGGAATCCGTAGCTGCAGCCAAGCTATCCGGTGACCCAGATAAGCTGACTCCGTCCGCAGAAGCTTTTCCGGAAGCTTTGTCACCTGTTACACAGGAATAGAGCGAGACGATGGACGTGGAGGAACCCACGGATCGCTCATGCGAGGAGAAGCTGGCCTCATTCTCACTGAATGAGCCAGAGAAAATGTTGTCTCCACTCCCACCCGAGGGATCCGGAGGGGCTAGGAGTGCTGAAGCCGCAGCGACTGGGTCCGAGACCGCACAGGTCGACGGACCGAAGGACCAGTGGAAGCCAGCAGTGGCTGACCCGTTCCCGGTAGAATACGACGGTCGCTACCTCTATGTCCACCCGGAACTACAGGCACAAGTGACCTATGCTGACGGTACACCAGTTAGGTTGGACCCAAAGGTGAGGATAGCTGTCGAGGGCGTCATGGTTCCCGAACAGCTGGACAGGACGCCTCCCTAATGGCTCCGAGACTGGCCGTGGTTCCAACGGGGACTCATGGTGGACGCTGCTTTCCGCGAAGCAGTGTATGAAGCCAACAGAGCTTTCCAGCTCGGAGCGTATCCGAAGCCGGATAAGACCCTGTGGAACGTCAAGGCGACGAACATCGATTGGGTAGGCTGCATCTCGGAACCCGAGGGGCAGACTTACCCACGTCCTTGTGCCACCCGGCCCCAGTACCGGACCACGAAGGAGTTTCGGGAAGCCGCTGCCAACTTTGAGCAGTGGGATGACGGTTATTACATAACCGAGCAGGAGTTAGTGGATGTTCAAAACAATTCGCTAACCGGCATGGACCGAGGTGCAGCCCTTTGGACGGTTCTCGTCTGTCGAATGACTGCAGAACAGGAGGCCCAGGAAGAGGCTAAGAGGGCAGCGGAAGTACCGGCACCTCCTATCCCCGACCTGAAGCTTGCCACCCGAAGCACAGCCGGTTCTGCATCAGCCACCGGCAGTACTACCACCCCGGTAGAAGCCTCGACCTCCAGAGCATCCGGAACCCAGGAACCGGAGGAAGACTGGAAGGTCAGTAAGAACAGGAGGTCCGCTGCTCGGAAGCTCAAGAATCTACTGGATTCTGCTAGAGCCGAGCCAAAAGCCAGCACCTCAGCCACTGGTAGTACTGCCATGGAGGTTGAGTCGTCAGACAAGAAGTCGCCGCACGAATCCTTGGTTGAGTATGATGAGAAGGCCACTCCATCAACTCAAACCGAAGCTGAGCGATGGGCTAACGCCAAATCCGGATTCAAAACCTGGATTCTGACGTGTTTCTCCGACTGTGCCTACAGAGTAAAAAAGGACGGCTCTACCCTATATGCCTGCCCGGACTCATTTAATAAAAATAATGAGTCAGATGATGAAGAGTGGATGCGTCTTTCGGACGAGGATCCCAATCCGAGAAAAGCCTATCAAAAGATGTGGCTTATGCTAAACCACACCGAAGGGTATTACACTTATACCCAGAGGAGAAAGCTGCATTGGGCTCTTGAGAAGTGGTACAGTGACGACCAGAAGTCCTGTCCCTTCTCTATCTGCCAGGATGCGAGTGATGTCTCGGTCCGGACCTGGAGTACTCCAGCCCGGTTCCAAAGGCATCTGGTAGAGGCCCACTTCCACCATTACCCGGTTTACATTTGTGATCCGAGTTATGGTAAGAAGGGCAAGAAGTGCACTACGAAGGTTCAATATAGCCGACGTAGCGATCTGGCGAGGCACCAGAAGAAATGCCACGCAGAATGTTTGGATGGGGCCCGAAAGCGTATCATGGAGCTTCATCAGGAACTCATGAAGTCTCTCTGGCAGATATGCGAGGAATCCGGCAAGGAAGGAAAGAGAGCTCGTGAAAGGAGCAGAAGGGATCAGAACCGTGGTGGTAACGGTAATGGTCAGACCACCACTGCCAAAGTCAGAGCAGATGACCGCTCCAGGTCTCCTCTGGCTCGGCACGCCCATGAGCAGGTTCAGGGCACTCCTGTGTTCAAGAAACCTGAACCTGCCGGATACGCTGGGGCAGTATCAAAGCCTGGGAAAGTTAACCCCCGCAACTTTCCGTCCTTGACCCAGGGACCTGGACCTGAGAGCCAGACCTTGGTCGTTGGAAAGGGTGGTCGACTTGTTCCCAAGAAGACCTCAGCACCTGCTGCCGCCGGATCCGCATCTGCTCCAGCCGCCGTTCCAGTCAACTTCACCCCGGAGCAGTTAAATCTTTATCTGCAGATGGGGCTGAAGCAGAACCAGCCTCCAACCTACTGTATGCCAACAGCAGGCATGTCTGGAAGTCCAACACCCGGAAGTGGTCCTCAGGCCGCATCGACTCCCCCCAAGGCTGTCGCTGCACCCGTGAAACCAAAAGAAGCCATTACCATTAAAACCGGTAATGCGGAAGTTTGGTTCGAGAAGTCTTGCTAGGGGGAAGCAGATGTCCAGAAGGCTATCTACACCCACTGGGAGAAATGTGTCCGTGAGAAGGCAACAGAATTCCATCAGGGTCTTCTTAATGATACCCTGTTGTGTATGAAGGAGGTTGCGGATGCTGAAAAGCAGCGCCTCGAGACCCTCATTCTGGACGATGTAAAGTCCCAGGAGGAGGCTGCCGCAGCTGCCCAAGAAAAGGCAGCTATGGACGTACACGTCTTGGAGAAACGTGTCAAAGAGGAAATTACCCGGAATACCAACTTGAACACCAAGTTCATGAGGGTATTCGGAGTCGATCTCGACGAGTGGGATGGCACTCCCGAGTCGGCTCTAGCTCTTCTTAAGAAGAAGCATGCGAAGAAATCCACCTAAGCATGCTACGGGTTATTTTCTAAAATTTTTTTTCTCTCCACTAAATAACCAGATATAGTCTTTGCGGAACCCTACAGGTCTGCGAATGTCTTTCATTAGTATATGAACACCTGTTCTTTGTGTGTCGGGTTCCTTTTATGACCAGCTTATTGTATAATTCAGGCCTTATAATTCTTATTGTACCCTGAATAGTCTATTAGGATCCAGAACTTCACTCACAAACAATCCGATAGTAGACTTGCTGCTGTCAAACGTATCCGGATGCCGGTTCCAGACTTCTGCTGCTATCTGTGCTAACCACTTACTAGGATGGACTTTACGATTTACCTCTACATTTCACCTATACTCCCGAATGGACTTATACTACATGTTACTACTACTTCCGGACCAGCCTATATTGGACTTTTTACTTATGTCAACAATACTTAAATGGATTACGATTCTACACTGTTGACAAAACCGGATCTGCACTTTACTTCTACTCTACACCATTCGGATATACTTATGAACTATAGCACTTCCAGAGGATTGTGGGTAGCTGCCCCAAAATTCATCTACCGTGTTCACTCTAATAACCAGAAATCATAGACTTTAGCACGTCCATCCCGTGGTTAGCTGACCACACTTACCTTCTAGTATCCGGAAAACTACAGCAGAAGACTCCAGCAGCATCTACCATTTTTTTATATTGTACATAATGTCATATGTCTATTTTTCTATAATGCTATTTGTATGTGCATATCCACACTATGGTCATAACTTACTATATATTGTGATACGGGTATATACATATCTATTGGTACGGATCTCAAATTGCTGTTCATATTAATATTATAAGATCCGGTAAACTACACCAAAACGTAAATATTATGCGAGACATATTGTATCATAAATATATTAATCTGGTGTTATAGAGGTTATTTGGTACAGGGTGATATCATATATATTATTATATTCATTACTACACCGTGATTTTTTTCTTTTCAAGTGTATAATACAAATGGTTCTACTCGTACTACTCACCGAATCCTATGATTATATGTCATTAGATAGTGTAGTTACTTTTAAAGTCTTTTTCAAGACTATATAATCAAATGTGTTATTAATAACTACAAACACATACGGATGTTATTATGTGATTTATTTAATATTAACAGTTCCGTTACACATAACTGTTACTATCACATGTATACGAATGATGATACTTACAAGTCCTATTTCTTATACCGTAAACATGATATGTTATCCTAAAGGTATAATAAGCTATAAGCAGTTTCGATACATACAACTGTTATTCATTAAAGTAATTCTTATCATATTACAACATCCAATTTATTATTATGTAACTATATACACCATCAGAATATGTATATGACATTCAAATCATATTTAACTTGGTGTTAATGTTATATCTATGGTTGTACCTCTATTACTAATGGTTTAGACATATAGAAATGTTATCCTAGTAATATTACTATAACTATAACACCCTCCTAAATGTCTGGGGGAGTGGTGTAGAGGTACGTATTGTTTAACCATAGAGTTGGGTACCGTCTGGCGTGGCGGGTGAGTCGAGTCGTCGGACGTTCCTCAGGTTCCGGATAGGTGGCAGCACCGATCCGGGTCTGTGGGGACATCTGACGACGAACACCTGGGTCCTTATATAAAGCCCAGGGCTCAGCCGCTACGTCAGAGGCCCTTCTGGCCTCCGCAGAATGTAGATCACCATTAATCATTATTAGCTGCCCCTTCTATACTATCCGGCAGCCGTGAGTGTGCATTAAGTAATAAATCTAACCGTTGGCATACACTTGAAACACTGTCTTACTCTTTCTTTCCGAATCGTAAGACCCGTAAGGCCACAACCCCTAACATATATATATATATATATATATATATATATATATATATATATGCACGGGTGCATCATAGCAGCCACTCAGGAGTATCAAGCCCTTTAGGGTGGGTGTGATATAAGAATGCAGCAGTGATCAGTTATTCATTAACTTCATTTATACATAATTATGGAAAAGTGCATCAAAGCCTGATGCAACCTCTGAAGAATTTAGCAGGGATGGTGGATCTCCTGAACATCGTATAACCCCCTTTAAAACTGTACCGCCACTAAGTGGACAGTATGAAATATAATAATTGTAAATCAAAAGTATTAAAATGAAATATGTTGAATAATGGGCTATTTGAGGGGCTGTGACTTGAGGAGGGGGTCAAGAGTTGAAACACCAACTAAAGTCATGTTAAGTTATTGACATAATGACCCTTCAGTAGAGTGACTACTCAGTTTGACATGATTTAACTTGTTTATTAAATGAACTTTTCATACTCACACGCAACTATAGCAGAAAGAAATAACAGTTAAACATAAGAATATGGTTCAGTCACATTTATTGAACACACCAAAATAGTTTATCTTGTTTTCTCTTGTCTCTAAATCAGGTCATTCATTTTGTTGACACTGGCAATGAATCCCTTCCAGAAACTAGCGTAAGCTGAAGGGATTTCAGATTTTGGTCCAACTAAGTTGCCATGAAGCTCTATGGCAAATGTGTATTTGACTCCAGCCTTGTCATAGGCATAGTCAGTGGTGTCACCAGTAACCGCGTCTGTGGGACAAGAAAAACAATTAGAAAAAGAAGATTGCACTAAGAAATGTAGGATAATACGGTCTTCCAAGTCACCAAAATGCAATAGCGGAACTTGTCAAACTGACACATCATCCCATGTACAGGGTCTACATGCTGACAAATTTAGGTTCTGTTGCTCAAGGGTTGAACATTAGTTAGAAGACCAATGTTGATACTCCAAAATTGGCATTGTGAAGATCTAACATTTATTTCAGTGTGGGATAGATTCACCATGTGCCTTGACCATATTCTTATATAAAGGATATATTTACTTCAAATGAGAAAATTGAGCCTCAGGTGTGCCTCATAGGATTTGCCTCAACTTATAATAGGCTGCATGTGCCATATATACACAATGCACCCCTTCTATCTGAGGTATTATGGTACCATGTCAACAACTCTTGACGAATGGCTTCCTACATTATATCTCATGTGTATCCACTAGAAAAGTCCTATTTGATCCTATATTTTATTTCATGTGCATAACACATGTCTAACCAAGGGGTGCTGATCCATACCCCCACAGTATAACTTGTCTGGATCAGTACCCCTCTTGGTGTGACTAAGTTAAATGCTAAATCGAGTGAATGTAATCCCTCTTTTATCAATATAACATTGAATATGGGAACATCCAGACATCATAGCAACACGGGTGCATTATAGCAGCCACTCAGGAGTATCAAGCCCTTTAGGGTGGGTGTGATGTAAGAATGCAGCAGTGATCAGTTATTCATTAGGACTTCATTTATACATAATTATGGAAAAGTGCATCAAAGCCTGATGCAACCCCTTTAAAACTGTACCGCCACTAAGTGGACAGTATGAAATATAAAAATTGTAAATCAAAAGTATCAAAATTAAATATGTTGAATAATGGGCTATTTGAGGGGCTGTGACTTGAGGAGGGGGTCAAGAGTTAAAACACCAACTAAAGTCATGTTAAGTTATTGACATAATGACCCTGCAGTAGAGTGACTACTCAGTTTGACATGATTTAACTTGTTTATTAAATGAACTTTTCTTGCTCACACGCAACTATAGCAGAAAGAAATAACAGCTAAATCGAGTGAATGTAGTCCCTCTTTTATCAATATAACATTGAATAGATACAGAGATAATCTCCCTGGAATACGATTTTGAAAATGTATCACAGAATTGTCCATATCCATCTATATACCAAATCGAATGAGAAACATGAATACTCACAGAGTACTTCACAGATGGTGCCAGTGCGCCAGCCTGATTTAATGGCATTTATTGCTGCATTTCCTACAGCCATCTGCAATGAAAAGGTGCAATATTTTTACTATTGATAAAATATATTATAAATATATTTTAATTTCATTTTGATATGACAGTGTCATGGGCTTATCCAATTAGTCCTGCATCACAGCCCCAGCAATATAGCTCACCACCTTATCAGGTTATGACAAACCACAATCTGGTAAGTCAAATCCAGCTCTTGTGGCTCATTCATGCACCAAGCCAAGCTACAGTATTGATACATTCCCAAAGTGTTAGGATGATGCACTGCCACAGTGCTGGGGAGTCTACTTACTGGTTATAGCATTAGGTTGCATACTTTGTGAACAAAAAACATTTTACTGTTATTTCAGCAGAGATCTTTTGTAGCAAAGTGCTTCATTATGTTGTTTCACAGCATTACAAATACAGTGGAATACTTTACAGTTTTCTTAGGCATTTCTAAGAGTGTATGTTATGATAGCTTACCAGGTTGTCATGGTTGTCGGTTTTGGCACAGGGGTAAAAATCCTTGAAATGCATGTTAAATCCATATGGGAACATCCATAAATCATTGCAACAGTGCACAGAAAACCAGGCCTTGATACTCTTTTTGTTAGCCTGAGCCTCCGCTGAAATGACTTTAGTCTCAGGCTCTGACCCGTCATATGCCCCACGGTAGTTTGGTGACCCAGTGAAATTACTTGCCCCTTGTTCTGTGCAGAGGAATTTTCAGAGGGAAATACTGCATGAATTTAAGGTATTTCTGTTGACTCACCATTTCCTAATCAATTGACAGGACCCTTTGTCATAGGAAACCCATATTTGATGAAAAATAAATGAAATATTTAACTAAGGGTTTACTAGTATCACTATGCATGCACAGTGATTGCATATTTCTGTGAGCCAAATTAAATTTGTTTGATATGCTTGATGGTGTTATTCATATTATGTTAGATAAAGAGTAAGGCCTTCCCAATTTCTATATGTGCTAATAGGCAAGTAGTCCATCTGAATTTGGTAGAACTGAAAAATCACCCAGAACAGCAGGTGATATGTTTTTAAATACATACTATATCATATAACTGACATCCTCTGCAGACCTCAGCAATGCACCGGCATTATCATTCAATGAAAACATTTGAACAAAAGGATGTCACAGAAAACAAAAGAATTCTCATATCAGAGATATACATACTGGCAAAGTTCGAATCGAAGTTTCGGTTAAGATCAGTTCCAATATGAACAAACCCAGCATTGGGACTCCTGTTCTTCCTCCACAAACGGTCCTATAACATAAAGAAAAGGTAGGTTAAATTTCTAGGAGAATACGAATTACCAATAAAGGAGAATTAGGAGAGAAATCTTTTCGTGGGAGGTTTTGGTTGAGTTGGGTCACATTTATCATGACTATTTAGGATTATCTAGATAACCAACTATTTACATCAAGCCTGGCCGTTGCCCTATACTGCACAAGTGTGCTATGAAATCTCATGATTCTGAGTATACATAAATTTACCATATAATTAGGCCAGAGGCCTTCTTTCATTATTCCAAATTTCAAATTCACCATAATCTTGCCATTTCCATCAGACAATTTTCGGTTTTCTGATCCCCTTACTTAACATAACATTGTCAAATATTGTTTAACATTGTCTATCAGTCATCTACACAATATTTATTGAACTACAATGTTTGCAAACTTTGGGCTGGATAATGTATATCAAAACATGCCTTAGGTTAAGTCATATCCAGAGTAAAGGAAATTTCAATTCGCTTCGATGACTGGGCAAATTATACACACACCTAGATCTAGAGGCCAGTATGACTTAACACATTTTGCTGCAGCAGTGTTCACCTTGCAATGTATTGAGTGACCCCAAGCCATATTGAGATTGAATGATAAAATTTACACCATTTAAAAGAGGGTGAGAGAAATCTAGATATGTATGTCAGATCTTTGTGCGAAATGTGAAAGTTTGCTTACAGGGTGCAAATTTGTCGAGCCCAACATCTTCCTGATTAAGAAATTTCACTGGTTTGTTAGCGTTAAGAGTGTCAAAAATATGTTTTAGTGCACACTTTGTCTCCCTTGATATCTAAAACTTTATGGAATAGAATGAAAATCTGCAAAATTGGTGATGAGTCTGGGTTGACTCATAGCCATCAGGGTTGGCATCAGGGATGTGAATTGGTCTGATAACTTGTGGCTGCCATTGGTGGATCCAGGATTTTGAAAAGGAGGGAGTGCGCCCCTAGTTAAGTGTTTATTGTTGGCTAAATTTCAGACTTAAATGACCCAAATATACTCCAAACTACAGGGAAAAGGTGGGCGGGGGGCTAAATCCACCACTAAATTGCACCCAGAATCCACTTGGTTAATTCCCAAGAATAACTTAAGACATCTACATGACGTGTGATGACTTGTGATCCTCACAAGAATATACCGGTTCACGAGAATGCTCAATTCTTGAGTCATGTTTAGAAGATAGTAAAAGGGTGAAGAAAATGTTTTTATCATTCATAAGGTCAAAACTATGTTAAAAGCATTTTCAGAGCACACTTATTTTTTGCATTTGAAATTAACCCTAGCAGATCTGTAAACCAAAAATAGCATGTGTGTTTATTTGGTTTAAAACAAAAGTGCCATGTAGGTGATGAGATACTCACACCATAGGAAGACCAGGTGTACAAATACCCATCAGGGTTGACGATAGGGATGATGTGCAAGTCATACTTATCAAGAAGGCCTTTCACTTCAGAATCTTTAGAAAAGTTGCTAATGATCTGGAAGAGAAAAATAAATAAATTATTAATAAATGTATGATTTGTAGTCAGATGATGAAATTTAACTATATTTCCAGTTATGGTGCAGGAGCCAAATGTAGCCTGTAAGGTTGCTTTTAAGTGAAACAAGTGCAAACAGAACTTTGAATTAGCATTGGCAACTGATTTTCATCAACAAGTTGTTAATGTTGATCCGATGATATGCACCCAATTGGATAGTTGGTGAGTAAAGTAAAGGCAACTCGGGACTTTGGTAATAAATATAACAAGTTTCAGACTGTAAACAATATATGTTATCAGCCAGGGGAAAAGGGCCAGTTGAGAGTGAATAAAGATATAGTCAAGTAAGTGAGTAAGTAAGCCAGCAAGAATACATGTACTTGCATGGTCTATGACTTTTCCAACAGTAGTTAGTGAGAGCCATTCTCGGGCATGGATGGTGTGCTCCAGGTATATTTTCTCATTTGATGATCCAGTCTTCTTAATCTGAGGTACAAAAATATGAAACTCAGTTAAGAAATCCTATTTGTACCAGTATTAAAGCAGTCCAGAAACCTCCCAACCCTGATTCTATTAAAGTCATTACTTTAGCTTGCATAATACCTACCTGGGATGCATAAAAGGACACCTTGGAAGATCTTTTATTTTAATACAGTCAATATGCTTTACCCTTAACACCTGCAGGAAGTCCGCAGGACCCTAGCCACATAATAGTTCTTTTTTTCAAAATTCAAGTCACTTTATTTTTATGACACAAATCCAGAGAGTTAGACTAAGTTTGCATAATACTAGGGAATTGATAAAAATTGGTTTTATAGAAGAATTTTTTAGTACATGTCCTGATGCTTTTTTTCTTTACCTTTAAGAAAAGGCCTATGGCAAAATTAGGAATCTAGGAACTGAAATCGTTTTTAACATTAAAAAAAGATTTTATGCCAAGTAGGGAGTCACTGACAAGCAGTTAACCCTCTATAAAGGGCCGCCAATACAATAGTGTATTGTGTCTATCGGTCGGCACGATTCACCGATGAAGCATTTCAATGATCCAATGAAGCACTTCATTATGCATCATACCGAGAGGTGGCACATGTTATTGGTTCAAGATCTGTTGGAAGCTTGCTACATCGAATACTATTGGTACAATATATATGCCTACGACAATCTCCTTGATTGGCCAGTGCCAATATGACAAGCCAATGGTGGTTACGTTACAGGTCAGGCCGCTTGGACAATCTTCTTTCCATTTGTCAAGTTGAGTCATCCACTACAACAACAGGTGCCATTTCAAAAAAGGTGATTGATTGATTAATTGATTTTTATTGAAAAAAATTCTCATAAATGCAGATAAATATTCTCCACCCAGCACATCAGCGTTATGTTACAGAATCATGAGAAAGAGCCAATAAACATTCAGCAATAGAGTATGACCTTTTCGTAAATAAAGTTGTATTTGTGACGAGGCAGGGAAAACCATACCCACAAATGGTCTAAATATGATATTTAAGGAGATATGACCAAAAGAGTAAAAAATTAAGTGAAAACAAGTCTAGAGTAACTTTTTTCTGATGAAGCCAATGCTCTATTTTCCTTCTAAAATGACCTTATTGAGAAACCAAAAAGAATGTTTTTCCCTGATTGTAGCACATTTGTTGACATTTGGTTGCCATGGAAGCCATAATTTTATTCTTTTTAGATAAAACTTTACTCTATCTTATTAACCTGTCCATGAGGTTTTCACAATTGAAGACAGAATTGAATTATCCCTTCTAGATCCTAAGTTATGGATGATTATGTTTGAAATTTGTTGTTTTTTACAATATTGGTATTTTTTATGCATTATGCCATTATGTAATGTCCATAAATGAAAATGACTTATGTCAGAAGATGCAAAAGACAATTATCTTTCAAATGATGGGTATTGCCTGGTAGGCTTGAATATTTTCCTTCTCATCAGATTAAACTCAGCCAATTATAGGTAATTAAAAATAACCCAGTAACGGAATGACGTGGGTGGGAAGAATCAAAGCGCCACCCACCAGGACGCTTGGATACTAAGCTTGGTTGTCTAGCCTGCAACTTTTGCCACTTCTCATGGTTTCATTATTTCCACCCAACTCAGTACTTAATTTGTGTTTAAAATCTCCTACCCACCCTCCCTCGGGGTTTTATTGTTTAATTTTACTTGTGTCCATGAGACTTGACATGGATCACATATACGTCTTAAATATCTTATACATGTATAGTGTTCCAATTGTCATGGTTACATATATATCACATACATGCCAACTATTCTTATTGTTCTATATGGTTGCAAACACTTGCTTCTGGTTGCCATGCCAACATGGTTGTCATGGTAACCAAAACCATGGAAACAGGATCACCTTGGTAACCACTTGGTTCATATATATTTACTCATAAAGTTTTAAAATGTATCTATGTGCTTGCCTTGTTGTCATTAGAGAAAGTCTACCAATAACTTAACTGAAAGATCAGCTTTTCTTGCTGCATTCATTTTGAATTGATTCTGAACAGAGTATCTATGATACTGAAAAGTATTCTATTGTCTAAAGTACTGTCCACATAAGCAAGCATTTCCCAGAAAAAAAAACAACAGGAAAACAATGTATCACATTTTACGCCAGAGAATACATCAGAAATAACACTGTGTGCCATATTTTGTGGTATCAAATATGTATAACTAAAACTGTCCTTTCTGTGGTCAGATATCTATCATAGAAATTAGATCTTAAGGTAGTTTTTACTAATTCTTATTACTACTCAATACTGGAACTGGCTGGTCAACTCTCCAGAACTGCATTAATACATCATGATTGTAAGAGAACAAATACTGTCGTTACTTACAGTATCGTAGTTGTTGAAGTCATCGACATCAAACGAATAGGGGTCTTTTGCATAACGTTCCTCGAGACGTTTGAACTGAGCTGCTATCCTCCTGCAAATCAAATTGTTTTCTCGTGTCATCAAAGTGAATTTCACAAAATATTACAAGATGAAAAAGATAACAAAATTTACTTTTATAAAGCAACAGTGAATGATGCTTCCTTTGTGACTATTTTGATTTTGCATGCACTTCCAAACCCCCTTAGAGAAAATATGACATAATAACATGACTATTAAATTATTGTGAATAGATGTTTCATTCAGTGGGTCTCATCCCTAATTATAAATCAACAGAACAATAACATTAATTTGCCTTTAAATCCTATTTCCAGAAGTTTTAAATTGGCACCTCCTATGGTTTTGTGAAGCCCCTAAAGCCCATATCCCTCAAAATTGTCCCTTTTGAGACATAGGGCCTAGGTCAAGTCCCTATCTGTTAGATGGTCCCAATATAACAAAATCATTATTTTGCTACATAGGGGCTTTGTGAGGTCCCTGAATCACAAAAAGAATAGAAATGGCTCCTAAATCACAAAATCAATATTTTAACCCATATTGATCTGTTTCGACCCAATTCAAATATCTTGTGTCCATTGACTCAATTTGGCTCAATCTATGGCCAATTACCCCATGTGGGGTCAATGTGGCATATTTTTGCCCATACATACATGTAGTGACCTTGTTTGACCCAATTTACCAAACTTGAGCCAGTGTGGCTCTATTTAGACCAATATCCCCAACTTGATGCATCTGGGTCTATTTCACCAATATTCATCTGTCTTGGGCCAATTTGACCTTTACCCGTATTGACCTGATTTGACCAAGTTTTCTATCTGTGGGCTAACCTTGGTTATTTGACTCATCTTGGGTCTTTTTACCTCTTTTGATCTAATTTACCAAGCTTTGTTCAGTCAGATTAAATTTGGCCCAATCTCTGGCTATTGGACCAATTTTCAGTACAAAGATTGATATGGGTCAAAATGGCTCGATTGGGCCAATATGGGCAAGCACACACAGGGTGGCTGAATAAACTGGGTCAAAAAGAATATACACTCATGCCTCCAAGAAGGTGCTCTGAATGAATCTTATCTATTAAAGGTGAATGTGTAAGAGAAGCAACTTACTTCTCTAAGAATCTTGCCAAACCGCTGTAGTGAACGGAAATAACATTGATAATCTGTTTGAAGGAGAGGGATTTTGAGAGATGTCCCTATCTCACAAATGATCCCTATCTTACAAATTAATCTTGTGAGGTAGGAGCCAATTGAAATTGGCCTATATATATCAAAATTTTGTGGGATAGGGACTTTTCGTAGGTTAGTGGCTTCGGGTGGGTCCTTAATCTCAAACGGCCCCTAACCCACAAATCTTTGAGGGGTAGGAACAGGGGTACCTCTGCTAGAATGGTTTAATTCTATAGAATCTGATATTGAGCAAAAATGACTGTCACGGTTTTGTTAGTTTTTTTGGTGTTTTTTTTTTTGGGAAGGGGTTGTTTTTTGTTGTTGTTTCTTTTTTAATTCTACAGTATGGGAAATGACTTACTCTGGGATGTTGCGCTTCAGAGGGTTAGACGGGAGGTGCATGGTCATGCCAAGGTCAAGTAGAGATGGGGTCAGAGTGATGTAGGCCTGTGGTCCCATCCATACCTCTGCTGTTGTCCCATTCCTATACAGGTGCAGGATCTCCAACTGAAAATGAAAAATATGTACCATATATAAACTCAACCTTCAAGCAACAGTTTAAGGGCTATTTTAGGTGTTTAGAAAATTAGCCCATCTTTTAGGGTTTCCATGAACTATGTGGCTCAAAAGCGAGCTCATGTATTGCAAGGGCACGACCTTGTCACGACTTTCGTGGAAATCGGAGGCGTAATGTAAACAAAATCAAAAGGAAACAAAGGATTTGGAGTATTGTAGAAACACTGTATTACATGTATGCCTGTGTTTCACAAGAGGATCTCTGGCATATAACAGGCATGCTAGGTATGCTGTGGGGAAGCCAAAGGACGACCTGCCCAGGCTTAAAAGGGCAGAGGGGTGAGGGGGGCAACATTATTTGGCACCTTGAAGGGGGGAGGGTCACCATTTTTATTTACTCTTCTGTGTGAAAACCCACTGCCCCTTCCTGTTTTCAAAAAGATGATTACTCACTTTACAGTAGAATACATAGAAAATCCCTCATATAAGTTAATTATGTTCGTTGGGAATATAATAATAATAAATATTATAATAAATATTATATTAATATCACAAGTGGAATAAAGAAGGAGACAGTGGGTTTGGTGAGAATTGACTTAGTCAATATCAATTCTGTACATGCCAAAAAACCGCCAAACACAATGGATACACCATTCCACACTATAACATCACATCCAGAGCTAGTAGGTCTTGCTTAGAATCATGTAAATAACTATATACCACATTAGATTTCCAATTTGCTCTCTTTTTAATATCATCGACCCTTAAATCAGAATTCTTTAGAAGTGTTGCTCAACCATGTCGGAGTGAATGAGTTGAAACTCTGTGGGGAATATCACATTTTAGAGACATAGCCTTCAACCTGGTATTAATATAATTATAAGTCAACGGTTTGTTACATATATTGAACAATAATCTACCTTTAGAATTCTTACAAATTTCCAAGTATCTATCTGGACAAAGACCAGAATCATCAGTTCTCTTCAAATACACCACGTAAGGTTTCCTACCATACTGGTCAGTTTTAGAAGATCTAACATCAATGCGAATGCAGTCAACAGATATAGAAATATTTTTAGATTCAAAGTTATGAGGGGAATCGACTACATGACCCACCCTGAACACACCTCGGTAACACAATAAGATAGCAGACCAGAAAACTACATCATCATACACAGACAAATCCAGATTAGATTTGATATTTAACATATCACTGGGAGTTAAAGGATATGTTTTAATAGAAGAACATTTATAATTTCGTTCAATACCATCTAAAGTCTTCTTTACAATAAAGTTACTACTATAATCAGAATAACCTTCCAATTTCTGATAATACCACACTGCAGACAAATAGTTCCTAACAGAAATAGGTTTCATTTTATCCGATAAATATACACTATACAACGAGGCCTGAGAAGGAGAACAAGGTAGGGGATCGAGATTAAACTTCTTACAAAATTTTTTGTACCTGCTAAATTGCTGTTTGCGAACCTTAAGTGTGGACTCAGCCACGCCCCTGTACAAAAACCTTCTCCTTCTCTGCTCTAGCTCCCTCAGGCCTGGAATCATAACAGCACATGTTATATTCAGTTAAAACATTTTTACATTTCTGTGGGACACCTCTATAATATTTAGCCTAGACAAATGGTCAGCTAAAACATTTTCCTCTGACCTAATATACGTTGCATATATTTCAATATTATGTATAAAACATAGCCAAAAAATTTCTCTCAACCAGGACATACACAACTTATTCCTGGACCTACCGGTATTCAACATGGCCAATACTTGCATGTTGTCCGTAACGCAATGAACTCTGGTATTAGAAAACTTTTTAATCCAGCGTTTAAGGCCTACCACCACTGGATAAAGCTCGTAAACATTTATATTTCTATGGTGAAGTTTGAGATTATCTAGCCTAGGAGCCTGAGCAAAATGACCTGTACAATCCACCATAGGATTAGAATCATTCCAAGTACCATAAAAATAGTCTTTATCAAACCAGGCCCCAAAGCCCTGTACAGAGGAATCGGAATACATAGGCGTACATTCATTATCATTTAGAATGATATTCCTACAATTGAAAATTCTACAAAAATCCCTCCACCACAGTAGGTCATTTTGGGTTTCCTCATTAAGTTTAATAACACCCCTAGTCCTGGCCTTTGCACAAAGATCAAACAATCTCCTGCTGAAAGTTCTACCACCACATACTACTTGGGAACAAAAAGACATCAAACCACCAATTTTTTGCAATGTCTTCTTAGATACAAATTTTTTACCTAAGCATTCGTCTATTGCCCGGCTCATTTTATCTAGCTTACTCTGTGGTAGGGACAGCTCCATACACCTGGAGTCAATTGTTATACCCAGAAAAACACACACCTGGTTGGGCTCAGTCACCTTCTCCTTCGACACAACAAAACCTAAATACTCCATACACTCAATGAGGATATTTCTTTTTCGTAAACACTCCTCTCTAGACTGAGCTATGATAATAAAATCGTCTAGGTAATTTACTATCCTATCCACACCATAGAATTTAGCTACAGCCGTAAAAAAATCAGATATTCTACTAAATATATACGGAGCACACCTTAGACCAAATGTCAAACGGTTACTTACAAAATACTCGTCTCCATTACCAAAATTCCACCTGAAACCTTGATAGCCCACGTGTGGGCCATAGACATTAACACTTCTTTACGCAGATTTTAAATCTACTACACACATAAAGTCGTCCCTGTCTAACTGAGCTGTAACAGTATTATTTTAGAGTTGTATGAAAACGGACTAGAAGTGGTACTCATGTAATTATTTATAGATATCTTATCAGGCATACTGCAGTCAGTGATAGGACGGAGTTTACCATTTGATTTTTCCACACCGCCTAAAGCATGGACACACCTGGGTTTGACATTCGACTTTGTAACCAAACCCTGGGCTAACTCCTCCTCAATAATACCACACATCTCGTTATAAAATCTACCTTCTAAAATAGACTTATAATTTTTACAATCATACGTTGTATCACACCCTGGGTCAATAATTTTGAAACCCTCGGTAAAACCACACCATAGAAAATCAGATTCAATCTGATTGATATTAATAAGGTCTGACTGCCTGAGAAAACTGGCCAGCCGACACGGGAGTATCTGAGCCTTCCTACCATAGATGAAATGCTCACACATACATACCCCATTTACACAACTGTCATAGACCCTGATGATGGGTCTATTTAAACATTCCACCGTAAAAAGTGGATCAACCTCACCCTGTACTGGGTAACTATAAGAATTAAATAAATTCTTTGACAATTCACAAGAGTTATACATATTTACACTATCATTATTAATTTTATCACCCGGAATGATAGAAACGGGGGGCTTAGGCGGGTCAACCGTACATACTACATTAAAACCAGGCATCAAATTTTCAGATTTCAAAGTAGGACCCTGCCTAAGGGCGACACACTAGTCCTTTTTGCCCTTCTGGCATTTATCCTTGCCATGGCTTTGGGAACCACATACATCACAAACATGACGGTATTTACAGGGCTCCTCCCTACAGCCTTCAGCTCTATTAAAAGCAAAGCAAGTACGAGCTGACCTAGATTTGAAAGATTTGGGTTTTGCCACCTGCCCCTTCTGGGCCTGAACGGTCCCGTCGTAAGACAAATATCTAAGGATATAAGAGTTGTCTACCCTCTCGAATGCCTTCAACCCGTTCTTGTTTGCCCTATCCTTTACAGACTTGTCATATTTAGATAAAGCTGACACTGTATAGATTCTTGTACTCGATTTTTCGACTAACATATCAAGGTGGCCAAGCAAATGGAAAATATCCTCGCCCTCCTCATACTTGTCTTTCGCAAGACATACATTTACCAGCATTAACCGTTCAATACAATCAATTTTGGAATTTTTCTCTAGATAATTCTTCTGATCAAACTCACCCCGATGTCTTTTACATGTAGAATGGGTAGTATCAGTAGAGGAACTCCTTGAGAAAGATGAATCTTTATCCGAATCCGACGAAGGAGAACGGTCCCGTCGCCATCTTGGATTCCTGTTGTCATGGCTTCCCCGGTCACTAGCTGAGCGCTGCCTACGTCTCCCCCGTTGCTTGGCTACAGCGCCTTTCGAATCCTGCGTCAAAACACCACCACGTGAGTCCGCTCGACACGCCCCTTCTACCGGATTGCTCTGTTGAGCCGCTATGGTCTCAAGAAGATCTTTGATATCAGCAAGCTGGTCTTCCATTACCGTAGTCCTCTCCTCCAGATTGATGAACGTCTGGTCAGCAGCTAAACCCAAACTTACTCCTGAAGCTTTTGGAACAGGTGACACCGGGTCAACCATATTTGGATCAGAGCTGCTCGAAGTCCTAGAGTTGGCCTTATACCTCGTATTCTTTGTAATTTTCTTAGTACCAGGCTTGGCAATAGTCCCACCTGTCGATTTCCTACCCATATTGCAGGGTATTGTACCGTAGAATTCGAAAAAACAAAGAATAAAGTTAAAATTTCCGGCACCACCCAGCGTGGTGTGTGCCGCTCGGAGGATATACGCCAACTGACGGTTAATTTGGATCCCGCAGCTTTTATAGGCGCTAACTGTTTACTATTACGTCATACATACCAATGCGTGCCTTGGAGGAAAAGTAGATCCAGCCACTGCACATATTAATTATATATATATACACGGGTGTATATAGTCCCATAAGTCACACCCTGACTTTGGGACATCCAAAAGGTCACAATGGGCCTCTGAAATCATCTATAAGCTGCAGTTTATGCAGAAGGTTTTGTACAAGAAGTAAATATATATATATATATATATATATATATATATATATATATATGGAATAAACGAAACTTCATTCACATTGGTCATTCTGAATTAGTGGTAAGTTAATGAAAATGATTATTTATGGGAAAAGGTAAAAGAACAGTTCACACTAAAAGAAGGACCTACCTGTCCTGCATCCTCCAAGGTACGAAGGGCTTTAACATGGTGAGGACCATTGATGGACACCTCCCAGATGTTGTACCTGCAGTAGAAAAATACAATATAATTTAGGTACAAAAGACATCAAAACATAATCTTTTATGTAGATATTCAAGGGGCTAGACTATAAGGGCATGGGCTGTTGCGAAACACAGCCTTTTTTATCCTTTCTCTGGGGTGAGGTTCACAAGCAAAGGCTACAATAGAAGGAGAATACAAAAGTGAGTTTTGTTCAGATGTATTCAGCAAAGCTAACCATAGTGGAGTAGGTCGCCCCTGACTCGACCACTAGATTTGATGGTACATTATGTCGACCACCCCCCCCCCCCCCGACTTACTTCTTTCAAATAATTATAAAATTACTAATTGGTTGTACCACATCAATTAAAATGAATAAAATGTGACCATGCCCCAAGTGTCACTTGCGGATAATGGGAAAAAAACTGTAATGGGTGGGCGGTCGACTTAAGGCTTATTAACATGCCTAGTAGTCAAGTCAGGGGCAATCTACCATCCAAAACTGCTCCCCAATGACCTAGCGATGATGTATTTTAGCCTGTCAAGTTGCAAAAATGGCTATTACTGGATATATTAGATTATACTCCGCTTGGCTGTGCCCTCTATTGTTCTGCCTGTAGGTTTAGTTCCATATTCTACTATGTGACATCTCAGAGGAGGTTATGGGACATGTGGGAGGAGGTTATGCACATAATCTGCCGGAGGTTATACACATAACCTCCGGGAGAATATATTATGGGCTGATCCAAGTTAAAATCCTGGTTTCTTGGGATGGGATTCGCCCCCCAGCATGCTTCTTTGAGGCCATCATCTTAACCATTCGGCTATGGAGGATGCCTTCTTCAACTGGGTAATAATTCTCTACTGTAAGCATGGTAAGGTATCATTCTTTGACATGACACTTTAATGTACCAAAGGAAATTTCTACAAGACAAAATGCATTAACAAAATGCATTAACAGGTCTCTTAGACATGAAATACATCCTGATCTTACTCATATAGGCACACTGGCATGTGAATGTTCGAATCCCATGAATAACACTTGTAAAAACGAATTTTCAAATTTCAAAAATGATACACAAAAACAAGGTTTACAAAAGGCTATCAATTAGGGACATAAGTAAGAAAACCTCCTTGGAGGTGGAGGTTACCTGAATTGTTGAGAAAAGTGAACAGAATATAACCTAGAAAAATACTGGTAATGTAGAGGTCAAAAAAGTTGGCATGGTAGTGGTTCGATCTCACAGACTCAGTTCTGCAGGAACGTATCATAACCACTACATTACAGAATTAGTTGAATCGGAACAGGTCTCTAAGACAAGAAATAAATCCTGATCTTACTCATATAGGCACACTGGCATGTGGAGGTTCGAATCCCATGAATAACACTTGTAAAAAAATAATTTTAAATCTAAAAAATAATGCCGAAAAATGAGTTCTAGACCCTGTTATTAATGAGGGACGGAGTATAAGTGAGAAAACCTCCTTGGAAGTGGAGGTTATGGCCAAAAACCTCCTTGGCTTCACCTTGGAGGTTTTGGGCCATTACCTCCACCTCCGCGGAGGTTTACCATCACATAAATATGATCCGGCAAAGGGAAAGGTTAAACCATGGGGCCTCTCATTGGCCATCATTTCTGTTTGCCTGTTCAAAAATCTGCTGTAGGGTCTTGCCGATGAGGGAACGTAATTCTTGGAAGGCTCCTATGAAATGAAAGCAACTTGGTGGACATTAGAAAATGCCTATTAGAATCGCTGATCAATAAAACTCTGCACACTTACCCCTTGAGGCTTCTCCTTTCAGCCAGGGCCACCACGAAGGTAGCAAAAAGACAAAGTAGTAGCTTCATGATGCCTTCTCAAATGCCAGTGTGATGCTGAAAGCATGCCCTAGGCTTATATACAATTTGTTATCAGCCCTTGATAGTGAAATTACCAAAATACCTCGCATATAGGGTGCAGCTGATTCACATGGAAACACCCTAGGTGTGCCTTGTAGAATTTGGCTTAAGACAGGGGCGGTCTTATAGGAGAGGAATTGATACTACATAGCAGTACTGAAATGACCAGAAGTTGGCCCCAGGTGCCATTATAGGTCTGGTAGGCACTCAGAGTACATCTTATATGTGAAGTGTGCTTTTTATGCGAGGTACTATGGTAACCACATTTTGCTTTCTCACTGGACCATTGAAGATCCCTATTCATGAGAATTTAGATTTTAATCCCTTTACAATGGCAAAGTACCAAAACTTGCCCTCTTCATTTGTCATCATGAGGCATGAATGCACCACTGGAGAATAACTCAATGATAATGATTAACATTTAACAGTGGTACATCATGAATAGAGTACCTGCGAGTTACTCACATGTTTTTGTTCATGTCCTCTGTAGCCCTTTAGGAGTTGATTATACATGTAACAGGTGCAGGATCTGTTGAGGCTCATGATTATGTTATCACCATTTCAAATTCCTTATCTGATTTCCTGAGCAGTGTAATTGTATCAGATATCATGATGTTTCCACCTGCTATTTCCTTAGTACGTTTATTCATCCAATGATGCAGTCCATCACCACTATTTATAAGAGAAAGGCATCAAAAGGATAATTTATTGAGATGATTTACTAGCATCTTTTAACAAGCTGTTCTATTGTCTCCCTCTTTCCTAATATATTTGGATAATAGGAACTTATATATCTACTAGAATCCTGCCAAAGGCATGGGATAAAAATGAATCCTCTGCTATATAACCAGTCCCAGTGGGTGCAGCCATTGCTGGAGCTAGTTACCAGCGAGTTAACACTGATGAGAGTTACCAGATGGGTACCAGTTGCCCATTAAGAATTCTGTAGTTAATAGAGAAAATTATTTTGTTCTTTGGCAATAAGCCTACATCCTGATAAATCGCTATAAATTATGATCCTTATCCACTTGGCATAAGAACGTTGTTTTTTTTTTACATTAAAAGAACGTTATTTCCAGGTTTTAAGTTTTTTAACAGTTGACAAAAACATTAAAATCTTTCTGGGTACTCCAAAAAAAGTGTTATTTTTTCCTAAGTTCTAAGTTTTATTCTGATGTGTAAAACATAACTTACAAACCTTGAAAGTCGAAAGGTGAAACAGGTTTTCTGAGTGTAAAAAAGATATTTACAGTTGCTTTTATCGAAAACTTTTCCTAACATTCTCAAACGTTATAAAAAGCAAATGAGTAGATGTCTACACTATGTGGCAATTGTGGGAAGTTTGTGATAGCCCATTTCCGTGTTATATTGAATAACTTCTATGTTGTTGGTTGAAAGTGTGATTCAAGGAGCGTTTAATGTAGGTTATGGGAGAGCACTTGTGGATTTACGGGTTCAACCCGTAAATCTAAGAGTGCTCTCCCATAACATAATTAAATGCGTTTATCTAATGTATTCATCCATTATGTATGAATTTCTTACCTTATAACCCCAGAATTAATCCAGGAGAAGACATTTTGTAAGTGCATGCAATCCGCTCAGTTTGCCAATCTGTCATGGCCATGTTGTCACTCTGCCTGACATACCTCCACCTTTACACACATTTTTTGGGTGGAATCCAATGATGTCAACTCTTGTACTTCTAGCACTGCCATATATATGATCTTTAGTTGGTGTTCGCCTACATTTTGTATTCATTTTCTTATAAATAAATAAGGATCCATTGGTTTTCCATAGCGATCCAACGCACACGGCCCAGTACACGGCGTCTTCTTTACGTAGCGGGGAGGTGCCCGGATGTAATAACCAGGTCAAATACGCGTGCTGACCCATATCGCTATGGAAATGTTTGATATTAACCTTTTAACCTATCTATTCTTTACTACATGTTGCCGAGGATTAATCTCACCATGTTTCATTGCCCTTCTGGTCTCTATAGAGTCCAAAAGCCAACAGATTCTTTATGAATCGAACCGAAAACCAAGCCGGGCCGTGTTGACACTGTAAAAGTAGACCGGATATCAGCACGTGACACACTTACGGGTCAATGGTCAATGGTCCCGACTCGTATCGCTATGGTAAATCAATGGATTCTTATTTATTTCGAAGAAAATGGAGAAATTAGGCATGGCATGTTCATCTAGGATATCTAAGGATGTTTCCCTGGTAATAACTCCACCAGGCTTCATTCGATTCATCAGGTATGTCGGACAACTTTTTGAAATCCTCTATGGGCATTGATATCTACCACTGGTTGGCTTGGTATAGTGGACAGCGAGCTCGCCTCCTGCCACAGTGGCCGGGGATCGATTCTCTGTTGAAACCTAAATGGTTTTAATAGGAAATCAATGGCGTAGTTGACTTTGTATGCTTTGCCAATTTATTAACATGGCCAGGTTGAAAGCAGCATCTTCTTGAAGACGAAGAAAAGGTCTGAGAGTGCATTATGGAACTGGGAACTGGGGTTATGAGCAAAAAAGCACTGTAGAGGCCAGAATCATGAGATAAGTAATTATATCCACTGCTTTAAGTTTGGTAAATTGATGTTCATAGAAAATTGCTCTTTTTTATCTATAATCATATATATCAACATGTATTTTTCTACTGCCTGGCTCCCTACAATAGCTCTATGCAACATTATCATAGTACATTAAATATAAGCTGTGTCCTATACATGGGGATGAGTCTTATAAGATGTGTCTTAGAAAATGATATACATAACATCCCTCCCTTGTAACCAATTTGAAAATTTGTCAAATCAAGGAAACCAAAATTATCTGTGAGTTTTTTTACAAGTTGTTTAAACCATTTATATTTAAATGTAAGCTTACTGTGTCGATGGGGTCAAGCCGGAAGCCCTGGATGAAAGTCGTCATTTCCTGTCAGGATAACACTTTCCTGTCATGATAACACATCTGAGAAGTAACATGTGTCTAATGGTCCTTTTAAATAGATGAAATAGTACATAACAACCATTTAGGAACATCTACAGACATTATTAGGCTAGTATGTGTTTTAAAACTTCACTTCCTACAAAATATATGGTAGTTGTTATTATTTATTTTTGGTGGAAGATTTATTATAACCTCTTTCAGCAAGGAAGAGTAAAATATTTATTATAACCTCTTTCAGCTACCAGGAGTGGGAGGTCTATGTGGGCCACAAGTCACAGGTTATGGTCCTGGAGCATATGGAAGTGACTGGACAGGTAGACCTTTGACTATTATGCTTCACATGCAGCTTAAGGAGGGATGTAGTGGTTAGACTTTCTTCTAGTAAGATTGTAAATATATTGATTCTTTCTAAGTTTCAAACTATTTAATGTGATGTAGATTATTGTTCCTGAACTATGAACTAATTATATATGAATCAGGCTATCTTACATCTTACTTTCAAATCAACATTTTATCAAATAATTGATAAAATGGTATATATGTATACAGGTGGACATCTTGCTGCCCCCTCAGCCCGGGAGGCGTGGGGTGATCCTTATGGCACCATCCCTCATGAGAAGGACCCAAACCACCCTACTTACAAAAGGTATCAGGACCAGGATCCTCAGCACAGACATCCAGTAAGATCTATACTTTTTATATAGCACGGGTGGAATAAATTCAATGGGTTGTTATACTAGTCAAATTCTGATAATATTGTTGGGAGGGGGTGACAGGGACAGGGGTTGAGCCGGTGGTACTGTCCAGAAATAGGGCTACCGTATGCAATGTAAAGACCAAACATGCTCTTGTGTAAGGGCACACCCTGTTTTTGGTTATATTGTAAAAACGACCCTTGCCATGAATATGACCTTAGTTGTCGAAATAGCGTTAAACATCCATTACTCACATACTCACTTAAAAAACGACCCAAAACTTTCGAGTGTCGAAGCCCATTTAAACTCTCAACTACTAGACATGTGTTTTAATAGATATTTTTGAAGTGTACTGTGTGTTAGCTCTGTCAAATAGGTCAGCCCGCCACAAGGGACTTACAGTAGAATGATTCAACTGTAGGTACAAACCCAATGACCCGATGTGGGTCCTGCTGTATGCACTACAGCTGTCTTTATAATTATCCCATTTACAATTGCGGCTGAACAACCCTGAAAAATGGATGGGAGGGGGCAAGAAATAACTAAATTATGAAGTGCAGAAAATTGGGATGGGGGTCCCAAGTAGGTAGAATACAGAAAATGGGATTTTGGCCGCATAAACTAACATTGGACACCAAAGGGAGCTCTATGCCATAACTAGTGGAGTTGAATCGGGGTGCTATATAATTTTAAACTCAGAGATGTACAGAAATGGGGATTTGACACAATGAGTAGTGTTTAGAAAAGGGGGGTTTGCACATCAAAATGAGGGATTTGCACAATGGTTAGAAATAAGAGCTTTGCAGAATATGTTGTAATAGAAATGGGAGTCCAACATAGTAATTAGTACCCTGTTGAATATAATATGCTGCCTTGAAAGCCACGATCCAAGAACCACATAAGAAATAACTTGAAGAAATCTCTTTTGATCATACAGATATGAAATACATGTCCATGAAATCCATGTTCACATGGCATATTCACCCTAGACTATGGACATCTCTTCATCATTCATGATGCAACATTCTTACGATTTCAATTCACGATGATAGCAGCTCAGTATGCATCTATTGATGCCCGGGCTGAGGCTGACCCTTGTTCCTTTGATGTTGACAAGTACAACACATTTGATGTGGTGAGTCTTTCATCTAATTATAAATAGGAAGAAGTTCATTGACTTAATGCATATTCTCTTTCCCATAATATAATTGGATATATATTATGTGACATGTACTGAAAATAGGGGCCTGAATGGGCCCTTATTCACAAATCCCGTCACATATAGCATTTTTCCAAGGGCCATGAGCACTCCAGTGCCGAGCCAGTGGAGAAAATGTACCATAGATATTTTATTGAACATTTGTGATTAGTTTTTATGTTTCAAAAAATATGTCTTCTGGATTGAACCAATTAAATGTAGCCTTATTACATTTACCGTCTCACTATGGTAAATAATCACATTTATTATAGATAACAACCAGAGCACATGGTGGGAAGATTCAAGCTACTAGTTGCTAGTATGTAACCATGAGCCACAAAAGTTGGCTAAAGATATTTACTTTCCAAATTTTTCAATTGATTTTTTATCCTGTATTTCCATTATTGCCACCCTTTTATGGGCCTCACGATGTCACAAAGCCAGTGTCAACATTATTCACCAATGCAATACTAGTAGACACTTAGCAGCAATTGCTAGCAGTGCAATAATGCATCATTCTGATCATTCACCAACATGATTATTTGGGCTGTTTGAATAAAATCACTTGGATTATGGATCCGACTGTGAGATTTTTAGCTTTTTTCCAATGGGATTTTTATATAAAAAAAAAATGTCCAAATAACCAAGCATTCAGCATTTTTCCACTAATGTAGATGATACCAAAATACCTTCCCAAAAGCCCCTTTGCTGGCAAAAAGACTTTATTTTGCTGATGGCCATTGGGATATGATAGTGGTGGCAGAGCAGTCTGAGGATATTTTTCTTTATTTTTTTTTTATCGATGGCCGATGAAGATCTGAGCTGTAAAAACCTGTAATACAATTATTTGGCATAACATGGCTTGGGTTATAATGCATTAAGTTATTATATAGCCTCTTTACATATAGGTTTAAAAGAGTGATTGCATACTTTGTAATGATTTTTGTCATCCTCTCATGCAGCTGATGACACAGATGGACCAATGGGTGACCGACTGTCCTACAGGTATGGATTGTACCGTGCAGTCAATTGGCAACTCCTATGAAGGACAACCAATGAAGCTGCTCAAGGTAATTTACTTTACCTCTATTTGATCAGCCTCCCTGCATAACACACCATACTTCTATGCCATCCCGAAATTTATGCACTAAACCATCCAAAGCTAATCCCTTCGGGTTCATTGAAGACATTAGAATATGCAGAAAGGGAATAAGTGGTACATAATGTTTCATTTTTAAGAATTCATTTTACACTCAGCTCATTAGACATGTCCTCAATGTGATATTGTATATTTTAGCTTTGGAAGGCTGGAGTATCTAATGAAGTCCTGTATTTTTTTCTCAGTCGATGCTTGACTTCCACCTTGTTCGCACTGAAGATGGCTAGCTATTCCAGCGTTTCTGTCAATGGCGCACTCGTCTATCTCCCGATAGATCGTCTCCAGCTCGGCTTCACCTACATCGTCGGCTGCAGAGACCTGTCCTCCACAGATGCTAACGTCACTCTGTGCATGTTAGTATGCACCGGACCGCAAGGTGCGACCATGCCTTCACATACTCTCATCAGAGATCATCTGCGCTTGGCTTGTCACATGACGGACATGACACTGCGCGTCATTCATCTGGATGGGATGCCCGATCCCAATTACCGCCTGCAATCAACTGCTGCTGTTCCTCCTGTTCCTACACCTGCTTATCGGCCTGCTTATGTCAATATCACACCTCCGTCTGTCAACTTGACCACCTCTTTCGTGCCACCCTGGAATCCTACACAGATGTCTCCCCTGGGTGCGCGTCCCACCTATAGCGCCATAGTGCCTGCTACCTCTACCTCAAGTGCGGCGCTCACCTTCACCTCCAATGTAATGACTACTTCCTCTACAGTCCTGCCGCTAGTTGTGGATACCTCTTTCCAGTATCCACTTCCTGCTTCCTTCGCTGTTCCTTCTACTCCTCGTCCGCTAGCACCTCAGCATCACTCTTCATATGTGGATTACAGTGTACTTTCTCACACACCTGCTGCTTCCAGTGTTTCGTCCTTCTACCACTCACTTTTACTAGCCACTACTGCACCACTGACGTCCAGAACAACCCTATCTTCCAATCCCATTTATTCCACCGCGACTTCACATCACTTCTCCACCAGCACCACTACTTCCGGTTCACTTCTAGCTGCTTCTTCACTCTTGATGCCTCACATCACCATCCGAGCTGCTCCAGCTGCAGAGGCCCGCGCCACCTCGGCTTCTAGGTCTCCACCTTCCTGCCTACATACGCCCGCTCTGGCCCTGATCTCTTCTACTTCCGGTCAGTTTACTTCATCTTCATCCACTGCAGCTTCACTTCCACACCTTCCAGTAATGTCGCCCTCGTTCTGGAGTACTTTGGCTATCTCACCTGGACATCCACCCTTCTCACCATTGACCTGTCAGTCCAGCACCATGGCCTCTTCCTCACGACTGACTCACAGTTCTTCTACCATCATATCTCTCTTGACATCTTCATCTGCTACCACTACGCGACATCATCCCTATCAGCTTCCTGCCGGACCACAAACCTCCCGTTCTTCTAATCTTGGGGGTCCTATCCTTCCAACATTGGCTTCCCCAGCTTCTACCCTCTCGCAGAAGTAAGTATATTTCCCTAGTGATTCATACTTTGATTCCTAGAGACGCTCACTTCGTTCTTGTAATAAGATACTATACACATATTTTCTTTTAAAATATATGCATAAGCTAACTCTATAAAGTCGCTGAGCTCCTCTGATTTGTGAGTAGTGGCGATCACATTCACAGTCTCAGGTGTATAACTGATCTCATTAATACACCCATATGGCTGAATTTTATGTGTCCTAATACCTTCTTAGAAAAGAATTTCACTCACACTTATTTTTGAACATATATCTACAGCTATAGACATCGTATTTCCTTTCTCAGAGTCTGGGCTTCTTAAATAATTAAACCATTATAGGCTCTGGTTCTTTAACAGAATGCCTTACTTCTGGACAAATATATCCTTTAAATTTAGGCCTCTTAATTATGGACCTTGTTACTGGAGTCATTCTATGTGTGTCGCGACTGTGGTCCTGCTGGTTCCGACTAGTGTTTCCATTCACCCTTAGACAACTTATAAGGTGCCCCATAGTGGTTGCCTCCTGTATGTGATGCACTTCTTTCTCTTTGTCTCATATACCTGCTTTATTTACTATCTTCAGTTCTTCTCCCGCTTCATCTGCTGATGATGATGATGCCTCTACTCCTACTAGTCCTTAAATCTTCACTTCAGGTATGTATTTCTAATATGTTTTATATTAAATGCATCCTAAATGGATCCGACCTTTTACAATTTTCCACAAACTGTATTAAGTAGTTAAGTCTTATCCATAGAGTAGGGTGTATCTGAGCCTTAATATCTCCACCCTCTCTACAGTGGGCGATGATTCCTTTCCTTCAGTAAATTATTACTGATCTCCATTAATTCATCTCAACCGCTATGAACCTTCCGTTGTCTATGATCCAGGCTTTTCCACTAGAACTCATGTTTATAGCTTATCTAAACTGCTGATTATGTTGTCTTGTTGTGGTTATGTCCGTGTAGCATGCTAGTTGTTCTATCTTGTTAAACTTTTGAGTGCAGTCTGTATCTGTTGCTTGCCGATGTCTGTACAGCTGGAGTTCCACTCCTGCACTGCCAACTGTCTTGCTTGTCATTGCATCTTATCTCTTTCTTTACCTGCGCATGTCTGCTCTCTTCCCCCCTTTTTCTTGTTACTAGGCTATTAATATACATATGCCTGTCTCAGTGTCCAACGCTTCCCCCCCCCCTTTTCTCACGCACGTGTTCATTCCCCCGCTGGCTCTGTTTCCGCGCCGTCATTCTCACACTGTCTTTTCTGTCTCTTTCCTCCTGTACCCCATTCTTTCCATGCATCTGGAGCTGCAAATACTGCCATGGTTATTTGCTGTATCTTCCATGCAGTATTCTTACTTTCCTCAGGTAATTTCCTAACCCAAGTTTTCACTTCACCTTTCATTCCCCACAATAATAATGCCACATATTCCATTTCCCCTAGATCATATATTCTCTTAATCAGATCCATGTCGTAGAAATATTCTTCTATCTTTTCTCCTGGTGCTCCTCTAAATGTAGGTGGCGCTATACTGATACCTGCCATTTTGTACATTTCTTCGACCTCTCACAACGTTCCCCTAACAGGTATTGTATTTTATATCTGTACAGTCCCTCTGTTCTTTCCTATCAACTCATAGCCTTACTAGTTATATTTATCAAAGTTTTCAGTTACATCCTCCTCCTCCAGGGTCGTCTCATTGTCTTTAACCCCAGATGTTAATACTCCTTGGGTGATATGCTTTCCCTTTTGCTTCAGTTTAAACATTTCCCAAGTTTCATCTCTTTGTCTACACTGCCTGCATCGTTTCCCTCTACTAGTCTTGCGATGCCTCCTACACTTTCTTGAGAAAAAGAATGCATTAGTCACACTCCCTACTCCATATTTAAAGTGATGTCTGTTTACTTGTTCCCTCAAATATCTTGGCAATCTCGCGATGTCCAATTTCAGTTTTGATATTTTCTGCATTACTATATCCTGTAACGTCGCCCCATTGTATCTGAATACCTTCGGCAATGAATATCCAAATCCATATATAGCATCCAGCGCGTCTTCTACCTGTTGTCCCCTATATCTCCCTGCCTTTACTATAGATGGTGCTCTCTTTCCCGCATCCTCACTAGTGGACATTATATGAGATGTTTTATCCAATGTACCTGTTCCAGGTGTTTGGCCGCTCCTGCCGCTGTTGCTGTTGTTCTGCCACAAATGTGACAGAGCCTTGATGTCACTTGTCTTCTGCTATAATACTCTTCTATCAATTTGTCATCCAATCTGATTGATGTATCCAGCACAAATTCATCGTCTTTACTATAAAATATTGATGGTTCTGTCTGTGTCGCTGTTTCTGTGGTCTGAGTCTCTCTCTTAATTATACCACCGGTGCCTTGTAGAGTGGCATCCAACAACCACTCCCATTCTGTCTGTCCCACAGTGATGTCACGTATGCTATCCCATATGTTTCCCTGATGATTTACCAGGACCTCGGCTTGAGCTGCTTCCACCACCTGTATTGGCTCTTGCGCTGAGCTTGGTTGGCCTGACGTTGAAGTCGCACCAAATCCTTTTTCATTTGTTTCTGTTGTTGTTGAACTTGCTGCAGACACTGTGCTCCTTTCATTGTAAGTGCTATTGCAATAGTTGTCTTGAATCATCCACATATTATAGTATTGTTGGTATTGCTGTTCTCCAACACTATCGTACCAGCTATCTGCCATCCGTCCATCAGCACCTGCTATTTACTGTGAGGTCTTATCTCGTCCCTCGTTGTGCGCGCACTGCCACCACCTGATGCATCTCCTCCTGCATATACCTGTTGCGCTGGCCTCCCCCCCCTCCCCTCTTTTCCTACCTTGCCCTACTTTTCCCCTTTCTTTGTGTTTCGCCCTCCTTTCCGTCTACCTGCATGAGTCAGCTTGACCTGCTCCTCCGGGCGGCCCCTCCCCCTTCGGCACCTGCATCACCCCCCCTTTTTCCTCATAGCAACACACGTCCATACTACAGGATTATCGCCCATCCTGTAGTATCCCGTCTAAGCTCACCCTATTCTCCATCGCTGGATGAGCTGAGCTCCTCTCTGCCTCTCCTGTGATGCCTGCAAATCGGTCCCTTTGGAATGATATGTTCACTGCTAGATTCCTCACTCATAATAGCCCCTGCAGCCAATTGCGCTCTCCTATCTCTTTGCCTCCGTCTTCTCTCAGCCCTATCCTCTCTCTCTTTTCTTTTCTGTCTTCTCTCCATTTCTTCTCTCTCTCTTTCTTCGTCCATCTGCCTCTTCACCTCGACATTTCTCACTCTAGCCTTCCTTTTCTCTTCATTATCCTGTCTTCGGCCACCCTCGACCTTATCAATATCACTATCCTGTAACCCTTTCTTTTTACACCAATTATCGACCACAGCTTCCTGTCTGTGCTTCTCCCGGCCATCTCGCCGTACAACTCCATCTTTCTCATTATCAGATTCCTGTATAGATGCGCGCGGTCCAGCTCCGGCCACCTCTCTCTTTTTCTCATGTGCACTTCTATCGTCGTCTGACGTTTTCACTTTATCCTCCCTATCAGCGCCCGCTAGCGCTGTATCCTCCAGACCAGATGAAGGATGTTCTACCTTAGTCACCCCTTTAGGGTCCTCACGTCTTATATCCTGTATTTCCACTTCTGATTCCACTTCTGTTCCATCCACTTCCACAGTCCTCTCATCTTTGGCTACTCCTTCGTCATTTTCACCCTCCCCTTTGTATGCTCTCTTCAGTTTATTCACATTTACCAAGTGAGGTATCTCTTTGCCCGTCTTCACTGCTCTCAACCTCACCCTGTTATCCCCCACCACTTCTATTATCCTATGTGGCCCCGTGTATCTACCAGCAAACTTCGATGTATTATTCACCGCGCATTTCGGATCATAGTAATATACCCACTCCCCCTCTATAAAAGATACAGGTCGCGCCCGTCCATCCAGTCTACGTCTGAGTTGCTCCTCATACCTAGCAGTATGAGCGTTGGCCGCCTCCTGTAACAACTGTATGCTATGATTGGTCCTTATAAACCAATCTCTCTCAGATGGCACTTTAGGCAGTGGCCTTTCCTCAGCAAAGGACATAGCCACTGGATCCCTCCCGAATTGTAGTGCATATGGTGAAAACCCCGTCCTCATACTAATATTTGAGCGCACCGTCCACAATGCAATGGGTAACAGCTCTGGCCAGTGTTCATGGTCCTCCGTCACATAGCATCCTATCGTATCCTCTAATGATTTATGCAATCTTTCAACCCTGGCATTTCCGGTCGGATTCCTAGAAGACGTAAACCTCTGTTTGGTCGATAGTCTAGCTGTAACCTCACGAAAAACCTGACCCATATATGTAGACCCTCTGTCGCTGCACAGCACTTCCACCTTGCCGTACCTACACACTATCTCCCGTAGAAACACCCCAGCTGCCGTGTGCGCGGTTGTGTCTTTAGTACAGAATGCCTCTGGCCATCCCGTCAGAAGGTCTATGAAGGTCATGATATATTTATAACCTTCCTTGGACCTACGCAGTGGCCCAACAAAATCCGTCTGTATCACTTGCCATGGATAATCCGGTGTATCCCATGATCTCGCCTTGGCTCTAAAGTGAGGTGCTCTTTTCCTCAACGCGCACCTTTCACATAGCCGCACGTACCTAGCTATGTCCACCATCATATTTTTCCAATAAAACCGAGCCTGTACTTTTGTATTCAGCGCCACTGTTCCCACATGTCCTCCGCACATGATATCATCATGCATGAGATAGAGCACTCTATTCACCATAGCCTTAGGCACCACTATCCTTGGGTTTAGGTCAGCTATAGGCCCACCCCTCTTTCTAGCTGGTTTTATATACTTGCATAACAATCCATCCTTCATACCCATGAAATCAGCATTATGTAAAATCCCTCGCGCCTTTTCCTCATCCGCCGGCAATTCATCTCCCGCCAAATATCTCATCATCCCCCTGCAGAATCCATCCTTCCACTGTTCCTGAATGAAGGTTTCCCTATCCAATTCCTCCCCTACCAGTTCCATCATAAGTAACTCACATCCCACCTCAGGCTCAAACTCTCCCGACTCCTCGCCAGGTGTATCCTGTCCTACTGCCAACGGCACTCTGGATATAAAATCCGGCAGGTAGTGAGTGGCTCCCGGCTCATACCTGATCTCATAGTCAAAGTCAGTCATTGCTAAGCCCCATCTAGTCAACCTTTTGGATGGAGCCTTACTGGCTTGTTGAAGCAAAGGTATTAATGGTTGATGGTCCGTAATTATCGTGATCTTAGCTCCTGTCAGCATATCCTCAAATTTCTTCAATACTCTTATAACAGCTAGGCCTTCTTTCTCTGTTATAGTGTAATTTCTCTCAGCTTTTGTAAATGTATACCCATAATATGTTACCGGTCTCAGCAATCTGTCCCTCTTTACACAGATGGCCGCCCCACACGCGCCATCCGAAGCATCCGTTAAAACATAAAAGTGACCCCCGATCTCTGGATGTACCAATAACGGTGTGCTTGCCAATGCTGCTTGTATTTTCTTGAATGACACCTCACACTCATCCGTCCACTTAAATGGCACCTTGATTTTCAACAAATTATTCAGAGGCATCGACAAAACAGCATAGTTAGGAATAAAACTTCTGTAATAATTACAAAGCCCCAGAAAGGATCTAGTTGTATGTTCATTATACGGTCTGCCAAATTCCTGTACCTTTCTGATCACTTTAGACTGTGTCTGCACTCCTTCAGCATTAATAATGTGCCCCAAAAACTTTATTTCCGCTTTGCCCCACTCACACTTTTCCGGCTTGACTGTTAAACCTGCTTTACCTAAAGCTGCCAATACTCTGCCGACATTAGTGATATGGCTGTCCACATCCGGATCAAAGATAATGATATCGTCTAGGTAGGCCAGACAAGTACGTGGTATTAAGCCTCCTAGTGCTAATGACATAATCTTAGTAAATTGCCATGGACTCTGCTTCATACCAAACGGCATCCTCGTCCATTGCCTCGTCCATTGCCAAACTCCCGAGAGTATTGCCTGCTGTCATGATGTAAATCGCACTGATGATACCCACTGAGCAAATCCATGGCTGTAAAGATTATAGGTTTTCTGTATGCCATATACAAAAACATGCTTCTGGCTGTGGGCATAGGGTATGTATCATCCGCCGTAATAAGATTCAACATGCGATAGTCTGTACATAACCTAGCCTTTCCATCCTTCTTCTGCACTACCACCAACGGACTTCTCCAGACGCTGTCACTGGGCTCAATAATTCCCAACTTTAACAATTCCCTCACCTGTTCATCAATAATATCCATTTTCTGAGGAGAATACCTGTATGGTCGCGCCATACACGGACCCTTGGACTCATCGACCCTTATTTTCATTGGAGCCAATGAACAATGACCCAACTCCTTCATAGAAAATGCTATAGTGTCCATGTTGACCACCAGCATCTCTCTGAATACCTTCTGCTCCTCCAGCGTCATCATAGTGTCACCCAAATCAAGGCCCCTGATCTTATCAATTTTATCCAGCCTCTCCTGCTCACTCAATGCAGAAATGCCACATCCACCACCATTGTCCTGATGATCCTGCCGGTGTATTGATCCTCCCCTAGCATCTTGACCATTCTCCCGCCGTTCTTCATTACATCGTGCCAAAATCTCACGAACCTCATTCTTTCTATCCCTGCCAACATTAGCTGTATTAATTACCTCCAGCAAATTAAGTTCTGGTTCATCTATGTCTTCTGCATACGCTATAACCTCAGTTGTATCCACATACACTTGTCTGTCAGAGAGATTAGCAATTCTCATATACCATTTCTTCCCCACATAGTTCACTGCACCATCCGCAGCTACCACCGCCAAATTAGATGGTCTCAGCAAGACCGTTGTTCCACCCCTGTCAGTCGCAACATCCCATCCCTTCACCGTCACCAATCTTTCTTCCCATGGGTCCAAAATCGCCGCTACTTCAACTGAGACCGGATCCTCAGTAAAGAGACGTACCTTTCCATCTATAGCTATAATCCGTGCCCTTGCCTCGATCAGAAAATTACGTCCCAACACAATATCATAAGCTAGTGAATCCACCACATTAAAATCATAGTATATGCAAGCACCATCCATAAAACACTGCAGTCGCACCGTCTCATAAACTTGTAATGATGTTTTGTCCCCCAGACGCACCTTCCCCAATTGAGATGGCTGCCTGTCCCAAATTGCTCTCTCACTTATACTACTCACAACTGTCCGTGCTATAAAACAATCAGACGCGCCTGTGTCCACTAAACATCTGTATGCATTCTCGTCAATAGTACACTGAACCAACCATGGCGCTTTGTCTTTTGATCCCCTATTTCCCGACCCATCCCCTGATATCAAATTTAATTCTGGGGTAGGAATGAGCCGTTGTGCCCGTTTCCCGGCCTGCGAACATCATTTCCCTGATCTCGTTGGTCTCTGTTCTGCTGAGAGGATGACAACTGATCCCTGTATTTCTTCAAAAACGTGCACTCCTCTGTAGAATGTGTAGTAGAGTCATGAATCAAGCAATAGATCGCCCCTCCTCCTTTCTGACTCTCTCCTGCATCTCCCATCATCCTAGCATATTCCTGTGCTCTTCTCTGACCTTTATCATCCCCCTGTTGACCCTGCCTGTTTCCTCCTGTGTACCTCTGTCCTTGAAATCTGTTATTGAAATACTGAGACGCGTTATATTGATTTCCACCGCGTCCCCCTTGATAATTCCATCCTCGACTTCCACCGCCTGCACCAAACTGTCTATTCTGACCATATGTTCCCGCGCCGGTCCCTCTGCCCGCCTGCGCCTGATACTGCCCTTGTGAGTTACCACCCCTTCCAGCATATTGTCCCTGCTGATTCTCCCGTCCCTGTTCCATCTCTCTGAGCCCCCGTCTATATTCCATAGTGCACATCTCCACCACTGCTTTAGTTTGTTCTCTAGCATACTCTTTAGGATCAAACTGATCATCCCCACATGCTCCATCCCGAGTCCCCTCAGACTCTAGCATGTGTAACTGCGCCACACCTTTGGAGTTCCTGCCTTTCTCCACATTTTCCCAATAAGACGCCAGCCTGAGAGCCTCTTCAAAAGAATCAGCATTGTGCTTCATCAGGTCCTTATCACTGGGCGGAAGCAAACCCCCCACAAAGACTGACAGCTTGATGACATCAGGAACGTCCAACTCGTCATATTCCTTTATTTTCAATGCGAAGTCCCAGACCGACTGTCCCTTTTCCTGCTTCAGACAGTGCAAATCCCTATGTTTCTGCCACAGTGGCCTTTTGTCTTCAAAAACCCTCTTCACTATAGCCACTACTTTGTCCAAAGTATCCTTTTCCCCTTCTGGAATACCATCCATCCATTTCGATGCCCCCTTCTTCAAGCCCAATTTTGCATATTCAAGATGCTGATCCGGCGACCATCCAAATAGCTTTTGCATCCCATTCAATTCCTTGAAATATCTCCGATAATCCTCCCCAGGCTCCCCATTGAAGGAAGGTAGTTTAACATTCGGACTAGGCGCCATGTCGTCGTCTTCAAAACCAATAATAGTTGCAATATCCTCTTCTACCTGTCTCTCCGCATCCAAATCACCCACCGAGCTCTCTTCACTATCGTTCCCCTGTACACTAGTTTTAACACCTCCAGCTACGGAGCCCTCGGCGGCTTCCTCCCGGGCCTCCCTTTCTATCTGTCGTTTTCTCTCTTCATCCGCTCTCCGAACCCACCAATCCTCCCAGTCACCCGAAACATCAGCCTGAAGATGGCTATTTAGAACATCATCTAAATGCCCCTCACCTGTAGTACGACCTGTACTATTGCCTGAGCGGATATTCGCAGTTACCTTTCTCCAATTTACTGTGTCGCTCAAAAACCTCTCCCTTCGTGCTACACGCTCCCGGTCTATCTCCGGCCCCGCGGGCGGCTCCTCCCCATCAATGGCCTGCCGATATCTCAGCTCCTGTTCCAATATGGCCTTCCCTTTTTCTATGCTGTGTCGCACCCTAATATTAGTGTTCTGCAGACTTGCAATAACTTCATCCACCCTTGTCCTACTCACAGACTCTCCCAAACGACTGCCACTTTGATCACCTGTACTGACCGGTGTAGTACAGCTTGTCCGATCCTGTCCAACTCCACCACTCTCATCCTGGCCCACCAAGTCCTTATCACTTAACTCTCTCCCATTCTCAACAACCACCAAGAAACCAGATGGCAGCAGCCTTGCGCTCTCCCCTTGTGAACCACCACAGGCCTCCGACCTCTGTTCCTGTATCCTCTCACCGACGTCCTCGTTTTGTCCCGACACTGCCACCACCGTAGATGCCCCGTCTATTGGCTTATTCCCCCCATGTGCGTCCCCCTCATTCTCATGACCATCCCTTGTTCCACTCTCATCCACCTGTCCGTCCTCATTTACTGGCTCAATTAACCCCAATGACGTCGCTATTACTTCAAAATTCAAATCTTCATCACCAATATCCGCCACATCCCCCTCAGATGCGCGTCTGACTCGTCCCTGGTCCGCTGTACCCTCAAACTCAAGGCACCTAGGAGTAGCCTTACAGAAATTAATACTGGAGCTCCTAGCAATGGGCGTCGAAAAATACTTATAATTCACTAATCTGTCTCCTGTCGTCCATCCCTTGCAGAGATTATCAGGCCGTTCCCCTGCATCGGCACTCACTGTGTGCTCCTGAACCGCCGCCTGTTGCCCATCACTAGAAATATCAGCCCTGGTCTCCGACTCTGCCGCAGATGACTGATGCTCGTTCTCCACTCCCAATGCTGAGAATGGTCCAGAGGTATCCTCCACTACCACCGACCCTGCTGGTTCAGAATCAGCCGTCGTAGACAGTTGTAGGCCAGACGTCCCCCCAGATTTGGGATCCCTTTGAGACGACACCCGCTCCTCCTCTGACCGAGCCACGGGGAATCCAATCTCTCCAGACACCTCCTCTCCAGGCAAAAGCACCACTTGCGACCTGGGTCCTAATTGCACATGCACATGTGTGTGATCCGATCTAAGAGTGACACGTGATTGATCAGGTCCCGCTTCACTCACTCCGGATCTTCCACCCTGTCCCTCTGCTACACCACTATGTGCTACTGCCGCATTCCCAGGCAATGTGCGCGCTGCAGGTATGATAGTATAGACTTCCACACCGTCACTACTGTCAGTGTGTGGTGATGCCGCTGAGTCACATCCAGCGTCTGAGCTGTTAGGTATCGGGTACGGCGAGCCGCTCATCAGTACAATGATAAGCCCAACCACTAATTCTCCACCATCTGGGCTGTGTGGGTTGTGTTTATATGTATATTAATGTGGTATAAGTTGTGTAGTTATTATCAGCTCGCTCCGCTGTTCTCACGTATTTGGGAAGACTAACTCTAGTGGTATGATGTTGGCCTAGCCCATTCTTTTAACCAACACCAAGACGCCGATACAAGTCACCATTTATTGTTCATTGGTTATTCACAGTTACAGTTGTTTGGTGAGTCCACTCATGGTTGTACAGCTTCAACGACATCAGTCTATTCATACAAGCAGTTCATGTTTTAACAATCCGATGCTACTGGAGAGGTATGAGTGCCATAGAGATCCTGTTCAATCCGTTCTTACATTGGCTAAGTGTAATACTAAATACTAAACAGCTTCATCCTCGTCTACTCCAGGAGTATGTGTTGCCTCCTCGGCTGCTCCCACAATACTAACTCCTCCCTATCTCTTACCAACCCCTCACACCTTTCAGACGCCGGTGTTTGGCTCACCCGTATTCCCCCCTCCCCCTCTACAGAATCTACCTGACCAGATCTCGTCGACTCCCCTCCGTCTACACATTCCACAGTCTACCATAAACTCTATACTACCATAAACCCTATACAGGACTCCCATAGCACTTTCCCATATAGCATACGATAAATACACACATAATACAGCATACAATAAATACCCACATAAGTGTACCCTGTTATACCCGTTCATTATAATTATTGGCTATTGATGACAAAACAGTACTCACACTGGTGCTGTATAGAAAAAAAATGCGTCACCAGGTGTGACTGATGACCCATACTGACGCATACTGACACATGTGTCATGGCACATGCAAACCCATACTGACACCTGAGCTATAATGCATACTGACTCAGGCCTGACACATGCGTCATGGCACATCAACACTCATACTAACACCTGAGCTATAATGCATATTGACTCAGGCCTGATACGTGTGTCATGGCACATGTATACTCATACTGACACCTGGGCTATAACGCATACTGAATCATCCTGACACATGTGTCAGGTATTTTTTACCTGGGGTAGGGATGGGGGGCGGGGGTTTGGGAGGGGGGTATGACTTTATTCTGCATTCATTTTTATTCTGAATCTATGTCATCAATTGAGCTGCATATCCATGCCCATGGAAGGGTTTCCTGTAGATTCCTTTGTTCACTTTTTCAATTCCTCAAAATGCCTTCTTTGTGCCTGTCAAATATAAATTAAACATTGAAGTTCAATAATGCATTGCAACAATACCTTTAATATAATCAGCATAGCAATATTTTTAACCCCCTCACCTCCTCCCCTCCCCTAAAAGTATGTCCTGAGATATATATTTTCATTTTGGAGGGGGGGGGGGCTATAATTTCCCCCTGAGCCAAGTACATACCCTCTCCCTGAATGAGTTGACCTTAAATGGGGGCAGGGGAAGAGAAAATTATTTGGAGACAAGAATCACCCCCCCCCCAAGATACAGAATTAATATTCATGCCCCTCAAACTGACTACAACCTAGTCCACCACTCTCCCAGGCCACAAAACCTGCAAGTTACTGACATATGATATATTCATTGTATCAATACTGACTGTAAAAGACTTTAAAGATTAAGGTGGGCACAAAAGAAGATACCATGATATATTACTGTAGGTTACTTGGAGTTTCCAGAACTAAATCCTGATAAGACTGTAGTATTACCCACCTTGTCTTCTCTCCTTGCTGTTATGTGTCTGAGTGTTGTGAAATACTGAGAACAAAGAAACCAAGAAAAGAGCGGGAACTTTGAAATGGACCAATGAGGGACCAGGAGTTTGAAATCGACCAATAAGACACAATACTGACGCAATACTGACGCATGGTCACACATGTGTCAGGTACTTCCTGGAGAGAAACTTTCAGGGTGGGTCACTGTGAGTCAATGTGTGTGAATATGTGTGAGTATTGACACATAGTGACGCATACTGACGCATGTGTCAGAACCTGTTGTGTTTGTTGAATTGAGGCACTTTGCCCCTATTATCACCCAAAACAACATTTTAATTCACCTCATATTATGAGTTCTTACCTGTTTCCCATGGTAATATGGCATCACCTTGGGCAGCATGCACCATACTTTCAAGGAATAACTACACCAAGACTAATCTAAGCCTGAGTACCACATAGGAGGTTGATAATTGAAACTCAGTGTTATCTCCCATAGACAAAGAAAATTGTCTTAAAATATACCAAAAGACAATATAAACCCATGTTTTCAGTCACCATTATATTCCCTATATACATATTGATAGATATCATCTATAAACACTTTGATTTATAAGGCAGCATCAATAGAAACAGCAATTCCCTAATTTGGCCCATACCCAAAGTGCAAGTATATAGTGGAACTATACAATTTCTCTACTCTCTTTATACTGACACTGATGCCATTTCGAGTCACTCCGGGTGAGAACTGACACATAGTGACCCATGTTCACTCGAGTGTCAACACCTATCTTTTGTAAGATGAGTCACTATGGGTCAATCCATGTGACTACTCACACTGACTGGCTCCTGCTTACTCATTGTCACCTCACTCAAATAAGGAAATGAGTCACTATACGTCACTCCATGTGACTACTCACCAACACTTGCACATACTGACGCAGTGTTAGCTCAAATGGGTTAGGAAATGAGTCACTATGCGTCACACTGTCTGACTACTGACACAGACTGACGAATGCTCACACTTGTGTCATCTTATGTCTTGTGGAGATGAGTCACTAAGTGTGAGTATTGACACCTTGTGACATGAGCTGACACATTGGTGTTATAACTCGAAAGGTGCTCACACATAGCGGCTCATTATGACTCACACTGACTCCAATTTGCTGGGATAGTTTTAGTTAGATCTTTATAAAACAAGGATATCTTTTACCTAGCCTAAATCATTTAAAAAAAATGCAATTCGCCATTGAGCCTAAACAGGGATCCGTCCCTTTTCCATCACATGAGAACTGCTTTGTATTAAGTATCTCAGCTTGGTATCAATTGGCCCACATCATTTAATAGAACATAGGACATCATGCCAAATGTAAACTCCCTGACATTTTGTTACAGATCATCCATGAATACCCCTCGGATGCAGAGACCAAGCATTTGCTGGATAACTATGAGATCCATGTTCTACTGGTTGCCAACCCAGATGGATATGTATACACAAATACGGTAGACGTTGTCGCAGATTGTAACATGATAGAACTTGAGAAAACTTAATATAATTTCCATTTTGAAGTACAAGAGTTTATGCTTCTTTATGGGAAAGGGATTGTACTCTGCTATGGACTGTAAAAATTGTCTTTGTAAAATGTCATTGTGAAGAGGGTAGAACAATTGTTCAGATAACTTAACATTAAATAAGAGAAAGAAGATGATCTAACAGCATTCATAGTAAACTATATCAAATAGGCTATGATTTCACAAGTGCTAACATCAAGAATATTATAGGTTCTGTACTCTTCTTCCTAACATCTTGCTTCTCCACCCTACCTCAGACTGACAGGTATTGGCGGAAGTCAGGTAATGTTAATGCAGGCTCCAGTTGTAAGGGAACTGACCTAAACAGGAACTTTGATGCGAAATTTGGCAGTAAGTATACACTGATTTTATTCTAAGATTTTTTGATTAATAAGTTCATCCTAAATCCTCTGCCTCCTGATTTGCATGGATATCAGTTAGCCAGCAAAATATTAGCAATCTAATTTGTAATCTATGAGGACTAGATACTCTTGGAATAAACCTTAATTTTATAAGATTACCCAGTCAACAAAAAGAGTTGCAAAACATTTCAGAATGTTTCCCTATGGCTCCTAATCATGGAAAAACGTTTTAAAATGTTAAAAACAGTTTTTTGACGTTAAATAACCCTTTTTTTTTGTTGAGTGGGTACTTTCAATACCTCTGTATTTCAGAGCAAGGCACAAGCACCAACCCATGTTCCTCAACATACCGAGGTAGTGGGGCAGCCTCCGAACCTGAGGTGAAAAATATGCAGGCACATATGGACGGTGTGAAGAATGGGGCGATACCGACATACGCTGTACACTGTTGTGCCAAGATGTGGATGTTCCCATATGGCTATACTGAGGGCTACCCAGGGTCAACACCCTGTCAGAGAACAGTGGACCATGATGACCTGGTAAGTGGAGATCACTCAGGCCATGTTTCATAAGGGAGTGGTCATTTTTAACAACAAGAGGGGTGGTTTCAGGGGGTTCAAAATATGTCAGACCCCTCCAAAGGGGGGTGCAAAAACTTTTAAAATGTCAGCCATATTTAGTGAAAAAGCCCGCCATTACTATAGAATAAAATGGGACACAAATGTCAGACCCTTCTGTGGGTTGCCTCCCCCATTGTTAAAAAAACACTCCCTGAACTGGTAAAAGGGGGGAAAACTCCACTTTCAGTACCACTGAAATTTCTCCTCTGAAGACGTCAGCTAAATAAGAGACTGGACCACAAAAAGCAGTAAATTATGCCCAACTTAGGAAAGAAAGCACTCAAATCTAGGACAAATTCATACAAAAGTAGAAAAGGTGCTATCTCTGTAAAAGCAGGGTAATATCCATATTTCATTTTTGAGAGCAGGATTGTTATTCCTTTTAATTTTCATAAAAGAAAATTGAGAAGTTATATAATGAGTTCTTTATGTAACTATGTTCATCTAATATAGCAACAAGCAGCTGATGCTGGGGTAGACGCCATACAAAAGGAAAGTGGTGTTCTCTGGGAGGCAGGAACAATTTGTGAAACAATATGTAAGTACATTTTCTTTGTAAAATCTGTACTCCATAGACTTAATACAGTCATGTTTATTCTTCTTTTATACGGATAAGACAACAATCAAGATTCATATCTTTTTTGTACTTTAAGTCATCTTTGGGAACAAATTGTTTTTGAAGTCATTTCCTTGCTGATCAATTGCACCCATTGTATTTGTAAAATTGATAATCTTTGCATGAGACTAGATGGCTATCAAAATAGATTTCAAATCATTTTTTGAAAACTGATATTCCCCCTTTTTGCTATCATTTATCTCCAGACCCTGTGACAGGCAGCACCAGCGGGTATTCCTACAGCAAGGCCAGCATTAAGTACTCGTGGGCCATTGAAGTAGCTGGCTGGTTCACATCACCCGAGTCTGAGATAGAGCCAGTCTTCAAGTTCTGGTTAGCCCTTGTTGCCAGCACCAATGAAATAGAAAAGATTGAAGGATAATAAAATCCTTTGCACTAAATTCCTGTCATGTTTTCATTTATGTGAACTTTGTGTAGGGTGGTCAGATTGATTCCACTGCTCCTATCTGACACTATAGTAAATGACACAATGTTAAAAACCTTCTCATTCTGGCAAGGGCAACATAAAGAGGTCCAGTTACTTGCAAATGATAGTTATTTCATGTGAATAACTACTCTCCATAGGCTTAACTTTGAAGGGTCGATCGCCACACCCCCAGTGGCATAACTTGTATCGATCGCCACTGCTGGTCACATGACTGATTTTGATGCTAAATCAAGGAAATTTAAGCTCTCTCATATCAAAATAACATTTGGTACAAAGTTGCACACCAGTTCAAGGATATTACCTGTCAGTAGTATATATATAGGTCTTCTTTGGATATTTCTAAAGAAAATATCCAAAGAAGACCTATATTATTTGAATATCCAGAAAAAACCTATTATTTTGGATAAGTGCATTTTATTTTTGCATAAGTATTATGCCAACCATACAAGTATTTTTGATTATAAGCCACACCCTGCAATCCCTTAGTGAAGTTTATATTACTTGCTAGGCCCACATTCATGCATTATGACGACCGATGGGTATGATGCATCAATGCATTAGTGACCACTTTAAGGTTTAATATAATCCCTATTTATTTTCTCTTATACTTAAGATAATCAATATAGGTGCATTGTAGCAAGGCATTTGATTTATATCCTAAAGTCTGGGAACGTAACTGACATTTGACCCTGGATCTTTAGCTCTGTAAAGATAAGTCATGATACAAAACTGCATCATACTCACCGGTCACAATATAGTGATGAAATATAGTAATAAATTGCTAACATATCAACCTTCTTGGAAATTACATAGAGTGCCTTTATTAAAAATCAGCTGACACTCTCACCAACACTGTATTAATGCATCTTAACAATCAATGCGCTGTGCTTTTATGCACAAGCAACCCTTAAAGGATTTTAGCGTCATGGGAAAACAAACAGATGTTTAACCAACACAGGGGTGCATGACACTCAATATTCAAAGTGATGCAATGGTGTGCTGTGTTACATTAGTTAATGTGCTAACACAGCATGCCTCATTAACAATTTATATAAAGCTTAAATAAGATATAGCCAGCACTTTTCTAGCATTTTAGATATAGCTAGCACTTTTCTAGCATTTTATTAATGTACTGTCATAATCTATAGCCATAACGCATTACTGCATCAGCAGCACTTAAATGGTAAAGGAAAATTTATTGCTTTGTCCTAAAGAATAAGATTCTTCCAATGACGCAGTGAATAAACACCAGTTCACTGACTTGATATGTTTAGCTAGTAGTATAACGATTAAATTGTACAGGGAAACAAAAATATCTAAGTAAATATCCAAATTTTGACTGAAATACATAATCTTAATTGGAATTCGGGCCTATACCTAAGCTTATTTTTAAAGCCTTGCTTATATTAAACCCAAAAGGTCTCTTAACCAGGCTTATAAACGAGGCATGCTTATATATTGGGGCCAGGCTTATATTAAAAAAAATAAGGTATATCAAGCATTTTAAACCTCTAAAAGGTTTACTGGGCTCATAACATCTCCAAGATTGCCAGGGTGCGGCTTATAAAAAAAAGGAAAAATACCTCGTCAAGCATTTCGAGTCTCTGAAAGGTCTACTGTGGCTTATAGCATCTCCAAGATTACCGGGGTGCGGCTTATAATCAAAAATACCCATCAAGCATTTTAAATCTCTTGAGTTAATACATAAATTTGAATCTAAAATGGTACCCTCAATTTTGACTGAAATACATAATCTTAATTGGAATTCCAGCCTATACCCAAGCATATTTTTAAAGCCTGGCTTATATTACACCCAAAAGACCTCTTAACCAGGCTTATAAACAAGGCCAGGCTTATATTATAAAAAAATATGGTATATCAAGCATTTTGAGCCCCTAAAAGGTCTACTATGGCTTATAACGTTTTCAGGATTGTCAGGGTGCGGCTTATAAACAAAAATACACCGTCAAGCATTTCGAGCCTTTAAAAGGTCTACTGCGGCTTATAGCATTTCCAAGATTGCCAGGGTGTGGCTTATAAACAAAAATACCCCGTCAAGCATTTTAAGTCTCTGAAAGGTTTACTGGGGCTTATAGCATTTCAAAGATTGCCAGGGTGCGGCTTATAAACAAAAATACCCCGTCAAGCATTTTGAGTCTCTGAGGGGATTACTGTGGCTTATAGCATCTCCAAGATTGTTAGGGTGCGGCTTATAATAAAAAATACCCATCAAGCATTTTAAACCTCTTGAGTTGATACATAAATTCGAATCTAAAATAATACACTCAATTTTGACTGAAATACATAACCTAATTGGAATTCTGACCTATACCCAAGCTTATTTTTAAAGCCTGGTCTACATTACACCCAAAAGACCTCTTAACCAGGCTTATAAACGAGGCAGGCTTAAATTTTAGGCTAGGCTTATATTAAAAAAAATACGGTATATCAAGTATTTTGAGCCTCTAAAAGGTCTACTGCGGTTATAGCATCGCCAAGATATTGAGTGTCATGCACCCCTGTGTTGGTTAAACATCTGTTTGTTTTCCCCATGACGCTAAAATCCTTTAAGGGTTGCTTGTGCATGAAAGCTCTGTACATTGATTGTTAAGATGCATTAATACAGTGTTGGCATGAGTATCAGCTAATTTTTAATAAAGGCACTTTATGTAATTTCCAAGCAGGTTGATATGTTAGCAATTTATTACTATATTTTATCACTGTATTGTGACCGGTGAGTATGATGCAGTTTTGTATCATAACCTACCTTTACAGAGCTAAGGATCCAGGGTCAAATGTCAGTTACTTTCCCAGACTTTAGGATAAACAAGAATATAAATCATATGCCGACTGGGTACGTTTCCCACACAACAGAAAGGCGCAGTAGAATCAAAGAGGTAGAATACAGTATAAGAGATCCCACTCTGCCATATTGGGTGACGAGAGATTGAGTCTCGGAAGCGCGTTACTGGTAGGAGAGGGGTCAGCTTGCACCAGGGTGTACTCGCGACGGCTCCCATAGAGCGCAGTGTTAAACAACCCAAATTTACAAGCGCTTTTGGAATAATAATCCTTTGAATTCTAGGATGAACCAAATATGTATGGGCAGATATTGACTTGAAAAAGCCCATTATCTACTTCATTTTGATAAAAAATCAGATGTGTGACTGCGAGAACTCCCCGAATGACAGAAAGTTTTGACTGTTTGACCCCTCCTTGCACCACCTCTCCTCCCGCAATGAGCAAAGTGCGTGGATTCGTAACTTCACTTTCCACTGTCCATGTGTCTAAACTAGACAATATAACACTAATCAAACTAGGTACGATTCATATTTAGGTCTTTCTTTGTCATATACTATGATATGGAAGTTGTGGAAGGAATACAAATAATTGTTTTGATAGGGAGAACATGGGTTGTTTTCACGTGTTTCGGTAGAAAATGCCCAAAATTGACAAGTTATGTGGGCTATCCAAGGTCCCCACGACAAGACAGTTCACATAAACCATATCTAAACATAAGGATAAGCATCTTTGAGTCCTGCCCTTTCACCCAGTGTTAGAATTATTCCAATATTCCAAGGATTAGTATTTTTAAATAACTTTTCAAAATGTGTTGTTTAACATTGCGCTCTATGGGATCCTTGCAAAAATGATCGTTTCAGTGAAATTCCGCCACTATGGAGCCAAAAATGACCATAATCGATAGATACTCGCATGAAATTGGCTGTTGTTTCTTTTCACGTGCGAGATTCCACTCGTCAGCAACCAGCTATGGGTCATTTCCTTTAACCCCAGCCCTGTCTACTCTAAGTACCACCCCCTGTGGTATGCTCTAGGTACGCGCGCACGGCGAAAACGATCGTAACGGCGAAATTTCGCTGCTGTCGAGTCAAATATGACTTTAATTCGATGCAAACAAGCAAATAAGACCATAATCGATAGATACTCGCATGAAATTGGCTGTTGTTTCTTTTCACGTGCGAGATTCCACTCGTCAGTAACCAGCTATGGGTCATTTAACTGACTGGTTGATGCTGATTGGTTGAGATTCGCAAGGGGGTGGAGCTTATGGCTTTGGGTTTCCTATATAAGATGAGGAGTTTGCAGGCCTGCCGTAGTCACAGCTTGCATCACTGACCATCTTACATTGGGACATGGTGCACTGCTGAGACTGTGCCTTTAGGTTAGTCCATCTTTTGATTGGACTTAGAAAATTTCTCCTGTGCACTAGGAGAAATTTTCTAAGTCCATTTTTGAGTTGGACTTACAAAGGTTTTCAGCAGGCTAGGTATCCAGTGGGTTTAGTTTTAGAAATTATTTTCTGGTTATGTGCTGGAAATTATCTGAGTTGGACTTTTTCAGTAGATTAGGTATTCAGTGGGTTCAGTCTTAGTAATTATTTTCTGGTTAGGTGCTGGAAATTGTCTGAGTTGGACTCAGAAAAGATTTCAGCAGACTAGGTATTTAGTGGGGGAAATTATTTTCTGGTTAGGTGCTGGAAATTATGCTAGACAAGGTTTTCGCAGTCTAGGTATTCCATGATTTTACTCATAGAAATTTCCTGCCTGTTTTAAACCAGTGGTCTTAGGGCTGCTCAATGCTAGCTCCTACCTCTCCTAGCCATTCTCCCTTGACCATTCTCCAAGCTCCCCTGAGGTCTGCCACCGGTCTAATACCTCCCCTAACCATTCTCTCAAGCCACTCAGGTTTGATCCCTTTCTCCTACCCCCTCAAACCTGTGGTTTTATTCTTAAAAATTCTCTAAGTCCTTTTCTGGTTAGGTGCTGGAAATTTTTGAGTTGGACACAGAAGAGATTTCAGCAGACTAGGTATTCAGTGGGAGAAATTATTGACTCAGAAAAGATTTCAGCAGACTAGGTATTCAATGGGAGAAATTATTTTCTGGTTAGGTGCTGGAAATTATGCTAGACAAGGTTTTTCATAGGCTAGGTATTCCATGATTTTTTCTCATAGAAATTTCCTGTCTGTTTCAAACCAGTGGTCTTAGACATGTTTTCAGTTGCTCAATGCTAGCTTCTACCTCTCCTAGCCATTCTCCCTAGACCATTCCCCTAACTCCCCTGAGGTCTGCTACCGGTCTTAAACCTCCCCTAACCATCCTCTCAAGTCACTCAGGTTTGATCCCTTTCTCCTACCTCCCCAAACCTGTGGTTTTATTCTTAAAAAAGTTTCTAAGTCCTTTTCTGATAAGGTGCTGGAAATTGTCTGAGTTGGATTTAGAAAGGTTTTTTGCACACTAAGTTTTCAGTGGTCTTAGTTTTAAAATCATTTTCTGGTAAGGTGCTGAAAATTATTGTTTGAGTTGGACTGGATTATTACGGACAGATACAGTATTACATATCTGATCTCATGAGAATTAACACTGGATTATTGTGACTTGACTGTAAGTGATTTCACTTTTCGAAATTCTCTGTTCGTCTCAAACCAGTGGTCTTTGAAAAGGTTTCAGTCATTTAATACTAGTTTTTACTGCGTAAACATTTCAGGCATTTCACATTGTAAGTAAACAGCATTGTAAGTAAACAGCAAAGATTAATGATCAGGTAGACATTCCAGGCATTCCACACTGCGAGTAAATAGCAATGATTAGATGCTGGAAATTGTCTGAGTTGGACTCAGAAAAGATTTCAGCAGACTAGGTATTTAGTGGGGGAAATTATTTTCTGGTTAGGTGCTGGAAACTATACTAGACAAGGTTTTCGCAGTCTAGGTATTCCATGATTTTACTCATAGAAATTTCCTGCCTGTTTTAAACCAATGGTCTTAGAAAAGTTTTTAGCTGCTCAATGTTAGCTCTTACTTCTAGCCATTCTCCCTTGACCATTCTCCCAGCTCCCCTGAGGTCTGTTACCAGTCTAACCATCCTCTCAAGTCACTCAGGTTTGATCCCTTTCTCCTACCTCCTCAAACCTGTGGTTTTATTTTTAAAAATCTTCTAAGTCTTTTTCTGGTAAGGTACTGAAAATTGTCTGAGTTGGACTCAGAAAAGATTTCAGCAGACTAGGTATTCAGTGAGTTCAGTTTTAGAAGTTATTTTCTCGTTAGGTGCTGGAAATTGTTTGAGTTGGACTTAAAAAAGATTTTAGCAGGCTAGGTATTCAGTTGGATGGCCCTAAACTGCTCAAAGAAATCTTTGTTGTGATTGGTTGAGTTTACATAGAGGTATGGCTTCCCACTGGGCACATCAATGTTGATTCAGCGTTGAAACAATGTTCGCAATGTTTGCATATCAACATTGATTTAGGGTTGAAATAGAGTTGAAATTGAAAGTTGAAACAACATACTCAAAATCAACTGTGATTCAACATCTAACCATCAGCGCTGATTCAATGTTTGTGTTTCTATGTTGACTCAACATTGTTTCAACAATGTTGAAACAACGTTGACAGTTGTTTTGTTGACATATCAATGTTGAATCAACATTATATCAACATTGAAATCAATATTGTTGATTCAACATTGACAAATCAATGTTGAATCAAAGTTGAGTTGACAACAATATTTCAACATTGATATGTCAACTGTTGACTGGATGTTGAAATGGTGATGGTTGACAATGTTGAAATACAAATATTGAAAAAGTGTTGAAAACAGGTTGATCAACACCATCAACATAACATCAACTGGTTGTCAATGTTGATGCAACATTGTGTGCCCACTGGGTTGTGGATGTGGTTCCATATATATGACAAGGAGTTTTGAATGTCTGCTTTGGTTTTTACATTGAGGCAATGAGTTTGGATCCTGCTGTGGTCTCAACATGGGATTGAAGATATAGAGGTGAGTTTCTTCAGGCTAAGGCTTCAGTGGACTTAGGAGGAGACATTCTAAGTCCATTTTTGAGTTGGACCTAGAAAAGTTAGCGGTCTTAGTTTTAGAAATTATTTCTGGTTAGGTGCTAGAAATTGCCTGAGTTGGACTGAGAAAAGGTTTCTGCAGATTAGGTATTCAGTGGTATTTTTCTGGTTAGGTGCTTGAAATTGTCTGAGTTGGACTTAAAAAAGATTTCAGCAGGCTAGGTATTTAGTGGGTTCAGTCTTAGGAATTAATATTTGGCCAAAAATGACTTTAATTCGATGCAAACAAGGAAATAAAGCCATAACAGATGAAGTTCCCACAATAAAAATAAAATCCCTCTTTTTCTCAGTCTTCACTGTTTACTTTCTGGAACCTTCCCATAAGAACTGCTTCACCTTGTTATCTTTTGCCAATTTTCCACTGTTTTCCCGATTGAATTATAGGTATTTGAGACAATTGAAACACTCTTGCTTGTTATTTTCTCTGCCAATTGATCATAGGTTCGACAACATTTTCTCTGTTATATAGCCTAAATTTGCTGAAATAACTGTTTCCAGAGAGTAGTAACAGCTTGCATCACTGACCATCTTACATTGGGACATGATGCACTGCTGAGACTGTGTCTTTAGGTTAGTCTCTGTGTCTTTAGGTTAGTCTTTAAAATGTTCTAAGTCCATCGTCTAATTGGACTTAGAAAATTTCTCCTAGTGAATTTAGGAGAAATATTCTTAGTCCATTTTTGAGTTGGACTTAGAAAAGCTTTCAGCAGGCTAGGTATCCAGTGGGTTCAGTCTTAGAAATTATTTTCTGGTTAGGTGCTGGAAACTATATTGTTTGAGTTGGACTGGATTATTAAGGGGAGATACAGTATTACATATTTGATCTCATAAGAATTAACACTGGATTATTGTGACTTGACTGTAAGTGATTTCACTTTTAGAAATTCTCTGTTCATCTCAATCCAGTGGTCTTAGAAAAGCTTTCAGTCATTTAATACTAGTTTCTACTGTGTAAACATTCCAGGCATTCCACATTGTAAGTAAACAGCAAAGATTAATGAACAGGTAGATTTTCCAGGCATTCCACATTGTGAGTAAATAGCAAAGATCAATGATCGTGTTGACATTCTAGACATTCCACACTGTAAGCAGAAATTATTTTCTGGTTAGGTGCAGGAAAATATTGCCTGAGTTGGACTTAGAAAGGATTTCTGCAGGCTAGGTACTTACTAGTTTTAGTTTCAGAAATTATTTTCTGGTCAGGTGCTGGAATATTGTGCCAGTTTGACTTAGAAAAGATTTCTGCAGGCTAGGTATTCAGTGGGTTCATTTCGACCTAAAATTTTTCTAGAAAATCGGGGTAAATGGGGGCCAGACAGGAACCAAATATGCAGCTGCTCTGCAAGAGTAGCCTCTGTCAAGGAACTCACAGAGCGTTACTCACACAGAGGAACCTACCATTTGACACTCAGGGCATGGTTCGGTGTGGTCAGGCCCAGAGCTCTGGCCAGGTCTGACAGTGGGGGAGGTGTTAGAGGAGTGATTTGGCAAAGTCTGGCCCTGGAAATTTTCGGGTACCTGCGCAGAGGTCGACCACGTGCCCAAATTACCATGAGACGGGAACTCATTTTTCGGGTCTGGCCCTCGTTTCTGGCCCTCGTTTGAGCCAAAAGGGGCTTTTTCACCATGACTAAGTGCATGTGCCAGCCAGCCACTTCTACACCTGACCCAGGGGCTTATCTGACAATCTGGCCAAATGATGTCTCAGTCCCTTTGCATGAGTGCTGATTTGGCACCATGCCAGAAAGTCACTCCTATGCTCAGTCCTAGTGTGTATTTGGCATGTGCCAGCCAGCCACTTCTAGACACGACCCAGGCTCATCTGGCATGCCAACCATCCAACCACTTCTACACACAACCCAGGGGCTTGTTGACACTTTGGCCAAACGATGTCTCAGTCCCTTTTAATGAGAGCTCATCTGGCATGTCAGGCATCCTGCCACTTATACACACAGCCCATGGGCATATCTGACACTTTGGCCAAATGATGTCTCAGTCCCTTTGCGTGAGTGCTGATTTGGCACCATGCCAGAAAGTCACTCATATGCTCAGTCCTAGTGTGTATTTGGCATGTGCCAGCCAGCCACTTCTACACACGACCCAGGGGGTCATCTGGAACTTTGGCCAAATGATGTCTCAGTCACTTTCCATGAGAGCTCATCTGGCAATTTGGCCAAATGATGTCTCAGTCCCTTTGCATGAGTGCTGATTTGGCACCATGCCAGAAAGTCCTTCCCATGCTGAGTCCTGAGTGTTGATTTGTCACTATGCCAGAAAGTCCCTCCCATGCTCAGTCCTAGTGTGTATTTTGCAAATGTTGACTCCCAAGCCTAGCTTAGGTGCCTATCTGGCACATGGTCAAATGATGTTCCAGGCCCTAAGACTAAATGCTTATTCCCCTTGATAAGTCTGCCACAAAAAAAAAACTCTGTTTACAGTATTTCTCCCGAAAATCTGCTTGCTAAGTCCACACCCAAAAGAAAATTATTTCTTTGTTTCCCTAAAATTTCTGTACTTTGCCAGAATGTCCCTCCCATGTTTGGTCCTAGCACCTTTTTGGCAGATGGCCAAAAGATGACTTCCAAGCTTATCGAAGGAGCCCATCTGGCACATGGTCAATGATGTCCCAGACCCCAAGACTGAGTGTTTGTGCTTCTTGATATGTCTGCCACAAAAAAAAAAAATTCCCAAAATTCTGCTTGGCATGTCCACACCCAAAAGAAAATTTGACAAAAGAAAATTCTATTTCTATTTTTTTTTCACAAAATTTCTCCATCATGCCAGAAGGTTCCTCTTATGATTGGTCCTAGTGTCCATTTGGTATTTGGCCAAAAGACGACTTCCAAGGTTATCCAAAGTGCCCATATGGCACATGGGCAAATGATGTTCCAGACAGTAAGACTGAGTGCAAATTCTTCTGCCACAAAAAAAAAAAAAATGTTTGATACCTTTTTTACCAAAATTCTGATTGATATGTCTGCCATGAAAAAAAATCCATCTTAAATATCTGCCCCAAAATTCTGCGTAATATGGCACAAGTTGAACAGTAGTCCTATATGACATTGAAAAACAAAAAGACAAAACGCATTTTTTTTTGTTTCTTTTTTATTGCACACTGAGATCGAATGGATGGCAGAGTCGACAATTCTCTGCAACCATTTGGCAGAAGTACATGGCCATCAAGCGGTTCAACGTGTCAATTTCTTCATCGGTCGATATGATGGTGTCAATCTCTCTGGTGTAACACCGTGGGAAATTGTGAACCATCGGCCCACTGTCAGCTTTCTTCACCAGTAAACGGAGAGGTTGGACCAGTTCAGCCCCCAGACTGTCGAAGTCATCACGGATCTCATTCATTTTTCTCAAAGTCACAATCTCTTCCTCTGATGGTAATGCATGGTAAAGTGCCCTGTATAGTTCCTCCAACGCGGATCTTTGGTTGGTTTGATGAACACTGTCTGCTTCATTGTTGTATTCCATCTTGTCCAACTAGTTTTTTTTATTTCAACATCCCAAGCACTTGTGGTTGACCAGTTATTCCATCAATTTACTGACTTCAATTTTACACAGGTTTATATACTTGAGAATCACATGACCAAATTAGAATTACCATATTAGTTCTAAATTTGCATAATTGAATGCACGAAGCCTGGTTAGCTCAGTTGGTAGAGCATCAGACTTTTAATCTGAGGGTCGAGGGTTCAAATCCCTCATTGGGGGGGATTTTTTTTTTTTTCATATAATGTTGTCTTGTCATCTGTTCCTCTGTGTGAGTAACGCTCTGTGAGTTCCTTGACAGAGGCTACTCTTGCAGAGCAGCTGCATATTTGGTTCCTGTCTGGCCCCCATTTACCCCGATTTTAGGTCGAAAGTAGGATCGGTCTTCAGGTTGGCTGTATTACTTTTGGATTTAAAGTTGGCTTGGTTTAAACAAGCCGTCAAAAATTCCCCCTTTACCTGCACACAAACTTAGTCCAACTTACCTCGAGGAACGTAGATATTTGGTTCTATATGTCTGTATTTTAAAACCTTGATTATGGTGTGCAACATTGATATATGTGTTGAATCATTTGATTTAGTAAATAAATGATATTAAATGTATTTGTTGATTTGTGTTACTGTTTTAGAGAGAGAAGGTCAACATAGAATTGTTATTTTTTTTGTTGTACTTGTATTGTAATTAACTTCAATAAACCCGATCGATAAATAGTGAAAAAAATGCGTAGTGCTGCCATCTGACGTTATAGTGGCAAAGTCTTGGCCAGCAGGATTGGTCTTAATGGTGGATGGGTTTGGCCGTGTAAGATAGGGAGAAAAAGGACATCAATGAAGAACACATCCCATTCCTGTTTAGGACATTCCAATTTGACACCCCTACAGAGAGCATTTTCCAAGGCACCATCAAGGTGTGGGGTCATGTCCTGTAACAGTTGGAGTCCTACTGGATGTATGTCATCAAAGAGTATTAAAGGGACTGAGAAGAACTGTAGCAAGAATAGTCTTCCCACTTCCACATTTGCCTGTCATCAGTAGGTACTGCTCCCGAAATTGTCTGTTTGCCATATTTATGTAATGATTCCAGAAACCTTTTCCATTGACATCATGAGACAATAGTTCATGACCCAAATGGTCCCCTAAGAATTGAATGAAATCCTGGTGGTGGATCTTCAGCTTCACAATTTCTCAGGACGATGCGTCGCACATACAAGTCCATCAATGGCAATTAGTCGCTTTCCATGAGAGCTCATCTGGCAAGCCAGCCAGCCAGCCACTTCTACAGACGACCCAGGGGCTCATCTTAAACTTTGGCCAAATGATGTCTCAGTCCCTTTCGATGAGAGCTCATCTGGCAATTTGGCCAAATGATGTCTCAGTCCCTTTCGCTGAGAGCTCATCTGGCACTTTGGCAAAATGATGTCTCAGTCCCTTTGCATAAGTGCTGATTTGGAACCATGCCAGAAAGTCCCTCCCATGCTCAGTCATAGTGGGTATTTGACATATGCCAGCCAGCCACTTCTACACACGACTAAGGGGATCATCTTGCACTTTGGCCAAATAATGTCTCAGTCCCTTTCCATGAGAGCTCATCTCGCACTTTGGCCAAATGATGTCTCAGTCCCTTTGCATGAGTGCTGATTTGGCACTATACCAGAAAGTCCCTCACATGCTCAGTCCTAGTGTGTATTTGGAATGTGCCAGCCAGCCACTCCTACACACACCCAAGGGTATCATCTGGAACTTGATGTCTCAGTATATAAACATCTAGTCAGTGTACAGCTTATCACACACAAAAAAAGAGTATTCATTTTCCCTACACAAACTCTCTAGTGTTTGTCTTGGACCATGCCAAATAGTGTTCTAATCAAGACGACCTGTCCCCCCTCATAACTTAATTTTATTTACATCAAAGTGGTATTTCCCCATAAAATTAAGTTATGGAGGGTTCCAGGTCGTCTTGACTAGAACACTATTTGGCATGGTCCAAGACAAACACTAGGCAGTTTGTGTAGGGGAAATACCACTTTGATGTAAATAAAATTAAGTTATGAGGAGAGATAGGTCTTCTTGTGGTAGATAAACAAAAGATGTCTGAATGATCTCAGATTCACACGGGTTCTACATGACTGATTCTAATGTATGCTAAAAAAGACAACAAGTATTCTTTTTTTCTTTCTTTCTTTAATCTTTGCACTCAAAACTCCACTTGGAAATCGAAAGGTTGGAAGAGTTCACAATTTCTCATGACTAGGCGTCGCACATACAAGTCCATCATCTTCTCAAGGATCCCCCTTTCTTCTACATTTGGTTTGACACCACTGTCTTCTCCGTAGCATTCTGGGAAATAGTAGTATGTCGGTCCCCTGTCAGGCCCACCTTTCCTCACCAGTAATCGGACGGGTTTGGTCAATTTACCACCAAGGCAGTTGAACTCTTCGAGTGCCTCACTCATTTCCGCCAAAGTTCCAAGTTCCGCTATGGCTGGTTCACCGTGCAACCCCCTGTAAAGTTCTGCCAGGGATACAGCCCTTGCCACAGGTTCAGTGTCGGCGTCTTCCTTTTCCTTCTTCACTGATGTCTGCATACTGGTCTTTAGATGAGCCTCAGAGAAGGTCTTGAGAATACTTTTCCTGTCATTGCTTATATACTAGATAGTCTGACATGTGATGTACCACATGATTCATTTGCATGTTTTATCAGATCAAGTCATGTGACATAATTTATCGCTCGTATACTGGGCTGTCTGTCATGTGATGAATTTGATGTTACTATGTGACATAAATTTGCATATGGAAATAACATAGATACCAGGAGGGAGAGCATCTGGTAAGACTTCACATATTTGAACCCTTTGTTGATATGGGGACCAATGATAATGGAGTGTTAGAAGTTACATATCTGTGCCAGTAAGAAAAGGTTTTATGCAATTTTTGTGACTTTTCACTGTTGAATGCTATACTTTCTGCATGGTGTCATATAATTATTTAAAGAGAAAGAGAAATGAGTTGTTGGGATACTTTAGCCCAAATAGAAATTGTATTTCACAGTTGACACAACAAGCCATTATAAACACAAACACAAAAATGGCAGAGGAAATGTACAAGCAACAGTTGACGAAGTCTCTCAAAACATCGATGAATGAAGTAGTAATGAATCTACAGTCATGTGTAGCATGTCTCGAGAGGCTGATTCACTCTAGTGGGAATATCCAGGAAATGGAGAAATATATCAACAAACAAGAAGAGATGATATCGCTTCTGGAGTCACAGCGCGAGATCAATGGAATGAAGTCATCATGAATTTGATTGTGTGGAAATAAAAAAAAAAAACAGAAAAAAATGAACTCCTTGTTTTTCAATTCATTTAGTGGTGTAGGTGCACAATGTCTTATTAATGCAGAGTAAGTGAGTAAAATTAATAAAAATGGATCTGTTACAAGAAAATATTGTGCTTGCCAAAATGAAAGCTAAAAACTCTGATGCAAACCCAGAGTATTCCTTTCCCGATCTTTGCGTTTGGAAATACTGTTATAGTGATAAAGCAGCTGGAAAACAGAAGAACACAAATCACCAGCACTCTCCATGTCAGACATGCAAGAAAGAAAAGTGAACCCTTAGTCGATAATTGTTCAAATTCTTTCAGATCAAATCTAATTGCAATAGAAACTTTCATAATTTTGGCATTTCAAAAGAAATTGGTGGTGTTGCATGTGTGGGGTGAATAGATGTCAATGAGGTTTTCTCTAGTATATACAATAAGGAAAAAAACGAAAAGGATAGAATAAAATGAGAAAAAAAAGATATTTGCATTGTTTTTGTTTATTTTTATTGAGATGATACTGTCAGCATGTAGCAAATGGACAACATAACATTCTTCAAGAATTTTGTTACTGAGAATTTCACAAGAATTTTCAGGACGACTCAACATTCTTCAAGAATTTTGTTCCTGAAAGAATTTCACAGGAATTTTCTGGCCGACATAAGACCTGGACGACTTAACATTCTTCAAGAATTTTGTTTCTGAAAGAATTTCACAAGAATTTCCTGGCCGACATAAGACCTGGACGACTCAACATTCTTCAACAATTTTGTTTCTGAAAGAATTTCACAAGAATTTTCTGGACGACATAAGACCTGGACGACTTAATATAATTTTCTGGCCAACATAAGACCTGGACGACTCAACATTCTTCAACAATTTTGTTTCTGATAGAATTTCACAAGAATTTTCTGGACGACATAAGTTCTGGACGACTTAACATAATTTGCTGGCCGACATAAGACGTGGCCGACTCAACATTTTTCAAGAATTTTGTTTCTGAAGGAATTTCACAAGAATTTTCTGGACGACATAAGACGTGGACGACTCAACATTCTTCAAGAATTTTGTTTCTGAAAGAATTTCACAAGAATTTTCTGGACGACATAAGACCTGGACTACTTAACATTCTTCAACAATTTTGTTTCTGAAAGAATTTCACAAGAATTTTCTGGACGACATAAGACCTGAACGACTTAACATAATTTTCTGGCCGACATAAGACGTGGACGACTCAACATTCTTCAAGAATTTTGTTTCTGAAAGAATTTCACAAGAATTTTCTGGCCGACATAAGACCTGGTCGACTCAACATTCTTCAACAATTTTGTTTCTGAAAGAATTTCACAAGAATTTTCTGGACGACATAAGACCTGGACGACTCAACATTCTTCAAGAACTTTGTTTCTGAAAGAATTTCACAAGAATTTTCTGAACGACATAAGTTCAGGACGACTTAACTTAATTTTCTGGCCAACATAAGACCTGGACGACTCAACATTCTTCAAGAATTTTGTTTCTGAAAGAATTTCACAAGAATTTTCTGGCCGACATAAGACCTGGACGACTCTACATTCTTCAACAATTTTGTTTCTGAGAATTTAACAAGAATTTTCTGGCCGACATAAGACCTGGACTACTCAACATTCTTCAACAATTTTGTTTCTGAAAGAATTTAACAAGAATTTTCTGGACGACATAAGACCTGGACGACTTAACATAATTTTCTGGCCAAAATAAGACGTGGCCGACTCAACATTCTTCAAGAATTTTGTTTCTGAAAGAATTTCACAAGAATTTTCTGGACGACATAAGTTCTGGACGACTTAACATAATTTTCTGGCCGACATAAGAAGTGGACGACTCAACATTCTTCAAGAATTTTGTTTCTGAAAGAATTTCACAAGAATTTTCTGGCCGACATAAGACCTGGACGATTCAACATTCTTCAACAATTTTGTTTCTGAAAGAATTTCACAAGAATTTTCTGGATGACATAAGACCTGGACGACTTAACATAATTTTCTGGCCAACATAAGACCTAGACAACTCAACATTCTTCAAGAACTTTGTTTCTGAAAGAATTTCACAAGAATTTTCTGGACGACATAAGTTCGGGACGACTTAACATAATTTTCTGGCCGACATAAGACGTGGCCGACTCAACATTCTTCAAGAATTTTGTTTCTGAAAGAATTTCACAAGAATTTTCTGGCCGACATAAGACGTGGACGACTCAACATTCTCTAAGAATTTTGTTTCTTGCCGACATAAGACGTGGACGACTCAACATTCTTCAAGAATTTTGTTTCTGAAAGAATTTCACAAGAATTTTCTGGCCGACATAAGACCTGGACGACTCAACATTCTTCAACAATTTTGTTTCTCAAAGAATTTCACAAGAATTTTCTGGACGACATAAGACCTGGACGACTTAACATAATTTTCTGGCCAACATAAGACCTGGACGACTTAACATTCTTCAAGAATTTTGTTTCTGAAAGAATTTCACAAGAATTTTCTGGATGACATAAGACGTGGACTACTCAACATTCTTCAACAATTTTGTTTCTGAAAGAATTTCACAAGAATTTTCTGGACGACATAAGACCTGGACTACTTAACATTCTTCAACAATTTTGTTTCTGAAAGAATTTCACAAGAATTTTCTGGACGACATAAGACCTGAACGACTTAACATAATTTTCTGGCTGACATAAGACGTGGACGACTCAACATTCTTCAAGAATTTTGTTTCTGAAAGAATTTCACAAGAATTTTCTGGCCGACATAAGACCTGGACGACTCAACATTCTTCAACAATTTTGTTTCTGAAAGAATTTCACAAGAATTTTCTGGACGACATAAGACCTGGACGACTTAACATAATTTTCTGGCCAACATAAGACCTGGACGACTCAACATTCTTCAAGAACTTTGTTTCTGAAAGAATTTCACAAGAATTTTCTGGACGACATAAGTTCTGGACGACTTAACATAATTTTCTGGCCGACATAAGACGTGGCCGACTCAACATTCTTCAAGAATTTTGTTTCTGAAAGAATTTCACAAGAATTTTCTGGCCAACATAAGACCTTGACGACTCTACATTCTTCAACAATTTTGTTTCTGAGAATTTAACAAGAATTTTCTGGCCGACATAAGACCTGGACTACTCAACATTCTTCAACAATTTTGTTTCTGAAAGAATTTAACAAGAATTTTCTGGACGACATAAGACCTGGACGACTTAACATAATTTTCTGGCCAAAATAAGACGTGGCGGACTCAACATTCTTCAAGAATTTTGTTTCTGAAAGAATTTCACAAGAATTTTCTGGCCGACATAAGACCTGGACAACTCAACATTCTTCAAGAATTTTGTTTCTGAAAGAATTTCACAAGAATTTTCTGGACGACATAAGACCTGGACGACTTAACATAATTTTCTGGCCAACATAAGACCTGGACGACTCAACATTCTTTAAGAACTTTGTTTATGAAAGAATTTCACAAGAATTTTCCGGACGACATAAGTTCTGGACGACTTAACATAATTTTCTGGCCGACATAAGACGTGGCCGACTCAACATTCTTCAAGAATTTTGTTTCTGAAAGAATTTCACAAGAATTTTCTGGCCGACATAAGACGTGGACGACTCAACATTCTCTAAGAATTTTGTTTTTGAAGGAATTTCATAAGAATTTTCTGGACGACATAAGACGTGGACTACTCAACTTTCTTCAACAATTTTGTTTCTGAAAGAATTTCACAAGAATTTTCTGGACGACATAAGACGTGGACTACTCAACATTCTTCAACAATTTTGTTTCTGAAAGAATTTCACAAGAATTTTCTGGACGACATAAGACCTGAACGACTTAACATAATTTTCTGGCCGACATAAGACATGGACGACTCAACATTCTTCAAGAATTTTGTTTCTGAAAGAATTTCACAAGAATTTTCTGGCCGACATAAGACCTGGACGACTCAACATTCTTCAACAATTTTGCTTCTCAAAGAATTTCACAAGAATTTTCTGGACGACATAAGACCTGGACGACTTAACATAATTTTCTGGCCAACATAAGACCTGGACGACTCAACATTCTCTAAGAATTTTGTTTCTGAAAGAATTTCACAAGAATTTTCTGGACGACATAAGACGTGGACTACTCAACTTTCTTCAACAATTTTGTTTCTGAAAGAATTTCACAAGAATTTTCTGGACGACATAAGACGTGGACTACTCAACATTCTTCAACAATTTTGTTTCTGAAAGAATTTCACAAGAATTTTCTGGACAACATAAGACCTGAACGACTTAACATAATTTTCTGGCTGACATAAGACGTGGACGACTCAACATTCTTCAAGAATTTTGTTTCTGAAAGAATTTCACAAGAATTTTCTGGCCGACATAAGACCTGGACGACTCAACATTCTTCAACAATTTTGTTTCTCAAAGAATTTCACAAGAATTTTCTGGACGACATAAGACCTGGACGACTTAACATAATTTTCTGGCCAACATAAGACCTGGACGACTCAACATTCTTCAAGAACTTTGTTTCTGAAAGAATTTCACAAGAATTTTCTGGACGACATAAGTTCTGGACGACTTAACATAATTTTCTGGCCGACATAAGACGTGGCCGACTCAACATTCTTCAAGAATTTTGTTTCTGAAAGAATTTCACAAGAATTTTCTGGCCGACATAAGACCTTGACGACTCTACATTCTTCAACAATTTTGTTTCTGAGAATTTAACAAGAATTTTCTGGCCGACATAAGACCTGGACTACTCAACATTCTTCAACAATTTTGTTTCTCAAAGAATTTCACAAGAATTTTCTGGACGACATAAGACCTGGACGACTTAACATAATTTTCTGGCCAAAATAAGACGTGGCCGACTCATCATTCTTCAAGAATTTTGTTTCTGAAAGAATTTCACAAGAATTTTCTGGCCGACATAAGACCTGGACGACTCAACATTCTTCAAGAATTTTGTTTCTGAAAGAATTTCACAAGAATTTTCTGGACGACATAAGACCTGGACGACTTAACATAATTTTCTGGCCAACATAAGACCTGGACGACTCAACATTCTTTAAGAACTTTGTTTATGAAAGAATTTCACAAGAATTTTCTGGACGACATAAGTTCTGGACGACTTAACATAATTTTCTGGCCGACATAAGACGTGGCCGACTCAACATTCTTCAAGAATTTTGTTTCTGAAAGAATTTCACAAGAATTTTCTGGCTGACATAAGACGTGGACGACTCAACATTCTCTAAGAATTTTGTTTCTGAAGGAATTTCATAAGAATTTTCTGGACGACATAAGACCTGGACTACTCAACTTTCTTCAACAATTTTGTTTCTGAAAGAATTTCACAAGAATTTTCTGGACGACATAAGACGTGGACTACTCAACATTCTTCAACAATTTTGTTTCTGAAAGAATTTCACAAGAATTTTCTGGACGACATAAGACCTGAACGACTTAACATAATTTTCTGGCCGACATAAGACATGGACGACTCAACATTCTTCAAGAATTTTGTTTCTGAAAGAATTTCACAAGAATTTTCTGGCCGACATAAGACCTGGACGACTCAACATTCTTCAACAATTTTGCTTCTCAAAGAATTTCACAAGAATTTTCTGGACGACATAAGACCTGGACGACTTAACATAATTTTCTGGCCAACATAAGACGTGGACGACTCAACATTCTCTAAGAATTTTGTTTCTGAAGGAATTTCATACGAATTTTCTGGACGACATAAGACGTGGACTACTTAACTTTCTTCAACAATTTTGTTTCTGAAAGAATTTCACAAGAATTTTCTGGACGACATAAGACGTGGACTACTCAACATTCTTCAACAATTTTGTTTCTGAAAGAATTTAACAAGAATTTTCTGGACGACATAAGACCTGAACGACTTAACATACTTTTCTGGCCAACATAAGACGTGGACGACTCAACATTCTTCAAGAATTTTGTTTCTGAAAGAATTTCACAAGAATTTTCTGGCCGACATAAGACCTGGACGACTCAACATTCTTCAACAATTTTGTTTCTCAAAGAATTTCACAAGAATTTTCTGGACGACATAAGACCTGGACAACTTAACATAATTTTCTGGCCAACATAAGACCTGGACGACTCAACATTCTTCAAGAACTTTGTTTCTGAAAGAATTTCACAAGAATTTTCTAGAGGACATAAGATCTGGACGACTTAACATAATTTTCTGGCCGACATAAGACGTGGCTGACTCAACATTCTTCAAGAATTTTGTTTCTGAAAGAATTTCACAAGAATTTTCTGGCCGACATAAGACCGCGACAACTCTACATTCTTCAACAATTTTGTTTCTGAGAATTTAACAAGAATTTTCTGGCCGACATAAGACCTGGACTACTCAACATTCTTCAACAATTTTGTTTCTGAAAGAATTTCACAATAATTTTCTGGACGACATAAGTCCTGGACGACTTAACATAATTTTCTGGCCAAAATAAGACGTGGCCAACTCAACATTCTTCAAGAATTTTGTTTCTGAAAGAATTTCACAAGAATTTTCTGGCCGACATAATCCTGGATGACTCTACATTCTTCAACAATTTTGTTTCTGAGAATTTAACAAGAATTTTCTGGCCGACATAAGACCTGGACGATTCAACATTCTTCAACAATTTTGTTTCTGAAAGAATTTCACAAGAATTTTCTGGACGACCTGGACAACTTAACATAATTTTCTGGCCAACATAAGACGTGGACGACTCAACATTCTCTAAGAATTTTGTTTCTGAAGGAATTTAATAAGAATTTTCTGGACGACATAAGACGTGCACTACTCAACTTTCTTCAACAATTTTTTTTCTGAAAGAATTTCACAAGAATTTTCTGGACGACATAAGACGTGGACTACTCAACATTCTTCAACAATTTTGTTTCTGAAAGAATTTCACAAGAATTTTCTGGACGACATAAGACCTGAACGACTTAACATAATTTTCTGGCCGACATAAGACATGGACGACTCAACATTCTTCAAGAATTTTGTTTCTGAAAGAATTTCACAAGAATTTTCTGGCCGACATAAGACCTGGACGACTCAACATTCTTCAACAATTTTGCTTCTCAAAGAATTTCACAAGAATTTTCTGGACGACATAAGACCTGGACGACTTAACATAATTTTCTGGCCAACATAAGACCTGGACGACTCAACATTCTCTAAGAATTTTGTTTCTGAAAGAATTTCACAAGAATTTTCTGGACGACATAAGACGTGGACTACTCAACTTTCTTCAACAATTTTGTTTCTGAAAGAATTTCACAAGAATTTTCTGGACGACATAAGACGTGGACTACTCAACATTCTTCAACAATTTTGTTTCTGAAAGAATTTCACAAGAATTTTCTGGACAACATAAGACCTGAACGACTTAACATAATTTTCTGGCTGACATAAGACGTGGACGACTAAACATTCTTCAAGAATTTTGTTTCTGAAAGAATTTCACAAGAATTTTCTGGCCGACATAAGACCTGGACGACTCAACATTCTTCAACAATTTTGTTTCTCAAAGAATTTCACAAGAATTTTCTGGACGACATAAGACCTGGACGACTTAACATAATTTTCTGGCCAACATAAGACCTGGACGACTCAACATTCTTCAAGAACTTTGTTTCTGAAAGAATTTCACAAGAATTTTCTGGACGACATAAGTTCTGGACGACTTAACATAATTTTCTGGCCGACATAAGACGTGGCCGACTCAACATTCTTCAAGAATTTTGTTTCTGAAAGAATTTCACAAGAATTTTCTGGACGACATAAGACCTGGACGACTTAACATAATTTTCTGGCCAACATAAGACGTGGACGACTCAACATTCTCTAAGAATTTTGTTTCTGAAGGAATTTCATACGAATTTTCTGGACGACATAAGACGTGGACTACTCAACTTTCTTCAACAATTTTGTTTCTGAAAGAATTTCACAAGAATTTTCTGGACGACATAAGACGTGGACTACTCAACATTCTTCAACAATTTTGTTTCTGAAAGAATTTAACAAGAATTTTCTGGACGACATAAGACCTGAACAACTTAACATACTTTTCTGGCCAACATAAGACGTGGACGACTCAACATTCTTCAAGAATTTTGTTTCTGAAAGAATTTCACAAGAATTTTCTGGCCGACATAAGACCTGGACGACTCAACATTCTTCAACAATTTTGTTTCTCAAAGAATTTCACAAGAATTTTCTGGACGACATAAGACCTGGACAACTTAACATAATTTTCTGGCCAACATAAGACCTGGACGACTCAACATTCTTCAAGAACTTTGTTTCTGAAAGAATTTCACAAGAATTTTCTAGAGGACATAAGATCTGGACGACTTAACATAATTTTCTGGCCGACATAAGACGTGGCTGACTCAACATTCTTCAAGAATTTTGTTTCTGAAAGAATTTCACAAGAATTTTCTGGCCGACATAAGACCGCGACAACTCTACATTCTTCAACAATTTTGTTTCTGAGAATTTAACAAGAATTTTCTGGCCGACATAAGACCTGGACTACTCAACATTCTTCAACAATTTTGTTTCTGAAAGAATTTCACAAGAATTTTCTGGACGACATAAGACCTGGACGACTTAACATAATTTTCTGGCCAACATAAGACGTGGACGACTCAACATTCTCTAAGAATTTTGTTTCTGAAGGAATTTCATACGAATTTTCTGGACGACATAAGACGTGGACTACTCAACTTTCTTCAACAATTTTGTTTCTGAAAGAATTTCACAAGAATTTTCTGGACGACATAAGACGTGGACTACTCAACATTCTTCAACAATTTTGTTTCTGAAAGAATTTAACAAGAATTTTCTGGACGACATAAGACCTGAACGACTTAACATAATTTTCTGGCCGACATAAGACGTGGATGACTCAACATTCTTCAAGAATTTTGTTTCTGAAAGAATTTCACAAGAATTTTCTGGCCGACATAAGACCTGGACGACTCAACATTCTTCAACAATTTTGTTTCTCAAAGAATTTCACAAGAATTTTCTGGACGACATAAGACCTGGACAACTTAACATAATTTTCTGGCCAACATAAGACCTGGACGACTCAACATTCTTCAAGAACTTTGTTTCTGAAAGAATTTCACAAGAATTTTCTAGACGACATAATTTTCTGGCCGACATAAGACGTGGCTGACTCAACATTCTTCAAGAATTTTGTTTCTGAAAGAATTTCACAAGAATTTTCTGGCAGACATAAGACCACGACAACTCTACATTCTTCAACAATTTTGTTTCTGAGAATTTAACAAGAATTTTCTGGCCGACATAAGACCTGGACTACTCAACATTCTTCAACAATTTTGTTTCTGAAAGAATTTCACAATAATTTTCTGGACGACATAAGTCCTGGACGACTTAACATAATTTTCTGGCCAAAATAAGACGTGGCCAACTCAACATTCTTCAAGAATTTTGTTTCTGAAAGAATTTCACAAGAATTTTCTGGCCGACATAATCCTGGATGACTCTACATTCTTCAACAATTTTGTTTCTGAGAATTTAACAAGAATTTTCTGGCCGACATAAGACCTGGACGATTCAACATTCTTCAACAATTTTGTTTCTGAAAGAATTTCACAAGAATTTTCTGGACGACCTGGACAACTTAACATAATTTTCTGGCCAACATAAGACGTGGACGACTCAACATTCTCTAAGAATTTTGTTTCTGAAGGAATTTAATAAGAATTTTCTGGACGACATAAGACGTGGACTACTCAACTTTCTTCAACAATTTTTTTTCTGAAAGAATTTCACAAGAATTTTCTGGACGACATAAGACGTGGACTACTCAACATTCTTCAACAATTTTGTTTCTGAAAGAATTTCACAAGAATTTTCTGGACGACATAAGACCTGAACGACTTAACATAATTTTCTGGCCGACATAAGACATGGACGACTCAACATTCTTCAAGAATTTTGTTTCTGAAAGAATTTCACAAGAATTTTCTGGCCGACATAAGACCTGGACGACTCAACATTCTTCAACAATTTTGCTTCTCAAAGAATTTCACAAGAATTTTCTGGACGACATAAGACCTGGACGACTTAACATAATTTTCTGGCCAACATAAGACCTGGACGACTCAACATTCTCTAAGAATTTTGTTTCTGAAAGAATTTCACAAGAATTTTCTGGACGACATAAGACGTGGACTACTCAACTTTCTTCAACAATTTTGTTTCTGAAAGAATTTCACAAGAATTTTCTGGACGACATAAGACGTGGACTACTCAACATTCTTCAACAATTTTGTTTCTGAAAGAATTTCACAAGAATTTTTTGGACAACATAAGACCTGAACGACTTAACATAATTTTCTGGCTGACATAAGACGTGGACGACTAAACATTCTTCAAGAATTTTGTTTCTGAAAGAATTTCACAAGAATTTTCTGGCCGACATAAGACCTGGACGACTCAACATTCTTCAACAATTTTGTTTCTCAAAGAATTTCACAAGAATTTTCTGGACGACATAAGACCTGGACGACTTAACATAATTTTCTGGCCAACATAAGACCTGGACGACTCAACATTCTTCAAGAACTTTGTTTCTGAAAGAATTTCACAAGAATTTTCTGGACGACATAAGTTCTGGACGACTTAACATAATTTTCTGGCCGACATAAGACGTGGCCGACTCAACATTCTTCAAGAATTTTGTTTCTGAAAGAATTTCACAAGAATTTTCTGGCCGACATAAGACCTTGAGGACTCTACATTCTTCAACAATTTTGTTTCTGAGAATTTAACAAGAATTTTCTGGCCGACATAAGACCTGGACTACTCAACATTCTTCAACAATTTTGTTTCTGAAAGAATTTAACAAGAATTTTCTGGACGACATAAGACCTGGACGACTTAACATAATTTTCTGGCCAAAATAAGACGTGGCCGACTCATCATTCTTCAAGAATTTTGTTTCTGAAAGAATTTCACAAGAATTTTCTGGCCGACATAAGACCTGGACGACTCAACATTCTTCAAGAATTTTGTTTCTGAAAGAATTTCACAAGAATTTTCTGGACGACATAAGACCTGGACGACTTAACATAATTTTCTGGCCAACATAAGACCTGGACGACTCAACATTCTTTAAGAACTTTGTTTATGAAAGAATTTCACAAGAATTTTCTGGACGACATAAGTTCTGGACGACTTAACATAATTTTCTGGCCGACATAAGACGTGGCCGACTCAACATTCTTCAAGAATTTTGTTTCTGAAAGAATTTCACAAGAATTTTCTGGCTGACATAAGACGTGGACGACTCAACATTCTCTAAGAATTTTGTTTCTGAAGGAATTTCATAAGAATTTTCTGGACGACATAAGACGTGGACTACTCAACTTTCTTCAACAATTTTGTTTCTGAAAGAATTTCACAAGAATTTTCTGGACGACATAAGACGTGGACTACTCAACATTCTTCAACAATTTTGTTTCTGAAAGAATTTCACAAGAATTTTCTGGACGACATAAGACCTGAACGACTTAACATAATTTTCTGGCCGACATAAGACATGGACGACTCAACATTCTTCAAGAATTTTGTTTCTGAAAGAATTTCACAAGAATTTTCTGGCCGACATAAGACCTGGACGACTCAACATTCTTCAACAATTTTGCTTCTCAAAGAATTTCACAAGAATTTTCTGGACGACATAAGACCTGGACGACTTAACATAATTTTCTGGCCAACATAAGACGTGGACGACTCAACATTCTCTAAGAATTTTGTTTCTGAAGGAATTTCATAAGAATTTTCTGGACGACATAAGACGTGGACTACTCAACTTTCTTCAACAATTTTGTTTCTGAAAGAATTTCACAAGAATTTTCTGGACGACATAAGACGTGGACTACTCAACATTCTTCAACAATTTTGTTTCTGAAAGAATTTAACAAGAATTTTCTGGACGACATAAGACCTGAAAGACTTAACATAATTTTCTGGCCGACATAAGACGTGGACGACTCAACATTCTTCAAGAATTTTGTTTCTGAAAGAATTTCACAAGAATTTTCTGGCCGACATAAGACCTGGACGACTCAACATTCTTCAACAATTTTGTTTCTCAAAGAATTTCACAAGAATTTTCTGGACGACATAAGACCTGGACGACTTAACATAATTTTCTGGCCAACATAAGACCTGGACGACTCAACATTCTTCAAGAACTTTGTTTCTGAAAGAATTTCACAAGAATTTTCTAGACGACATAAGATCTGGACGACTTAACATAATTTTCTGGCCGACATAAGACGTGGCTGACTCAACATTCTTCAAGAATTTTGTTTCTGAAAGAATTTCACAAGAATTTTCTGGCCGACATAAGACCTGGACAACTCTACATTCTTCAACAATTTTGTTTCTGAGAATTTAACAAGAATTTTCTGGCCGACATAAGACCTGGACTACTCAACATTCTTCAACAATTTTGTTTCTGAAAGAATTTCACAAGAATTTTCTGGACGACATAAGACCTGGACGACTTAACATAATTTTCTGGCCAAAATAAGACGTGGCCAACTCAACATTCTTCAAGAATTTTGTTTCTGAAAGAATTTCACAAGAATTTTCTGGCCGACATAATCCTGGATGACTCTACATTCTTCAACAATTTTGTTTCTGAGAATTTAACAAGAATTTTCTGGCCGACATAAGACCTGGACTACTCAACATTCTTCAACAATTTTGCTTCTCAAAGAATTTCACAAGAATTTTCTGGACGACATAAGACCTGGACGACTTAACATAATTTTCTGGCCAACATAAGACGTGGACGACTCAACATTCTCTAAGAATTTTGTTTCTGCAGGAATTTCATAAGAATTTTCTGGACGACATAAGACGTGGACTACTCAACTTTCTTCAACAATTTTGTTTCTGAAAGAATTTCACAAGAATTTTCTGGACGACATAAGACGTGGACTACTCAACATTCTTCAACAATTTTGTTTCTGAAAGAATTTAACAAGAATTTTCTGGACGACATAAGACCTGAACGACTAAACATAATTTTCTGGCCAACATAAGACCTGGACGACTCAACATTCTTCAAGAACTTTGTTTCTGAAAGAATTTCACAAGAATTTTCTAGACGACATAAGATCTGGACGACTTAACATAATTTTCTGGCCGACATAAGACGTGGCCGACACAACATTCTTCAAGAATTTTGTTTCTGAAAGAATTTCACAAGAATTTTCTGGCCGACATAATCCTGGACGACTCTACATTCTTCAACAATTTTGTTTCTGAGAATTTAACAAGAATTTTCTGGCCGACATAAGACCTGGACTACTCAACATTCTTCAACAATTTTGTTTCTCAAAGAATTTCACAAGAATTTTCTGGACTACATAAGACCTGGACGACTTAACATAATTTTCTGGCCAACATAAGACCTGGACGACTCAACATTCTTCAACAATTTTGTTTCTGAAAGAATTTCACAAGAATTTTCTGGACGACATAAGACCTGGACGACTTAACATAAATTTCTGGCCGACATAAGACCTGAACGACTCAACATTCTTCAAGAACTTTGTTTGTGAAAGAATTTCACAAGAATTTTCTGGACGACATAAGTTCGGGACGACTTAACACAATTTTCTGGCCGACATAAGACGTGGCCGACTCAACATTCTTCAAGAACTTTGTTTCTGAAAGAATTTCATAAGAATTTTCTGGCCGACATAAGACGTGGACAACTCAACATTCTTCAAGAATTTTGTTTCTGAAGGAATTTCATAAGAATTTTCTGGACGACATAAGACGTGGACTACTCAACTTTCTTCAACAATTTTGTTTCTGAAAGAATTTCACAAGAATTTTCTGGATGACATAAGACGTGGACTACTCAACATTCTTCACTAATTTTGTTTCTGAAAGAATTTCACAAGAATTTTCTGGACAACATAAGACCTGGACTACTTAACATTCTTCAACAATTTTGTTTCTGAAAGAATTTCACAAGAATTTTCTGGACGACATAGACCTGAACGACCTAACATAATTTTCTGGCCGACATAAGACGTGGACAACTCAACATTCTTCAAGAATTTTGTTTCTGAAAGAATTTCACAAGAATTTTCTGGCCGACATAAGACCTGGACGACTCAACATTCTTCAACAATTTTGTTTCTCAGAGAATTTCACAAGAATTTTCTGGACGACATAAGACCTGGACGACTTAACATAATTTTCTGGCCAACATAAGACCTGGACGACTCAACATTCTTTAAGAACTTTGTTTCTAAAAGAATTTCACAAGAATTTTCTGGACGACATAAGTTCTGGACGACTTAACATAATTTTCTGGCCGACATAAGACGTGGCCGACTCAACATTCTTCAAGAATTTTGTTTCTGAAAGAATTTCACAAGAATTTTCTGGCCGACATAAGACCTGGACGACTCTACATTCTTCAACAATTTTGTTTCTGAGAATTTATCAAGAATTTTCTGGCCGACATAAGACCTGGACTACTCAACATTCTTCAAGAACTTTGTTTCTGAAAGAATTTAACAAGAATTTTCTGGACGACATAAGACCTGGACGACTTAACATAATTTTCTGGCCAAAATAAGATGTAGCTGACTCAACATTCTTCAAGAATTTTGTTTCTGAAAGAATTTCACAAGAATTTTCTGGCCGACATGAGACGTGGACGACTCAACATTCTTCAAGAATTTTGTTTCTGAAAGAATTTCACAAGAATTTCCTGGCCGACATAAGACCTGGACGACTCAACATTCTTCAACAATTTTGTTTCTCAAAGAATTTCACAAGAATTTTCTGGACGACATAAGACCTGGACGACTTAACATAATTTTCTGGCCAACATAAGACCTGGACGACTCAACATTCTTCAAGAACTTTGTTTCTGAAAGAATTTCACAAGAATTTTCTAGACGACATAAGATCTGGACGACTTAACATAATTTTCTGGCCGACATAAGACGTGGCTGACTCAACATTCTTCAAGAATTTTGTTTCTGAAAGAATTTCACAAGAATTTTCTGGCCGACATAAGACCTGGACAACTCTACATTCTTCAACAATTTTGTTTCTGAGAATTTAACAAGAATTTTCTGGCCGACATAAGACCTGGACTACTCAACATTCTTCAACAATTTTGTTTCTGAAAGAATTTCACAAGAATTTTCTGGACGACATAAGACCTGGACGACTTAACATAATTTTCTGGCCAAAATAAGACGTGGCCAACTCAACATTCTTCAAGAATTTTGTTTCTGAAAGAATTTCACAAGAATTTTCTGGCCGACATAATCCTGGATGACTCTACATTCTTCAACAATTTTGTTTCTGAGAATTTAACAAGAATTTTCTGGCCGACATAAGACCTGGACTACTCAACATTCTTCAACAATTTTGCTTCTCAAAGAATTTCACAAGAATTTTCTGGACGACATAAGACCTGGACGACTTAACATAATTTTCTGGCCAACATAAGACGTGGACGACTCAACATTCTCTAAGAATTTTGTTTCTGCAGGAATTTCATAAGAATTTTCTGGACGACATAAGACGTGGACTACTCAACTTTCTTCAACAATTTTGTTTCTGAAAGAATTTCACAAGAATTTTCTGGACGACATAAGACGTGGACTACTCAACATTCTTCAACAATTTTGTTTCTGAAAGAATTTAACAAGAATTTTCTGGACGACATAAGACCTGAACGACTAAACATAATTTTCTGGCCAACATAAGACCTGGACGACTCAACATTCTTCAAGAACTTTGTTTCTGAAAGAATTTCACAAGAATTTTCTAGACGACATAAGATCTGGACGACTTAACATAATTTTCTGGCCGACATAAGACGTGGCCGACACAACATTCTTCAAGAATTTTGTTTCTGAAAGAATTTCACAAGAATTTTCTGGCCGACATAATCCTGGACGACTCTACATTCTTCAACAATTTTGTTTCTGAGAATTTAACAAGAATTTTCTGGCCGACATAAGACCTGGACTACTCAACATTCTTCAACAATTTTGTTTCTCAAAGAATTTCACAAGAATTTTCTGGACTACATAAGACCTGGACGACTTAACATAATTTTCTGGCCAACATAAGACCTGGACGACTCAACATTCTTCAACAATTTTGTTTCTGAAAGAATTTCACAAGAATTTTCTGGACGACATAAGACCTGGACGACTTAACATAAATTTCTGGCCGACATAAGACCTGAACGACTCAACATTCTTCAAGAACTTTGTTTGTGAAAGAATTTCACAAGAATTTTCTGGACGACATAAGTTCGGGACGACTTAACACAATTTTCTGGCCGACATAAGACGTGGCCGACTCAACATTCTTCAAGAACTTTGTTTCTGAAAGAATTTCATAAGAATTTTCTGGCCGACATAAGACGTGGACAACTCAACATTCTTCAAGAATTTTGTTTCTGAAGGAATTTCATAAGAATTTTCTGGACGACATAAGACGTGGACTACTCAACTTTCTTCAACAATTTTGTTTCTGAAAGAATTTCACAAGAATTTTCTGGATGACATAAGACGTGGACTACTCAACATTCTTCACTAATTTTGTTTCTGAAAGAATTTCACAAGAATTTTCTGGACAACATAAGACCTGGACTACTTAACATTCTTCAACAATTTTGTTTCTGAAAGAATTTCACAAGAATTTTCTGGACGACATAGACCTGAACGACCTAACATAATTTTCTGGCCGACATAAGACGTGGACAACTCAACATTCTTCAAGAATTTTGTTTCTGAAAGAATTTCACAAGAATTTTCTGGCCGACATAAGACCTGGACGACTCAACATTCTTCAACAATTTTGTTTCTCAGAGAATTTCACAAGAATTTTCTGGACGACATAAGACCTGGACGACTTAACATAATTTTCTGGCCAACATAAGACCTGGACGACTCAACATTCTTTAAGAACTTTGTTTCTAAAAGAATTTCACAAGAATTTTCTGGACGACATAAGTTCTGGACGACTTAACATAATTTTCTGGCCGACATAAGACGTGGCCGACTCAACATTCTTCAAGAATTTTGTTTCTGAAAGAATTTCACAAGAATTTTCTGGCCGACATAAGACCTGGACGACTCTACATTCTTCAACAATTTTGTTTCTGAGAATTTATCAAGAATTTTCTGGCCGACATAAGACCTGGACTACTCAACATTCTTCAAGAACTTTGTTTCTGAAAGAATTTAACAAGAATTTTCTGGACGACATAAGACCTGGACGACTTAACATAATTTTCTGGCCAAAATAAGATGTAGCTGACTCAACATTCTTCAAGAATTTTGTTTCTGAAAGAATTTCACAAGAATTTTCTGGCCGACATGAGACGTGGACGACTCAACATTCTTCAAGAATTTTGTTTCTGAAAGAATTTCACAAGAATTTCCTGGCCGACATAAGACCTGGACGACTCAACATTCTTCAACAATTTTGTTTCTGAAAGAATTTCACAAGAATTTTCTGGACGACATAAGACCTGGACGACTTACCATAATTTTCTGGCCAACATAAGACCTGGACGACTCAACATTTTTCAACAATTTTGTTTCTGAAAGAATTTCACAAGAATTTTCTGGCCGACCTAAGTTCTGGACGACTTAACATAATTTGCTGGCCGACATAAGACGTGGCCGACTCAACATTTTTCAAGAATTTTGTTTCTGAAAGAATTTCACAAGAATTTTCTGGCCGACATAAGACGTGGACGAGTCAACATTCTTCAAGAATTTTGTTTCTGAAGGAATTTCATAAGAATTTTCTGGACGACATAAGACGTGGACTACTCAACATTCTTCAACAATTTTGTTTCTGAAAGAATTTCACAAGAATTTACTGGACGACATAAGACCTGGACGACTTAACATAATATTCTGGCCAACATAAGACCTGGATGACTCAACATTCTTCAAGAATTTTGTTTCTGAAAGAATTTCACAAGAATTTTCTGGCCGACATAATCCTGGACGACTCTACATTCTTCAACAATTTTGTTTCTGAGAATTTAACAAGAATTTTCTGGCCGACATAAGACCTGGACTACTCAACATTCTTCAACAATTTTGCTTCTCAAAGAATTTCACAAGAATTTTCTGGACGACATAAGACCTGGACGACTTAACATAATTTTCTGGCCAACATAAGACGTGGACGACTCAACATTCTCTAAGAATTTTGTTTCTGCAGGAATTTCATAAGAATTTTCTGGACGACATAAGACGTGGACTACTCAACTTTCTTCAACAATTTTGTTTCTGAAAGAATTTCACAAGAATTTTCTGGACGACATAAGACGTGGACTACTCAACATTCTTCAACAATTTTGTTTCTGAAAGAATTTAACAAGAATTTTCTGGACGACATAAGACCTGAACGACTAAACATAATTTTCTGGCCAACATAAGACCTGGACGACTCAACATTCTTCAAGAACTTTGTTTCTGAAAGAATTTCACAAGAATTTTCTAGACGACATAAGATCTGGACGACTTAACATAATTTTCTGGCCAACATAAGACGTGGCCGACACAACATTCTTCAAGAATTTTGTTTCTGAAAGAATTTCACAAGAATTTTCTGGCCGACATAATCCTGGACGACTCTACATTCTTCAACAATTTTGTTTCTGAGAATTTAACAAGAATTTTCTGGCCGACATAAGACCTGGACTACTCAACATTCTTCAACAATTTTGTTTCTCAAAGAATTTCACAAGAATTTTCTGGACGACATAAGACCTGGACGACTTAACATAATTTTCTGGCCAACATAAGACCTGGACGACTCAACATTCTTCAACAATTTTGTTTCTGAAAGAATTTCACAAGAATTTTCTGGACGACATAAGACCTGGACGACTTAACATAAATTTCTGGCCGACATAAGACCTGAACGACTCAACATTCTTCAAGAACTTTGTTTGTGAAAGAATTTCACAAGAATTTTCTGGACGACATAAGTTCGGGACGACTTAACACAATTTTCTGGCCGACATAAGACGTGGCCGACTCAACATTCTTCAAGAACTTTGTTTCTGAAAGAATTTCATAAGAATTTTCTGGCCGACATAAGACGTGGACAACTCAACATTCTTCAAGAATTTTGTTTCTGAAGGAATTTCATAAGAATTTTCTGGACGACATAAGACGTGGACTACTCAACTTTCTTCAACAATTTTGTTTCTGAAAGAATTTCACAAGAATTTTCTGGATGACATAAGACGTGGACTACTCAACATTCTTCACTAATTTTGTTTCTGAAAGAATTTCACAAGAATTTTCTGGACAACATAAGACCTGGACTACTTAACATTCTTCAACAATTTTGTTTCTGAAAGAATTTCACAAGAATTTTCTGGACGACATAGACCTGAACGACCTAACATAATTTTCTGGCCGACATAAGACGTGGACAACTCAACATTCTTCAAGAATTTTGTTTCTGAAAGAATTTCACAAGAATTTTCTGGCCGACATAAGACCTGGACGACTCAACATTCTTCAACAATTTTGTTTCTCAGAGAATTTCACAAGAATTTTCTGGACGACATAAGACCTGGACGACTTAACATAATTTTCTGGCCAACATAAGACCTGGACGACTCAACATTCTTTAAGAACTTTGTTTCTAAAAGAATTTCACAAGAATTTTCTGGACGACATAAGTTCTGGACGACTTAACATAATTTTCTGGCCGACATAAGACGTGGCCGACTCAACATTCTTCAAGAATTTTGTTTCTGAAAGAATTTCACAAGAATTTTCTGGCCGACATAAGACCTGGACAACTCTACATTCTTCAACAATTTTGTTTCTGAGAATTTATCAAGAATTTTCTGGCCGACATAAGACCTGGACTACTCAACATTCTTCAAGAACTTTGTTTCTGAAAGAATTTAACAAGAATTTTCTGGACGACATAAGACCTGGACGACTTAACATAATTTTCTGGCCAAAATAAGATGTAGCCGACTCAACATTCTTCAAGAATTTTGTTTCTGAAAGAATTTAACAAGAATTTCCTGGCCGACATAAGACCTGGACGACTCAACATTCTTCAACAATTTTGTTTCTGAAAGAATTTCACAAGAATTTTCTGGACGACATAAGACCTGGACGACTTACCATAATTTTCTGGCCAACATAAGACCTGGACGACTCAACATTTTTCAACAATTTTGTTTCTGAAAGAATTTCACAAGAATTTTCTGGCCGACATAAGTTCTGGACGACTTAACATAATTTGCTGGCCGACATAAGACGTGGCCGACTCAACATTTTTCAAGAATTTTGTTTCTGAAAGAATTTCACAAGAATTTTCTGGACGACATAAGACGTGGACTACTCAACTTTCTTCAACAATTTTGTTTCTGAAAGAATTTCACAAGAATTTTCTGGATGATATAAGACGTGGACTACTCAACATTCTTCACTAATTTTGTTTCTGAAAGAATTTCACAAGAATTTTCTGGACAACATAAGACCTGGACTACTTAACATTCTTCAACAATTTTGTTTCTGAAAGAATTTCACAAGAATTTTCTGGACGACATAGACCTGAACGACCTAACATAATTTTCTGGCCGACATAAGACGTGGACAACTCAACATTCTTCAAGAATTTTGTTTCTGAAAGAATTTCACAAGAATTTTCTGGCCGACATAAGACCTGGACGACTCAACATTCTTCAACAATTTTGTTTCTCAGAGAATTTCACAAGAATTTTCTGGACGACATAAGACCTGGACGACTTAACATAATTTTCTGGCCAACATAAGACCTGGACGACTCAACATTCTTTAAGAACTTTGTTTCTAAAAGAATTTCACAAGAATTTTCTGGACGACATAAGTTCTGGACGACTTAACATAATTTTCTGGCCGACATAAGACGTGGCCGACTCAACATTCTTCAAGAATTTTGTTTCTGAAAGAATTTCACAAGAATTTTCTGGCCGACATAAGACCTGGACGACTCTACATTCTTCAACAATTTTGTTTCTGAGAATTTATCAAGAATTTTCTGGCCGACATAAGACCTGGACTACTCAACATTCTTCAAGAACTTTGTTTCTGAAAGAATTTAACAAGAATTTTCTGGACGACATAAGACCTGGACGACTTAACATAATTTTCTGGCCAAAATAAGATGTAGCCGACTCAACATTCTTCAAGAATTTTGTTTCTGAAAGAATTTCACAAGAATTTTCTGGCCGACATGAGACGTGGACGACTCAACATTCTTCAAGAATTTTGTTTCTGAAAGAATTTCACAAGAATTTCCTGGCCGACATAAGACCTGGACGACTCAACATTCTTCAACAATTTTGTTTCTGAAAGAATTTCACAAGAATTTTCTGGACGACATAAGACCTGGACGACTTACCATAATTTTCTGGCCAACATAAGACCTGGACGACTCAACATTTTTCAACAATTTTGTTTCTGAAAGAATTTCACAAGAATTTTCTGGCCGACATAAGTTCTGGACGACTTAACATAATTTGCTGGCCGACATAAGACGTGGCCGACTCAACATTTTTCAAGAATTTTGTTTCTGAAAGAATTTCACAAGAATTTTCTGGCCGACATAAGACGTGGACGAGTCAACATTCTTCAAGAATTTTGTTTCTGAAGGAATTTCATAAGAATTTTCTGGACGACATAAGACGTGGACTACTCAACATTCTTCAACAATTTTGTTTCTGAAAGAATTTCACAAGAATTTACTGGACGACATAAGACCTGGACGACTTAACATAATATTCTGGCCAACATAAGACCTGGATGACTCAACATTCTTCAAGAATTTTGTTTCTGAAAGAATTTCACAAGAATTTTCTGGACGACATAAGTTCTGGACGACTTAACATAATTTTCTGGCCGACATAAGACGTGGCGGACTCAACATTTTTCAAGAATTTTGTTTCTGAAAGAATTTCACAAGAATTTTCTGGCCGACATAAAACGTGGACGACTCAACATTCTTCAAGAATTTTGTTTCTGAAGGAATTTCATGAGAATTTTCTGGACGACATAAGATGTGGACTACTCAACATTCTTCAACAATTTTGTTTCTGAAAGAATTTCACAAGAATTTTCTGGACGACATAAGACGTGGACTACTCAACATTCTTCAACAATTTTGTTTCTGAAAGAATTTAACAAGAATTTTCTGGACGACATAAGACCTGGACGACTCAACATTCTTCAACAATTTTGTTTCTGAAAGAATTTCACAAGAATTTTCTGGACGACATAAGACCTGGACGACTTAACATAAATTTCTGGCCGACATAAGACCTGAACGACTCAACATTCTTCAAGAACTTTGTTTGTGAAAGAATTTCACAAGAATTTTCTGGACGACATAAGTTCGGGACGACTTAACACAATTTTCTGGCCGACATAAGACGTGGCCGACTCAACATTCTTCAAGAACTTTGTTTCTGAAAGAATTTCATAAGAATTTTCTGGCCGACATAAGACGTGGACAACTCAACATTCTTCAAGAATTTTGTTTCTGAAGGAATTTCATAAGAATTTTCTGGACGACATAAGACGTGGACTACTCAACTTTCTTCAACAATTTTGTTTCTGAAAGAATTTCACAAGAATTTTCTGGATGACATAAGACGTGGACTACTCAACATTCTTCACTAATTTTGTTTCTGAAAGAATTTCACAAGAATTTTCTGGACAACATAAGACCTGGACTACTTAACATTCTTCAACAATTTTGTTTCTGAAAGAATTTCACAAGAATTTTCTGGACGACATAGACCTGAACGACCTAACATAATTTTCTGGCCGACATAAGACGTGGACAACTCAACATTCTTCAAGAATTTTGTTTCTGAAAGAATTTCACAAGAATTTTCTGGCCGACATAAGACCTGGACGACTCAACATTCTTCAACAATTTTGTTTCTCAGAGAATTTCACAAGAATTTTCTGGACGACATAAGACCTGGACGACTTAACATAATTTTCTGGCCAACATAAGACCTGGACGACTCAACATTCTTTAAGAACTTTGTTTCTAAAAGAATTTCACAAGAATTTTCTGGACGACATAAGTTCTGGACGACTTAACATAATTTTCTGGCCGACATAAGACGTGGCCGACTCAACATTCTTCAAGAATTTTGTTTCTGAAAGAATTTCACAAGAATTTTCTGGCCGACATAAGACCTGGACGACTCTACATTCTTCAACAATTTTGTTTCTGAGAATTTATCAAGAATTTTCTGGCCGACATAAGACCTGGACTACTCAACATTCTTCAAGAACTTTGTTTCTGAAAGAATTTAACAAGAATTTTCTGGACGACATAAGACCTGGACGACTTAACATAATTTTCTGGCCAAAATAAGATGTAGCTGACTCAACATTCTTCAAGAATTTTGTTTCTGAAAGAATTTCACAAGAATTTTCTGGCCGACATGAGACGTGGACGACTCAACATTCTTCAAGAATTTTGTTTCTGAAAGAATTTCACAAGAATTTCCTGGCCGACATAAGACCTGGACGACTCAACATTCTTCAACAATTTTGTTTCTGAAAGAATTTCACAAGAATTTTCTGGACGACATAAGACCTGGACGACTTACCATAATTTTCTGGCCAACATAAGACCTGGACGACTCAACATTTTTCAACAATTTTGTTTCTGAAAGAATTTCACAAGAATTTTCTGGCCGACCTAAGTTCTGGACGACTTAACATAATTTGCTGGCCGACATAAGACGTGGCCGACTCAACATTTTTCAAGAATTTTGTTTCTGAAAGAATTTCACAAGAATTTTCTGGCCGACATAAGACGTGGACGAGTCAACATTCTTCAAGAATTTTGTTTCTGAAGGAATTTCATAAGAATTTTCTGGACGACATAAGACGTGGACTACTCAACATTCTTCAACAATTTTGTTTCTGAAAGAATTTCACAAGAATTTACTGGACGACATAAGACCTGGACGACTTAACATAATATTCTGGCCAACATAAGACCTGGATGACTCAACATTCTTCAAGAATTTTGTTTCTGAAAGAATTTCACAAGAATTTTCTGGCCGACATAATCCTGGACGACTCTACATTCTTCAACAATTTTGTTTCTGAGAATTTAACAAGAATTTTCTGGCCGACATAAGACCTGGACTACTCAACATTCTTCAACAATTTTGCTTCTCAAAGAATTTCACAAGAATTTTCTGGACGACATAAGACCTGGACGACTTAACATAATTTTCTGGCCAACATAAGACGTGGACGACTCAACATTCTCTAAGAATTTTGTTTCTGCAGGAATTTCATAAGAATTTTCTGGACGACATAAGACGTGGACTACTCAACTTTCTTCAACAATTTTGTTTCTGAAAGAATTTCACAAGAATTTTCTGGACGACATAAGACGTGGACTACTCAACATTCTTCAACAATTTTGTTTCTGAAAGAATTTAACAAGAATTTTCTGGACGACATAAGACCTGAACGACTAAACATAATTTTCTGGCCAACATAAGACCTGGACGACTCAACATTCTTCAAGAACTTTGTTTCTGAAAGAATTTCACAAGAATTTTCTAGACGACATAAGATCTGGACGACTTAACATAATTTTCTGGCCAACATAAGACGTGGCCGACACAACATTCTTCAAGAATTTTGTTTCTGAAAGAATTTCACAAGAATTTTCTGGCCGACATAATCCTGGACGACTCTACATTCTTCAACAATTTTGTTTCTGAGAATTTAACAAGAATTTTCTGGCCGACATAAGACCTGGACTACTCAACATTCTTCAACAATTTTGTTTCTCAAAGAATTTCACAAGAATTTTCTGGACGACATAAGACCTGGACGACTTAACATAATTTTCTGGCCAACATAAGACCTGGACGACTCAACATTCTTCAACAATTTTGTTTCTGAAAGAATTTCACAAGAATTTTCTGGACGACATAAGACCTGGACGACTTAACATAAATTTCTGGCCGACATAAGACCTGAACGACTCAACATTCTTCAAGAACTTTGTTTGTGAAAGAATTTCACAAGAATTTTCTGGACGACATAAGTTCGGGACGACTTAACACAATTTTCTGGCCGACATAAGACGTGGCCGACTCAACATTCTTCAAGAACTTTGTTTCTGAAAGAATTTCATAAGAATTTTCTGGCCGACATAAGACGTGGACAACTCAACATTCTTCAAGAATTTTGTTTCTGAAGGAATTTCATAAGAATTTTCTGGACGACATAAGACGTGGACTACTCAACTTTCTTCAACAATTTTGTTTCTGAAAGAATTTCACAAGAATTTTCTGGATGACATAAGACGTGGACTACTCAACATTCTTCACTAATTTTGTTTCTGAAAGAATTTCACAAGAATTTTCTGGACAACATAAGACCTGGACTACTTAACATTCTTCAACAATTTTGTTTCTGAAAGAATTTCACAAGAATTTTCTGGACGACATAGACCTGAACGACCTAACATAATTTTCTGGCCGACATAAGACGTGGACAACTCAACATTCTTCAAGAATTTTGTTTCTGAAAGAATTTCACAAGAATTTTCTGGCCGACATAAGACCTGGACGACTCAACATTCTTCAACAATTTTGTTTCTCAGAGAATTTCACAAGAATTTTCTGGACGACATAAGACCTGGACGACTTAACATAATTTTCTGGCCAACATAAGACCTGGACGACTCAACATTCTTTAAGAACTTTGTTTCTAAAAGAATTTCACAAGAATTTTCTGGACGACATAAGTTCTGGACGACTTAACATAATTTTCTGGCCGACATAAGACGTGGCCGACTCAACATTCTTCAAGAATTTTGTTTCTGAAAGAATTTCACAAGAATTTTCTGGCCGACATAAGACCTGGACAACTCTACATTCTTCAACAATTTTGTTTCTGAGAATTTATCAAGAATTTTCTGGCCGACATAAGACCTGGACTACTCAACATTCTTCAAGAACTTTGTTTCTGAAAGAATTTAACAAGAATTTTCTGGACGACATAAGACCTGGACGACTTAACATAATTTTCTGGCCAAAATAAGATGTAGCCGACTCAACATTCTTCAAGAATTTTGTTTCTGAAAGAATTTCACAAGAATTTCCTGGCCGACATAAGACCTGGACGACTCAACATTCTTCAACAATTTTGTTTCTGAAAGAATTTCACAAGAATTTTCTGGACGACATAAGACCTGGACGACTTACCATAATTTTCTGGCCAACATAAGACCTGGACGACTCAACATTTTTCAACAATTTTGTTTCTGAAAGAATTTCACAAGAATTTTCTGGCCGACATAAGTTCTGGACGACTTAACATAATTTGCTGGCCGACATAAGACGTGGCCGACTCAACATTTTTCAAGAATTTTGTTTCTGAAAGAATTTCACAAGAATTTTCTGGACGACATAAGACGTGGACTACTCAACTTTCTTCAACAATTTTGTTTCTGAAAGAATTTCACAAGAATTTTCTGGATGATATAAGACGTGGACTACTCAACATTCTTCACTAATTTTGTTTCTGAAAGAATTTCACAAGAATTTTCTGGACAACATAAGACCTGGACTACTTAACATTCTTCAACAATTTTGTTTCTGAAAGAATTTCACAAGAATTTTCTGGACGACATAGACCTGAACGACCTAACATAATTTTCTGGCCGACATAAGACGTGGACAACTCAACATTCTTCAAGAATTTTGTTTCTGAAAGAATTTCACAAGAATTTTCTGGCCGACATAAGACCTGGACGACTCAACATTCTTCAACAATTTTGTTTCTCAGAGAATTTCACAAGAATTTTCTGGACGACATAAGACCTGGACGACTTAACATAATTTTCTGGCCAACATAAGACCTGGACGACTCAACATTCTTTAAGAACTTTGTTTCTAAAAGAATTTCACAAGAATTTTCTGGACGACATAAGTTCTGGACGACTTAACATAATTTTCTGGCCGACATAAGACGTGGCCGACTCAACATTCTTCAAGAATTTTGTTTCTGAAAGAATTTCACAAGAATTTTCTGGCCGACATAAGACCTGGACGACTCTACATTCTTCAACAATTTTGTTTCTGAGAATTTATCAAGAATTTTCTGGCCGACATAAGACCTGGACTACTCAACATTCTTCAAGAACTTTGTTTCTGAAAGAATTTAACAAGAATTTTCTGGACGACATAAGACCTGGACGACTTAACATAATTTTCTGGCCAAAATAAGATGTAGCCGACTCAACATTCTTCAAGAATTTTGTTTCTGAAAGAATTTCACAAGAATTTTCTGGCCGACATGAGACGTGGACGACTCAACATTCTTCAAGAATTTTGTTTCTGAAAGAATTTCACAAGAATTTCCTGGCCGACATAAGACCTGGACGACTCAACATTCTTCAACAATTTTGTTTCTGAAAGAATTTCACAAGAATTTTCTGGACGACATAAGACCTGGACGACTTACCATAATTTTCTGGCCAACATAAGACCTGGACGACTCAACATTTTTCAACAATTTTGTTTCTGAAAGAATTTCACAAGAATTTTCTGGCCGACATAAGTTCTGGACGACTTAACATAATTTGCTGGCCGACATAAGACGTGGCCGACTCAACATTTTTCAAGAATTTTGTTTCTGAAAGAATTTCACAAGAATTTTCTGGCCGACATAAGACGTGGACGAGTCAACATTCTTCAAGAATTTTGTTTCTGAAGGAATTTCATAAGAATTTTCTGGACGACATAAGACGTGGACTACTCAACATTCTTCAACAATTTTGTTTCTGAAAGAATTTCACAAGAATTTACTGGACGACATAAGACCTGGACGACTTAACATAATATTCTGGCCAACATAAGACCTGGATGACTCAACATTCTTCAAGAATTTTGTTTCTGAAAGAATTTCACAAGAATTTTCTGGACGACATAAGTTCTGGACGACTTAACATAATTTTCTGGCCGACATAAGACGTGGCGGACTCAACATTTTTCAAGAATTTTGTTTCTGAAAGAATTTCACAAGAATTTTCTGGCCGACATAAAACGTGGACGACTCAACATTCTTCAAGAATTTTGTTTCTGAAGGAATTTCATGAGAATTTTCTGGACGACATAAGATGTGGACTACTCAACATTCTTCAACAATTTTGTTTCTGAAAGAATTTCACAAGAATTTTCTGGACGACATAAGACGTGGACTACTCAACATTCTTCAACAATTTTGTTTCTGAAAGAATTTAACAAGAATTTTCTGGACGACATAAGACCTGGACTACTTAACATTCTTCAACAATTTTGTTTCTCAAAGAATTAACAAGAATTTTCTGAACGACAAAAGACCTGGACGACTCAACATTCTTCAAGAACTTTGTTTCTGAAAGAATTTCACAAGAATTTTCTGGACGACATAAGACCTGGACGACTTAACATAATTTTCTGGCCGACATAAGACGTGGACTATTCAACATTCTTCAAGAATTTTGTTTCTGAGAATTTCACAAGAACTTTCTGGCCGACATAACACATGGACGCCTCAACACAAGAATTTTGTTTCTTAGAATTTTACAAGAATTTTCTGGCCGACATAAGACATGGACGCCTCAACACAAGAATTTTGTTTCTGAGAATTTCACAAGAATTTTCTGGACGACACAAGACCTGGACGACTTAACATAATTTTCTGGCCGACATAAGACGTGGACGACTCGACATTCTTCAAGAATTTTGTTTCTGAAAGAATTTCACAGGGATTTTCTGGCCGACATAAGACATGGACGCCTCAACACAAGAATTTTGTTTCTTAGAATTTTACAAGAATTTTCTGTCCGACATAAGACATGGACGCCTCAACACAAGAATTTTGTTTCTGAGAATTTCACGAGAATTTTCTGGACGACATAAGACCTGGACGACTTAACATAATTTTCAGGCCGACATAAGACGTGGACGACTCAACATTCTTCAAGAATTTTGTTTCTGAAGGAATTTTATAAGAATTTTCTGGCCGACATTATACCTAGACGACTCAACATTCTTCAAGAATTTTGTTTCTGAAAGAATTTCACAAGAATTTTTTTTGCCGACATAAGACCTGGACGACTCAACTTTCTTCAACAATTTTGTTCCTGAAAGAATTTCACAAGAATTTTCTGGACGACATAAGGTCTGGACGACTTAACATAATTTTCTGGCCGACATAAGACGTGGCCGACTCAACATTCTTCAAGAATTTTGTTTCTGAAAGAATTTCACAAGGATTTTCTGGCCGACATAAGACGTGGACGACTCAACATTCTTCAAGAATTTTGTTTCTGAAGGAATTTCATTAGAATTTTCTGGACGACATAAGACGTGGACTACTCAACATTCTTCAACAATTTTGTTTCTGAAAGAATTTAACAAGAATTTTCTGGACGACATAAGACCTGGACGACTTAACATAATTTTCTGGCCGACATAAGATGTGGACGACTCAACATTCTTCAAGAATTTTGTTTCTGAAAGAATTTCACAAGAATTTTCTGGCCGACATAAGACGTGGACGACTCAACATTCTTCAAGAATTTTGTTTCTGAAGGAATTTCACAAGAATTTCCTGGCCGACATAAGACCTGGACGACTCTTAATTCTTCAACAATTTTGTTTCTGAGAATTTTACAACAATTTTCTGGCCGACATAAGACCTGGACGACTCAACATTCTTCAACAATTTTGTTTCTCAAAGAATTTCACAAGAATTTTCTGGACGACATAAGACCTGGACGACTTAACATAATTTTCTGGCCAACATAAGACCTGGACGACTCAACATTCTTGAACAATTTTGTTTCTGAAAGAATTTCACAAGAATTTTCTGGACGACATAAGTTCTGGACGACTAAACATAATTTGCTGGCCGACATAAGACGTGGCTGACTCAACATTTTTCAAGAATTTTGTTTCTGAAAGAATTTCACAAGAATTTTCTGGCCGACATAAGACGTGGACGACTCAACATTCTTCAAGAATTTTGTTTCTGAGAATTTTACAACAATTTTCTGGCAGACATAAGACCTGGACGACTCAACATTCTTCAACAATTTTGTTTCTCAAAGAATTTCACAAGAATTTTCTGGATGACATAAGACCTGGACGACTTAACATAATATTCTGGCCAACATAAGACATGGACGACTCAACATTCTTCAAGAATTTAGTTTCTGAAAGAATTTCACAAGAATTTTCTGGACGACATAAGTTCTGGACGACTTAACATAATTTTCTGGCCGACATAAGACGTGGACGACTCAACATTCTTCAAGAATTTTGTTTCTGAAGAAATTTCATAAGAATTTTCTGGACGACATAAGATGTGGACTACTCAACATTCTTCAACAATTTTGTTTCTGAAAGAATTTAACAAGAATTTTCTGGACGACATAAGACGTGGACTACTCAACATCCTTCAACAATTTCGTTTCTGAAAGAATTTAACAAGAATTTTCTGGACGACTTAAGACCTGGAATACTTAACATTCTTCAACAATTTTGTTTCTGAAAGAATTTCACAAGAATTTTCTGGACGACATAAGACGTGGACGACTTAACATAATTTTCTGGCCGACATAAGACGTGGACAACTCAACATTCTTCAAGGATTTTGTTTCTGAAAGAATTTCACAAGAGTTTTCTGCCCGACATAAGACCTGGACGACTTAACATTCTTCAACAATTTTGTTTCTGAAAGAATTTAACAAGAATTTTCTGGACGACATAAGACGTGGACTACTCAACATTCTTCAACAATTTTGTTTCTGAAAGAATTTAACAAGAATTTTCTGGACGACATAAGACCTGGAATACTTAACATTCTTCAACAATTTTGTTTCTGAAAGAATTTCACAAGAGTTTTCTGCCCGACATAAGACCTGGACGACTTAACATTCTTCAACAATTTTGTTTCTGAAAGAATTTAACAAGAATTTTCTGGACGACATAAGACGTGGACTACTCAACATTCTTCAACAATTTTGTTTCTGAAAGAATTTAACAAGAATTTTCTGGACGACATAAGACCTGGAATACTTAACATTCTTCAACAATTTTGTTTCTCAAAGAATTTCACAAGAATTTTCTGGACGACATAAGACCTGGAAGACTTAACATAATTTTCTGGCCAACATAAGACCTAGACGACTCAACATTCTTCAAGAACTTTGTTTCTGAAAGAATTTCACAAGAACTTTCTGGACGACATAAGTTCGGGAGGACTTAACATAATTTTCTGGCCGACATAAGACGTGGCCGACTCAACATTCTTCAAGAATTTTGTTTCTGAAAGAATTTCACAAGAATTTTCTGGCCGACATAAGACGTGGACGACTCTAAATTCTTCAACAATTTTGTTTCTGAGAATTTTACAACAATTTTCTGGCAGACATAAGACCTGGACGACTCAACATTCTTCAACAATTTTGTTTCTCAAAGAATTTCACAAGAATTTTCTGGCCGACATAAGACGTGGACGACTCAACATTCTTCAAGAATTTTGTTTCTGAAGGAATTTCATAAGAATTTTCTGGACGACATAAGACGTGGACTACTCAACTTTCTTCAACAATTTTGTTTCTGAAAGAATTTCACAAGAATTTTCTGGACGACATAAGACGTGGACTACTCAACATTCTTCAACAATTTTGTTTCTAAAAGAATTTAACAAGAATTTTCTGGACGACATAAGACGTGGACTACTCAACATTCTTCAACAATTTTGTTTCTAAAAGAATTTCACAAGAATTTTCTGGACGACATAAGACCTGAACGACTTAACATAATTTTCTGGCCGACATAAGACCTGGACGACTCAACATTCTTCAACAATTTTGTTTCTCAAAGAATTTCACAAGAATTTTCTGGACGACATAAGACCTGGACGACTTAACATAATTTTCTGGCCAACATAAGACCTGGACAACTCAACATTCTTTAAGAATTTTGTTTCTGAAAGAATTTCACAAGAATTTTCTGGACGACATAAGACCTGGACGACTTAACATAATTTTCTTGCCAACATAAGACCTGGACGACTCAACATTCTTCAAGAACTTTGTTTCTGAAAGAATTTCACAAGAATTTTCTTGACGACATAAGTTCGGGACGACTTAACATAATTTTCTGGCCGACATAAGACATGGCCGACTCAACATTCTTCAAGAATTTTGTTTCTGAAAGAATTTCACAAGAATTTTCTGGCCGACATAAGACGTGGACGACTCAACATTCTTCAAGAATTTTGTTTCTGAAGGAATTTCATAAGAATTTTCTGGACGACATAACACGTGGACTACTCAACTTTCTTCAACAATTTTGTTTCTGAAAGAATTTCACAAGAATTTTCTGGACGACATAAGACGTGGACTACTCAACATTCTTCAACAATTTTGTTTCTGAAAGAATTTAACAAGAATTTTCTGGACGACATAAGACCTGGACTACTTAACATTCTTCAACAATTTTGTTTCTGAAAGAATTTTACAAGAATTTTCTGGACGACATAAGACCTGAACGACTTAACATAATTTTCTGGCCGACATAAGACGTGGACGACTCAACATTCTTCAAGAATTTTGTTTCTGAAAGAATTTCACAAGAATTTCCTGGCCGACATAAGACCTGGACGACTCAACATTCTTCAACAATTTTGTTTCTCAAAGAATTTCACAAGAATTTTCTGGACGACATAAGACCTGGACGACTTAACATAATTTTCTGGCCAACATAAGACCTGGACGACTCAACATTCTTCAAGAACTTTGTTTCTGAAAGAATTTCACAAGAATTTTCTGGACGACATAAGATCTGGATGACTTAACATAATTTTCTGGCCGACATAAGACGTGGCCGACTCAACATTCTTCAAGAATTTTGTTTCTGAAAGAATTTCACAAGAATTTTCTGGCCGACATAAGACCTGGACAACTCTACATTCTTCAACAATTTTGTTTCTGAGAATTTAACAAGAATTTTCTGGCCGACATAAGACCTGGACTACTCAACATTCTTCAACAATTTTGTTTCTGAAAGAATTTAACAAGAATTTTCTGGACGACATAAGACCTGGACGACTTAACATAATTTTCTGGCCAAAATAAGACGTGGCCGACTCAACATTCTTCAAGAATTTTGTTTCTGAAAGAATTTCACAAGAATTTTCTGGCCGACATAATCCTGGACGACTCTACATTCTTCAACAATTTTGTTTCTGAGAATTTAACAAGAATTTTCTGGCCGACATAAGACCTGGACTACTCAACATTCTTCAACAATTTTGTTTCTGAAAGAATTTCACAAATATTTTCTGGCCGACATAAGACGTGGACGACTCAACATTCTTCAAGAATTTTGTTTCTGAAAGAATTTCACAAGAATTTCCTGGCCGACATAAGACCTGGACGACTCAACATTCTTCAACAATTTTGTTTCTGAAAGAATTTAACAAGAATTTTCTGGACGACATAAGACCTGGACGACTTAACATAATTTTCTGGCCGACATAAGACGTGGACGACTCAACATTCTTCAACAATTTTGTTTCTGAAAGAATTTCACAAATATTTTCTGGCCGACATAAGACGTGGACGACTCAACATTCTTCAAGAATTTTGTTTCTGAAAGAATTTCACAAGAATTTTCTGGCCGACATAAGACCTGGACGACTCAACATTCTTCAACAATTTTGTTTCTCAAAGAATTTCACAAGAATTTTCTGGACGACATAAGACCTGGACGACTCAACATAATTTTCTGGCCAACATAAGACCTGGACGACTTAACATTCTTCAAGAACTTTGTTTCTGAAAGAATTTCACAAGAATTTTCTGGACGACATAAGTTCTGGACGACTTAACATAATTTTCTGGCCGACATTAGACGTGGCCGACTCAACATTCTTCAAGAATTTCGTTTCTGAAAGAATTTCACAAGTTTGATGTTTTGATGTTTGAAACGTGTTTATTGGCCAATAAATATCACATCATAATGGCGCTCTTCTTATAAATCAGCCATATTAAGTATACACAAAGATCAGTCACCATGTTACATTTTCGTTTAACAGATAGAGTATGAACAAGTGGGTTTCCATGAATCTCAAAATACCTCCTTTTAAATCCGGTATATATCTCCTTATATAATTCATGTACCTACATAGGATCTCGTTAACTCAGTATTCTCCTTTTGAACACATCTTTTTCCTCAAGATTTTGTACCTCTGCAGTTAAGCTGTCCCACAATAACATACCTCTATAAAGAGGACTTTTTCTATATAGTTCACATGTTGGACGGCTGACCTTCAATTTCATTTTATTATGACCTCGCAGTATCCTAGTCGGGACAATTACATTTTCTGGATCCTTCACATATTGATGTATAATCACCCGTATCATTCGCTCTCTTCTAGCTAACAATGGTACGGTATTAGTTCTAACTAGCAAATCTTCTACATGTATATCTTGAGGATCTCTAATTCGCATACACATACGCAGGCAATTATTCTGTATCACTTCTAGATGATTCACCATTGTTTCTGGACCACTATCTATTATAAAGCTACAATATTCAAACGTCGGCAGGATCATATGCTTATATATTTTCAATGCTGTCTCACTGTCTAAATATCGCACAATGTTTGACAATTGGGCCAATTTTCCACTTTCCTACAATGTAGCTTAAAGTTTAGATCACTGTCTATAATTACACCAAGATAATTAAAATGCTTCACAGTATCAATTACCTTTCCATCCAGATATATGATAGGTACATGTATTCTTATTCTGTCAGAGTGACACCATAGTGCTTTGGTCTTTTTTACATTCATTGTGAGCATATTTTTTTCACACCATTGTTGTACTCTTAAGAGATCAGCCTGAACTAACTCAGCCATTATATCCGTACTACGGCCATTCATTACGACGGCTATATCATCCGCATATAGATAGTACTCACTGTTTTGGAAACAATTTATGATGTCATTTAAATATACAATAAATAGTAGAGGGCCCAGTACTGTACCCTGTGCCACACCACAGTTCAATATTCTTTGTGTTGATGTATCTCCATTCGCCTTGGTTACCTGATATCGATTCATTAAGAAACTTTTCATCCATCTTATACAACTCACATCACACCCAATATGCTGTAGTTTTAAAAGTATGATGTCCAGGTTTACCGTATTAAAGGCCTTTTTCAGGTCAAGAAATATCACCACAGAGAAATCATCCCTATTCCTGGCTTCACATAGTTGAGTTAAACCAAACGTCGCATTTACTGTAGATCTACTAGGCATAAAACCAAATTGTTTTTCACTTATTAAGTCATTGTCTATTAGATGCCTCATGAGTTGGGCATGTACATGTTTCTCGATTAACTTAGAAAAAATATTGGTCATTGTGATGGGCCTCCAATTGGTGACATCACTAAGTGGACCGTCTTTAGGTAAAGGTACAACATATCCTATCTTTAACTCACTCGGGATATTCCCAAGCAACACCGATCTATTAATGAACTCACGCAATAGTTCCGGCCTGGTTAATAAACAGTCACGCAATACATTAGTTCTTATATGAGCAATACAAGAGCTCTTACTTCCATCGACTGACCTCAATACCTTTATACAGGAGGCACTAGTGATATTATCAATACTCATTTCCACATCACAACCTGGGTATACCGGTATATAAGGAACGTTGTCTTCAAATTTCTCAGCGAGCTTATTTCCAATCTCGACATAGTATTTATTAATATAGTTCGCAATACTGTCCTTTTTCACGCTACTACCATCAGCATATTTCAGGCATATTACTGGATTTAGATCTTTACCTTTCCAGTTGCTGTTTATAACCTTCCAAAAACGCTTTGGGTCATTTTTATATTTGTTCAAATTATACAAAGTTATTCCTTTGCGTTTTGCATCGAGTTTGACCTTTATAGCCTTTTTTAGCCTTTTCGCCATAATTATATGTTGATTATGATATCTGTCGTCGGCCTTCCGGGCCTTTTTAAAACATCTTTTTTTTCTAGCAATCCATCTATTAATTTGCTCATCAAAAAATACATCATTCTGCCGCACTACTCGTGTACTAATAGGATGGTTTTGATTCAAGTATTCCTCTACATTTGACACAATCACATTATATATATCGGCCTCCGTGCTATCAGGTGCATTGACTAATGTCCAATCCCTTTCACTCATGTAATTGTCCAGTGCCAATTTCAAAAAATTACGGTAATCCCTTCCTATTACAGTTGCTTTGGGTTGTTTTTTAACCATAACTTGCTTCCTTATCACATACACCGGGACATGATCCCCACAGATGTCATTACAAAGTCCGATTTCCTTAACATTATTACTATTCGTATAAAAATGATCCAGTATAGAACGACCGTGGGGGTGATAGTATGTAGGACCGGTTCTCAAATATTTCAACTTATTCGCCTTCAAAAATTTACTCATTATTCTGAATTTGGCACAGTTTCTACTTCTGGCATTGACATTGTAATCTCCCATTAGCCATAACTCTCTATTTTCAACTGATTTATTACTTAGACATTGGGATAGGAAATCATAACAATTACCAACCTTACCCTTCGGTGGTCTGTAAATGACGAATAATATACGGTATTTTTGTCCCGGAAAACATGTTTTAATACACAAACATTCTATATGTTTGTTGACTATTGAAAATTCCTCTATTACCTCAGTATATGGTGCATAGGTATTACTAACATAGAAAGCTACACCACCTCTTTTTCCTCTTCTCCTGTCATTTCTCATTAGTGTCATGCCACGTATGTACAATTGACCATTGGGGATACCAGGTTTCAACCACGTCTCTGTGATTCCAATATAGTCCAATCCTAATAATTCAGTACTCAGGTATCCATGTTTGTCCCGTAAACTCTGTGCATTTAAGGTAATTATCTTAAGGCCTCGCTCAGTTTTTATATCTCTGGGACTCCTATACATCATTTCCTATTCTGAGATTCCACTTGTCTCCCCCCACACCCATATTCAGTGACTGATCATACAACCCCAACATGGTTAATGTGCAAAAATTGGACAAGGCGCTATAAATTAATAGGGCCATAGTCCAGAGTAATAAGGCGGTTACTACTCTATACAGTGTATCCGGAGTTCACTAGATGGGTGTAACAGAACCACATAAAACTAGCAAACTGGTACACGTGGTGTAATCAACACAATGTTAATAATGATAATAGTTATATATTCCCTACACCATAAGGCTTAGTACGGTAAGGACTATTCTTTATTATGTCCTATATAAAGTTGATTTCATCAATCCATAGGAATCTACTACAACATACACTCATTGTCAGATCATATCGTCCCCCGCAAGAGGACGGTCCTGAAAACATGTTTGTACCGTCCGTTTTCTTCTATAAGATACTATTATACATAGAATATATATCCGTATATGTTACCAAAAGGGGACGGTCCTAAGGACTTGTTTGAACCGTCTATTTTATTCTGTATAACATACCACAAAATTTAATAATATAGTTCATAGCTACACAATTGTCTTTATACATTTATTCACTTTCTTTAGGTTTGTCCATGCTCTCCGCATTCTTCAGGTCATGTTCCTCTTGGTTTCTGAGAATTTCACAAGAATTTTCTGGCCGACATAAGACATGGACGCCTCAACACAAGAATTTTGTTTCTTAGAATTTTACAAGAATTTTCTGGCCGACATAAGACATGGACGCCTCAACACAAGAATTTTGTTTCTGAGAATTTCACAAGAATTTTCTGGACGACATAAGACCTGGACGACTTAACATAATTTTCTGGCCGACATAAGACGTGGACGACTCAACATTCTTCAAGAATTTTGTTTCTGAAAGAATTTCACAAGAATTTTCTGGCCGACATAAGACATGGACGCCTCAACACAAGAATTTGGTTTCTTAGAATTTTACAAGAATTTTCTGGCCGACATAAGACATGGACGCCTCAACACAAGAATTTTGTTTCTGAGAATTTCAATAGAATTTTCTGGACGACATAAGACCTGGACGACTTAACATAATTTTCAGGCCGACATAAGACGTAGACAACTCAACATTCTTCAAGAATTTTGTTTCTGAAGGAATTTCATAAGAATTTTCTGGCCGACATAATACCTAGACGACTCAACATTCTTCAAGAATTTTGTTTCTGAAAGAATTTCACAAGAATTTTCTGGCCGACATAAGACCTGGACGACTCAACATTCTTCAAGAATTTTGTTTCTGAAGGAATTTCATAAGAATTTTCTGGACGACATAAGACGTGGACTACTCAACATTCTTCAACAATTTTGTTTCTTAAAGAATTTCACAAGAATTTTCTGGACGACATAAGACCTGGACGACTTAACATAATATTCTGGCCAACATAAGACCTGGACGACTCAACATTCTTCAAGAATTTTGTTTCTGAAAGAATTTCACAAGAATTTTCTGGACGACATAAGTTCTGGACGACTTAACATAATTTTCTGGCCGACATAAGACGTGGACGACTCAACATTCTTCAAGAATTTTGTTTCTGAAGGAATTTCATAAGAATTTTCTGGACGACATAAGATGTGGACTACTCAACATTCTTCAACAATTTTGTTTCTGAAAGAATTTAACAAGAATTTTCTGGACGACATAAGACGTGGACTACTCAACATTCTTCAACAATTTTGTTTCTGAAAGAATTTAACAAGAATTTTCTGGACGACATAAGACCTGGAATACTTAACATTCTTCAACAATTTTGTTTCTGAAAGAATTTCACAAGAATTTTCTGGACGACATAAGACGTGGACGACTTAACATAATTTTCTGGCCGACATAAGACGTGGACGACTCAACATTCTTCAAGGATTTTGTTTCTGAAAGAATTTCACAAGAGTTTTCTGCCCGACATAAGACCTGGACGACTTAACATTCTTCAGCAATTTTGTTTCTGAAAGAATTTAACAAGAATTTTCTGGACGACATAAGACGTGGACTACTCAACATTCTTCAACAATTTTGTTTCTGAAAGAATTTAACAAGAATTTTCTGGACGACATAAGACCTGGAATACTTAACATTCTTCAACAATTTTGTTTCTGAAAGAATTTCACAAGAGTTTTCTGCCCGACATAAGACCTGGACGACTTAACATTCTTCAACAATTTTGTTTCTGAAAGAATTTAACAAGAATTTTCTGGACGACATAAGACGTGGACTACTCAACATTCTTCAACAATTTTGTTTCTGAAAGAATTTAACAAGAATTTTCTGGACGACATAAGACCTGGAATACTTAACATTCTTCAACAATTTTGTTTCTCAAAGAATTTCACAAGAAATTTCTGGACGACATAAGATCTGGAAGACTTAACATAATTTTCTGGCCGACATAAGACGTGGACGACTCAACATTCTTCAAGAACTTTGTTTCTGAAAGAATTTCACAAGAATTTTCTGGACGACATAAGTTCGGGAGGACTTACCATAATTTTCTGGCCGACATAAGACATGGCCGACTCAACATTCTTCAAGAATTTTGTTTCTGAAAGAATTTCACAAGAATTTTCTGGCCGACATAAGACGTGGACGACTCAACATTCTCTAAGAATTTTGTTTCTGAAGGAATTTCATAAGAATTTTCTGGACGACATAAGACGTGGACTACTCAACTTTCTTCAACAATTTTGTTTCTGAAAGAATTTCACAAGGATTTTCTGGACGACATAAGACGTGGACTACTCAACATTCTTCAACAATTTTGTTTCTAAAAGAATTTAACAAGAATTTTCTGGACGACAAAAGACCTGGACTACTTAACATTCTTCAACAATTTTGTTTCTGAAAGAATTTCACAAGAATTTTCTGGACGACATGAGACCTGAACGACTTAACATAATTTTCTGGCCGACATAAGACGTGGACGACTCAACATTCTTCAAGAATTTTGTTTCTGAAAGAATTTCACAAGAATTTTCTGGCCGACATAAGACCTGGACGACTCAACATTCTTCAACAATTTTGTTTCTCAAAGAATTTCACAAGAATTTTCTGGACGACATAAGACCTGGACGACTTAACATAATTTTCTGGCCAACATAAGACCTGTACAACTCAACATTCTTTAAGAATTTTGTTTCTGAAAGAATTTCACAAGAATTTTCTGGACGACATAAGACCAGGACGACTTAACATAATTTTCTTGCCAACATAAGACCTGGACGACTCAACATTCTTCAAGAACTTTGTTTCTGAAAGAATTTCACAAGAATTTTCTTGACGACATAAGTTCGGGATGACTTAACATAATTTTCTGGCCGACATAAGACATGGCCGACTCAACATTCTTCAAGAATTTTGTTTCTGAAAGAATTTCACAAGAATTTTCTGGCCGACATAAGACGTGGACAACTCAACATTCTTCAAGAATTTTGTTTCTGAAGGAATTTCATAAGAATTTTCTGGACGACATAAGACGTGGACTACTCAACTTTCTTCAACAATTTTGTTTCTGAAAGAATTTCACAAGAATTTTCTGGACGACATAAGACGTGGACTACTCAACATTCTTCAACAATTTTGTTTCTGAAAGAATTTAACAAGAATTTTCTGGACGACATAAGACCTGGACTACTTAACATTCTTCAACAATTTTGTTTCTGAAAGAATTTCACAAGAATTTTCTGGACGACATAAGACCTGAACGACTTAACATAATTTTCTGGCCGACATAAGACGTGGACGACTCAACATTCTTCAAGAATTTTGTTTCTGAAAGAATTTCACAAGAATTTCCTGGCCGACATAAGACCTGGACGACTCAACATTCTTCAACAATTTTGTTTCTCAAAGAATTTCACAAGAATTTTCTGGACGACATAAGACTTGGACGATTTAACATAATTTTCTGGCCAACATAAGACCTGGACGACTCAACATTCTTCAAGAACTTTGTTTCTGAAAGAATTTCACAAGAATTTTCTGGACGACATAAGATCTGGATGACTTAACATAATTTTCTGGCCGACATAAGACGTGGCCGACTCAACATCCTTCAAGAATTTTGTTTCTGAAAGAATTTCACAAGAATTTTCTGGCCGACATAAGACCTGGACAACTCTACATTCTTCAACAATTTTGTTTCTGAGAATTTAACAAGAATTTTCTGGCCGACATAAGACCTGGACTACTCAACATTCTTCAACAATTTTGTTTCTGAAAGAATTTAACAAGAATTTTCTGGACGACATAAGACCTGGACGACTTAACATAATTTTCTGGCCAAAATAAGACGTGGCCAACTCAACAGTCTTCAAGAATTTTGTTTCTGAAAGAATTTCACAAGAATTTTCTGGCCGACATAAGACCTGGAATACTTAACATTCTTCAACAATTTTGTTTCTCAAAGAATTTCACAAGAAATTTCTGGACGACATAAGATCTGGAAGACTTAACATAATTTTCTGGCCGACATAAGACGTGGACGACTCAACATTCTTCAAGAACTTTGTTTCTGAAAGAATTTCACAAGAATTTTCTGGACGACATAAGTTCGGGAGGACTTACCATAATTTTCTGGCCGACATAAGACATGGCCGACTCAACATTCTTCAAGAATTTTGTTTCTGAAAGAATTTCACAAGAATTTTCTGGCCGACATAAGACGTGGACGACTCAACATTCTCTAAGAATTTTGTTTCTGAAGGAATTTCATAAGAATTTTCTGGACGACATAAGACGTGGACTACTCAACTTTCTTCAACAATTTTGTTTCTGAAAGAATTTCACAAGGATTTTCTGGACGACATAAGACGTGGACTACTCAACATTCTTCAACAATTTTGTTTCTAAAAGAATTTAACAAGAATTTTCTGGACGACAAAAGACCTGGACTACTTAACATTCTTCAACAATTTTGTTTCTGAAAGAATTTCACAAGAATTTTCTGGACGACATGAGACCTGAACGACTTAACATAATTTTCTGGCCGACATAAGACGTGGACGACTCAACATTCTTCAAGAATTTTGTTTCTGAAAGAATTTCACAAGAATTTTCTGGCCGACATAAAACCTGGACGACTCAACATTCTTCAACAATTTTGTTTCTCAAAGAATTTCACAAGAATTTTCTGGACGACATAAGACCTGGACGACTTAACATAATTTTCTGGCCAACATAAGACCTGTACAACTCAACATTCTTTAAGAATTTTGTTTCTGAAAGAATTTCACAAGAATTTTCTGGACGACATAAGACCAGGACGACTTAACATAATTTTCTTGCCAACATAAGACCTGGACGACTCAACATTCTTCAAGAACTTTGTTTCTGAAAGAATTTCACAAGAATTTTCTTGACGACATAAGTTCGGGATGACTTAACATAATTTTCTGGCCGACATAAGACATGGCCGACTCAACATTCTTCAAGAATTTTGTTTCTGAAAGAATTTCACAAGAATTTTCTGGCCGACATAAGACGTGGACAACTCAACATTCTTCAAGAATTTTGTTTCTGAAGGAATTTCATAAGAATTTTCTGGACGACATAACACGTGGACTACTCAACTTTCTTCAACAATTTTGTTTCTGAAAGAATTTCACAAGAATTTTCTGGACGACATAAGACGTGGACTACTCAACATTCTTCAACAATTTTGTTTCTGAAAGAATTTAACAAGAATTTTCTGGACGACATAAGACCTGGACTACTTAACATTCTTCAACAATTTTGTTTCTGAAAGAATTTCACAAGAATTTTCTGGACGACATAAGACCTGAACGACTTAACATAATTTTCTGGCCGACATAAGACGTGGACGACTCAACATTCTTCAAGAATTTTGTTTCTGAAAGAATTTCACAAGAATTTCCTGGCCGACATAAGACCTGGACGACTCAACATTCTTCAACAATTTTGTTTCTCAAAGAATTTCACAAGAATTTTCTGGACGACATAAGACTTGGACGATTTAACATAATTTTCTGGCCAACATAAGACCTGGACGACTCAACATTCTTCAAGAACTTTGTTTCTGAAAGAATTTCACAAGAATTTTCTGGACGACATAAGATCTGGATGACTTAACATAATTTTCTGGCCGACATAAGACGTGGCCGACTCAACATCCTTCAAGAATTTTGTTTCTGAAAGAATTTCACAAGAATTTTCTGGCCGACATAAGACCTGGACAACTCTACATTCTTCAACAATTTTGTTTCTGAGAATTTAACAAGAATTTTCTGGCCGACATAAGACCTGGACTACTCAACATTCTTCAACAATTTTGTTTCTGAAAGAATTTAACAAGAATTTTCTGGACGACATAAGACCTGGACGACTTAACATAATTTTCTGGCCAAAATAAGACGTGGCCGACTCAACATTCTTCAAGAATTTTGTTTCTGAAAGAATTTCACAAGAATTTTCTGGCCGACATAATCCTGGACGACTCTACATTCTTCAACAATTTTGTTTCTGAGAATTTAACAAGAATTTTCTGGCCGACATAAGACCTGGACTAATCAACATTCTTCAACAATTTTGTTTCTGAAAGAATTTCACAAATATTTTCTGGCCGACATAAGACGTGGACGACTCAACATTCTTCAAGAATTTTGTTTCTGAAAGAATTTCACAAGAATTTTCTGGCCGACATAAGACGTGGACGACTCAACATTCTTCAAGAATTTTGTTTCTGAAAGAATTTCACAAGAATTTCCTGGCCGACATAAGACCTGGACGACTCAACATTCTTCAACAATTTTGTTTCTGAAAGAATTTAACAAGAATTTTCTGGACGACATAAGACCTGGACGACTTAACATAATTTTCTGGCCGACATAAGACGTGGACGACTCAACATTCTTCAACAATTTTGTTTCTGAAAGAATTTCACAAATATTTTCTGGCCGACATAAGACGTGGACGACTCAACATTCTTCAAGAATTTTGTTTCTAAAAGAATTTCACAAGAATTTCCTGGCCGACATAAGACCTGGACGACTCAACATTCTTCAACAATTTTGTTTCTCAAAGAATTTCACAAGAATTTTCTGGACGACATAAGACCTGGACGACTTAACATAATTTTCTGGCCGACATAAGACGTGGACGACTCAACATCCTTCAACAATTTTGTTTCTGAAAGAATTTCACAAATATTTTCTGGCCGACATAAGACGTGGACGACTCAACATTCTTCAAGAATTTTGTTTCTGAGAATTTCACAAGAATTTTCTGGCCGACATAAGACATGGACGCCTCAACACAAGAATTTTGTTTCTTAGAATTTTACAAGAATTTTCTGGCAGACATAACACATGGATGCCTCAACACAAGAATTTTGTTTCTGAGAATTTCACAAGAATTTCTGGACGACATAAGACCTGGACGACTTAACATAATTTTCTGGCCGACATAAGACGTGGACGACTCAACATTCTTCAAGAATTTTGTTTCTGAAAGAATTTCACAAGAATTTTCTGGCCGAAATAAGACATGGACGCCTCAACACAAGAATTTTGTTTCTTAGAATTTTACAAGAATTTTCTGGCCGACATAAGACATGGACGCCTCAACACAAGAATTTTGTTTCTGAGAATTTCACAAGAATTTTCTGGACGACATAAGACCTGGACGACTTAACATAATTTTCAGGCCGACATAAGACGTGGACGACTCAACATTCTTCAAGAATTTTGTTTCTGAAGGAATTTCATAAGAATTTTCTGGCCGACATAATACCTAGACGACTCAACATTCTTCAAGAATTTTGTTTCTGAAAGAATTTCACAAGAATTTTCTGGCCGACATAAGACCTGGACGACTCAACATTCTTCAACAATTTTGTTTCTCAAAGAATTTCACAAGAATTTTCTGGACGACATAAGACCTGAAAGACTTAACATAATTTTCTGGCCAACATAAGACCTGGACGACTCAACATTCTTCAAGAATTTTGTTCCTGAAAGAATTTCACAAGAATTTTCTGAACAACATAAGTTCTGGACGACTTAACATAATTTTCTGGCCGACATAAGACGTGGCCGACTCAACATTCTTCAAGAATTTTGTTTCTGAAAGAATTTCACAAGAATTTTCTGGCCGACATAAGACGTGGACGACTCAACATTCTTCAAGAATTTTGTTTCTGAAGGAATTTCACAAGAATTTTCTGGCCGACATAAGACCTGGACAACTCTACATTCTTCAACAATTTTGTTTCTGAGAATTTTACAACAATTTTCTGGCCGACATAAGACCTGGACGACTCAACATTCTTCAACAATTTTGTTTCTCAAAGAATTTCACAAGATTTTTCTGGACGACATAAGACCTGGACGACTTAACATAATTTTCTGGCCAACATAAGACCTGGACGACTCAACATTCTTCAACAATTTTGTTTCTGAAAGAATTTCACAAGAATTTTCTGGACGACATAAGTTCTGGACGACTTAACATAATTTGCTGGCCGACATAAGACGTGGCCGACTCAACATTTTTCAAGAATTTTGTTTCTGAAAGAATTTCACAAGAATTTTCTGGCCGACATAAGACCTGGACGACTCAACATTCTTCAAGAATTTTGTTTCTAAAAGAATTTCACAAGAATGTTCTGGCCGACATAATACCTAGACGATTCAGCATTCTTCAACAATTTTGTTTCTGAAAGAATTTCACAAGAATTTTCTGGCCAACATAAGATGTGGACGGCTCAACATTCTTCAAGAATTTTGTTTCTGAAAGAATTTCACAAGAATTTTCTGGCCGACATAAGACCTGGACGACTCAACATTCTTCAAGAATTTTGTTTCTAAAAGAATTTCACAAGAATGTTCTGGCCGACATAATACCTAGACGATTCAGCATTCTTCAACAATTTTGTTTCTGAAAGAATTTCACAAGAATTTTCTGGCCAACATAAGATGTGGACGGCTCAACATTCTTCAAGAATTTTGTTTCTGAAAGAATTTCACAAATATTTTCTGGCCGACATAAGACGTGGACGACTCAACATTCTTCAGGAACTTTGTTTCTGAAAATTTCACAGTAATTTTCTGGCCCAAATAACACTTTTTAATAACTTTCGTTTGTGACCTTTCGAGCAGTGTTTTCTGGCTGACATAACGTTTGGTAAGAATTTTGTTTGTGAATATTTGAGCAGCATTTTCTTGTGGTCATCAGACATGTGAAACATAAAATTTGACAAGAGATTTCTTAGGATAACTTTGATTAGAAAAAAGACACATGTAGGCCAACACTCCTCATTTCTTTATATACCCTATTTTATTCATCTATTACTACGTACCATAATCTTCAATCAAAGAAAAAATGGGACTGAACAATGGTTTAGTCATGCAGTTGGTATAATGAAAGAGGTTTAGGTCATGCAGTCAGCATAGTCAAAGAGGCACTTCTTTATATCTACAGCCTTTTTAGCATTGATTAACTGCCTAGTTTCATTCATGTTTACAAAAGCCACAGAATTAAAAAAGTTTTCCATGATTAATCTTTCAGCTTCTCCTTCTGTTGTCGATATTTCCAGTTTCTGACAGTACTCTCTGTCCTTCAGGTCTGATAGTCTTCGATAGAGAATCACCAATCCAGAAATGGAATCTATTTTCAATTCCACAGCAAAGCAAACTAACAATTCCAATGAAAATCTCTCTTTTTCTTCAGAGAAAACTGTGCTCCAATGTTCTACTTTGAATCCTTTGGCTATGAGAAGGAATTCATTCAGTTTGCCAAAGGATGACTGCTTCACGACCTTTCCAATCAGGCCTGATGTTTCATTGAAGATTGATTCCAATTGAGCAAACTTGCAGTTAAATTTTAGAACAAGGAGAACAATCTGCTGATCATATCTTTCGACAGAATAAATAAAGTGTTGTGTTGCTACTTCATATCCATGAGTAGCAGGGACATTTTCTAACAACTCTTCTACTGATTTTGCATCAGACTCAATGTAGAGAAGCCAATTTTCTGCATGGGTGTTAGCCTTAACAGCAGTCTTAGAAAGGAAACGCTGAAGGGTGTGGAATACATCTGCCATTATGCCAGAAAGAAGATCATGCATGAGCCTCTGAAGTACCCACAACTGAGCTTTACAAAATACAATTTCAGTCTTGTCCTATTGCTTGCATAATAATTTTTTTTCTATTAGACATGCAGAAGAAACATGAGGGATGATAAAGTTTAATCAGAAAGGTGAAAGCTTCATTTAAACAAAACCATTTATAGAAAGGTGATATTTGCCTTGATCTTTCCACATGGACTACTTGAGACTACCATCTCTTTTGAAGCGAGAGAAATTTTTGATTTAACTTTATTCAAGCATAAAGGAGAGCATGACACTGGTGATCAAAGAAGGAAGTGGAAAAGGACTTGCAATTTAACCTTTTTATTTTCAACACAAAAACAATTGACATTGATGCTTGGATATCTAGGAGAACCATTCCGGGTATTTCTCACCATATATCGCTTGTTTTGTAAAAAATAAATGATTGGTATCTTTCTTTTTACAATCTGTGCAATCTTTCTGCTCTATGTCTTTGCCCAGCTTAAGCCTAACAGCATTTAGCTTCTGAAGTCTATGCCAATTGGCCATGTCACCACGCCTAGTCTTTCGTTTCCACTCCCTTTTTTCTTCTTTCTCTACTTTGGCTAATGGCATCCAGCTATCAACCCTATGGGAAAGCATTTCTTCTCTCTTTCGTTTCACCATGTAATCTGGGGCTCTGTAAATGAACTTTCATCTCATTCTTCTTATACATTGGTGTACAGCCACTATGATTGGCATAATTTTCGTTGAACTCAGGATCATTCACATACTGTACCATCCATTCCACACTAGTTACTGGCCAATATTCATTTGTTTCTTCTTTTGTCTGCTGGATCCGTTGGACATATCTGCAGTCATACTTTGCCTCGAGCCATACCAATAAGGGATCATATACCCAGTCGTACCACTTTGGTGCATCTGGTGCATACAATATCTCCTGATGGCTTAATTTGAATCTCTCTTCTAAAAATTTCTCATCCTCTTTTGTGTCAACCTGTATTTGATTTGATTTGGTACATTCCATGTCACCTTCTGATATTCTTTTTGCATTTTCTTCTTGTATCGCAACCCAGCAGCGATCGATATCTTTATACCTCATCATACTCCTCTGGATCTGTCCAACTTAAACTATCTCTATCTATGTCATTGTCATTGTTCAGCCTAGTGAAAAGCATATCTCTTCTATATGCCTTGATAACATACTCTGGGACAACTCTTCGAATTTTATCAGTCACCTGCTTCTTGTACATGGGTGTATAAAATGGATTGTCATAGTTTGCATTGAAGTTTGGATCACGCACATACCTTGACATCCATTCAACACTAGTGACTGGCCAATATTCATTGGTTTCTTCTTCAGTGGGATAAATCTTTGGGTTCTTCAGATACATATGCTTATAATCACGTGGGAAAAAGAACCTAAATGTGTCTCTCACCCAAATAATCATATACTCATCTGACAAAAATGTGTGATACAGATCAGCATCATTTCGGTCAGTGCTACCACCTGGCTCATTTGCACCCTCTGCACCCTCTTTTGCTGCAGTATCACATAGATCCCCTTCTTTCACCAGGTGAAATTTCATTTCATCTTTCATTTTCAATTTGTCATCATCATTCACTGTGTTTCCACTCATATCTGCACATTCAGAATTGTCATCAATTGTTACCCCATGGGAACCCTCTATGCCTTTAGATTCCACTTCTGTTATTTCACCTACATCACTTTTATTTCCCATATCTTCCAATTGTGATGGATCATGTTCAGGTTGCTTAAGGAGATTTGATGTAGCCCCTTTTTCTTCACCTACTGTTGAACCATCGTGTTCCATGTTTTCTCCTAAATGTTCGGATCTTTCATCTCTGGTTGGCTCTTTTTTGTTTTTCATATCCATTTCAATCCCTTCAACCATATCATTTCCTGTATCTTTGATTTCATTTTGTTCCTTCAACTTCTGCAACTTCTTTCTTGTCCTATATTCCTTCATATAATGATTATGCTTGTCTCGAAATTCCTTCCTTGTCACTGGCTCTGCTGTCAACCATGAGTATTTTTCCCTCTTCCTTTTATTATCCTTCTCCTGAAAATTGGGATCTTTCATCTTCATTTTCTGGTATCGTGTAAGTGGAGGAGTGTTAAAAGACGTTATTTTAAGAGATGATTTCACAATTGGGTTAATAATATATACAGAAATTATTGATCAATGAGTTCTTCATCTCTGATTGATCTGCCTATGCACCATCAGAGAACATTCCATACTTCTGACATCCATCACCATGCCTTCATGTCTCTCACCCCAATATGCATAATTGTCTTTTGGTTGTTTGGTGTATTTTTTTTTATTTATCTAGTGCTAGACCATCATGTTGCATGGAGTCCTCTGAATGTTTCTATTTGTCATTTGATGTCTGCTATCAATCTGCTGTATTTTTCTGTATTCCTTTTATCATCCTTGTGCTGAAAATTGAGATGTTGCATGTTCCTTTTTGGTGCATTGTAAGGGAAAAATTGTTACATTTTATCGGTATTTCACAAATTGGGATGATATTTGACATTTATTGGTGAGTGGTAGGGTGTTTGATGGAGGATTACATTGGAGCAACTCCCTCCCTGTACTTTATTTTTTTGGCAGTCTCCGACCAGTCGTGTTTCATGTTCTCCTTCCAAAGTACCAAGCCATATATTTTTTTTTCTTCTGTGTGTGAAAGATGTGATCTACTTTCAACTTCATTTTCATGTTGTTTTACATAGTCATCTATGGACTTCAGATTACAAATCCTTTTGTTATTTTTGTTATATGAATGAGAGAAAAAAAATCAGTATCCTTTGGAAGTTATTTATTTGGAAGTTATTTATTTCATGAATACTTATAGTTGATTGGTCACAATTTCAAATACAATTCAAAGTTTTGTTTCAACAAATAGCAAGTTACATTCAATCCAATGTATAAGTTGATTGTTATAGATTTATAGTTGCTTTATCATTTGATCAATGTTTCAATACATTTGATGTATCTTTTTCAGGATGAATTTCAAGAATAAAAAATAAATAGAAAAAAAAGACTTGATTCTATGGATTCAGTGGACTTTCCTTCTGTTCTGTCACACATTTCTCAATGCCGTTTGTCATTGCTGTAACAACTTCTGAAAGCAACATCTGTGTTGCCATAAGAAGGTTGACTGCATAGCTTGCATCCTCATGAGCACAAGAACAATGGGAAAATGATTGCTTCATCAGATCTGTTGAATCAATTGTTTTTTCATCCGCAGAAGAATGTTTGATAGATATTTCTGACCGTTTGAGTATGCCATTCATTGTTGACCTAGATGGACATTCCAATATGTCTTTGGTGTCCTGACCCATCCCTTCAGATACATGGTTTTCCATATCTTTCATGTTGTTTTTTCCCTTTAACTTCCTAGCCCTATATTCCCTTTGATAATGATTCTCCTTAGCTCTTTAATCTTTTCTGGTCATTGGGTCTGATATCAGTTTTCTGTATTGTTCTCTTTTCTTTTTACTATATTTCTCCTGAAACATGGAATCTTTCAGCTTCCTTTCCATGTGCCTTGTGAGAGTAGAACTGTTGTCAGACATTTCCTCTTTAAGGAACCATTTCATGATCAGGATAATACATTAAATATATTTTCATGATGCAATTGATTCAAGTTCATTTTGATTCCAATTGCATGCATCCTTCACTGTCCGATGATAGACTTCTCATGAAAAGTCATTTGCTGTACTTGGTCATACTGAATGATCACCATCACTGTGAAATAAAGAGACACCATGAGAGTTCTCTTGGGCTTCATGTCATATCACGGTATGCTATTCCTTTGCATTCTTGATTGTTCTAACACCTTAACTTCCAGAATCAGCAAAGACAGAGAAGCGGATGCCTTCAACAACAATATTGTTCGCACCCAACACATCAATATTCACCAAGTTGGATGGTTCTATTTTCTTGGTTTTCTCTAGGGGAAAGTATTTCACCTTTGATGTAGGATGAGCATCATGGAATGATAACCTTGCTTGTCTCCTGACTTTGTTCTTACCGTTCTTGGAAACAAACACTCTGCATGCATAATGGTTCATCACACCACACATAAAAAGAGTTCTCCTCAGTTTCCGAAAAGCTTGAGGTCTTCTCCTCATCCCATAGTCTGACACTCTGATATGTGGAGGTCCATGGGCAGATCTTGGAACAATGTTGCCGAAGATGTTTAACACTGTTTGAATGTATGCTTTAGCATGATCTTGGTCGTTTGTTGTATCACAGATGGAGCCTTCCAAGGCACATGTAGGAATCCTGATCATACAGTACCTCTTCCCCATTGGAACAATGGACGCTTCTAGCGGTAGCGACGGTCGCAGACGTCTCAGTCTACTACTAGGAATTTTACAATATGTGTGAGCATTCTTGATGTGACTGGAAATGCAAAAGTCATATACAGCTAACAGGACATGTTTGCCTCTAGCACAAGAACCCACTGTATGTCTTGTTTGTTTGTTGCTTATGGCATTCCATTGAAAATCAATGAACACCTGGAGGTTACTTCCTACAAAAATGACAGAATCAGCTTTGTATACTTCATTTGGAATGGCATTGCAGGGGTAGATGACAACTGGAACAAAGCTTGTGCCATCCCAACATTCAAAGCGATTTGTTGTAGAATTTGCCAGAACCCTAGCACTGACCCATTTGTCATGGCACCTTGAATATAGGCAATAGCTTTCAGGAATAACAAACATGACACACTTTTCTTTTTTGATTTCATAACTTTAATACAACAATCAATAGGCAGAGACAATTGGTGACAACTGATTGGCAGACCCATTTACAAGTTGAAATAAATCATCACACAGCAATGGCCCGAAATCTATGTCGGGCAGCTTAGCAATGGGAATTTCCTGATCCAACTCCTCAATCATTCGGTTCAGCCTTTCTCCCATGTTGTTATCATTGTTCAGTCTCTCTTCCAGTTCAGATATTCGCTGGCCAATCTTTTCTTCCATGTTGTCAAACTTGTCAGTCAACTCCTTATTCAGACCTCTCAGATGCTCTATGTCCGAAGTAAGCATTTTCAGTTTTTCCTCCATCTCAACTTTCTCCTGTAGCAAATTGTCACGTTCTTTCGTGATGGCCTCCAGTTCAGCTTAGAGTAACACCACATCTACAAGTTCCTTCGTCAACCTATCTATCTCTGCCTGCTTTTCCTGGATTTCTTTGTCCCTTTGTGCCAGTTCCTGTTTTACGATCTTGCACCTGATGTAAACCTTGTTGTAGGGAGCCCCGGCAACTTCATTGTCCATCTTGGGGTAGACACAGTCTAAGTCACACCAAGTAAACTTTCCAAGGGGAAGAAGTTTCACAAGAAATGGAATTCCATCTCCATCTAGTACGGTGGCTTCTCCTTGCGAGACAAAGTTGTACACAAGACCAGATATCATGGTCGCTCCAAATTGGATAAAGTTGTTTTCTCTCTTCTCCCATTTGAGTTTCTCCCAATAGTTGGTGCTAGAGTACATGTTAGTTTCGATGTTCAGACGTTAGTCAGGTTGTCTCATGTTATTGAGTCGCTCTGGTTGCTGCACGACAATGCTGGTCTCTTGTTTTTCAATGTGTCCATCTGTGTTTCTTGTTTGCACACCGATTCTCTTACATGACTGTAGGTTAGGGAAGTGCACTGTGACAGTCACATTGTCTGTTTCCTTCTCTTGCACTTGTACACTATCTCCTAGATGAACAGTGCTGAGTTTCAAATGTTCTACATGTTCCTCTTTGACCTTGGCATTCAGTGTTCTGTTGCATGCAAAACTAAGCTTCAGCCTTGTACACACTATCGGAATCACATGTTCCTTGTTACCAAAGAAAACATGCATGTTGACCACATTTTCCGCATCTGGCATGAGTTACTCCACTTCTAGTCCTGCAGCTTGGAGCTCTGCTCTCATTTCTTTTGCAGTTTGACGGGATGAAAATGCAACAGGGATGAATATGGTTGTGCAGATCGCCTTTGACTTTTGGTTCTTTCTCTTTGCGTCCTGGCGTAAGTGAAGTCGCAAGTTTGTTCCATTGGTGAACTCACAGACATGTTCATATCTGGCTAGGTGACTCTTTGATGCCACTCCAGTTGGTAGCTTATGACCAGTTTTCTTACTCCAGCCAGCATTGTATTGGAGTTGTCTTGTGGTACCTGGATCCAGCGTCATCCTTGTGGTGCCCTCTTTCATGAGAAAACAAGACTTGTTGATGACATTTTTGCCACATGATATGCAGGCCACCCCTTCTAGCCACCCAGGATTAGCTGCCTCTATTCCTGGCTCCCACATGTTGTTGTGTGACAAGTAACATGACGAACATGCCACATCTACAGAGTAAAGCATGTCACTGGACCTGGTTAAGTGCATGTCAACACTGACTGTATCCTTATCACTCAGCTGATACAATGAATGGCTTTCGTCCAGAGGTTTTGGTTCCAAGTTGATGCAACCGAAGCTGTACATGAGCTCCAAATACTGGAGGTGAATCCTACTCATGATTTCTGTGCAGGTGGTGAGAAACAAAGGGACCAAAGGCTGACCCATTTTTTTCGTCTCGTTGAAAAAGTCTATGACATGGGTCCTGCCTTCCAAATGCATCACTCTCTGTGTGTCTATGGCTGCTAGAACTGGGAAGTCATTACATTTCCGACCTTTTGGCTTTTCTTTCAAAGTTCCATGGAGAATTTTCTTCATCATTCCATTGCATGCTTCTGCATAGGAAAGAGAACCATTTAGATGTTCTGCGATGGCTTCTGGTAATCCCAATACCACAGCACGAACTCCAGGGGTCAGCTGTGGGAAGGAAGTGTCCTGTTCTGTCTGGCTGGTGTTGGAAAGTGCAGTGTCCACCTGGAACACATCCTTTTGATCAGAAACTTCAGTTTTGTCTGTCACCCACTTCTCTGGATGGAGAAGAAAGTGTGCAAGCACAAGAGATGGGCATGCCTTAATCTCAAGTATAAGTTGGTTTGGGTCACACTGTCCAAGAATCCTAGCCCATAGGCTGTAGTTGAAAATCAAATGTGTCAGGTTGGTGAATCTAACAAACCTTGTCTGAAAGGGGAATAATCCATCCATGTCATTCCTTGAAATGAAATTTGGATTTTTCTTATCTACGCTGATGACAACCCTGTTTTTCCTCAGAGCATTTGCTGTCCTCGTGTTTAACTTCCTTCTCTTAATGACGTTCCCTACAGGCTCCACAGTGATTGGTTCTGAAGACTGTAACACTGGTAACAATTCTCCTTCACCTGTGACCTCCTGAACTGCCTCAAGCCTGTATTTTGCAGCTTCATCTTCTGCTAGTTCTCTCTTTCTCCCCTTGGTAGTTCTCTTCTCCTTCCTTTTCTGAATCACAACCTTGAACTTAGGCTTTGGTATATCCTCCATGGTTCATGTGTGCAACTTTGACTTACTCTTCTCTTATATACTCATGTTTTAAATGCAAATGTGGGTCACATGAGTGATTATTTTTGCATATTGACTTACAGAAACATCTAAAGCAGGCATGTGACTTGAAGTTATCCAATGACTGAGCTTTGTTTTGTCATCAATAGCCAATAATTATAATGAACGGGTATAACAGGGTACACTTATGTGGGTATTTATTGTATGCTGTATTATGTGTGTATTTATTGTATGCTATATGGGAGAGTGCTATGGGAGTCCTGTATAGGGTTTATGGTAGCTAGAGTTTATGGTAGGCTGTGGAATGTTGCAGACGGAGGGGAGTCGACAAGATCTGGTCAGGTAGATTCTGTAGAGGGGGAGGGGGGAATACGTGTGAGCCAAACACCGGCGTCTGAAAGGTGTGAGGGGTTGGTAAGAGATAGGGAGGAGTCAGTATTGTGGGAGCAGCCGAGGAGGCAACACATACTCCTGAAGTAGACGAGGATGAAGCTGTTTAGTATTTAGTATTACACTTAGCCAATGTAAGAACGGATTGAACAGGATCTCTATGGCACTTATACCTCTCCAGTAGCATCGGATTATTAAAACATGAACTGCTTGTATGAATAGACTGATGTCGGTGAAGCTGTACAACCTTGAGTGGGATCACCAAACAACTGTAACTGTGAATAACCAATGAACAATAAATGGTGACTTGTATCGGCGTCTTGGTGTTGGTTAAAAGAATGGGCTAGGCCAACATCATACCACTAGAGTTAGTCTTCCCAAATACGTGAGAACAGCGGAGCGAGCTGATAATAACTACACAACTTATACCACATTAATATACATATAAACACAACCCACATAGCCCAGATGGTGGAGAATTAGTGGTTGGGCTTATCATTGTACTGATGAGCGGCTCGCCGTACCCGATACCTAACAGCTCAGACGCTGGATGTGACTCAGCGGCGTCGCCACACACTGACAGTAGTGACGGTGTGGAAGTCTATACTATCATACCTGCAGCGCGCACATTGCCTGGGAATGCGGCAGTAGCACATAGTGGTGTAGCAGAGGGACAGGGTGGAAGATCCGGAGTGAGTGAAGCGGGACCTGATCAATCACGTGTCACTCTTAGATCGGATCACACACATGTGCATGTGCAATTAGGACCCAGGTCGCAAGTGGTGCTTTTGTCTGGAGAGGAGGTGTCTAGAGAGATTGGATTCCCCGTGGCTCGGTCAGAGGAGGAGCGGGCGTCGTCTCAAAGGGATCCCAAGTCTGGGGGGACGTCTGGCCTACAATTGTCTATGGCGGCTGATTCTGAACCAGCAGGGTCGGTGGTAGTGGACGATACCTCTGGACCATTCTCAGCTTTGGGAGTGGAGAACGAGCATCAGTCATCTGCAGCAGAGTCGGAGACCAGGGCTGATATTTCTAGTGATGGGCAACAGGCGACGGTTCAGGAGCACACAGTGAGTGCTGATGCAGGGGAACGGCCTGATAATCTCTGCAAGGGATGGACGACAGGAGACAGATTAGTGAATTATAAGTATTTTTCGACGCCCATTGCTAGGAGCTCCAGTATTAATTTCTGTAAGGCTACTCCTAGGTGCCTTGAGTTTGAGGGTACAGCGGACCAGGGACGAGTCAGACGCGCATCTGAAGGGGATGTGGTGGATATTGGTGATGAAGATTTGAATTTTGAAGTAATAGCGACGTCATTGGGGTTAATTGAGCCAGTAAATGAGGACAGACAGGTGGATGAGAGTGGAACAAAGGATAGTCATGGGAATGAGGGGGACGCACATGGGGAGAATAATTCAATAGAAGGGGCGTCTACGGTGGTAGCAGCGTCGGGACAAAACGAGGACGTCGGTGAGGAGATACAGGAACAGGGGTCGGAGGCCTGTGGTGATTCACAAGGGAAGAGCGCAAGACTGCTGCCATCTGGTTTCTTGGTGGTTGTTGAGAATGGGAGAGAGTTAAGTGATAAGGACTTGGTGGGCCAGGATGAGAGTGGTGGAGTTGGACAGGATTGGACAGGCTGTACTACACCGGTCATTACAAGTGATCAAAGTGGCAGTCGTCTGGGAGAGTCTGTGAGTAGAACAAGGGTGGATGAAGTTATTGCAGGTTTGCAGAACACTAATATTAGGGTGCGACACAGCATAGAGAAGGGGAGGGCCATATTGGAACAGGAACTGAGATATCGGCAGGCCATTGATGGGGAGGGGCTGCTCGCGGGGCCGGAGATAGAACGGGAGCGCGTAGCACGAAGGAAGAGGTTTTTGAGCGACACAGTAAATTGGAGAAAGGTATCTGCGAATATCCGCTCAGGCAATAGTACAGGTCGTACTACAGATGAGGGGCATTTAGATGATGTTCTAAATAGCCATCTTCAGACTGATGTTTCGGGTGACTGGGAGGATTGGTGGGTTCGGAGAGCGGATGAGGAGAGGAGACGACAGATAGAAAGGGAGGCCCGGGAGGAAGCCGCCGAGGGCTCCGTAGCTGGAGGTGTTAAAGCTAGGGTACAGGGGAACGATAGTGAAGAGAGCTCGGTGGGTGGTCTGGATGCGGAGAGACAGGTAGAAGAGGATATTGCACCTATTATTGGTTTTGAAGACGACGACATGGCGCCTAGTCCGAATGTTAAACTACCATCCTTCAATGGGGAGCCTGGGGAGGATTATCGGAGATATTTTAAGGAATTGAATGGAATGCAAAAGCTATTTGGATGGTCTCCGGATCAGCATCTTGAATATGCAAAATTGGGCTTGAAGAAGGGGGCATCGAAATGGATGGATGGTATTCCAGAAGGGGAAAAGGATACTTTGGACAAAGTAGTGGCTATAGTGAAGAGGGTTTTTGAAGACAAAAGGCCACTGTGGCAGAAACATAGGGATTTGCACTGTCTGAAGCAGGAAAAGGGACAGTCGGTCTGGGACTTCGCATTGAAAATAAAGGAATATGACGAGTTGGACGTTCCTGATGTCATCAAGCTGTCAGTCTTTGTGGGGGGTTTGCTTCCGCCCATTGATAAGGACCTGATGAAACACAATGCTGATTCTTTTGAGGAGGCTCTCAGGCTGGCGTCTTATTGGGAAAATGTGGAGAAAGGAAGGAACTCCAAAGGTGTGGCGCAGTTACACATGCTAGAGTCTGAGGGGACTCGGGATGGAGCATGTGGGGATGATCAGTTTGATCCTAAAGAGTATGCTAGGGAACAAACTAAAGCAGTGGTGGAGATGTGCACTATGGAATATAGACGGGGGCTCAGAGAGATGGAACATGGACGGGAGAATCAGCAGGGACAATATGCTGGAAGGGGTGGTAATTTACAAGGGCAGTATCAGGCGCAGGCGGGCAGAGGGACCGGCGCGGGAACATATGGTCAGAATAGACAGTTTGGTGCAGGCGGTGGAGGTCGAGGATGGAATTATCAAGGGGGACGCGGTGGAAATCAGTATAACGCGTCTCAGTATTTCAATAACAGGTTTCAAGGACAAAGATACACAGGAGGAAGCAGGCAGGGTCAACAGGGGGATGATAAAGGTCAGAGAAGAGCACAGGAATATGCTAGGATGATGGGAGATGCAGGAGAGAGTCAGAAGGGAGGAGGAGCGATTTATTGCTTGATTCATGACTCTACCACACATTCTACAGAGGAGTGCACGTTTTTGAAGAAATACAGGGATCAGTTGTCATCCTCTCAGCAGAACAGAGAACAACGAGATCAGGGAAATGATGTTCGCAGGCCGGGAAACGGGCACAACGGCTCATTCCTACCCCAGAATTAAATTTGATATCAGGGGATGGGTCGGGAAATAGGGGATCAAAAGACAAAGCGCCATGGTTGGTTCAGTGTACTATTGACGAGAATGCATACAGATGTTTAGTGGACATGGGCGCGTCTGATTGTTTTATAGCGCGGACAGTTGTGAGTAGTATAAGTGAGAGGGCAATTTGGGACAGGCAGCCATCTCAATTGGGGAAGGTGCGTCTGGGGGACAAAACATCGTTACAAGTTTATGAGACGGTGCGACTGCAGTGTTTTATGGATGGTGCTTGCATATATTATGATTTTAATGTGGTGGATTCACTAGCTTATGATATTGTGCTGGGGCGTAATTTTCTGATCGACGCAAGGGCACAGATTATAGCTATGGATGGAAAGGTGCGTCTCTTTACTGAGGATCCAGTCTCGATTGAGGTGGCGGCGATTTTGGACCCATGGGAAGAAAGATTGGTGACGGTGAAAGGATGGGATGTTGCGGCTGAACGGGTTGGAACAACGGTCTTGCTGAGACCATCTAATTTGGCGGTGGTAGCTGCGGATGGTGCGGTGAACTATGTGGGGAAGAAATGGTATATGAGAATTGCTAATCTCTCTGACAGGCAAGTGTACGTGGATACAACTGAGGTTATAGCATATGCAGAAGACATAGATGAACCAGAACTTAATTTGCTGGAGGTAATTAATACAGCTAATGTTGGCAGGGATAGAAAGAATGAGGCTCGTGAGATTTTGGCACGATGTAATGAAGAACGGCGGGAGAATGGTCAAGATGCTAGGGGAGGATCAATACACCGGCAGGATCATCAGGACGATGGTGGTGGATGTGGTGTTTCTACATTGAGTGAGCAGGAGAGGCTGGATAAAATTGAGAAGATCAGGGGCCTTGATTTGGGTGACACTATGATGACGCTGGAGGAGCAGAAGGTATTCAGAGAGATGCTGGTGGTCAACATGGACACTATAGCATTTTCTATGAAGGAGTTGGGTCATTGTTCATTGGCTCCAATGAAAATAAGGGTCGATGAGTCCAAGGGTCCGTGTATGGCGCGACCATACAGGTATTCTCCTCAGAAAATGGATATTATTGATGAACAGGTGAGGGAATTATTAAGGTTGGGAATTATTGAGCCCAGTGACAGCGTCTGGAGGAGTCCGTTGGTGGTAGTACAGAAGAAGGATGGAAAGGCTAGATTATGTACAGACTATCGCATGTTGAATCTTATTACGGCGGATGATACATACCCTATGCCTACAGCCAGAAGCATGTTTTTGTATATGGCATACAGAAAACCTATAATCTTTACAGCCATGGATTTGCTCAGTGGGTATCATCAGTGCGATTTACATCATGACAGCAGACAATATTCAGCGTTTGAATCACCCTCAGGGGTTTGGCAATGGACGAGGATGCCGTTTGGTATGAAGCAGAGCCCATGGCAATTTACTAAGATTATGTCATTAGCACTAGTAGGCTTAATACCACGTACTTGTCTAGCATACCTAGACGATATCATTATCTTTGATCCGGATGTGGACAGCCATATTACTAATGTCGGCAGAGTATTGGCAGCTTTAGGTAAAGCAGGTTTAACAGTCAAGCCGGAAAAGTGTGAGTGGGGCAAAGCGGAAATCAAGTTTTTGGGGCATATTATTAATGCTGAAGGAGTGCAGACGCAGTCTAAAGTGATCAGAAAGGTGCAGGAGTTTGGCAGACCTTATAATGAACATACAACTAGATCCTTTCTGGGGCTTTGTAATTATTACAGGAGTTTTATTCCTAACTATGCTGTTTTGTCGATGCCCCTGAATAATTTGTTGAAAATTAAGGTGCCATTTAAGTGGACGGATGAGTGTGAGATGTCATTCAAGAAAATACAAGCGGCACTAGCAAGCACACCGTTACTGGTTCATCCAGAGATCGGGGGTCACTTTTATGTTTTAACAGATGCTTCGGATGGCGCGTGTGGGGCGGCCATTTGTGTAAAGAGGGACGGATTGCTGAGACCGGTAACATATTATGGGTATACATTTACAAAGGCTGAAAGAAACTACACTATAACAGAGAAAGAAGGCCTAGCTGTTATAAGAGTATTGAAGAAATTTGAGGATATGCTGACGGGAGCTAAGATCACGATAATTACAGACCATCAACCATTGATACCTTTGCTGCAGCAAGCCAGTAAGGCTCCATCCAAAAGGTTGACTAGATGGGGTTTAGCTATGACTGACTTTGACTATGAGATCAGGTATGAGCCGGGAGCCACTCACTACCTGCCGGATTTTATATCCAGAGTGCCGTTGGCAGTAGGACAGGATATACCTGGCAAGGAGTCGGGGGAGTTTGAGCCTGAGGTGGGATGTGATGGAACTTGTAGGGGAGGAATTGGATAGGGAAACCTTCATCCAGGAACAGTGGAAGGATGGATTCTGCAGGGGGATGATGAGATATTTGGCGGGAGATGAATTGCGGGTGGATGAGGAAAAGGCGCGAGGGATTTTACATAATGCTGATTTTATGGGTATGAAGGATGGATTGTTATGCAAGTATATAAAACCAGCTAGAAAGAGGGGTGGGCCTATAGCTGACCTAAACCCAAGGATAGTGGTGCCTAAGGCTATGGTGAATAGAGTGCTCTATCTCATGCATGATGATATCATGTGCGGAGGACATGTGGGAACAGTGGCGCTGAATACGAAAGTACAGGCTTGATTTTATTGGAAGAATATGATGGTGGACATAGCTAGGTACGTGCGGCTATGTGAAAGGTGCGCGTTGAGGAAAAGAGCACCTCACTTTAGAGCCAAGGCAAGATCATGGGATACACCGGATTATCCATGGCAAGTGATACAGACAGATTTTGTTGGGCCACTGCGTAGATCCAAAGAAGGTTATAAATATATCATGACCTTCATAGACCTTCTGACGGGATGGCCAGAGGCATTCTGTACTAAAGACACAACCGCGCACACGGCAGCTGGGGTGTTTCTACGGGAGATAGTGTGTAGGTACGGCAAGGTGGAAGTGCTGTGCAGCGACAGAGGGTCTACATATATGGGTCAGGTTTTTCGTGAGGTTACAGCTAGACTATCGACCAAGCAGAGGTTTACGTCTTCTAGGAATCCGACCGGAAATGCCAGGGTTGAAAGATTGCATAAATCATTAGAGGATACGATAGGATGCTATGTGACCGAGGACCATGAACACTGGCCAGAGCTGTTACCCATTGCATTGTGGACGGTGCGCTCCAACATTAGTATGAGGACAGGGTTTTCACCATACACACTACAATTTGGGAGGGATCCGGTGGCTATGTCCTTTGCTGAAGAAAGGCCACTGCCTAAAGTGCCATCTGAAAGGGATTGGTTTATAAGGACCAATCATAGCATACAGTTATTACAGGAGGCGGCCAACGCTCATACTGCTAGGTATGAGGAGCAGCTCAGACGTAGATTGGATGGACGGGCTCGACCTGTATCTTTTATAGAGGGGGAGTGGGTATATTACTATGATCCGAAATGCGCGGTGAATAATACATCGAAGTTTGCTGGTAGATACACGGGGCCACATAGGATAATAGAGGTGGTGGGGGATAACAGGGTGAGGTTGAGAGCAGTGAAGACGGGCAAAGAGATACCTCACTTGGTAAATGTGAATAAACTAAAGAGAGCATACAAAGGGGAGGGTGAAAATGACGAAGGAGTAGCCAAAGATAAGAGGACTGTGGAAGTGGATAGAACAGAAGTGGAATCAGAAGTGGAAATACAGGATATAAGACGTGAGGACCCTAAAGGGGTGACTGAGGTAGAACATCCTTCATCTGGTCTGGAGGATACAGCGCTAGCGGGCGCTGATAAGGGGGACAAATTGAAAACGTCAGACGACGATAGAAGTGCACATGAGAAAAAGAGAGAGGTGGCCGGAGCTGGACCGCGCGCACCTATACAGGAATCTGATGATGAGAAAGATGGAGTTGTACGGCGAGATAGCCGGGAGAAGCCCAGACAGGAAGCTGTGGTCGATAATTGGTGTAAAAAGAAAGGGTTACAAAATAGTGATATTGATAAGGTCGAGGGTGGCCGAAGACAGGATAATGAAGAGAAAAGGAAGGGTAGAGTGAGAAATGTCGAGGTGAAGAGACAGATGGACGAAGAAAGAGAGAGAGAAGAAATGGAGAGAAGACAGAAAAGAAAAGAGAGAGAGGATAGGGCTGAGAAAAGACGGAGGCAAAGAGATAGGAGAGCGCAATTGGCTGCGGGGGCTATTATGAGTGAGGAATCTAGCTGTGAGCATATCATTCCAAAGGGGCCGATTTGTAAGCATCACAGGAGAGGCAGAGAGGAGCTCAGCTCATCCAGCGATGGAGAATAGGGTGAGCTTCGATGGGATACTACAGGATGGGCGATAATCCTGTAGTATGGACGTGTGTTGCTATGAGGGAAAAAGGGGGGTGATGCAGGTGCCGAAGGGGGAGGGGCCGCCCGGAGGAGCAGGTCAAGCTGACTCATGCAGGTAGACGGAAAGGAGGGCGATACACAAAGAAAAGGGAAAAGTAGGGCAAGGTAGGAAAAGAGGGGAGGGGGGGGAGGCCAGTGCAACAGGTATATGCAGGAGGAGATGCATCAGGATGTGGCAGTGCGCGCACAACGAGGGACGAGATAAGACCTCACAGTAAATAGCAGGTGCTGATGGACGGATGGCAGATAGCTGGTACGATAGTGTTGGAGAACAGCAATACCAACAATACTATAATACGTGGATGATTCAAGACAACTATTGCAATAGCACTTACAATGAAAGGAGCACAGTGTCTGCAGCAAGTTCAACAACAACAGAAACAAATGAAAAAGGATTTGGTGCGACTTCAACGTCAGGCCAACCAAGCTCAGCGCAAGAGCCAATACAGGTGGTGGAAGCAGCTCAAGCCGAGGTCCTGGTAAATCATCAGGGAAACATATGGGATAGCATACGTGACATCACTGTGGGACAGACAGAATGGGAGTGGTTGTTGGATGCCACTCTACAAGGCACCGGTGGTATAATTAAGAGAGAGACTCAGACCACAGAAACAGCGACACAGACAGAACCATCAATATTTTATAGTAAAGACGATGAATTTGTGCTGGATACATCAATCAGATTGGATGACATATTGATAGAAGAGTATTATAGCAGAAGACAAGTGACATCAAGGCTCTGTCACATTTGTGGCAGAACAACAGCAACAGCGGCAGGAGCGGCCAAACACCTGGAACAGGTACATGGGATAAAACATCTCATATAATGTCCACTAGTGAGGATGCGGGAAAGAGAGCACCATCTATAGTAAAGGCAGGGAGATATAGGGGACAACAGGTAGAAGACGCGCTGGATGCTATATATGGATTTGGATATTCATTGCCAAAGGTATTTAGATACAATGGGGCGACGTTACAGGATATATAGTAATGCAGAAAATATCAAAACTGAAATTGGACATCGCGAGATTGCCAAGATATTTGAGGGAACAAGTAAACAAACATCACTTTAAATATGGAGTAGGGAGTGTGACTAATGCATTCTTTTTCTCAAGAAAGTGTAGGAGGCATCGCAAGACTAGTAGAGGGAAACGATGCAGACAGTGTAGACAAAGAGATGAAACTTGGGAAATGTTTAAACTGAAGCAAAAGGGAAAGCATATCACCCAAGGAGTATTAACATCCGGGGTTAAAGACAATGAGACGACCCTGGAGGAGGAGGATGTAACTGAAAACTTTGATAAATATAACTAGTAAGGATATGAGTTGATAGGAAAGAACAAAGGGACTGTACGGATATAAAATACAATACCTGTTAGGGGAACGTTGTGAGAGGTCGAAGAAATGTACAAAATGGCAGGTATTAGTATAACGCCACCTACATTTAGAGGAGCACCAGGAGAGAAGATAGAAGAATATTTCTACGACATGGCCATGGCAGTATTTGCCGCTCCAGATGCATGGAAAGAATCGGGTGCAGGAGGAAAGAGACAGAAAAGACAGCGCGAGAATGACGGCGCGGAAACAGAGCCAGCGGGGGAATGAACACGTGCGTGAGAACAAAAAGGGGGGGGGGAAGCACTGGACACTGAGAGAGGCATATGTATATTAATAGCCTAGTAACAGGAAAAGGGGGGGGGGAGAGAACAGACATGCGCAGGTAAAGAAAGAGATAAGATGCAATGACAAGCAAGACAGTTGGCAGTGCAGGAGTGGAACTCCAGCGGTACAGACATCGGCAAGCAACAAGATACAGACTGCACTCAAAAGTTTAACAAGATAGAACAACTAGCATGCTGCGCGGACATAACCACGACAATACAACATAATCAGCAGTTTAGATAAGCTATAAACATGAGTTCTAGTGGAAAAGCCTGGATCATAGACAACAGAAGGTTCATAGCGGTTGAGATGAATTAATGGAGATCAGTAATAATTTACTGAAGGAAAGGAATCATCGCCCACTGTAGAGAGGGTAGAGATATTAAGGCTCAGATACACCCTACTCTATGGATAAGACTTAACAACTGAATACAGCTTGTAGAAAATTGTAAAAGGTCGGATCCATTTAGGATGCATTCAATATAAAACATATTAGAAATACATACCTGAAGTGAAGATTTAAGGACTAGTAGGAGTAGAGGCATCATCATCATCAGCAGATGAAGCGGGAGAAGAACTGAAGATAGTAAATAAAGCAGGTATATGAGACAAAGAGAAAGAAGTGCATCACATACAGGAGGCAACCACTATGGGGCACCTTATAAGTTGTCTAAGGGTGAATGGAAACACTAGTCGGAACCAGCAGGACCACAGTCGCGACACACATAGAATGACTCCAGTAACAAGGTCCATAATTAAGAGGCCTAAATTTAAAGGATATATTTGTCCAGAAGTAAGGCATTCTGTTAAAGAACCAGAGCCTATAATGGTTTAATTATTCAAGAAGCCCAGACTCTGAGAAATGAAATACAATGTCTATAGCTGTAGATATATATTCAAAAATAAGTGTGAGTGAAATTCTTTTCTAAGAAGGTATTAGGACACATAAAATTCAGCCATATGGGTGTATTAATGAGATCAGTTATATACCTGAGACTGTGAATGTGATCGCCGCTACTCACAAATCAGAGGAGCTTAGCGACTTTATAGAGTTAGCTTATGCATATATTTTAAAAAGAAAATATGTGTATAGTATCTTATTACAAGAACGAAGTGAGCGTCTCTAGGAATCAAAGTATGAATCACTAGGGAAATATACTTACTTCTGCGAGAGGGTAGAAGCTGGGGAAGCCAATGTTGGAAGGATAGGACCTCCAAGATTAGAAGAACGGGAGGCTTGTGGTCTGGCAGGAAGCTGATAGGGATGATGTCGCGTAGTGGTAGCAGATGAAGATGTCAAGAGAGATATGATGGTAGAAGAAATGTGAGTCAGTCGTGAGGAAGAGGCCATGGTGTTGGACTGACAGGTCAATGGTGAGAAGGGTGGATGTCCAGGTGAGATAGCCAGAGTACTCCAGAACGAGGGCGACATTACGGGAAGGTGTGGAAGTGAAGCTGCAGTGGATGAAGATGAAGTAAACTGACTGGAAGTAGAAGAGGTCAGGGCCAGAGCGGGCGTATGTAGGTAGGAAGGCGGAGACCTAGGAGCCGAGGTGGCGCGGGCCTCTGCAGCTGGAGCAGCTCGGATGGGGATGTGAGGCATCCTTAATGAAGATACAGCCGGAAACTGACCGGAAGTAGTGGTGCTGGTAGTAGAAAAGGGACGAGAAGCAGCGGCAGAATAGGTAAATGTGGATGTTAGTGTTGTTCTGGACGTCAGAGGTGCAGTAGTGGCTAGCAAAGGTGTGTTTGGTAAAGGCGAAACACCAGAAGCAGCAGGAATGTGAGAAAGCACATTGTAGTCTACATATGAAGAGTGATGCTGAGGTGGCAATGGACGAGAAGTTGTTGAAACAGCGAAGTTGGCAGGCAGAGAATATTGCTGGGAAGTGTCCACTCATAAAGGAAGGGTCGCTGTGCAAGTTGGTAGCGCATTGGAGGTGAAGGTGGATGCTGGGCTTGGAGCAGAGGTAGCAGGTACAATGGCGCTGTAGACAGGACGCGCACCTATGGGCGACATCCGACTGGGATTCCAAGGTGGCACGAAAGGAGTGGTAAAGGTGACTGGAGGCGGAGTGATGTCGACATAAGCTGGCTGATAAGCAGGAGTAGAAATAGGTGGAACAGCGACAGCCAACTGCAGACGATAGTTGGGATCAGGACGTCCATCCAAATGAATGATACGTAAGGTCATATCAGTCATATTACAGGCCAGGCACACTACCGAATGGTAGTGTGTGAAGGCATAGTCGTGCCTTGCGGTCCAGTGCATACTAACATGCACGGAGTGACGTTAGCATCTGTGGAGGACAGGTCTCTGCAGCCGACGATGTAGGTAAAGCCGGGCTGGAAACGATCTATCGGGAGACAGACGAGTGCGCCATTGACAGAAACGCTGGAATAGCTAGCCATCTTCAGTGTGAACAAGGTGTAAGTCAAGCATCGACTGAGAATTTAATTCTAGGTATCTAACCAAGGGGATGGGAAGTTTAAATAAGAAAACACAAATATAGTGAAAACTATAGTAAAAAAAATTTGAGGGCACATTAGGAGGAGTCGCTGAGACAAAGACTCCAATCCAATAAATTGGTGTTATCAGATGGAAGAGACGTACAGCTAGATAGGAAAGGAAGGCACACATGTTCAGATTGACGGGAAAATATATACAAGAAGGGGTAAAAGGGTCTTGAACTGGTGAACTATCTGACACGATAGGGCTTATTAAGTGTTCAAGATCCATAAAAACTTCCAGGAGCGATCAGTTAGGAGTCGTAGTAACCCAACTCGAACTGTAACCGGAAGCCATAATAAGAAGAAAATGGCGTGGCTAACTATACTATGTGTCTTATGTTCCTTGTGGGGTGTGGTAGATGCTGGAAGGCACACTTTCGAGACTTTAGAGAGAGCCGAATTAGGTGTCATTTTACAACCTGGTAGACATATTTCTACGGCGGAGCACAATCACGTGTCACAAGTGTTTGTATTAGAAATACCAGATAGATTACCAGAGCCGGAAATGGAAAGTATTTATGAACAATGTGTGAAGAATATGCAGGTTATGTGTGATATTCAACATCACAACAGAACCTTATTATTTGAAGATACCTGTGACAACATCAAACAGAAAGAAGAATGGTTGAATCAAATTATTAGAAAATTAATACAGGCCAGAGAGGAGGAAGTGGAAAAGCTGATGGAAAACATACCTGAACAACAACAAGTCAAAAGGTCTAAGAGAGCAGGTATACCAGGTCTAAATATTATAGGAGAGTTGTCGTACTATATTTTTGGCACTGGGAGAGCTGATGATGTAGCCAGAAATAAAAAAGATATTCAATTACTGAAGACATCGTATTATAAGATGCGTGATGTTATTAAAACATTGGCCACAAGTACTAGCAATGGCTTGGAGGAAGTCATGGCGGAAGTGGGAGAGTTGGCTGATAGACAGTTACAATTGTATGAAATGGCTAAGATATCATTGAAGAGACGGAAGTTGCTGGAAAGAACTCAAACTATGCACAGTGTGGCATTATATGAACTATCCATTGTATACAACCATGAAAGCCTGCTGACAAGGGTCAAATGGGGGTATATTATACATTTATTAAATGAACTCATTGAGATAAAGGATATGGCAGCTGAGGTAAGATTGGCATCACGAAGAAAACTATCATCAAAACTGGTCACTAGAGAAGATTTGAAGGAAGCTATAGTCAACACTGAAGTATATTTAAAGGCTACGTACCCACGATTTAGGGTCGCTTTTACTGATCCTGAATATTACTATGACAATAGTGTGGTACGAGTATATCAACACCAAGGTCGTGTGAAGATGCAGATAAGGATTCCTGTGGTGTCAGAGGAACACATATTTTGTGTATACTCTGTAAAGGTGTTTCCGGTGCCAGTGCGGCTGGCCAATAAAGAAGCTGACGGGACGAGAATAGAGGGATTGCCATCAGAAGTAGCCATATCAAAGAATGGGCGGTATTATATATCAGAGCCAGTGGTGAATTGGGCGCGTTGCCATGGCAACTCAATAGCAGTATGCCCAGATATTCCACACATGAGAAAAATAGCCGAACGAGGGTGCATGGCGGCACTAATAAGAAATGACAAGGTGGCCATAGCAGAAACATGTGAGATCAACTATATAGTGCAACCAAATTTTCCTTCATTTGCGATAGCACTGGGAAAGGGTCGTACTTTGGTATCGGGACCCGATATACAAGGTCAATTGATGTGTCAATCAAGTCCACCTGTTAAGGTGAACATGCATCATTACGCCATATTGAACATTGGGTGTGATTGCGCATTCATGACTGCCGGGGCGTGGATGCCTTACAGCTTGGCAGGATGTGGTCATGTGAACATGGAAACTAATGTGACTTTTGTAAATAACGATTTGCTACAAATGAACAGTGTTAAGAAATTGACATGGATAAAGGCCGTGTTAAATGGTGAAACTGTGGAGGTATTGCAAGATGAAGTGTTGCCAAAATTAGTAAAGACCAAAATGAAGCACAAGGCTAGAATACAACAGTCGCCAGCAGCTGTCAATCTCAAGAATTTGGTGAGTGCAATGGAAGACGGATCAGCATTACCCGATTTGGATGGCATGAGTGGTGGAGGCCATTTTCCTACTGAATCACTATGGGATTATTCACCAATAATGATTGCAGGGGTGATTGTTATGACTCTGATGGTGGTGCAATATTTTTGTTTAAAAAGACTATTAATGGCATACATATTAGCAAGAATGCCTATGAGAATAAGGAGTCTAGAAACCTGGGACTATGAAAAATACGGTGAAGATGTCGGAGGTGATTATGAGAAAGAAGATCCGGAACACAAAACAACAATAGCTATGTTGTCATTAATATTGATAGTACTGATAATAATAATAGTGTTACTGGTGAGGAAGGTGCGACAACTAAAGAGGCTTCAACCAGTGGATGGACTGTATCTACAGGTGGCAACTAAAGAGATTACAGAAATAATACCATTGGGGGAGAGTCTAATGCCTTTGGACCAGGTATTTCAAAGACCAGCTGAACAGGCTCTTATTAGAGACGTAGCAATAAGCTACTCGTGCCAGAAGTACATAGCTACAGTGCAGTGGGGTCGAGTGTTATATTCCACTGAGATGGCAACGGCGGAAAACGCAGTGCCATTGCCATTACTAGCCACTGTGAAGGTGTCAAAGAAATAAGCAGGGATACTGAACGGTGACTATGGATTTACGGTAATGACAAGATTGATTAGGTATAGTGGGGGTCTGGCGACAGGTGTACCACTAGAGATACCTATGATATCAGCGGCGGGCTGGACACCAATAAGGAACAGAGAGATAAATACACATCAGTTATCTGACACGGGACATGCCAGAGCCATGGCTCAGTTAAGAAGATCAAGACAGTTACCAGAAGTACCTGGAGAATCATATGGGGCTACGGCTGTCTCATATTCAGTAAACAAGGGTCATAAAGAGTCGGTGAACGTGGCTCTGCGAGGTCAAGAGCCCAGGACGGGATCGTCATCGGTGTACGTGGACCTGAATGAATGAGACTGAAGGTGATGAATAAAACGCCATCATGATAGAGACTTGACATAGACGGTGTCAGGACAAGAGAAGGGGGGGAGAGAAAGATATCGTGCAGCTGGCGTGAAACGAAAGGATGGAATAGACAATACAAAGACGATCTACAAATGAATTGAGATAATGTCTGAGAATGGTGCCAGTGTATATTATTAAGTAAGATAATATAGCTAAAAGAAACTGTAATTTAAATGTACGACCAACTAATGAGACACTAACTACGACGTAATGTGGCAAGTGGAAAGATTTCTGATGTATATACTCGTTGACAAGCTGTGCACGCGTGAGTTAAGTAAGAGGTTGCCAGGTGTAACCCAAAACGCGTTAGAGTGTGTTTTAGAGTGATGCTTGGGGCAAAGGGTAGATAGAGGGGAACGTTTCGGAACAAGGGGTTGACAGATGTAAGGAGATTTATTGGCCCGATTGGGTGTAACTGGTGTCGACTCCCGGGTAAGGATAGTAAAAAGAATATATAAACATAGAATGGGACAAAGTGCTTAGTAAAGGCGAGTGAATGAGTAAAATAAATAACAAAGGAAAGAAAAACAAATTGAGAATCAAGGAATGAGAGAATTGTAATAATAAAGTATATGTTAGAGGACAAGTTTGCGCTAAGAATAAGTCACCAATGCAGTGTGGAAAATATATATAGTAATAATGCATGGTATTATATAAGTGTGGTGTATATATATGTACATAAATAACTATTGAAATGTTTAATATGATAAAGATAATTACCTCAGGTATTAGTGACAAAACAATACATAAGATGTATTCAAGCATAATTTATGCTTGACAATTGGTGTGACTCGCGTCACAAGAGGGGAGCGCCCGCACCTGTTTTGTCATCAATAGCCAATAATTATAATGAACGGGTATAACAGGGTACACTTATGTGGGTATTTATTGTATGCTGTATTATGTGTGTATTTATTGTATGCTTTATGGGAGAGTGCTATGGGAGTCCTGTATAGGGTTTATGGTAGCTAGAGTTTATGGTAGGCTGTGGAATGTTGCAGACGGAGGGGAGTCGACGAGATCTGGTCAGGTAGATTCTGTAGAGGGGGAGGGGGGAATATGTGTGAGCCAAACACCGGCGTCTGAAAGGTGTGAGGGGTTGGTAAGAGATAGGGAGGAGTCAGTATTGTGGGAGCAGCCGAGGAGGCAACACATACTCCTGGAGTAGACGAGGATGAAGCTGTTTAGTATTTAGTATTACACTTAGCCAATGTAAGAACGGATTGAACAGGATCTCTATGGCACTTATACCTCTCCAGTAGCATCGGATTATTAAAACATGAACTGCTTGTATGAATAGACTGATGTCGGTGAAGCTGTACAACCTTGAGTGGGATCACCAAACAACTGTAACTGTGAATAACCAATGAACAATAAATGGTGACTTGTATCGGCGTCTTGGTGTTGGTTAAAAGAATGGGCTAGGCCAACATCATACCACTAGAGTTAGTCTTCCCAAATACGTGAGAACAGCGGAGCGAGCTGATAATAACTACACAACTTATACCACATTAATATACATATAAACACAACCCACATAGCCCAGCTTCAATGAATGATATATGCAAGTTCCAGTCACATGACCACTCTCTTGTTTGCATGTAGAGATAACACTATAATAGCATAGGAGAGTGGCCATCTAGCACAGAAATTCTCATCATGTCTCAATCACCTGCAACAGATATTCTATTGTACATAATGGATGAGAGGAACAAACTGAAGAAGGGGTTACGACTGGCTGTGGACCAGGTCATGCACAAGCATGCCTTGACATTCAATGTGACTATAAGGAAATTGCCAGAGAAATGAAAGTCTCTGGAGGCTGCTTTCCTATCTTCTGCCAGACAAATGTTCTCAGACAATGTGTGTAACTGGAGTCGAATACTCACAGTGTACATCTTCGGAGCCTGTTTGGCTAAGATATACAGAGTAGAGTGTTCATATATCAACATCAGCCAGTTTGCAGATGTAATGGATCTTTTTCTCATGGTAAAATGGGGGAAGTGGATCCAGGAAAATGGTTCTTTTGAAAACATGCTAACACACTTCCCAGAACCCATAGAAGACACTGTCTGCAGAGGATTATTGATGACAGCTGCTGTTGGATTGGCTTCTATGGCTGTTGTTTTATTGTTCAAAGGTTTGAAGTTACGGTAAAGATACATGAACCAGACCAGTTTGTTTTCATATGATTGACTGCTAACAACTGAAGTATCCATTCCCATAAAGAATAAATAAATAAACAATTCAAAGAAAATTTAATCTTTGTTCTGTTTATAAAGTGATTGAGAAAAAGACCACACCAAACAGAAAAAAATCAAGGGTTTATTTTTTCCTCAATGAAGAGATTTTTTTTTTGTTTTTTTTTTTACACAGAATCCAATTCTTGAGTCTACTTTTATTCCCTGGATATTTCTGTTTGACAATTTCTTTTCAAATTTCTTAAGAATTCTTTTTTTAACTAGACTCAAATTTTTACCAGGGGTCAACTCTTCATCAAGCTTTCATATTTTCTTGAAAGTAATCCATGAATGTAATCCATGAATGTAATCCATTTCTTGAAAGTAATCCATGAATGTAATCCATTTCTTAAGTCTAGTTTTTTTTCCCTGGATATTTTTGTTTGAAAATTTCTTTTCAAATTTCTAATTTTCTCTTTTTTTTCAACTAGATTCAAATTTTTATCAGGGGTCAACTCTGCATCAATCTTTCATATTTTCTTGAAAGTAATCCATGAATGTAATCCATGAATGTAATCCATGAATGTAATCCATTTCTTGAAAGTAATCCATGAATGTAATCCATTTCTTGAGTCAAGTTTTTTTCCCTGGATATTTCTGTTTGACAATTTCTTTTCAAATTTCTAATTTTCTTTTTTTTTTCAACTAGACTCAAATTTTCATCAGGGGTCAACTCTGCATCAATCTTTCATATTTTCTTGAAAGTAATCCATGAATGTAATCCATAAATGTAATCCATTTCTTGAAAGTAATCCATGAATGTAATCCATTTATTGAGTCTAGTTTTTTTCCCTGGATATTTCTCTTTGACAATTTCTTTTCATATTTCTAATTTTCTTTTTTTTTCAACTAGACTCAAATTTTCACCAGGGGTCAACTCTTCATCAAGCTTTCAAATTTTCTTGAAAGAAATCCATGAATGAAATCCATGAATGTAATCCATTTCTTGAAAGTAATCCATGAATGTAATCCATTTATTGAGTCTAGTTTTTTTCCCTGGATATTTCTGTTTGACAATTTCTTTTCAAATTTCTAATTTTTTTTTTTTTTTTTCAACTAGACTCAAATTTTCACCAGGGGTCAACTCTTCATCAAGCTTTCACATTTTCTTGAAAGTAATCCATGAATGTAATCCATGAGTGTAATCTATTTCTTGAAAGTAATCCATGAATGTAATCCATTTCTTGAGTCTAGTTTTTTTCCCTGGATATTTCTGTTTGACAATTTCTTTTCAAATTTCTAATTTTCTTTTTTTTTTCAACTAGACTCAAATTTTCACCAGGGGTCAACTCTTCATCAAGCTTTCATATTTTCTTGAAAGTAATCCATGAATGTAATCCATGAATGTAATCCATGAATGTAATCCATTTCTTGAGTCTCCTTTTATACCCTGCATATTTTTCTTCGACAATTTCTTAAGAATTCGTTTTTTTTTTCAACTAGACTCAAATTTTCACCAGGGGTCAACTCTTCATCAAGCTTTTATATTTTCTTGAAAGTAATCCATGAATGTAATCCATGAATGTAATCCATGAATGTAATCCATTTCGTGAAAGTAATCCATGAATGTAATCCATTTCTTGAGTCTACTTTTTTCCCCTGGATATTTCTGATTGACAATTTCTTTTCAAATTTCTAATTTTCTTTTTTTTTCAACTAGACTCAAATTTTCATCAGGGGTCAACTCTGCATCAAACTTTTATATTTATTGAAAGTAATCAATGAATGTAATCCATGAATGTAATCCATGAATGTAATCCATGAATGTAATCCATTTCTTGAAAGTAATCCATGAATGTAATCCATTTCTTGAGTCTACTTTTTTCCCTGGATATTTCTGTTTGACAATTTCTTTTCAAATTTCTAATTTTCTTTTTTTTTTCAACTAGACTCAAATTTTCACCAGGGGTCAACTCTTCATCAAGCTTTCATATTTTCTTGAAAGTAATCCATGAATGTAATCCATGAATGTAATCCATGAATGTATTCCATTTCTTGAAAGTAATCCATGAATGTAATCCATTTCTTGAGTCTACTTTTTTCCCCTGGATATTTCTGTTTGACAATTTCTTTTCAAATTTCTAATTTTCTTTTTTTTTCAACTAGACTCAAATTTTCATCAGGGGTCAACTTTGCATCAAGCTTTCATATTTATTGAAATTAATTTATGAATGTAATCCATGAATGTATCCATTTCTTGAAAGTAATCCATGAATGTAATCTATTTCTTGAGTCTACTTTTTTTCCCTGGATATTTCTGTTTGACAATTTCTTTTCAAATTTCTAATTTTCTTTTTTTTTTCAACTAGACTCAAATTTTCACCAGGGGTCAACTCTTCATCAAGCTTTCATATTTTCTTGAAAGTAATCCATGAATGTAATCCATTTCTTGAAAGTAATCCATGAATGTAATCCAATTCTTGAGTCTCCTTTTATACCCTGTATATTTCTCTTTGACAACTTCTTAAGAATTCGGTTTTTTTTTCAACTAGACTCAAATTTTCACCAGGGATCAACTCTTCATCAAGCTTTCATATTTTCTTGAAAGTAATCCATGACTGTAATCCATGAATGTAATCCATGAATGTAATCCATTTCTTCAAAGTAATCCATGAATGTAATCCATTTCTTGAAAGTAATTCATGAATGTAATCCTTTTCTTGAGTCTAGTTTTTTTTCCCTGGATATTTCTGTTTGACAATTTCCTTTCAAATTTCTAATTTTCTTTTTTTTTTCAACAAGACTCAAATTTTTATCAGGGGTCAACTCTGCATCAATCTTTCATATTTTCTTGAAAGTAGTCCATGAATGTAATCCATGAATGTAATCCATGAATGTAATCCATTTCTTGAAAGTAATCCATGAATGTAATCCATTTCGTGAAAGTAATCTATGAATGTAATCCATTTCTTGAGTCTTCTTTTTTTCCCTGGATATTTCTGTTTGACAATTTCTTTTCAAATTCCTAATTTTCGTTTTTTTTTCAACTAGACTCAAATTTTCATCAGGGGTCAACTCTGCATCAAGCTTTCATATTTATTGAAAGTAATCCATGAATGTAATCCATGAATGTAATCCATTTCTTGAAAGTAATCCATGAATGTAATCCAATTCGTGACTCTACTTTTAAACACTGTATATTTCTGTTTGACAATTTCTTTTCAAATTTTTAATTTTCTTTTTTTTTCAACTAGACTCAAATTTTCACCAGGGGTCAACTCTTCATCAAGCTTTCATATTTTCTTGAAAGTAATCCATGAATGTAATCCATGAATGTAATCCATGAATGTAACCCATTTCTTGAGTCTACTTTTATACACTGTATATTTCTGTTTGACAATTTCTTTTCAAATTTCTATTTTTTTCTTTTTTTTTTCAACTAGACTCAAATTTTCACCAGGGGTCAACTCTTCATCAAGCTTTTACATTTTCTTGAAAGTAATCCATGAATGTAATCCATGAATGTAATCCATGAATGTAATCCATGAATGTAATCCATTTCTTGAAAGTAATCCATGAATGTAATCCATTTCTTGAGTCTACTTTTTTTCCCTGGATATTTCTGTTTGACAATTTCTTTTCAAATTTCTAATTTTCTTTTTTTTTTCAACTAGACTCAAATTTTCATCACGGGTCAACTCTGCATCAAGCTTTCATATTTATTGAAAGTAATCCATGAATGTTATCCATGAATGTAATCCATGAATGTAATCCATGAATGTAATCCATTTCTTGAAAGTAATCCCTGAATGTAATCCATTTCTTAAGTCTAGTTTTTTTCCCTGGATATTTCTGTTTGACAATTTCTTTTCAAATTTCTAATTTTCTTTTTTTTTCAACTAGACTCAAATTTTTATCAGGGGTCAATTCTGCATCAATCTTTCATATTTTCTTGGAAGTAATCCATGAATGTAATCCATGAATGTAATCCATATCTTGAAAGTAATCCATGAATGTAATCCATTTCTTGAAAGTAATCCATGAATGTAATCCATTTCTTAAGTCTACTTTTTTTCCCTGGATATTTCTCTTTGACAATTTCTTCTCAAATTTCTAATTTTCTTTTTTTTTAAACTAGACTCAAATTTTCACAAGGGGTCAACTCTTCATCAAGCTTTCATATTTTCTTGAAAGTAATCCATGAATGTAATCCATGAATGTAATCCATTTATTGAGTCTAGTTTTTTTCCCTGGATATTTCTGTTTGACAATTTCTTTTCAAATTTCTAATTTTCTTCTTTTTTTTTCAACTAGACTCAAATTTTTCATCAGGGGTCAACACTGCATCAATCTTTCATATTTATTGAAAGTAATCCATGAATGTTATCCATGAATGTAATCCATGAATGTAATCCATGAATGTAATCCATTTCTTGAAAGTAATCCATGAATGTAATCCATTTCTTAAGTCTAGTTTTTTTCCCTGGATATTTCTGTTTGACAATTTCTTTTCAAATTTCTAATTTTCTTTTTTTTTCAACTAGACTCAAATTTTTATCAGGGGTCAATTCTGCATCAATCTTTCATATTTTCTTGGAAGTAATCCATGAATGTAATCCATGAATGTAATCCATATCTTGAAAGTAATCCATGAATGTAATCCATTTCTTGAAAGTAATCCATGAATGTAATCCATTTCTTAAGTCTACTTTTTTTCCCTGGATATTTCTCTTTGACAATTTCTTCTCAAATTTCTAATTTTCTTTTTTTTTAAACTAGACTCAAATTTTCACAAGGGGTCAACTCTTCATCAAGCTTTCATATTTTCTTGAAAGTAATCCATGAATGTAATCCATGAATGTAATCCATTTATTGAGTCTAGTTTTTTTCCCTGGATATTTCTGTTTGACAATTTCTTTTCAAATTTCTAATTTTCTTCTTTTTTTTTCAACTAGACTCAAATTTTTCATCAGGGGTCAACACTGCATCAATCTTTCATATTTTCTTGAAAGTAATCCATGAATGTAATCCATGAATGTAATCCATGAATGTAATCCATTTTGTCAATGGACCATTCTGAGTATTATAATTATTTTTCATATTTACTAAATTCTTCGCCATATAAAACCTGAGCTCTGCCCATGATCTACACTCAATAACATCCTGCATTCCCCAACAGGAACCAGGATCCATTACTCATCACAAACACACTTCCTCGATGACACTCTGTGACATAAGGTACAAGGATGTAATAACATTCCAACCTTATCTACGCATACACAGTGTAACTGGAGGAAGTGCGATCCACCTGTGGTGCCATATTTGGAATGAGAGAATATTTCACAATCTCCTCTCAATCCTCATCAACATGACTAACTCACAGGTGGCAATCTCTCCCTATGACACGTGTCCCTATTTCATTGAGCCACGTGTATAGAATATTTCACAACACTGTGAGCTGCTCAAGTCTTTCATATAAAAGGCAGCTTGAGCAGCTCCCAGTCATCTCTCCCAACTTACACCTTACACCTATACCTAGAACCTACAACAGGTTGAGCTATAGGATCAGAGGCAGAGCTTAGATCTTGGCGAGTGTTATCATTGTTACCACCTTTATGAAGCACTCATGTCAGCTATGCAATAAAAGGATCAACTGAACTTCCCTGGATTCCGTGTACATTCACTTCACCACATGTAACCGTCCGTTGACACGATGGTGGATGAACCCTCCAAGAATATCCCACTACCAACCTCTCATTAAACATGAGCAATAGTGAGACATCACCTAAGGAGCCAGCTTCAGAACAACGCACCTTTACATCACCTGGGCTAGACGCGCCCAACCACCCCACAAGTGATACTACACATCCCCTCCAGAGACAAACTTCATCTCCAGACGCACTGACATTGGATCCAGTTTTACCTATTACACTGCAGGCCCACGTATTACAACCTGTGAGTACCGGTATTGAACAATTTTCCTCTACAATAGTGGATCACAACACTGGAGCACACACCAGTACCCCAGTATCACTACCTGCACCAGGATTAGACATCACCTTACCTGGTTACTCGAAAGTAAATTCACCGCCACTAAGACTTTCTGGTATAACTAGCCCAACCTCTGAAGTACCTGTGGACAATACACAAAGCCACCTGTACCTCGACCCACACCTGGAGGACAGAACACCAGAGCTTCAAGCCGCCCTCCAGGACAAAGCTCCCCCACAACCCACAACACCTAGGGCAGCTGCATCTGCAGCACAAACTGACCCAAGTGTAACTTCACATAAGCCACCAGTTTGTGAGGAGCCAGTGGTTGTAGACACAGACTCTGACGCTTCCCTAGACGCTGATTACTGGAGAGACAGAATCGGATCAGCAGTTTCTAGGTGGAGAGCAGCCTATGAAAACGGTGTAGGCAGGGTTTCCAATAACGACTCTGGACACCCGGTAGGAGACAATCCAAACTTCTCACTCAACATTAATAGACTATTGGACGAGTGGCTCGACCCTACCGTTACCCAGCCAAACCGATACCAATCCACTTCTGAAGAGGAGGACCTGTACCCCCCACCTGTGTACACACCTACACAGCCACTTAGAACCAGGTCAGTGGACTCACCACCAAGACAAGGCTCTAGATTTAGAAGGAGGGCCCAATCAAGTTCACCTCTTAGAAGAAGAACCCCCACTGGTTACAGACTACTGAGAAGTGTGGACGGAGCTACAAGCAGGTCTCAACTCGTAGCTACAACCCCGCTACTCAACAGAGGCAATAGGACGCCTTACAACTCACCTCTCCTCATCAATTCACCTGGAGAAGATACTGAAGTGACCTTTCCCCGCCGACCCAACATGGCAATGTCCAGAGGTCACCCCCCTCAGTATGACCAGGAGGACATGAGAAGAAGTCTTGTCAGAGACTGTACAAGCGCCGTCAGCGAATCTCTCTCTGAGCTACTGGCCAAGCACGTGGGCACCCTATCCACTGAGATTAAAAATCATGGACAGGAACACTCAGACCAATTGGCCAGAGTACACCTCAGGTTAGATGACATGGAACTTTGGAAGGAGCATATGGAAAGCAACACCGCCCACAATTTCAGGCAGGCAGAGCAGAGCAATATGGAAGTTCTCAGAAGATCCGAGGATTTCACATATCAAATGACTGACCAGCTCAGCAAAAATATGGACTCAATAAGGCTTGACCTGATGAGAGCCATTCAAAGCCATTCGAACGGCGCCGACGCCACCAACTCCAACCAAACCGCCACCAGCGCCCAAGGTAATTCAGGGCAGGTACAACCCACTCCTCCTTACCCCACGGCACCTGACTACAGTACCAGCCACAATGACATGACAGGAGCAGGTATGAGCCCACCACATGCCTTCAAAGACAATCAATACACAGCATCACATGCACTGCACCAATCTCCCACAAATGGTGCACCGAACACCCACCAGGGGGCGACAACGCCTTGTAACACAGCGCCTAATCCAAATCAACACGGTGGCCATGTGGTTAATGGTGTTTACAGTCCCCAAGGACAAACAAGCAACCACTCTGGACTACCATATCCTCCTAGGTATGATCATATAGCACACTCCACACCGGTAGTGCACCAGGGAGGATACCATGGCGCTGAGTATACCAGATTTCCCCCTAGTAGAATTGACAGCGACAAGCTCACATCTGCTAGCTAGGATCATTCAATAAGCCTGAACCCTTGGACAAACCAACGCCCTACAGGTCTGCAGCAAAATTTCTGACTGAATTTAAATTCTTCATAAGGAATGTGCACCCCAAGAGGCCCGACCTACATGCAACTTGCCTGTACACCTTTCTCAAAGGAAGGGCAGCTCAGTGGTTTTTCAGCAATATAATGGACAAGCCCATCATGCAAAACAATGACGCCGTCTATGAAGCTTTCTTGGCGAGGTTTGGCACTCCCGACCTCAGCACCATCCTCAAAGGATACAGAGCCAGGAAGCAAAAGCCAAATGAAACCACTGAAGACTACCTAGCAGACATGACCATGTTGTTGTCCAACAGCAGCCTGGACGAGGCCTCACAAGTGGACTACCTTGTAAATGGCCTCAGACCCGAGCTGAAAAATGTTGTTGTAGCCAAATCTCCCAAGACCTTGCTGGAAGCTGAACAATTGGCCATAAATCAAGAACTAAATCTCGAGGCCATAAAAATTGCTCAGAACAGCTCAGCAGAGTTATGTGCTGTAGGCTACAACAAAAACGACGACAGATCCAGAAAGGATAAATATCAGCAAGACCACAAGAAAGAAGACAGACTGCCCAGTAGCAATTACAACAAACAGTATGAAAATAAATTCAAAAACAGCTACAGAGGAAGGTCCAAATCTTCAGACAGATCCAATCCTAAGGACTACAGATCTAATTCCAAAAATAGATCCGACTATAAGTCCCCAGGAAGAGATAGGTCAAAAGATAGATCAGAGCAAAGATCAAGATCCTCTGATAGCAACAAAAGTTTCGTCTTCATACCAGTTGCTGGACAGCCAAACAACAATAAAAACGTCTCCTTCATGGTCCCAGCTGACTTCACCATCCCAGACAATTGGGTACAACAGTCATTAAAGAAGTCCAGAGATCCAACCCCAGGCAGGAATTACTCCAGGAGCCATTCAGGATCTCAGTCTGAGGCAGACAATGACAGCCCCAACAACACACAAGATGAATAGGGATCAGGGGAAGGCACTCAAGCACCTAGTGACCCTGACCCCAACCGGACCACGACCATCGAATTATCCAAGGACACTTCTCGAGATGCTGATGCACAAATGAATTCAGTAGACTCCCAATCATCCAGTTCGGATTATACCAACTTCTTGAATACCAATGAAACTTCAGACTCCAGTGATGACGAGGACGAGTACGAGGACCAGAGCCAAAGGACCTCAATCCTGAAACTGAGGATCAAATCTGAGCAGTATGGGCAGCAAGGTAAGGCCATTTACGTTGATACAGAATTAACCAAAGGTGCAGTCTCTGTAGACATGAGTTACCACTTGTATAGAGCTCTTGTTGACTCAGGCGCCTCACTTTCTTTTATTAGCCAAAAAATGGCTGACAAAATCGCGAACACACCAAATTTTAGACACGGTAGACGCGCGCGACTGACAGTTTTATTGGCTGATAAAACCCCCATCCAAGTAAATCACTCCATGACTGTAACTTTCCTCATTGGTGGCCATGAATTCAGATCCAGATTCCATGTGGTACCTGAACTGAACCATCCCCTAATTTTAGGAGTAAATTTCATGACCAAATACAAAGCCAAAATTTCCTTTGGACCAACTCCCCCATCGCCCAATTACATCAGGGCAAACAAAAATGTTGATATTCCACCAAACACTGAAGCCACTTTCAACGCGGTTGTGATAGGGAATAGCAACATTGTAGGAAAAACTGGATTGACTGAGAACTCAGGTTCTACCCTAACGGTACTTATTAAGCGCGCCATAGTTAAACCTAGATCAGACCTTAAGATAGTACCAGTAACGGTAGCTAACCCAAACGACTTCCCCATCAAGATAAAAAGACACATGAACCTCGGTGTATTTAAACTTTTCAATATCAAAAAGGCCATACCCATTGGTGCACTCAATGGCGCCCATTCACTCAACAGTGTAACAACAGAAAAGGACTTATTCCCAATCAATTGTGGAGAGGATCCTATGGACCAACTCCCCAAAGGGAACGAACCTTTGAAGTACAAAATCTGTGAAAAACTCTCTGAAATTCAAAGACAACAGATCAAAAACATTGTTGAGGCCAATAGGCAAGCCTTTGTCCTAAATGAAAGCGCCATAGGTCTCAATGTAGAAAATGAAGTCAAGCTGGAATTAAAGCCAGACTTCAAACCCTGCAACAGACCGTCGTATAGGATGTCCCCTCACAAAGAAATTTTTCAAAGGGAACTCCTGAAAAAAACATTTAGAACAGGGGATAATAGAAGAGTGTACCAAACCCTGTGAGTGGAACTCACCCGCCTTTTTAGTGCCAAAACCACAAGGTGACAGGTCAGTAGCCTCTGGTTGGAGAATTGTAGTTGATGGGTAAATGAGAATTTAAAAACTTTCTCTTACTCATTCCCCAGAGCTGACGACCTCATGCAGCAGATAGGCAGAACGGGCGCCAAGTATTTTTCCAAATTGGATGTCTACAGCGCCTACCACCAGATTCCCCTAGCAGAAGAATCTAGGCCACTTACCACTTTCTCCGCCAATGGCACGAGATACATGGCAAAAGTTCTCCCTATGGGACTCAAAACTTCAGGCCTATCCTTCATGAATGTAATGGAGCAACTTCTCATGAAATGCAAGTATAAAAATGCTGTAGCATATGTAGATGATGTAGCCATTTACAGCCCCACGTGGGAAAGGCACTTACAAGATCTGGACGAGGTTTTAAAACTTTTTATCAGAGGTAACATCAAACTGAAATCAGAGAAGTGCGAATTTGGAACTACCAAAATGGAATTTTTGGGTTTCAATGTAGACCAGCATGGCTTGTCACCATCCCCGGACAAAATAGGACCTGTCAAAACTTTCCCCCCACCCAGAAACATCCATGATCTTAGATGTTTCAATGGTATGGCGCAGTTTTACAAAAGGTTCATCAGAGGTTTCGCTCATGTCATGAAGCCCCTTTATGAGGCGACAAAAAGCACCTTTAAATGGACCACTGAGTGCCAGAGAGCCTTTGAGAAAATTAAAGCTGCTATCTGTACTGAAGCTGTGCTGAAATTCCCGGACTATAATAGACCTTTTGTCATTTTTACTGACTCGAGCAACTACAGCCTAGGAGCTGTAATCACTCAAGTAGACAACCATGGTCTCTATAGACCGATTGAATTTGCAGGGAGAGGCTTGACACCTCAAGAGTCTAGGTATGGGATAACTGACAAAGAACTGTTAGGAATAGTTTTTGCAGTCAAAAAGTTCCACCATTATGTGGATGGAACTCACTTCAAAGTATACTCGGACCACACCGCCCTGGTTTCCCTTTTCAACAAAAAGGAAAACATAACCAATGGAAGGTTAGCCAGGTGGGTCGACACAGTCATGTCCTACGACTTTGAAGTCAGATACCTGCAAGGCAGAGCCAACATTGTGGCAGACTTCCTTTCCAGAAGGAAATACCCGCCCAGCTCTGATGATCCAATTCCCATCAGGTCTCAAGGTAGAATAATACTCCCTCCTAAATCAGTCAGATTCTCCGACATTACCATGACCAAAGTCTTCAAATCGAACGACCCAATTCCCAAAAATCCAGTCCTCATGGGACCACCTAGGTCCATACTAAAAGGAGGACAGATTTGGGGTAGCACTTCCAAGAAGCCAAAGGGTGTGATTGCCAAGAAAGGTAGCTCTGAGAGAGAAAAACTCAGCTCCAATCAAACCGTGCCCGAGCTGTGCATTCTAACTCGATCTAAAGCCAAGTTACCAGACCCAGTCACACCCCCTCAGCCCAGCAAATCAACCAGAAGTAAACAGACCCGCCCCCCTAAGGTCAAGGACACCAAGACCAAATCAAGGGGCAGACCACTTCCAAAACAATAACCGAACTCACCACATCCAGCCACCATGGAGCAAGCATCCGGAGACCACAGGACCCAAGTGTCGGGACTGCCATGCAACAAGCCCAGGTAGGATCGGTCTTATGTGTCCATTAGTAGCGTCATCAATCGTTCTAGCATGACAATGATGGAATCTACCATCATGTTGCCCAGATACCCATTACATGCCAATGGTAGTGTGCGCCCAGAGTGCTTTGTAAAATGCAATAGTTGAATTTGCAGTCCTTTTTTCAAAACCATGTATGGCAGTCTGACTTTTCACAACCTTATTTATCAACCTCTTGACAAAACCCCCCACCAGCCCATTCATCTATCTTAGTCTAACAACGAACCTACCAAAATTTTTATTTTCTTATTATTCACAACAGCCTTAGAGCCCCAGAGATTAGACATGGAGCCAACTCAGGGTGGACCATCCACAGTCTTTTAGGCCCAAACGGCATCAAAAGTAAGGCCATGGATCTGTTCGAGATTAGAATAACTATTATGGAGCACAAAGACATGATCAAACGTATATCCAGCGACGACTTAGGCGTATACCTAAACAACAAAACAGTTCAAAAAGAGCTCACCCTACAAGACCCAATTGTATTGTCGGCCACCAAGGCCATGATATTCGATCTATGCAAAGATTTCCCCACAGTCCCATTGTGGGACAGATTCAGTGAGGAAACATCAAGCTATATAGCACTCCTATGTGCCAGGACTCTGATTACCACAGAGAAACCACAGAGCTACCAAGATATGAAACAGGTATCGGCAGATACAATGTCATTATCCAATCAACAAATCTTCAGACTCAGCTGGCAGCGTTTGAGATGGCTAGATACTCCCACTTATACAGTTAAATCTATCAACCCTGAATTGACCCATTCTACCCCCCCCCCTTTACACATTTACGACGTAAAAAATCAATTACTCCCCTTCAATTCATTTCCCCTTTCAATTCTCACGACCTTTTTACATGACTAAGATGGAGACATCCTGCTAGTTAAGGCATCAGCCTAGCAAACTGATAACCTTTTAAACAAACACGTCCAAAAGCGCCACATTCACACTACACTTAACCAAGAACACACCCAAACACGTATAGGACGACCACCGCCCAATCCACACAAACATACCTCACACAAAGCCAACCCCCCCCAACCCACCCTTAGAACACCCAACTCACCCCAGACAACAGTCCTATCTCAGTCTCTATGATCAATCTCTCACAAGCTTATCTAAATTTCTATTTTTAGGACAGCAGCCTCCTTGGCAGCACTCCTCCTAATTTTGTGCGCCCAGACCCACCAGTCAGGAGCACAGGATTTTGTAACCAATGAAGAAACCATCTTCAGGCCAAACTATGGTGTTTTATTCACTAAAATACCCCAGAAAATGATCTCAGGATATATGGATTACCCATTAGTTTTCACTTTAGACCTATCCTTCAACCAATCCTTGCAGCGACCGAACAAATTAACCTCCCTAATCAGCAAAAATGCCCCGAATTTTATCTTAGAAACCGCCCAAACTTTAGACCTAATTTTGGCAAATCTCTACCAAAAATCTCAAAAATCTTTAGCCCTATTAGTAAAATTTTTGGAACATCCCCAAACTAGGTCACCCAGAGGCGCCCCAGGACAAATCATAGGTGATATTTTAAGAGCATCAATTGGCTTGAGCACGCAACCTGAAGTAGACTTGTTGAATTTCCGAAATGTCCGACTTAGAAAAAACTCTAGCCACCAAAATGCACGTGGTAGAATTAGCCACACATTTTCTCTTGAACATTTCTGAATTTAATTATCAATCTTTGAGTATTTTCTCCAGCATGCAAAATGACACGGATGACGCCCTGGCTCTGCTCAGTTCCAACCTCCAACTGTTGACTAAGAATGTATCAAACATCTTATTCAACCTGGAACAACAAAGCAGACAGGACACCTATCATTCGATGTTATTTACCGCTGCTAACTCTCAAATTGAAGCGCTAATGAACCTGCAAAATGATTTAGACACCCTACTGGACTCACTAACAACTCTAATGGAAGGCGAGCTACCTCCAAAATTAATTCCACATAAAGTCATGGAAGATGGACTTAATAATCTATCAAGCTCTTTGTATGAATCCAACAATGGTATCAAAATTCTAAACGTACCCACCGGTTTCTACTACCAAAGGAGAGTGCATGTGCACTGGCAGAACCAAAACAAACTTTACATCACGGTGCCTATACCCATAGGACTGGGAGACAATATCTACTCCATATATAGAGCGGAGGCCTTCCCAGTCCCATTTGATACCACCAATGTAAACACTACTGGGTTTACACGAGTACAGCCATTGCCTAATTATATAGCCATGTCTGCGTCCCAGTCACACTACATTGAACTGGATCACTCTGACTTAGATCTCTGTGATGTAAATGTTTTCATAACATGCAACCTGCCCCTGCCCATGTTATCTCCTAGGCACCCCACCTGCAGCTTATCCTTATTTTTAGACCTACCTAACGCTGTACATAACACCTGCAATTTTCGGGTCCACATGACAGCACAAATTCCCAACATTGCTAAGCCCATCTCCCAGAGCTCCTATTTGCTCATCACTAGCTTTTCACCTTCAATAATGCAATGCTCAAACTCAGGCCAAATTGAGATCAAAAATGCAGCCTACACTATTATCTTAGTACCATGCCTCTGCTCACTTAAAAACAAAGGCATGATAATGATTAATTCAGACCTGTCCTGCGCCCAAAACTTTACTTTAGAACCTATCGCCAAAGTGCCCTTCAACTTGCCTCTATGGCAGCATTTTGGTAACCCGCCAAACAACATATCAGGAGTAACCATAGCAACCACCCCGACCCACCTAGACCTACCAAATTTTCAGCGCCTGAAGCGCCTTCACAACCAAAAATTCCTACCCCTATTCAAGGACATTTTAGACTTAAAGGGCGCTGCCACCAAAATTCATGATAAATCATCCATCCTGAGCACCAACTCACTCATACATCTAGGATATCACCTGGAGTTTTCCCCTTGGTTACACCTGTTGTCGCCAGCCATCGCCATCTTGTGCTGCCTGATCACGTGTTGCATACACATGTGCGTGGTATACTTAGCCCAATTAGTGACCATTCACAGTCGAGCAACGATGGCTGACGCAGCATCTTGGAATAAGCTTAAAGAGATGATCAAAAATACCAACCAAAATTGGCCCACGCGGACCACACCCCAGGAGATCACTACACCTGACTGGATTCAGATTCCAGGAAGGTATGATTCCATGATTGCCTTCCTAGGCATCATCCTCAGCTTGCTATTCATCAAGGCGGCGGGAAGACGCTGTCTTAGGCATTGGCCCTACGGCAGACAGGACCCCGCCCCCGGAACACCAAGATTCGTGCTGAAGATACACTCTGGAGGGCACACATATGCCTTTCCAGTGGGATTAATGGTGTATGGAAGGAACCTTTGGCCAGCATCCATCTTGGCACCCAAACTAGCACCACCCAGGTTAACTTTCCCCCTAGCCCGTCATCTTGATGCGCATTGGAAGTCGGACGTCGGAATGATCATTGGTGGAAGACTGAGGACGGTGAGGCTGGAGAGATACCCCAGTTGCCCTTTGCTCTGGCGGATCCCCCTCACAATCATCCTCAGATCGAGACCCCACACGGTCACCCTGGCCATTGTACAGGAAAACCAGCCCGACTTCCAACTCACACCAAGTGAATATGAACTATCAGCCAGCTACAAACCAGTGCCACCTCTGACACGGAGAAAAGACCTAAGCAGGCGGGAAGCCCCTAAAGCCTCCACCAGTGGGACAACTCCGGCAGAGATGGCCCTGCTACAACTCAGGGAAACCCAACCACCCAAGGACCTATACCTATTTGACCCTACACTGGCTGAGAGGGCCATTAACACCATAGATGGTAGGTTTTTCTTTAAAACTTTAAACCATTAGTTTCGGCTGATGTGGGGATCGTTGGGTACGCTCAGCGTCCTCATCGACCTCCACCGGCCACCCCCCGAGGTTCCTCCCATAATGGACTGTCCCCAGCGCCCACAGGCCCGGTGACAACACTGGACGGTACCACCACCCTTATGTGGGGATGGCAGGTGCTGAACAGCGCTACATAGCAGACCGGATAGCCCTGAGACGCTGATGTGGGGATCCCCCTCCTATCCGGCGAGATCCCCCCGAGACCCCCCAAGGACCCCCCCATAGGGCCCCATCCCAACCATACATAACCATACCCACATATCGCAATATCCCGCCATTGCTTCACTTTGCACATCACTGGATCTTATCAATGACGACGCAAGGCCGTTCCACAAACCACAAACGCAGTCATAACGTCTGCACAAAATTTTCGCGCCAGTCGCGACCCTGCGTCGCCATTTTTAAAGAGCTTCGTGATATGCAAATGTCCATTAGTTTCGGTCACATGATCGTCGTGACTCGATACATAGACTGAAAACAACAACATCAACACGTGCAAACAACCTAGCTTCATGATAAAAGGGATTACTCACGTCTTTTCCTAAAAGCCTTTCACTGCCGGCACCTGAGGCGCCAGCAGTAGGTAGGTGACCTGATGTATCCTACAAAACAAATCCAAAATTGAAATTACCAAAAAGCCCGTAACAAATTTCCGATTCAAAATTTTCCAAAACAAATTCACACAACCACCAATTCAAAATTACTTACGTCCCGTCCTCGTTGATGAACACTGTGATCAACAGGGCGCGACCGTCCGGGAAATGGAGAACGCCTTGGACGATCTCCATCTTGCGTAACTACTGATAAGATAGCCGGCACCCATATCTTATATAGGGCCAAGGCTATAGGCATCAAAACTCAAAATTTATTTCAAATCCGGCATGGTGAAGCAACAGCTCGGTACCGCCACCCAGTGTGATACAAATTAACCAACTAAGCTTGCTTAGTTACACTTACCGCGTTCTATTCTTGCAATCATATTGAGCTCTGTCAAGTTAATATTATGTGTCAAACAGCTGAAATTCATAGCACCTATTGGTTATCCTGTATTGACAAGGCCACCAGCTGACCCAAGCAGGATTTCACACCTCTGTTAATGGTTTGTTTTCACGGCTCTCTTCCCTACACACCCCTCCTCTGGAGACCTGGCAGCCCTACCATCCGTCGGCCCTCCAGCCCTGGAGAAAGACGAGCCGGGGCTATCATCGTCCAGGAAGGCGACAGGAAGAAGAAGCAGCACGGAAGAGGTCAAGCCAAATCCAACCCCACCAGCCGCGGACCCCGAGCCCCAGCAGCAACTTCCACCAGCCAGTGGAGGGAGCCAGCTAGGAAGCCCCATCTAACACCCAGGGGAACCTATGTGTCGGCAGCTTGTAGGCCTGGGACACCCATGCCCCCAACCTACAGGCACAACAATAATTACTGCCGCCACATCAATGGGCAGGTATCCGCTGCCAAACTCTGTATACCGTGTTACCATCAGCCAAATGGGTTCCTGTGCCCCTGCGCTTATGACAATAAACCTAAGCCAGGCGGCAACAGGCAACAGTCCCCACCCAGAACCATGTGGAAGCCCATGCCAGCTCGACCTAGCCCCACCACAGAGACAGACACAACCTCAGAGGATGGATCAGATGTAGCCACTGCTGTTGACTTAGCACCAGTATATCTAGACTTTTCAGACATTACCATCTCAAAATTCAGACCCATCAGATCCAGGAACCATCGTAAAGCTGAGGGCAGGTTTAAGAACTTCAACATTAAAGAACACCAAAACCTACCTCCAAATAGCATACACCCTAATCGACATTTCAGAACACACAAATAGACATTTCACAGAATCAATTCTTGTACTACCCAACCATTGAGATACGATTGTAAACAACCACCATGCCTATACGTATCATTTGTTTTCTGTGAATGTAAAAATTTTCTTTTTCTATCAAGGATGTCAAATCCTTTTCACTGGATTCTTCAAAAAGCCTGTCTTGTTTAGGCCAAATGTATATATTAGCTTAAGATTTCTCTCCTTTGATGAACATTATGAGACTAAAAACCAAAATGGCCTCCCGGTTTAACTCTAGGCGCTATAAAGTTCATCACCTTCACCATTGTTTTTCAAGCTCAACCATGAAATGTATTTATGAGTTTTAGTCATAGTAGCAATCCATAGCAATAAGTTTTTATTTACCCCATTCATATATATTTGATGAATATTTTGCGTCCCTGTTATACACTACTCCACCTTAATTTTCACCTCATAACTAACTTTGCAAGATAAACTTGGTAGTGTGGAGCCAAAAATTCATCACCCTTGTGCTGATCTTTGACCCCACAGTACCAAGAATTACCGACCCCAGTTAATTTTCACATGGACAAGTTCTGGCATATCAATGCGCCAAACAGAGCTTGCCACCAGACCAAGAAAATTCCCATCTTTCCAAAATAACAGGCATACGCACACATTATAAGCATATAACATATAACCTTTATAACCTGTAAATAGATTAAGTCACTTGACCCACACGAACCGTATTCTTGTAAACCTCAGAAAGAAGCGTTTTTTTATTATACCGCATGTTATGTAAACTCGTCAGATTTTCACAAAAACCTTGTATATGTACCATAATACCCATAATTGTCAATGGACTTGGCAAAGCCTTATTTTTTTTCTGCCTATTTTTCTCCCTTTACACTCGTGCAGAGATGAGTAGGAATGTGGGGATTTGTCAATGGACCATTCTGAGTATAATAATTATTTTTCATATTTACTAAATTCTTCGCCATATAAAACCTGAGCTCTGCCCATGATCTACACTCAATAACATCCTGCATTCCCCAACAGGAACCAGGATCCATTACTCATCACAAACACACTTCCTCGATGACACTCTGTGACATAAGGTACAAGGATGTAATAACATTCCAACCTTATCTACGCATACACAGTGTAACTGGAGGAAGTGCGATCCACCTGTGGTGCCATATTTGGAATGAGAGAATATTTCACAATCTCCTCTCAATCCTCATCAACATGACTAACTCACAGGTGGCAATCTCTCCCTATGACACGTGTCCCTATTTCATTGAGCCACGTGTATAGAATATTTCACAACACTGTGAGCTGCTCAAGTCTTTCATATAAAAGGCAGCTTGAGCAGCTCCCAGTCATCTCTCCCAACTTACACCTTACACCTATACCTAGAACCTACGACAGGTTGAGCTATAGGATCAGAGGCAGAGCTTAGATCTTGGCGAGTGTTATCATTGTCACCACCTTTATGAAGCACTCATGTCAGCTATGCAATAAAAGGATCAACTGAACTTCCCTGGATTCCATGTACATTCACTTCACCACATGTAACCGTCCGTTGACAATTTCTTGAAAGTAATCCATGAATGTAATCCATTTCTTGAGTCTACTTTTTTCCCCTGGATATTTCTGTTTGACAATTTCTTTTCAAATTTCTAATTTTCTTTTTTTTTTCAACTAGACTCAAATTTTCACCAGGGGTCAACTCTTCATCAAGCTTTCATATTTTCCTGAAAGTAATCCATGAATGTAATCCATGAATGTAATCCCTGAATGTAATCCATTTCTTGAAAGTAATCCATGAATGTAATCCATTTCTTGAAAGTAATCCATGAATGTAATCCAATTCTTGAGTCTACTTTTATACGATGTATATTTCTCTTTGACAATTTCTTAAGAATTCGTTTTTTTTTTTCAACTAGACTCAAATTTTCATCAGGGGTCAACTCTGCATCAAGCTTTCATATTTATTGAAAGTAATCCATGAATGTAATCCATGAATGTAATCCATGAATGTAATCCATGAATGTAATCCATTTCTTGAAAGTAATCCATGAATGTAATCCATTTCTTGAGTCTACTTTTTTTCCCTGGATATTTCTGTATGGCAATTTCTTTTCAAATTTCTAATTTTCTTTTTTTTTCAACTAGACTCAAATTTTCACCAGGGGTCAACTCTTCATCAAGCTTTCATATTTTCTTGAAAGTAATCCATGAATGTAATCCATGAATGTAATCCATGAATGTAATCCATTAATGTAATCCATTTCTTGAAAGTAATCCATGAATGTAATCCATTTCTTGAGTCTACTTTTTTTCCCCTGGATATTTCTGTTTGACAATTTCTTTTCAAATTTCTAATTTTCTTTTTTTTTCAACTAGACTCAAATTTTCATCAGGGGTCAACTCTGCATCAAGCTTTCATATTTATTGAAAGTAATCCCTGAATGTAATCCATGAATGTAATCCATGAATGTAATCCATGAATGTAATCCATTTCTTGAAAGTAATCCATGAATGTAACCCATTTCTTGAGTCTACTTTTTTTCCCTGGATATTTCTGTATGACAATTTCTTTTCAAATTTCTAATTTTCTTTTTTTTTCAACTAGACTCAAATTTTCACCAGGGGTCAACTCTTCATCAAGCTTTCATATTTTCTTGAAAGTAATCCATGAATGTAATCCATGAATGTAATCCATGAATGTAATCCATTTCTTGAATGTAATCCATGAATGTAAACCATTTCTTGAAAGTAATCCATGAATGTAATCCATTTCTTGAAAGTAATCCATGAATGTAATCCATTTCTTGAGTCTACTTTTTTTCCCTGGATATTTCTGTTTGACAATTTCTTTTCAAATTTCTAATTTTCTTTTTTTTTTTTCAACTAGACTAAAATTTTCACCAGGGGTCAACTCTTCATCAAGCTTTCATATTTTCTTGAAAGTAATCCATGAATGTAATCCATGAATGTAATCCATTTCTTGAAAGTAATCCATGAATGTAATCCATTTTTTGAGTCTAGTTTTTTTCCCTGGATATTTCTGTTTGACAATTTCTTTTCAAATTTCTAATTTTCTTCTTTTTTTTCAACTAGACTCAAATTTTTATCAGGGGTCAACTCTGCATCAATCTTTCATATTTTCTTGAAAGTAATCCATGAATGTAATCCATGAATGTAATCCATGAATGTAATCCATTTCTTGAAAGTAATCCATGAATGTAATCCATTTCTTGAGTCTACTTTTTTTCCCTGGATATTTCTGTTTGACAATTTCTTTTCAAATTTCTAATTTTCTTTTTTTTTCAACTAGACTCAAATTTTCACCAGGGGTCAACTCTTCATCAAGCTTTCATATTTTCCTGAAAGTAATCCATGAATGTGTCAACGGACGGTTACATGTGGTGAAGTGAATGTACACGGAATCCAGGGAAGTTCAGTTGATCCTTTTATTGCATAGCTGACATGAGTGCTTCATAAAGGTGGTAACAATGATAACACTCGCCAAGATCTAAGCTCTGACTCTGATCCTATAGCTCAACCTGTCGTAGGTTCTAGGTATAGGTGTAAGGTGTAAGTTGGGAGAGATGACTGGGAGCTGCTCAAGCTGCCTTTTATATGAAAGACTTGAGCAGCTCACAGTGTTGTGAAATATTCTATACACGTGGCTCAATGAAATAGGGACATGTGTCATAGGGAGAGATTGCCATCTGTGAGTTAGTCATGTTGATGAGGATTGAGAGGAGATTGTGAAATATTCTCTCATTCCAAATATGGCACCACAGGTGGATCGCACTTCCTCCAGTTACACTGTGTATGCGTAGATAAGGTTGGAATGTTATTACATCCTTGTACCTTATGTCACAGAGTGTCATCGAGGAAGTGTGTTTGTGATGAGTAATGGATCCTGGTTCCTGTTGGGGAATGCAGGATGTTATTGAGTGTAGATCATGGGCAGAGCTCAGGTTTTATATGGCGAAGAATTTAGTAAATATGAAAAATAATTATAATACTCAGAATGGTCCATTGACAAATCCCCACATTCCTACTCGTCTCTGCACGAGTGTAAAGGGAGAAAAATAGGCAGAAAAAAATAAGGCTTTGCCAAGTCCATTGACAATTATGGGTATTATGGTACATATACAAGGTTTTTGTGAAAATCTGACTAGTTTACATAACATGCGGTATAATAAAAAAACGCTTCTTTCTGGGTTTACAAGAATACGGTTCGTGTGAGTCAAGTGACTTAATCTATTTACAGGTTATAAAGGTTATATGTTATATGCTTATAATGTGTGCGTATGCCTGTTATTTTGGAAAGATGGGAATTTTCTTGGTCTGGTGGCAAGCTCTGTTTGGCGCATTGATATGCCAGAACTTGTCCATGTGAAAATTAACTGGGGTCGGTAATTCTTGGTACTGTGGGGTCAAAGATCAGCACAAGGGTGATGAATTTTTGGCTCCACACTACCAAGTTTATCTTGCAAAGTTAGTTATGAGGTGAAAATTAAGGTGGAGTAGTGTATAACAGGGACGCAAAATATTCATCAAATATATATGAATGGGGTAAATAAAAATTATTGCTATGGATTGCTACTATGACTAAAACTCATAAATACATTTCATGGTTGAGCTTGAAAAACAATGGTGAAGGTGATGAACTTTATAGCGCCTAGAGTTAAACCGGGAGGCCATTTTGGTTTTTAGTCTCATAATGTTCATCAAAGGAGAGAAATCTTAAGCTAATATATACATTTGGCCTAAACAAGACAGGCTTTTTGAAGAATCCAGTGAAAAGGATTTGACATACTTGATAGAAAAAGAAAATTTTTACATTCACAGAAAACAAATGATACGTATAGGCATGGTGGTTGTTTACAATCGTATCTCAATGGTTGGGTAGTACAAGAATTGATTCTGTGAAATGTCTATTTGTGTGTTCTGAAATGTCGATTAGGGTGTATGCTATTTGGAGGTAGGTTTTGGTGTTCTTTAATGTTGAAGTTCTTAAACCTGCCCTCAGCTTTACGATGGTTCCTGGATCTGATGGGTCTGAATTTTGAGATGGTAATGTCTGAAAAGTCTAGATATACTGGTGCTAAGTCAACAGCAGTGGCTACATCTGATCCGTCCTCTGAGGTTGTGTCTGTCTCTGTGGTGGGGCTAGGTCGAGCTGGCATGGGCTTCCACATGGTTCTGGGTGGGGACTGTTGCCTGTTGCCGCCTGGCTTAGGTTTATTGTCATAAGCGCAGGGGCACAGGAACCCATTTGGCTGATGGTAACACGGTATACAGAGTTTGGCAGCGGATACCTGCCCATTGATGTGGCGGCAGTAATTATTGTTGTGCCTGTAGGTTGGGGGCATGGGTGTCCCAGGCCTACAAGCTGCCGACACATAGGTTCCCCTGGGTGTTAGATGGGGCTTCCTAGCTGGCTCCCTCCACTGGCTGGTGGAAGTTGCTGCTGGGGCTCGGGGTCCGCGGCTGGTGGGGTTGGATTTGGCTTGACCTCTTCCGTGCTGCTTCTTCTTCCTGTCGCCTTCCTGGACGATGATAGCCCCGGCTCGTCTTTCTCCAGGGCTGGAGGGCCAACGGATGGTAGGGCTGCCAGGTCTCCAGAGGAGGGGTGTGTAGGGAAGAGAGCCGTGAAAACAAACCATTAACAGAGGTGTGAAATCCTGCTTGGGTCAGCTGGTGGCCTTGTCAATACAGGATAACCAATAGGTGCTATGAATTTCAGCTGTTTGACACATAATATTAACTTGACAGAGCTCAATATGATTGCAAGAATAGAACGCGGTAAGTGTAACTAAGCAAGCTTAGTTGGTTAATTTGTATCACACTGGGTGGCGGTACCGAGCTGTTGCTTCATGGTGCTGAACCTGATTATTCAGATAAAAATCCTGAAAAATATTTCGAATAGTGGCCTAAAGTTTTATGAAGGTGGTTGAAAAAGGTCTTGGAAAATTTCGAGTTGTGGCATTCTGTTATACGGTATGTTAACTGAATTTGAGGGTGGGGGTCGCGGATTTGAAATAAATTTTGAGTTTTGATGCCTATAGCCTTGGCCCTATATAAGATATGGGTGCCGGCTATCTTATCAGTAGTTACGCAAGATGGAGATCGTCCAAGGCGTTCTCCATTTCCCGGACGGTCGCGCCCTGTTGATCACAGTGTTCATCAACGAGGACGGGACGTAGGTAATTTTGAATTGGTGGTTGTGTGAATTTGTTTTGGAAAATTTTGAATCGGAAATTTGTTACGGGCTTTTTGGTAATTTCAATTTTGGATTTGTTTTGTAGGATACATCAGGTCACCTACCTACTGCTGGCGCCTCAGGTGCCGGCAGTGAACGGCTTTTAGGAAAAGACGTGAGTAATCCCTTTTATCATGAAGCTAGGTTGTTTGCACGTGTTGATGTTGTTGTTTTCAGTCTATGTATCGAGTCACGACGATCATGTGCATATCACGAAGCTCTTTAAAAATGGCGACGCCGGGTCGCGACTGGCGCGAAAATTTTGTGCAGACGTTATGACTGCGTTTGTGGTTTGTGGAACGGCCTTGCGTCGTCATTGATAAGATCCAGTGATGTGCAAAGTGAAGCAATGGCGGGATATTGCGATATGTGGGTATGGTTATGTATGGTTGGGATGGGGCCCTATGGGGGGGTCCTTGGGGGGTCTCGGGGGGATCTCGCCGGATAGGAGGGGGATCCCCACATCAGCGTCTCAGGGCTATCCGGTTTGCTATGTAGCGCTGTTCAGCACCTGCCATCCCCACATAAGGGTGGTGGTACCGTCCAGTGTTGTCACCGGGCCTGTGGGCGCTGGGGACAGTCCATTATGGGAGGAACCTCGGGGGGTGGCCGGTGGAGGTCGATGAGGACGCTGAGCGTACCCACTGGTACCCAACGATCCCCACATCAGCTGAAACTAATGGTTTAAAGTTTTAAAGAAAAACCTACCATCTATGGTGTTAATGGCCCTCTCAGCCAGTGTAGGGTCGAATAGGTATAGGTCCTTGGGTGGTTGGGTTTCCCTGAGTTGTAGCAGGGCCATCTCTGCCGGAGTTGTCCCACTGGTAGAGGCTTTAGGGGCTTCCCGCCTGCTTAGGTCTTTTCTCCGTGTCAGAGGTGGCACTGGTTTGTAGCTGGCTGATAGTTCATATTCACTTGGTGTGAGTTGGAAGGCGGGCTGGTTTTCCTGTACAATGGCCAGGGTGACCGTGTGGGGTCTCGATCTGAGGATGATTGTGAGGGGGATCCGCCAGAGCAAAGGGCAACTGGGGTATCTCTCCAGCCTCACCGTCCTCAGTCTTCCACCAATGATCATTCTGACGTCCGACTTCCAATGCGCATCAAGATGACGGGCTAGGGGGAAAGTTAACTTGGGTGGTGCTAGTTTGGGTGCCAAGATGGATGCTGGCCAAAGGTTCCTTCCATACACCATTAATCCCACTGGAAAGGCATATGTGTGCCCTCCAGAGTGTATCTTCAGCACGAATCTTGGTGTTCCGGGGGCGGGGTCCTGTCTGCCGTAGGGCCAATGCCTAAGACAGCGTCTTCCCGCCGCCTTGATGAATAGCAAGCTGAGGATGATGCCTAGGAAGGCAATCATGGAATCATACCTTCCTGGCATCTGAATCCAGTCAGGTGTAGTGATCTCCTGGGGTGTGGTCCGCGTGGGCCAATTTTGGTTGGTATTTTTGATCATCTCTTTAAGCTTATTCCAAGATGCTGCGTCAGCCATCGTTGCTCGACTGTGAATGGTCACTAATTGGGCTAAGTATACCACGCGCATGTGTATGCGACACGTGATCAGGCAGCACAAGATGGCGATGGCTGGCGACAACAGGTGTAACCAAGGGGAAAACTCCAGGTGATATCCTAGATGTATGAGTGAGTTGGTGCTCAGGATGGATGATTTATCATGAATTTTGGTGGCAGCGCCCTTTAAGTCTAAAATGTCCTTGAATAGGGGTAGGAATTTTTGGTTGTGAAGGCGCTTCAGGCGCTGAAAATTTGGTAGGTCTAGGTGGGTCGGGGTGGTTGCTATGGTTACTCCTGATATGTTGTTTGGCGGGTTACCAAAATGCTGCCATAGAGGCAAGTTGAAGGGCACTTTGGCGATAGGTTCTAAAGTAAAGTTTTGGGCGCAGGACAGGTCTGAATTAATCATTATCATGCCTTTGTTTTTAAGTGAGCAGAGGCATGGTACTGAGATAATAGAGTAGGCTGCATTTTTGATCTCAATTTGGCCTGAGTTTGAGCATTGCATTATTGAAGGTGAAAAGCTAGTGATGAGCAAATAGGAGCTCTGGGAGATGGGCTTAGCAATGTTGGGAATTTGTGCTGTCATGTGGACCCGAAAATTGCAGGTGTTATGTACAGCGTTAGGTAGGTCTAAAAATAAGGATAAGCTGCAGGTGGGGTGCCTAGGAGATAACATGGGCAGGGGCAGGTTGCATGTTATGAAAACATTTACATCACAGAGATCTAAGTCAGAGTGATCCAGTTCAATGTAGTGTGACTGGGACGCAGACATGGCTATATAATTAGGCAATGGCTGTACTCGTGTAAACCCAGTAGTGTTTACATTGGTGGTATCAAATGGGACTGGGAAGGCCTCCGCTCTATATATGGAGTAGATATTGTCTCCCAGTCCTATGGGTATAGGCACCGTGATGTAAAGTTTGTTTTGGTTCTGCCAGTGCACATGCACTCTCCTTTGGTAGTAGAAACCGGTGGGTACGTTTAGAATTTTGATACCATTGTTGGATTCATACAAAGAGCTTGATAGATTATTAAGTCCATCTTCCATGACTTTATGTGGAATTAATTTTGGAGGTAGCTCGCCTTCCATTAGAGTTGTTAGTGAGTCTAGTAGGGTGTCTAAATCATTTTGCAGGTTCATTAGCGCTTCAATTTGAGAGTTAGCAGCGGTAAATAACATCGAATGATAGGTGTCCTGTCTGCTTTGTTGTTCCAGGTTGAATAAGATGTTTGATACATTCTTAGTCAACAGTTGGAGGTTGGAGCTGAGCAGAGCCAGGGCGTCATCCGTGTCATTTTGCATGCTGGAGAAAATACTCAAAGATTGATAATTAAATTCAGAAATGTTCAAGAGAAAATGTGTGGCTAATTCTACCACGTGCATTTTGGTGGCTAGAGTTTTTTCTAAGTCGGACATTTCGGAAATTCAACAAGTCTACTTCAGGTTGCGTGCTCAAGCCAATTGATGCTCCTAAAATATCACCTATGATTTGTCCTGGGGCGCCTCTGGGTGACCTAGTTTGGGGATGTTCCAAAAATTTTATTAATAGGGCTAAAGATTTTTGAGATTTTTGGTAGAGATTTGCCAAAATTAGGTCTAAAGTTTGGGCTGTTTCTAAGATAAAATTCGGGGCATTTTTGCTGATTAGGGAGGTTAATTTGTTCGGTCGCTGCAAGGATTGGTTGAAGGATAGGTCTAAAGTGAAAACTAATGGGTAATCCATATATCCTGAGATCATTTTCTGGGGTATTTTAGTGAATAAAACACCATAGTTTGGCCTGAAGATGGTTTCTTCATTGGTTACAAAATCCTGTGCTCCTGACTGGTGGGTCTGGGCGCACAAAATTAGGAGGAGTGCTGCCAAGGAGGCTGCTGTCCTAAAAATAGAAATTTAGATAAGCTTGTGAGAGATTGATCATAGAGACTGAGATAGGACTGTTGTCTGGGGTGAGTTGGGTGTTCTAAGGGTGGGTTGGGGGGGGTTGGCTTTGTGTGAGGTATGTTTGTGTGGATTGGGCGGTGGTCGTCCTATACGTGTTTGGGTGTGTTCTTGGTTAAGTGTAGTGTGAATGTGGCGCTTTTGGACGTGTTTGTTTAAAAGGTTATCAGTTTGCTAGGCTGATGCCTTAACTAGCAGGATGTCTCCATCTTAGTCATGTAAAAAGGTCGTGAGAATTGAAAGGGGAAATGAATTGAAGGGGAGTAATTGATTTTTTACGTCGTAAATGTGTAAAGGGGGGGGGGGGTAGAATGGGTCAATTCAGGGTTGACAGATTTAACTGTATAAGTGGGAGTATCTAGCCATCTCAAACGCTGCCAGCTGAGTCTGAAGATTTGTTGATTGGATAATGACATTGTATCTGCCGATACCTGTTTCATATCTTGGTAGCTCTTTAAGTGGTTTCTCTGTGGTAATCAGAGTCCTGGCACATAGGAGTGCTATATAGCTTGATGTTTCCTCACTGAATCTGTCCCACAATGGGACTGTGGGGAAATCTTTGCATAGATCGAATATCATGGCCTTGGTGGCCGACAATACAATTGGGTATTGTGGGGTGAGCTCTTTTTGAACTGTTTTGTTGTTTAGGTATACGCCTAAGTCGTCACTGGATATACGTTTGATCATGTCTTTGTGCTCCATAATAGTTATTCTGATCTCGAACAGATCCATGGCCTTACTTTTGATGCCGTTTGGGCCTAAAAGACTGTGGATGGTCCACCCTGAGTTGGCTCCATGTCTAATCTCTGGGGCTCTAAGGCTGTTGTGAATAATAAGAAAAAAAAAATTTTGGTAGGTTCGTTGTTAGACTAAGATAGATGAATGGGCTGGTGGGGGGTTTTGTCAAGAGGTTGATAAATAAGGTTGTGAAAAGTCAGACTGCCATACATGGTTTTGAAAAAAGGACTGCAAATTCAACTATTGCATTTTACAAAGCACTCTGGGCGCACACTACCATTGGCATGTAATGAGTATCTGGGCAACATGATGGTAGATTCCATCATTGTCATGCTAGAACGATTGATGACGCTACTAATGGACACATAAGACCGATCCTACCTGGGCTTGTTGCATTGCAGTCCCGACACTTGGGTCCTGTGGTCTCCGGATGCTTGCTCCATGGTGGCTGGATGTGGTGAGTTTGGTTATTGTTTTGGAAGTGGATAAGATGGGGGTGGTGTGAGGCTTATAAGCATTTCATGAGGTTGGCTAATTCCTCATTACATGCCTCCCGATGAGGTATGTCTCACCCATATATGGCACGGGGCCTAGCTATTGGTTGGTTTGCATACACTTGTACTTTGTGATATGCAAATTTGATGGGCCTCCTAGGGGGGCGCGGATGATCATTGGGTGATCTGAATATTGTAGTTATAATGAGGGGGTTGATGGTTGTGGTGCTGAGATTAGTCAGCTTGTGGGGGTGCACTTGTTCCTGTTATGATAACACAGCAGGGAACTGTGCTGAATTATTTGATTAAGTGTCTCACCAAACATTCCAGTACCGATGGTAAACAGGGGCATAAACACGGATCAGGATGTCTAGGTGCTGCTCTCCTACAATAGGTGGTCATTTGGTAATACTTTAAGGTATAGATGAGCCCTGAGCTTGTAACAAACCGGCGCATGCGTGTTTCTAAAATTAGGATTCACGAACCAAGAATACGCTGTGACCTTGGGTAATTTATGTGGCGTGCCAACCTTAATCAATCATTATATGACTGTCTGAGTCTCAAATCCTAGATAAAATTCTTGACAATGTCCCATCAGTAGAAGTAAGCCAGAAGGCTTTTGGGGTATTGTGTAGAAATTGTGACGTTGAAGGTAGTTGGTATGCGGTTTGGATAATAAGATGAAATAAAAAAAAATTGTGGGGGGAAAAACATCACTGCATGAAATAACACGTGGCCAAAATTGCCACCGGTTTGGGTGAAGGTAGGGGGGTATGTATAAATGTGGGGGGGGGGGGGTTGTGGTGGGTGTTGTGGGGTGAAAAAGGAGGAAAAAAAAAAAAATTGTGTGTTTTCTGAGAATCTATTTCTTTTTCGTGGACTTTTTCTTTGTTTTCTTCTTTGGGGAAGGGGCAAAGGTGACAAGTCCTTTCTTTGCAGGTCGTCCTCTTTTCTTTTTGACTGCGGGGGATTCTGGTTCACCAATATGGGTGGAATCCAGATCAGGGTCATACAAGGTGTTGATTGGCCCAGACTGCAGTCTTTTGATCACAGCCTTGGCGCTAGCCTTGGTGATTGGTCTCCTTAATCTGGATACATGTATTGATTTCTTTAATACTTTACCGTCTTGGAGCCTTTTTAATTTTGCAGTTACTGGTGAAGTCATTTTCATTATGATGTATGGTCCACTATAGGTGGGCTGCAGCTTTTTGCTCGTTTGTTTTACCAACAGGTTAGGTATGTGTAAGTACACAAGCTGGCCTGTGTTGTAGGTGCATGGGGAAGCAGTGGCGTCAAATCTGGCTTTCATCTTTTTATGGTGTTTGACCATGCTCTCAGCTGCCTTAAGTTGGATGTCATCTCTTAAGCTGAGTAAGGCGGTGACCAATTTTTCCTTGTCTTTGATCTCTTCAGTTTGTTTGACCAATGACAGGGAGGACTCAGTTGGGAGATGTGTTTGCTTTCCAAACACCAAAAGATTGGGTGAGTATCCTAACACGCTGCATACAGTGTTGTTTATGCTGAATGCTATAGCCTGTAGGAAGGTCGACCAATGTTTCTGTGATTTGGAGACAAAGGCTCTGAGTGAAGATTCTATTGTTTGATGTTGACGCTAGCATAGACCTTGTGATTTTGACCAATGTGCACTCCCTGTCACATGTTTGATGCCGAATTTATCACAAAAAGATGTGAAATATTTGGACACATACTGTTTTGTGTTATCTGTGTTCAGGACTGTTGGGGTTCCAAAAACACAGATAACCCTTTGGAAAAATCCTAGCGCTACTTCGGCGCTGGTGTTGTCCTTTGTGGGCCAAACAGTGATGTGCCTGGTAGCATGATCTGTGACAACATGGATAAATGAGGATCCATCCACAGCAGGTGTGAAAGGACTGATGGTGTCCATGGTGAGGTGAGTGTAGGCTGTTAAAACAGGGTCTCTCAGGGTCATTGGGGTTCTCAAGTGTTTTGGTCTTTTCTTTGTTGTGAGACATGTGTGGCAAGTGCCACAGTAGTCAAAAACATGTTTGAACATGGAACGCCAATAATACCTGGATCTGATTGCTGTATATGTTTTAGTGGGACCAAGGTGTCCTCCTAATGGTGAGCAGTGTGTGGCCTCAATTAGTGATTCTGCCCATTTTTCTGGCATCACTATTTGTAGTGTAGGCTCCAAACTGTCTCCATAGGTTGATTTGGTGATCCTGAATAAAACTTCGTCTAAAATCATGAACTGGTCATGGTTTAGCAGTATCTGTTTACTAAGGCTTGGGTCCTCTGGTAATTCACCCTTATTGATGTATGACAGCATGGAGTTTGAGAAAACATCCTCCTGCTGTGCCTGTATCAGTGTCTCCCTGGATGGTGTTAGGGAGTGGTGTTTGCATAGCTGGCTTATCGCTCGTTCAGCCATGGGTAGCACTTTGTGTGATAACTTAGCCCTTCTGGTATTAGCTAATTTCACTGATACTCTGGGTGACCTAGATTTAGGTGGTCTGCCCCTTGATTTGGTCTTGGTGGGGGCGGGTGTGTTTACTTCTGGTTGATTTGCTGGGCTGAGGGGGTGTGACTGGGTCTGGTAACTTGGCTTTAGATCGAGTTAGAATGCATAGCTCGGGCACGGTTTGATTGGAGCTGAGTTTTTCTCTCTCAGAGCTACCTTTCTTGGCAATCACACCCTTTGGCTTCTTGGAAGTGCTACCCCAAATCTGTCCTCCTTTTAGTATGGACCTAGGTGGTCCCATGAGGACTGGATTTTTGGGATTTGGGTCGTTCGATTTGAAGACTTTGGTCATGGTAATGTCGGAGAATCTGACTGATTTAGGAGGGAGTATTATTCTACCTTGAGACCTGATGGGAATTGGATCATCAGAGCTGGGCGGGTATTTCCTTCTGGAAAGGAAGTCTGCCACAATGTTGGCTCTGCCTTGCAGGTATCTGACTTCAAAGTCGTAGGACATGACTGTGTCGACCCACCTGGCTAACCTTCCATTGGTTATGTTTTCCTTTTTGTTGAAAAGGGAAACCAGGGCGGTGTGGTCCGAGTATACTTTGAAGTGAGTTCCATCCACATAATGGTGGAACTTTTTGACTGCAAAAACTATTCCTAACAGTTCTTTGTCAGTTATCCCATACCTAGACTCTTGAGGTGTCAAGCCTCTCCCTGCAAATTCAATCGGTCTATAGAAACCATGGTCGTCTACTTGAGTGATTACAGCTCCTAGTCTGTAGTTGCTCGAGTCAGTAAAAATGACAAAAGGTCTATTATAGTCCGGGAATTTCAGCACAGCTTCAGTACAGATAGCAGCTTTAATTTTCTCAAAGGCTCTCTGGCACTCAGTGGTCCATTTAAAGGTGCTTTTTGTCGCCTCATAAAGGGGCTTCATGACATGAGCGAAACCTCTGATGAACCTTTTGTAAAACTGTGCCATACCATTGAAACATCTAAGATCATGGATGTTTCTGGGTGGGGGGAAAGTTTTGACAGGTCCTATTTTGTCCGGGGATGGTGACAAGCCATGCTGGTCTACATTGAAACCCAAAAATTCCATTTTGGTAGTTCCAAATTCACACTTCTCTGATTTCAGTTTGATGTTACCTCTGATAAAAAGTTTTAAAACCTCGTCCAGATCTTGTAAGTGCCTTTCCCACGTGGGGCTGTAAATGGCTACATCATCTACATATGCTACAGCATTTTTATACTTGCATTTCATGAGAAGTTGCTCCATTACATTCATGAAGGATAGGCCTGAAGTTTTGAGTCCCATAGGGAGAACTTTTGCCATGTATCTCGTGCCATTGGCGGAGAAAGTGGTAAGTGGCCTAGATTCTTCTGCTAGGGGAATCTGGTGGTAGGCGCTGTAGACATCCAATTTGGAAAAATACTTGGCGCCCGTTCTGCCTATCTGCTGCATGAGGTCGTCAGCTCTGGGGAATGAGTAAGAGAAAGTTTTTAAATTCTCATTTACCCATCTGTAGTCAACTACAATTCTCCAACCAGAGGCTACTGACCTGTCACCTTGTGGTTTTGGCACTAAAAAGGCGGGTGAGTTCCACTCACAGGGTTTGGTACACTCTTCTATTATCCCCTGTTCTAAATGTTTTTTCAGGAGTTCCCTTTGAAAAATTTCTTTGTGAGGGGACATCCTATACGACGGTCTGTTGCAGGGTTTGAAGTCTGGCTTTAATTCCAGCTTGACTTCATTTTCTACATTGAGACCTATGGCGCTTTCATTTAGGACAAAGGCTTGCCTATTGGCCTCAACAATGTTTTTGATCTGTTGTCTTTGAATTTCAGAGAGTTTTTCACAGATTTTGTATTTCAAAGGTTCGTTCCCTTTGGGGAGTTGGTCCATAGGATTCTCTCCACAATTGATTGGGAATAAGTCCTTTTCTGTTGTTACACTGTTGAGTGAATGGGCGCCATTGAGTGCACCAATGGGTATGGCCTTTTTGATATTGAAAAGTTTAAATACACCGAGGTTCATGTGTCTTTTTATCTTGATGGGGAAGTCGTTTGGGTTAGCTACCGTTACTGGTACTATCTTAAGGTCTGATCTAGGTTTAACTATGGCACGCTTAATAAGTACCGGTAGGGTAGAACCTGAGTTCTCAGTCAATCCAGTTTTTCCCACAATGTTGCTATTCCCTATCACAACTGCGTTGAAAGTGGCTTCAGTGTTTGGTGGAATATCAACATTTTTGTTTGCCCTGATGTAATTGGGCGATGGGGGAGTTGGTCCAAAGGAAATTTTGGCTTTGTATTTGGTCATGAAATTTACTCCTAAAATTAGGGGATGGTTCAGTTCAGGTACCACATGGAATCTGGATCTGAATTCATGGCCACCAATGAGGAAAGTTACAGTCATGGAGTGATTTACTTGGATGAGGGTTTTATCAGCCAATAAAACTGTCAGTCGCGCGCGTCTACCGTGTCTAAAATTTGGTGTGTTCGCGATTTTGTCAGCCATTTTTTGGCTAATAAAAGAAAGTGAGGCGCCTGAGTCAACAAGAGCTCTATACAAGTGGTTACTTATGTCTACAGAGACTGCACCTTTGGTTAATTCTGTATCAACGTAAATGGCCTCACCTTGCTGCCCATACTGCTCAGATTTGATCCTCAGTTTCAGGATTGAGGTCCTTTGGCTCTGGTCCTCGTACTCGTCCTCGTCATCACTGGAGTCTGAAGTTTCATTGGTATTCAAGAAGTTGGTATAATCCGAACTGGATGATTGGGAGTCTACTGAATTCATTTGTGCATCAGCATCTCGAGAAGTGTCCTTGGATAATTCGATGGTCATGGTCCGGTTGGGGTCGGGGTCACTAGGTGCTTGAGTGCCTTCCCCTGATCCCTATTCATCTTGTGTGTTGTTGGGGCTGTCATTGTCTGCCTCAGACTGAGATCCTGAATGGCTCCTGGAGTAATTCCTGCCTGGGGTTGGATCTCTGGACTTCTTTAATGACTGTTGTACCCAATTGTCTGGGATGGTGAAGTCAGCTGGGACCATGAAGGAGACGTTTTTATTGTTGTTTGGCTGTCCAGCAACTGGTATGAAGACGAAACTTTTGTTGCTATCAGAGGATCTTGATCTTTGCTCTGATCTATCTTTTGACCTATCTCTTCCTGGGGACTTATAGTCGGATCTATTTTTGGAATTAGATCTGTAGTCCTTAGGATTGGATCTGTCTGAAGATTTGGACCTTCCTCTGTAGCTGTTTTTGAATTTATTTTCATACTGTTTGTTGTAATTGCTACTGGGCAGTCTGTCTTCTTTCTTGTGGTCTCGCTGATATTTATCCTTTCTGGATCTGTCGTCGTTTTTGTTGTAGCCTACAGCACATAACTCTGCTGAGCTGTTCTGAGCAATTTTTATGGCCTCGAGATTTAGCTCTTGATTTATGGCCAATTGTTCAGCTTCCAGCAAGGTCTTGGGAGATTTGGCTACAACAACATTTTTCAGCTCGGGTCTGAGGCCATTTACAAGGTAGTCCACTTGTGAGGCCTCGTCCAGGCTGCTGTTGGACAACAACATGGTCATGTCTGCTAGGTAGTCCTCAGTGGTTTCATTTGGCTTTTGCTTCCTGGCTCTGTATCCTTTGAGGATGGTGCTGAGGTCGGGAGTGCCAAACCTCGCCAAGAAAGCTTCATAGACGGCGTCATTGTTTTGCATGGGCTTGTCCATTATATTGCTGAAAAACCACTGAGCTGCCCTTCCTTTGAGAAAGGTGTACAGGCAAGTTGCATGTAGGTCGGGCCTCTTGGCGTGCACATTCCTTATGAAGAATTTAAATTCAGTCAGAAATTTTGCTGCAGACCTGTAGGGCGTTGGTTTGTCAAAGGGTTCAGGCTTATTGAATGATCCTAGCTGGGCAGATGTGAGCTTGTCGCTGTCAATTCTACTAGGGGGAAATCTGGTATACTCAGCGACATGGTATCCTCCCTGGTGCACTACCAGTGTGGAGTGTGCTATATGATCATACCTAGGAGGATATGGTAGTCCAGAGTGGTTGCTTGTTTGTCCTTGGGGACTGTAAACACCATTAACCACATGGCCACCGTGTTGATTTGGATTAGGCGCTGTGTTACAAGGCGTTGTCGCCCCCTGGTGGGTGTTCAGTGCACCATTTGTGGGAGATTGGTGCAGTGCATGTGATGCTGTGTATTGATTGTCTTTGAAGGCATGTGGTGGGCTCATACCTGCTCCTGTCATGTCATTGTGGCTGGTACTGTAGTCAGGTGCCGTGGGGTAAGGAGGAGTGGGTTGTACCTGCCCTGAATTACCTTGGGCGCTGGTGGCGGTTTGGTTGGAGTTGGTGGCGTCGGCGCCGTTCGAATGGCTTTGAATGGCTCTCATCAGGTCAAGCCTCATTGAGTCCATATTTTTGCTGAGCTGGTCAGTCATTTGATATGTGAAATCCTCGGATCTTCTGAGAACTTCCATATTGCTCTGCTCTGCCTGCCTGAAATTGTGGGCGGTGTTGCTTTCCATATGCTCCTTCCAACGTTCCATGTCATCTAACCTGAGGTGTACTCTGGCCAATTGGTCTGAGTGTTCCTGTCCATGATTTTTAATCTCAGTGGAAAGGGTGCCCACGTGCTTGGCCAGTAGCTCAGAGAGAGATTCGCTGACGGCGCTTGTACAGTCTCTGACAAGACTTCTTCTCATGTCCTCCTGGTCATACTGAGGGGGGTGACCATTGGACATTGCCATGTTGGGTCGGCGGGGAAAGGTCACTTCAGTATCTTCTCCAGGTGAATTGATGAGGAGAGGTGAGTTGTAAGGCGTCCTATTGCCTCTGTTGAGTAGCGGGGTTGTAGCTACGAGTTGAGACCTGCTTGTAGCTCCGTCCACACTTCTCAGTAGTCTGTAACCAGTGGGGGTTCTTCTTCTAAGAGGTGAACTTAATTGGGCCCTCCTTCTAAATCTAGAGCCTTGTCTTGGTGGTGAGTCCACTGACCTGGTTCTAAGTGGCTGTGTAGGTGTGTACACAGGTGGGGGGTACAGGTCCTCCTCTTCAGAAGTGGATTGGTATCGGTTTGGCTGGGTAATGGTAGGGTCGAGCCACTCGTCCAATAGTCTATTAATGTTGAGTGAGAAGTTTGGATTGTCTCCTACCGGGTGTCCAGAGTCGTTATTGGAAACCCTGCCTACACCGTTTTCATAGGCTGCTCTCCACCTAGAAACTGCTCATCCGATTCTGTCTCTCTTTAGTAATCAGTTATGTCCTGGAGGGCGGCTTGAAGCTCTGGTGTTCTGTCCTCCAGGTGTGGGTCGAGGTACAGGTGGCTTTGTGTATTGTCCACAGGTACTTCAGAGGTTGGGCTAGTTATACCAGAAAGTCTTAGTGGCGGTGAATTTACTTGTGAGTAACCAGGTAAGGTGATGTCTAATCCTGGTGCAGGTAGTGATACTGGGGTACTGGTGTGTGCTCCAGTGTTGTGATCCACTATTGTAGAGGAAAATTGTTCAATACCGGTACTCACAGGTTGTAATACGTGGGCCTGCAGTGCTATAGGTAAAACTGGATCCAATGTCAGTGCGTCTGGAGATGAAGTTTGTCTCTGGAGGGGATGTGTAGTATCACTTGTGGGGTGGTTGGGCGCGTCTAGCCCAGGTGATGTAAAGGTGCGTTGTTCTGAAGCTGGCTCCTTAGGTGATGTCTCACTATTGCTCATGTTTAATGAGAGGTTGGTAGTGGGATATTTTTGGAGGGTTCATCCACCATCGTGTCAACGGACGGTTACATGTGGTGAAGTGAATGTACACGGAATCCAGGGAAGTTCAGTTGATCCTTTTATTGCATAGCTGACATGAGTGCTTCATAAAGGTGGTAACAATGATAACACTCGCCAAGATCTAAGCTCTGCCTCTGATCCTATAGCTCAACCTGTCGTAGGTTCTAGGTATAGGTGTAAGGTGTAAGTTGGGAGAGATGACTGGGAGCTGCTCAAGCTGCCTTTTATATGAAAGACTTGAGCAGCTCACAGTGTTGTGAAATATTCTATACACGTGGCTCAATGAAATAGGGACACGTGTCATAGGGAGAGATTGCCACCTGTGAGTTAGTCATGTTGATGAGGATTGAGAGGAGATTGTGAAATATTCTCTCATTCCAAATATGGCACCACAGGTGGATCGCACTTCCTCCAGTTACACTGTGTATGCTTAGATAAGGTTGAAATGTTATTACATCCTTGTACCTTATGTCACAGTGTGTCATCGAGGAAGTGTGTTTGTAATGAGTAATGGATCCTGGTTCCTGTTGGGGAATGCAGGATGTTATTGAGTGTAGATCATGGGCAGAGCTCAGGTTTTATATGGCGAAGAATTTAGTAAATATGAAAAATAATCATAATACTCAGAATGGTCAATTGACAAATGTAATCCATGAATGTAATCCATGAATGTAATCCATTTCTTGAAAGTAATCCATGAATGTAATCCATTTCTTGAAAGTAATCCATGAATGTAATGCATTTCTTGAGTCTAGTTTTTTTCCCTGGATATTTCTGTTTGACAATTTCTTTTCAAATTTCTAATTTTCTTTTTTTTTCAACTAGACTAAAATTTTCACCAGGGGTCAACTCTTCATCAAGCTTTCATATTTTCTTGAACGTAATCCATGAATGTAATCCTTAATATAATCCATTTCTTGAAAGTAATCCATGAATGCAATCCATTTCTTGAGTCTAGTTTTTTTCCCTGGATATTTCTGTTTGACAATTTCTTTTCAAATTTCTAATTTTCGTTTTTTTTTCAACTAGACTCAAATTTTCACCAGGGGTCAACTCTTCATCAAGCTTTCATATTTTCCTGAAAGTAATCCATGAATGTAATCCATGAATGTAATCCATGAATGTAATCCATTTCTTGAAAGTAATCCATGAATGTAATCCATTTCTTGAAAGTAATCCATGAATGTAATCCAATTCTTAAGTCTACTTTTATACGGTGTATATTTCTCTTTGACAATTTCTTAAGAATTCGTTTTTTTTTCAACTAGACTCAAATTTTCATCAGGGGTTAACTCTGCATCAAGCTTTCATATTTATTGAAAGTAATCCATGAATGTAATCCATGAATGCAATCCATGAATGTAATCCATGAATGTAATCCATGAATGTAATCCATTTCTTGAAAGTAATCCATGAATGTAATCCATTTCTTGAGTCTACTTTTTTCCCCTGGATATTTCTGTATGACAATTTCTTTTCAAATTTCTAATTTTCTTTTTTTTTTCAACTAGACTCAAATTTTCACCAGGGGTCAACTCTTCATCAAGCTTTCATATTTTCTTGAAAATAATCCATGAATGTAATCCATGAATGTAATCCATGAATGTAATCCATTTCTTGAGTCTAGTTTTTTTCCCTGGATATTTCTGTTTGACAATTTCTTTTCAAATTTCTAATTTTCGTTTTTTTTTCAACTAGACTCAAATTTTCACCAGGGGTCAACTCTTCATCAAGCTTTCATATTTTCCTGAAAGTAATCCATGAATGTAATCCATGAATGTAATCCATGAATGTAATCCATTTCTTGAAAGTAATCCATGAATGTAATCCATTTCTTGAAAGTAATCCATGAATGTAATCCAATTCTTGAGTCTACTTTTATACGATGTATATTTCTCTTTGACAATTTCTTAAGAATTCGTTTTTTTTTCAACTAGACTCAAATTTTCATCAGGGGTTAACTCTGCATCAAGCTTTCATATTTATTGAAAGTAATCCATGAATGTAATCCATGAATGCAATCCATGAATGTAATCCATGAATGTAATCCATGAATGTAATCCATTTCTTGAAAGTAATCCATGAATGTAATCCATTTCTTGAGTCTACTTTTTTCCCCTGGATATTTCTGTATGACAATTTCTTTTCAAATTTCTAATTTTCTTTTTTTTTCAACTAGACTCAAATTTTCACCAGGGGTCAACTCTTCATCAAGCTTTCATATTTTCTTGAAAATAATCCATGAATGTAATCCATGAATGTAATCCATGAATGTAATCCATTTCTTGAAAGTAATCCATGAATGTAATCCATTTCTTGAGTCTAGTTTTTTTCCCTGGATATTTCTGTTTGACAATTTCTTTTCAAATTTCTAATTTTCTTTTTTTTTTCAACTAGACTCAAATTTTCACCAGGGGTCAAATCTTCATCAAGCTTTCATATTTTCCTGAAAGTAATCCATGAATGTAATCCATGAATGTAATCCATGAATGTAATCCATTTCTTGAAAGTAATCCATGAATGTAATCCATTTCTTGAAAGTAATCCATGAATGTAATCCAATTCTTGAGTCTACTTTTATACGATGTATATTTCTCTTTGACAATTTCTTAAGAATTCGTTTTTTTTTTCAACTAGACTCAAATTTTCATCAGGGGTCAACTCTGCATCAAGCTTTCATATTTATTGAAAGTAATCCATGAATGTAATCCATGAATGTAATCCATGAATGTAATCCATGAATGTAATCCATTTCTTGAAAGTAATCCATGAATGTAATCCATTTCTTGAGTCTACTTTTTTTCCCTGGGTCAAGTCTTCATCAAGCTTTCATATTTTCTTGAAAGTAATCCATGAATGTAATCCATGAATGTAATCCATTTCTTGAAAGTAATCCATGAATGTAATCCATTTCTTGAGTCTAGTTTTTTTCCCTGGATATTTCTGTTTGACAATTTCTTTTCAAATTTCTAATTTTCTTTTTTTTTTCAACTAGACTCAAATTTTTATCAGGGGTCAACTCTGCATCAATCTTTCATATTTTCTTGAAAGTAATCCATGAATGTAATCCATGAATGTAGTCCATGAATGTAATCCATGAATGTAATCCATTTCTTGAAAGTAATCCATGAATGTAATCCATTTCTTGAGTTTACTTTTTTTCCCTGGATATTACTGTATGACAATTTCTTTTCAAATTTCTAATTTTCTTTTTTTTTCAACTAGACTCAAATTTTCACCAGGGGTCAGCTCTTCATCAAGCTTTCATATTTTCTTGAAAGTAATCCATGAATGTAATCCATGAATGTAATCCATGAATGTAATCCATGAATGTAATCCATTTCTTGAAAGTAATACATGAATGTAATCCATTTCTTGAGTCTACTTTTTTCCCTGGATATTTCTGTTTGACAATTTCTTTTCAAATTTCTAATTTTCTTTTTTTTTCAACTAGACTCAAATTTTCAATAGGGGTCAACTCTTCATCAAGCTTTCACATTTTCTTGAAAGTAATCCATGAATGTAATCCATGAATGTAATCCATTTATTGAAAGTAATCCATGAATGTAATCCATTTCTTAAGTCTAGTTTTTTTCCCTGGATATTTCTGTTTGACAATTTCTTTTCAAATTTCTAATTTTCTTTTTTTTTTCAACTAGACTCAAATTTTCACCAGGGGTCAACTCTTCATCAAGCTTTCATATTTTCCTGAAAGTAATCCATGAATGTAATCCATGAATGTAATCCATGAATGTAATCCATTTCTTGAAAGTAATCCATGAATGTAATCCATTTCTTGAAAGTAATCCATGAATGTAATCCAATTCTTGAGTCTACTTTTATACGATGTATATTTCTCTTTGACAATTTCTTAAGAATTCGTTTTTTTTTTTCAACTAGACTCAAATTTTCATCATGAGTCAACTCTGCATCAAGCTTTCATATTTATTGAAAGTAATCCATGAATGTAATCCATGAATGTAATCCATGAATGTAATCCATTTCTTGAAAGTAATCCATGAATGTAATCCATTTCTTGAGTCTACTTTTTTTCCCTGGGTCAAGTCTTCATCAAGCTTTCATATTTTCTTGAAAGTAATCCATGAATATAATCCATGAATGTAATCCATTTCTTGAAAGTAATCCATGAATGTAATCCATTTCTTGAGTCTAGTTTTTTTCCCTGGATATTTCTGTTTGACAATTTCTTTTCAAATTTCTAATTTTCTTTTCTTTTCAACTAGACTCAAATTTTTATCAGGGGTCAACTCTGCATCAATCTTTCATATTTTCTTGAAAGTAATCCATGAATATAATCCATGAATGTAATCCATGAACGTAATCTATGAATGTAATCCATTTCTTGAAGGTAATCCATGAATGTAATCCATTTCTTGAGTCTACTTTTTTTCCCTGGATATTTCTGTATGACAATTTCTTTTCAAATTTCTAATTTTCTTTTTTTTCAACTAGACTCAAATTTTCACCAGGGGTCAACTCTTCATCAAGCTTTCATATTTTCTTGAAAGTAATCCATGAATGTAATGCATTTCTTGAAAGTAATCCATGAATGTAATCCATTTCTTGAGTCTAGTTTTTTTCCCTGGATATTTCTGTTTGACAATTTCTTTTCAAATTTCTAATTTTCTTTTTTTTTCAACTAGACTCAAATTTTCACCAGGGGTCAGCTCTTCATCAAGCTTTCATATTTTCTTGAAAGTAATCCATGAATGTAATCCATGAATGTAATCCATGAATGTAATCCATGAATGTAATCCATTTCTTGAAAGTAATACATGAATGTAATCCATTTCTTGAGTCTACTTTTTTCCCTGGATATTTCTGTTTGACAATTTCTTTTCAAATTTCTAATTTTCTTTTTTTTTCAACTAGACTCAAATTTTCAATAGGGGTCAACTCTTCATCAAGCTTTCACATTTTCTTGAAAGTAATCCATGAATGTAATCCATGAATGTAATCCATTTATTGAAAGTAATCCATGAATGTAATCCATTTCTTAAGTCTAGTTTTTTTCCCTGGATATTTCTGTTTGACAATTTCTTTTCAAATTTCTAATTTTCTTTTTTTTTTCAACTAGACTCAAATTTTCACCAGGGGTCAACTCTTCATCAAGCTTTCATATTTTCCTGAAAGTAATCCATGAATGTAATCCATGAATGTAATCCATGAATGTAATCCATTTCTTGAAAGTAATCCATGAATGTAATCCATTTCTTGAAAGTAATCCATGAATGTAATCCAATTCTTGAGTCTACTTTTATACGATGTATATTTCTCTTTGACAATTTCTTAAGAATTCGTTTTTTTTTTTCAACTAGACTCAAATTTTCATCATGAGTCAACTCTGCATCAAGCTTTCATATTTATTGAAAGTAATCCATGAATGTAATCCATGAATGTAATCCATGAATGTAATCCATTTCTTGAAAGTAATCCATGAATGTAATCCATTTCTTGAGTCTACTTTTTTTCCCTGGGTCAAGTCTTCATCAAGCTTTCATATTTTCTTGAAAGTAATCCATGAATATAATCCATGAATGTAATCCATTTCTTGAAAGTAATCCATGAATGTAATCCATTTCTTGAGTCTAGTTTTTTTCCCTGGATATTTCTGTTTGACAATTTCTTTTCAAATTTCTAATTTTCTTTTCTTTTCAACTAGACTCAAATTTTTATCAGGGGTCAACTCTGCATCAATCTTTCATATTTTCTTGAAAGTAATCCATGAATATAATCCATGAATGTAATCCATGAACGTAATCTATGAATGTAATCCATTTCTTGAAGGTAATCCATGAATGTAATCCATTTCTTGAGTCTACTTTTTTTCCCTGGATATTTCTGTATGACAATTTCTTTTCAAATTTCTAATTTTCTTTTTTTTCAACTAGACTCAAATTTTCACCAGGGGTCAACTCTTCATCAAGCTTTCATATTTTCTTGAAAGTAATCCATGAATGTAATGCATTTCTTGAAAGTAATCCATGAATGTAATCCATTTCTTGAGTCTAGTTTTTTTCCCTGGATATTTCTGTTTGACAATTTCTTTTCAAATTTCTAATTTTCTTTTTTTTTCAACTAGACTCAAATTTTTATCAGGGGTCAACTCTGCATCAATCTTTCATATTTTCTTGAAAGTAATCGATGAATGTAATCCATGAATGTAATCCATGAATGTAATCCATTTCTTGAAAGTAATCCATGAATGTAATCCATTTCTTGAAAGTAATCCATGAATGTAATCCATTTCTTGAGTCTAATTTTTTTCCCTGGATATTTCTGTTTGACAATTTCTTTTCAAATTTCTAATTTTCTTTTTTTTTCAACTAGACTCAAATTTTTACCAGGGGTCAACTCTTCATCAAGCTTTCATATTTTCTTGAAAGTAATCCATGAATGTAATCCTTGAATGTAATCCATGAATGTAATCCATTTCTTGAAAGTAATCCATGAATGTAATCCATTTCTTGAGTTTAGTTTTTTTCCCTGGATATTTCTGTTTGACAATTTCTTTTCAAATTTCTAATTTTCTTTTTTTTTTCAACTAGACTCAAATTTTCATCAGGGGTTAGCTCTGCATCAAGCTTTCATATTTCCTTGAAAGTAATCCATGAATGTAATCGATTTCTTGAAAGTAATCCATGAATGTAATCCAATTCTTGAGTCTACTTTTATACGATGTATATTTCTCTTTGACAATTTCTTAAGAATTCGTTTTTTTCTTTTTTTTCAACTAGACTCAAATTTTCACCAGGGGTCAACTCTTCATCAAGCTTTCATATTTTCTTGAAAGTAATCCATGAATGTAATCCTTAATGTAATCCATTTCTTGAAAGTAATCCATGAATGCAATCCATTTCTTGAGTCTAGTTTTTTTCCCTGGATATTTCTGTTTGACAATTTCTTTTCAAATTTCTAATTTTCATTTTTTTTTTCAACTAGACTCAAATTTTTATCAGGGGTCAACTCTGCATCAATCTTTCATATTTTCTGTAAAAGTAATCCATGAATGTAATCCATGAATGTAATCCATTTCTTGGAAGTAATCCATGAATGTAATCCATTTCTTGAGTCTAGTTTTTTCCCTGGATATTTCTGTTTGACAATTTCTTTTCAAATTTCTAATTTTCTTTTTTTTTTTTCAACTAGACTCAAATTTTCACCAGGGGTCAACTCTTCATCAATCTTTCATATTTTCTTGAAAGTAATCCATGAATGTATTCCATGAATGTAGTCCATGAATGTAATCCATGAATGTAATCCATTTCTTGAAAGTAATCCATCAATGTAATCCATTTCTTGAGTCTACTTTTTTTCCCTGGATATTTCTGTATGACAATTTCTTTTCAAATTTCTAATTTTCTTTTTTTTTCAACTAGACTCAAATTTTCACCAGGGGTCAACTCTTCATCAAGTTTTCATATTTTCTTGAAAGTAATCCATGAATGTAATCCATGAATGTAATCCATGAATGTAATCCATGAATGTAATCCATTTCTTGAAAGTAATACATGAATGTAATCCATTTCTTGAGTCTACTTTTTTCCCTGGATATTTCTGTTTGACAATTTCTTTTCAAATTTCTAATTTTCTTTTTTTTTTCAACTAGACTCAAATTTTCAATAGGGGTCAACTCTTCATCAAGCTTTCACATTTTCTTGAAAGTAATCCATGAATGTAATCAATGAATGTAATCCATTTCTTGAAAGTAATCCATGAATGTAATCCATTTCTTGAGTCTAGTTTTTTTCCCTGGATATTTCTGTTTGACAATTTCTTTTCAAATTTCTAATTTTCTTTTTTTTTCAACTAGACTCAAATTTTCACCAGGGGTCAACTCTTCATCAAGCTTTCATATTTTCCTGAAAGTAATCCATGAATGTAATCCATGAATGTAATCCATGAATGTAATCCATTTCTTGAAAGTAATCCATGAATGTAATCCATTTCTTGAAAGTAATCCATGAATGTAATCCAATTCTTGAGTCTACTTTTATACGATGTATATTTCTCTTTGACAATTTCTTAAGAATTCGTGTTTTTTTTTCAACTAGACTCAAATTTTCATCATGGGTCAACTCTGCATCAAGCTTTCATATTTATTGAAAGTAATCCATGAATGTAATCCATGAATGTAATCCATGAATGTAATCCATGAATGTAATCCATTTCTTGAAAGTAATCCATGAATGTAATCCATTTCTTGAGTCTACTTTTTTTCCCTGGGTCAAGTCTTCATCAAGCTTTCATATTTTCTTGAAAGTAATCCATGAATGTAATCCATGAATGTAATCCATTTCTTGAAAGTAATCCATGAATGTAATCCATTTCTTGAGTCTAGTTTTTTTCCCTGGATATTTCTGTTTGACAATTTCTTTTCAAATTTCTAATTTTCTTTTTTTTTTCAACTAGACTCAAATTTTTATCAGGGGTCAACTCTGCGTCAATCTTTCATATTTTCTTGAAAGTAATCCATGAATATAATCCATGAATGTACTCCATGAACGCAATCTATGAATGTAATCCATTTCTTGAAAGTAATCCATGAATGTAATCCATTTCTTGAGTCTACTTTTTTTTCCCTGGATATTTCTGTATGACAATTTCTTTTCAAATTTCTAATTTTCTTTTTTTTTCAACTAGACTCAAATTTTCACCAGGGGTCAACTCTTCATCAAGCTTTCATATTTTCTTGAAAGTAATCCATGAATGTAATGCATTTCTTGAAAGTAATCCATGAATGAAATCCATTTCTTGAGTCTAGTTTTTTTCCCTGGATATTTCTGTTTGACAATTTCTTTTCAAATTTCTAATTTTCTTTTTTTTTCCAACTAGACTCAAATTTTTATCAGGGGTCAACTCTGCATCAATCTTTCATATTTTCTTGAAAGTAATCCATGAATGTAATCCATGAATGTAATCCATGAATGTAATCCATTTCTTGAAAGTAATCCATGAATGTAATCCATTTCTTGAAACTAATCCATGAATGTAATCCATTTCTTGAGTCTACTTTTTTTCCCTGGATATTTCTGTTTGACAATTTCTTTTCAAATTTCTAATTTTCTTTTTTTTTTCAACTAGGCTCAAATTTTCATCAGGGGTTAGCTCTGCATCAAGCTTTCATATTTCCTTGAAAGTAATCCATGAATGTAATAGATTTCTTGAAAGTAATCCATGAATGTAATCCAATTCTTGAGTCTACTTTTATACGATGTATATTTCTCTTTGACAATTTATTAAGAATTCGTTTTTTTCTTTTTTTTCAACTAGACTCAAATTTTCACCAGGGGTCAACTCTTCATCAAGCTTTCATATTTTCTTGAAAGTAATCCATGAATGTAATCCTTAATGTAATCCATTTCTTGAAAGTAATCCATGAATGCAATCCATTTCTTGAGTCTAGTTTTTTTCCCTGGATATTTCTGTTCGACAATTTCTTTTCAAATTTCTAATTTTCATTTTTTTTTTTTCAACTAGACTCAAATTTTTATCAGGGGTCAACTCTGCATCAATCTTTCATATTTTCTGTAAAAGTAATCCATGAATGTAATCCATGAATATAATCCATTTCTTGGAAGTAATCCATGAATGTAATCCATTTCTTGAGTCTAGTTTTTTCCCTGGATATTTCTGTTTGACAATTTCTTTTCAAATTTCTAATTTTCTTTTTTTTTTTTTTTCAACTAGACTCAAATTTTCACCAGGGGTCAACTCTTCATCAATCTTTCATATTTTCTTGAAAGTAATCCATGAATGTAATCCATGAATGTAGTCCATGAATGTAATCCATGAATGTAATCCATTTCTTGAAAGTAATCCATCAATGTAATCCATTTCTTGAGTCTACTTTTTTTCCCTGGATATTTCTGTATGACAATTTCTTTTCAAATTTCTAATTTTCTTTTTTTTTCAACTAGACTCAAATTTTCACCAGGGGTCAACTCTTCATCAAGTTTTCATATTTTCTTGAAAGTAATCCATGAATGTAATCCATGAATGTAATCCATGAATGTAATCCATGAATGTAATCCATTTCTTGAAAGTAATCCATGAATGTAATCCATTTCTTGAAACTAATCCATGAATGTAATCCATTTCTTGAGTCTACTTTTTTTCCCTGGATATTTCTGTTTGACAATTTCTTTTCAAATTTCTAATTTTCTTTTTTTTTTCAACTAGGCTCAAATTTTCATCAGGGGTTAGCTCTGCATCAAGCTTTCATATTTCCTTGAAAGTAATCCATGAATGTAATAGATTTCTTGAAAGTAATCCATGAATGTAATCCAATTCTTGAGTCTACTTTTATACGATGTATATTTCTCTTTGACAATTTATTAAGAATTCGTTTTTTTCTTTTTTTTCAACTAGACTCAAATTTTCACCAGGGGTCAACTCTTCATCAAGCTTTCATATTTTCTTGAAAGTAATCCATGAATGTAATCCTTAATGTAATCCATTTCTTGAAAGTAATCCATGAATGCAATCCATTTCTTGAGTCTAGTTTTTTTCCCTGGATATTTCTGTTCGACAATTTCTTTTCAAATTTCTAATTTTCATTTTTTTTTTTCAACTAGACTCAAATTTTTATCAGGGGTCAACTCTGCATCAATCTTTCATATTTTCTGTAAAAGTAATCCATGAATGTAATCCATGAATATAATCCATTTCTTGGAAGTAATCCATGAATGTAATCCATTTCTTGAGTCTAGTTTTTTCCCTGGATATTTCTGTTTGACAATTTCTTTTCAAATTTCTAATTTTCTTTTTTTTTTTTTTCAACTAGACTCAAATTTTCACCAGGGGTCAACTCTTCATCAATCTTTCATATTTTCTTGAAAGTAATCCATGAATGTAATCCATGAATGTAGTCCATGAATGTAATCCATGAATGTAATCCATTTCTTGAAAGTAATCCATCAATGTAATCCATTTCTTGAGTCTACTTTTTTTCCCTGGATATTTCTGTATGACAATTTCTTTTCAAATTTCTAATTTTCTTTTTTTTTCAACTAGACTCAAATTTTCACCAGGGGTCAACTCTTCATCAAGTTTTCATATTTTCTTGAAAGTAATCCATGAATGTAATCCATGAATGTAATCCATGAATGTAATCCATGAATGTAATCCATTTCTTGAAAGTAATACATGAATGTAATCCATTTCTTGAGTCTACTTTTTTCCCTGGATATTTCTGTTTGACAATTTCTTTTCAAATTTCTAATTTTCTTTTTTTTTTCAACTAGACTCAAATTTTCAATAGGGGTCAACTCTTCATCAAGCTTTCACATTTTCTTGAAAGTAATCCATGAATGTAATCCATGAATGTAATCCATTTCTTGAAAGTAATCCATGAATGTAATCCATTTCTTGAGTCTAGTTTTTTTCCCTGGATATTTCTGTTTGACAATTTCTTTTCAAATTTCTAATTTTCTTTTTTTTTTCAACTAGACTCAAATTTTCACCAGGGGTCAACTCTTCATCAAGCTTTCATATTTTCCTGAAAGTAATCCATGAATGTAATCCATGAATGTAATCCATGAATGTAATCCATTTCTTGAAAGTAATCCATGAATGTAATCCATTTCTTGAAAGTAATCCATGAATGTAATCCAATTCTTGAGTCTACTTTTATACGATGTATATTTCTCTTTGACAATTTCTTAAGAATTCGTTTTTTTTTTTCAACTAGACTCAAATTTTCATCATGGGTCAACTCTGCATCAAGCTTTCATATTTATTGAAAGTAATCCATGAATGTAATCCATGAATGTAATCCATGAATGTAATCCATGAATGTAATCCATTTCTTGAAAGTAATCCATGAATGTAATCCATTTCTTGAGTCTACTTTTTTTCCCTGGGTCAAGTCTTCATCAAGCTTTCATATTTTCTTGAAAGTAATCCATGAATGTAATCCATGAATGTAATCCATTTCTTGAAAGTAATCCATGAATGTAATCCATTTCTTGAGTCTAGTTTTTTTCCCTGGATATTTCTGTTTGACAATTTCTTTTCAAATTTCTAATTTTCTTTTTTTTTTCAACTTGACTCAAATTTTTATCAGGGGTCAACTCTGCGTCAATCTTTCATATTTTCTTGAAAGTAATCCATTAATATATTCCATGAATGTAATCCATGAACGCAATCTATGAATGTAATCCATTTCTTGAAAGTAATCCATGAATGTAATCCATTTCTTGAGTCTACTTTTTTTTCCCTGGATATTTCTGTATGACAATTTCTTTTCAAATTTCTAATTTTCTTTTTTTTTCAACTAGACTCAAATTTTCACCAGGGGTCAACTCTTCATCAAGCTTTCATATTTTCTTGAAAGTAATCCATGAATGTAATGCATTTCTTGAAAGTAATCCATGAATGAAATCCATTTCTTGAGTCTAGTTTTTTTCCCTGGATATTTCTGTTTGACAATTTCTTTTCAAATTTCTAATTTTCTTTTTTTTTCCAACTAGACTCAAATTTTTATCAGGGGTCAACTCTGCATCAATCTTTCATATTTTCTTGAAAGTAATCCATGAATGTAATCCATGAATGTAATCCATGAATGTAATCCATTTCTTGAAAGTAATCCATGAATGTAATCCATTTCTTGAAAGTAATCCATGAATGTAATCCATTTCTTGAGTCTACTTTTTTTCACTGGATATTTCTGTTTGACAATTTCTTTTCAAATTTCTAATTTTCTTTTTTTTTTCAACTAGACTCAAATTTTCATCAGGGGTTAGCTCTGCATCAAGCTTTCATATTTCCTTGAAAGTAATCCATGAATGTAATAGATTTCTTGAAAGTAATCCATGAATGTAATCCAATTCTTGAGTCTACTTTTATACGATGTATATTTCTCTTTGACAATTTATTAAGAATTCGTTTTTTTCTTTTTTTTCAACTAGACTCAAATTTTCACCAGGGGTCAACTCTTCATCAAGCTTTCATATTTTCTTGAAAGTAATCCATGAATGTAATCCTTAATGTAATCCATTTCTTGAAAGTAATCCATGAATGCAATCCATTTCTTGAGTCTAGTTTTTTTCCCTGGATATTTCTGTTTGACAATTTCTTTTCAAATTTCTAATTTTCATTTTTTTTTTCAACTAGACTCAAATTTTTATCAGGGGTCAACTCTGCATCAATCTTTCATATTTTCTGTAAAAGTAATCCATGAATGTAATCCATGAATATAATCCATTTCTTGGAAGTAATCCATGAATGTAATCCATTTCTTGAGTCTAGTTTTTTCCCTGGATATTTCTGTTTGACAATTTCTTTTCAAATTTCTAATTTTCTTTTTTTTTTTTCAACTAGACTCAAATTTTCACCAGGGGTCAACTCTTCATCAAGCTTTCATATTTTCTTGAAAGTAATCCATGAATGTAATCCATGAATGTAATCCATTCCTTGAAAGTAATCCATGAATGTAATCCATTTCTTGAGTCTAGTTTTTTTCCCTGGATATTTCTGGATATTTCTGTTTGACAATTTCTTTTCAAATTTCTAATTTTCTTTTTTTTTCAACTAGACTCAAATTTTCACCAGGGGTCAACTCTTCATCAAGCTTTCATATTTTCTTGAAAGTAATCCATGAATGTAATCCATGAATGTTATCCATGAATGTAATCCATTTCTTGAAAGTAATCCATGAATGTAATCCATTTCTTGAGTTTAGTTTTTTTCCCTGGATATTTCTGTTTGGCAAATTCTTTTCAAATTTCTAATTTTCTTTTTTTTTTCAACTAGACTCAAATTTTCATCAGGGGTTAGCTCTGCATCAAGCTTTTATATTTCCTTGAAAGTGATCCATGAATGCAATTCATTTCTTGAAAGTAATCCATAATTGTAATCCAATTCTTGAGTCTACTTTTATACGATGTATATTTCTCTTTGACAATTTCTTAACAATTCAGTTTTTTTTTTCAACTAGACTCAAATTTTCATCAGGGGTCAACTCTGCATCAAGCTTTCATATTTATTGAAAGTAATCCATGAATGTAATCCATGAATTTAATCCATGAATGTAATCCATTTCTTGAAAGTAATCCATGAATGTAATCCATTTCTTGAGTCTACTTTTTTTCCCTGGATATTTCTGTTTGACAATTTCTTTTCAAATTTCTAATTTTCTTTTTTTTTTCAACTAGACTCAAATTTTCACCAGGGGTCAACTCTTTATCAACCTTTCATATTTTCTTGAAAGTAATCCATGAATGTAATCCATTAATGTAATCCATGAATGTAATCCATTTCTTGAAAGTAATCCATGAATGTAATCCATTTCTTGACTCTACTTTTTTCCCCTGGACATTTCTGTTTGACAATTTCTTTTCAAATTTCTAATTTTCTTTTCTTTTTTCAACTAGACTCAAATTTTCACCAGGGGTCAACTCTTCATCAAGCTTTCATATTTTCTTGAAAGTAATCCATGAATGTAATCCATAAATGTAATCCATGAATGTAATCCATTTCTTGAAAGTAATCCATGAATGTAATCCATTTCTTGAGTCTACTTTTTTCCCCTGGACATTTCTGTTTGACAATTTCTTTTCAAATTTCTAATTTTCTTTTTTTTTTTCAACTAGACTCAAATTTTCATCAGGCTCAACTTTGCATCAAGCTTTCATATTTATTGAAAGTAATTCATGAATGTAATCCATGAATGTAATCCATTTCTTGAAAGCAATCCATGAATGTAATCTATTTCTTGAGTCTACTTTTTTTCCCTGGATATTTCTGTTTGACAATTTCTTTTCAAATTTCTAATTTTCTTTTTTTTTTTCTAGACTCAAATTTTCACCAGGGGTCAACTCTTCATCAAGCTTTCATATTTTCTTGAAAGTAATCCATGAATGTAATCCATGAATGTAATCGATTCCTTGAAAGTAATCCATGAATGTAATCCATTTCTTGAGTCTACTTTTTTTCCCTGGATATTTCTGTTTGACAATTTCTTTTCAAATTTCTAATTTTTTTTTTTTTTTCTAGACTCAAATTTTCACCAGGGGTCAACTCTTCATCAAGCTTTCATATTTTCTTGAAAGTAATCCATGAATGTAATCCATGAATGTAATCCATTCCTTGAAAGTAATCCATGAATGTAATCCATTTCTTGAGTCTAGTTTTTTTCCCTGGATATTTCTGTTTGACAATTTCTTTTCAAATTTCTAATTTTCTTTTTTTTCAACTAGACTCAAATTTTCATCAGGCTAAACTTTGCATCAAGCTTTCATATTTATTGAAAGTAATTCATGAATGTAATCCATAAATGTAATCCATTTCTTGAAAGTAATCCATGAATGTAATCCAATTCGTGAGTCTACTTTTATACCCTGTATATTTCTCTTTGACATTTTCTTAAGAATTCGTTTTTTTTTTCAACTAGACTCAAATTTTCACCAGGGGTCAACTCTTCATCAAGCTTTCATATTTTCTTGAAAGTAATCCATGAATGTAATCCATGAATGTAATCCAATTCTTGAAAGTAATCCATGAATGTAATCCATTTCTTGAGTCTACTTTTTTTCCCTGGATATATCTGTTTGACAATTTCTTTTCAAATTTCTAATTTTCTTTTTTTTTTCAACTAGACTCAAATTTTCATCAGGGGTTAACTCTGCATCAAGCTTTCATATTTCCTTGAAAGTAATCCATGAATGTAATCCATTTCTTGAAAGTAATCCATGAATGTAATCCAATTCTTGAGTCTACTTTTATACGATGTATATTTCTCTTTGACAATTTCTTAAGAATTTGTTGTTTTTTTTTCAACTAGACCCAAATTTTCACCAGGGGTCAACTCTTCATCAAGCTTTCATATTTTCTTGAAAGTAATCCATGAATGTAATCCTTAATGTAATCCATTTCTTGAAAGTAATCCATGAATGCAATCCATTTCTTGAGTCTAGTTTTTTTCCCTGGATATTTCTGTTTGACAATTTCTTTTCAAATTTCTAATTTTCTTTTTTTTTTCAACTAGACTCAAATTTTTATCAGGGGTCAACTCTGCATCAATCTTTCATATTTTCTTGAAAGTAATCCATGAATGTAATCCATGAATGTAATCCATGAATGTAATCCATTTCTTGAAAGTAATTCATGAATGTAATCCATTTCTTGAGTCTAGTTTTTTTTCCCTATTGATTCTGGAACAGTAATGAAGGACGAGTAGCTGCGGTCTGGGCTAAACTGAGTCCAAATGACCCGGCCCTATTTATTAACAAGTAATAACATATTAATACCTAGAAATTACATAAAAAAAAAAATAGAAGCAGTGGAAGAGTCCCATGTGTGTGCCCTTAGGCTAGCAGGCTGCAGTAGTGGGTCACTGCCCACAGGTATGTTCAGGGAGCAGTAGCAGTGTGTGTGTGTGTGTGTGTAGGAGTAGCAGGTGGGTGAGTAGTAGTGGTACTGACCGTATCAATACATAGACCAATCAGGATTGGTCTCACCCATTGATTCTGGAACAGTAATGAAGGACGAGTAGCTGCGGTCTGGGCTAAACTGAGTCCAAATGACCCGGCAACACCAGAACAATGATATAGTCCTGATACTCTACACATTAGTATGTCTAAAAAGTAGCTTTCAGTGCCGTGGCGACTTTATTGTCTATATCTATCCTGGTACCAAGTGGTTTGGCTAAGTACAAAAGAGCAGACAAGCTTGTCCAGTCACCGGTGTATCTGATGTCCTCTAGTGGGATACCGCACAGGTGCATAAAGGCAGCGCCTGAACGTCTCAGAGAATGTATTCCGGCCCTGTTTGTATCTATCCCAATAGTACTTAGTAGGTGTTTCAAGAACTTCAGTAGTGCTGAGTATTGTAATGGGACCAGCGAATTCCTTTTGCGCACTAGGAAGGCGGGTGCTTCAGGGTCTGTCGTTGGGGTACTGTCAAAGTGTCTCTTGAGTAAAGATACTGCACAAAGTGGTGAGTTAGGGACTCCTACGACCAGGATGTGGTGGACTCTCTGTCCAAATTGGATTGTTTTTGAGCTTGAAACCGTGACAATCATTCCCCAGCTAGTGAATGATACAGACTTTCTTCTTAGAAAGTGTGGTCATACTTTTGCTGCGTTGTCTACTACTAGGTTGCTCTTCCTGAGAAGGGTCCTGAAGCTAGTAACGATGCATGCCCACATAGCTAAATGGTCAGGTACTGCTAGATTCACATTTGTAAACATGTCCAAGAGTTGCGAAACTGACAGTGTGACTGTAGTGGGTATAGGGTCACCGAGGATCCTGCGCAGACCTGACATAGTACACTTAAACATAAAATTTTTCCTTATCCAAGCTACGTCGTAACCATAATGTTCATTTAAACTTGTCACTGCACTCACGTAATTGTCTATAGTGCTATACTTCAAGTCCGAAGACAGGTACACTGAATATCGACACATGGTCTGAACCGAAGTGGGTACGACTATAGAGGCAGAGATGGTACAGAACACAATAAATCTTTTCCATTGGCTGCATTTAGTTTTCCAGGTGGAAACGCTCCAAGCATGCGCTCTCGCTATTGCCGCTTTCATGTCCAAATCTTCGCATAGCTTAGCCGCCGCTACAACATAGATACATAGAAAGGTTATGCAGGTAATATAACACTCTTGACAAAGCATCTGCAAGGACATTAAGTCGTCCTGGGATATGTAATGCTACAATATGGCAGTTATAAAGAGCTGTAAGCCAGAACAGTTCTCTCAGGAAGTCCATCGCTCTTGTATTTGTACTTTTGCCCTTATTCAGTGTGCTTACTACATGGGTGTTATCCGTGTAACAGACAATTTTTCTATTGCGCCATAAAGGTCCCCACCTATTAATTGCCATTAAGATGGGGTATAGCTCCCTGATGTTTATGTTTTCAGGCACGAATTGACTAGGTGGTGGGAGGCAGTGTCCATGACTGTCTATGTTCATACTGATCCTGCATCCCCAACCTGCACATATCCACTCCTTGCCGTACCTGACACCATAGCCCCTGTCTGATGCGTCCATGTATAAGTCACTTTTTGTGGACGGTAGAGTGCTGACAATTTTTGCTTCGCCATTAAACCACTTTGCGAATCTTAGCCACCAGTCTAGGTCCTTGAAGAACCCGGTAGAGAGGGTTATGTACCTTTTAGTGCTCGTGAACGCAGATAACATGCCTATGACTCTGTGCGAGAATGTCCTACCCCCCCTGACTAAAGTAGAGCAGTGTGCTAAGATCCCGCATAAACGGCGCAGCTGTTTCTTGGTTGCCCTTCGGCGACCTACAAAGAAACGTAGCTCACTGTGCAATTTATTGATCTTACTCTCCGGTAGTCTGAGGCACATTTGTAGTGAGTCAATTTCTATCCCTAGGTAAATTTGAACTTGTGCAGGTAAAAGAACCTTCTTATAGGATAAGAAAAAGCCCAACGAGTGGAGTGTGCTATGTAGAAACAACTGTGCTTTTTGGCACTCAGCATATGAGTTACCCATGGTAAGTAAGTCATCGAGATAATTAAAGCAATAATAACCGTTAGCTCTCATATAACGAGCTATGCTGTCAGTAATCCTATTAAAGAGGAATGCAGCCATTCTAGTGCCGAATGACACAAAGTTGTCCACTAAATACACTTTCTGTGAGTCGAATGTCCACTGTAGGCCCTGGAATTGCCTGTCACTTGGCCTAATCATAATAGACCGGTACGCTGCAGATATGTCTGTGACTGCCATGAACATACCGGGTCGGAGCACCTTAGTCACATCATCGATGCTAGTGTAACTAAAGTGGTGGAATGTCTCGTTCATATGTGAATTAATAGATAGACCTTCTGGTCTACTGGCGTCCGTTACCGGTCTATAACCGCCATCTCTTTTCTCAACTGCACCTAAGGCGTGGATGCAAGTAGGTGCTGCTGTGACTATAGACAATTTGCCTTGGTCTACTTCTGTCTTTAGCAGGTTATCAATGAAGTTCCTTGCTTCTTGGGGTACATAGTTCTTAGTGCTATACTCACTGATATGTGTGTTTGGGTCCACTACTTTAAACCCATGGATTATGCCGTCACTTAGGAAAGCGGCGTCATAATCCCAACCATTTGTACCATAAACTGAATTAGGACCTCCACTAAGCATTGATAACCAGCCTGCGGGTTTCATTTGAGATCTGACCCCTTTTAGGATATGGGTGGAGTTAATATCCCACAATGGAGCATAGTTTCCATAAATTGACAATAATTCTGATATGTCCGAAGTACACACAAACGAGTCTCTATCACAATAAATGTCTGGTAAATTATTGGTTGTTACATTGACCCCGGAACCGTAGGAATCCGGAATATCATGGGCACCATCAATATTATTTGTACATCAAGATACGCGGGAGTGGGTCGGTGGTGCGAAAAAGGTTGACCCCCTCCCGCATTATTGTTTGCTCCACTGCTTGTGGTTGCTGGTTGATTTTTGCACCCCCCTTTTGCTGGGTGGGGGCCCTTACATACAGCGCATACGTGTTGCCTGTTACATGGGTTATACCAACATCTAGTGAAATTGAACAACGCACAAACATCCGTGGGGCAATGGATTCTGTTTTGAGTAGAAGGGCCTTTACCTTTAGTGCCTTGTTTGTTACCTGCTTTTAATCTGGCTAATTCAGCCTTCAAATCCTGTACCACCTGTAGGTTATCGGAGCCCAAATTATCAGAGACTGATGCGTGCTCAGCTGTCTGAAATCCGGGTAACTCCCCTGAAATCACTCTAGTAGTGAGATCATGCTCATATTTAGCTAGTGCACTCGAGGTATATGTGGCATTGAGACCCTTCCTAGCTACGAATCTCATATGGTCACCGTAACTTTTTGCAGACCACTGTGGTAAATTAGCAATAGCTAACTTCTCCTGAACACATGTCATACCGTATATTAGCTCTCTGTATGTCATATCAGAGTAGACTTTGTCAGTGGGAATGTGGTAATTTGGCCTTAACCAGTGTTGTGACCTCTTTTTCTTAGAAGCTTCACCTATCTTAAATAAAGTGGATAACAAGTCACCTTGGTCCTTTGCATCCAGGTAGCCGGCAAGGTCCCCCTCCACGCCCATGTTCTCAGCTGTCAGGCCTGCATTTGATAATCCAGCCTGAATGGTAGCAGAGGGGGGAAGCTTGGGTAGTGTAGCTCTGTGATGTTGATGTTGTGTGTCAGGCAAAGACCCAGTGTAGGGGGTCCCATCCAAGTAATACAGCTGTGGTACCTCCTGTGCTGCTGTGGTTGGGACTGTGGCACTGCCTACTGGGTTCTGGTTGGCCTGATTGAGCAATTTTTGCTGTTTCCCAGCCAGAAAATGCATAAACTCCTGCTGTAAATTGTCTCCCTCGGCGAAAGTGGAAGGAACGCCATCTTGCACTCCCGAGCTTTTACGAAGATTGCCGAACTTGCCTGAGCCGACGTAATCTGAAAGTTTCCGACCTAGGCTGTCGGCAGCGCTCGGTGTATCCTCGTTGGTTAATATGCTGCTTGCGTTTGCTCTCTGGTGCCTATCGTAATCCAAGCCGTGACCGTTCTTTTTCAATCCGCTGTAGGAGTTTACGTCTCCGAAGAAACCCGAAGTGGCGTTCGGTATTCTCCGTACATCTGCCGACCGTCCCCGACTCTCTCCGAGCCAGTTTTCGGCGGCGTTCGGGTATCTCCGTATGTATCCGGCCGTGTTCGGGTTGGATATGCCTTCGGAGGTGCTCGGCAAGGTCCGTGCGTCTTCGGCTTTGGCGCTGCTGGCTGCATTAGTAAACGCTGTGTACTCCGCTCGGTCGTCGCCGTATCTGCTGCTGCTCCTGGATGCGTTCGTAAACGCGTCTCCCTGGTAATAGCTGCTATTAGGTGCAGTCAAATCATGAAAATTTACGAATGCACCCCTCCTCTTGTGTGCAGCACTCTGCTGCTTCTGCTGTATGTCTTTGAGAGATTTTTTGTAATCCTCCTCCAGTTCTGCATTCTCTAAGTCAATTAAGGCTAGCCTTTCTTCTAACGCTAAGAGGTCACCTTTTTTCCTTAGTAGTCCTGCCTTTTCTTCTGCTATAGCAATCTTCTCCTGGAGGATAGCTTCTGGTGACTTGGGGGGCTGTGTATTGCTCTGCCTTCTCTCTCCCAGGGGGGTGGCCATATTGGAAGCTCCTTGGTCTCCCCCTTCTTCCTCATGAAAAACTGCATTACTCCTGGTCTCCTCCGTGAGTTTGTGGTTTAGCACCCCACAGTTGGGACAGTGCTTTTTGTTGCCATGGTATGACTGTTGGCATACCAAACAAACCACCATGATGCATAAAAAAAAAAAAATAGAAGCAGTGGAAGAGTCCCATGTGTGTGCCCTTAGGCTAGCAGGCTGCAGTAGTGGGTCACTGCCCACAGGTATGTTCAGGGAGCAGTAGCAGTGTGTGTGTGTGTGTGTGTAGGAGTAGCAGGTGGGTGAGTAGTAGTGGTACTGACCGTATCAATACATAGACCAATCAGGATTGGTCTCACCCGGATATTTCTGTTTGACAATTTCTTTTCAAATTTCTAATTTTCTTTTTTTTTTCAACTAGACTCAAATTTTCACCAGGAGTCAACTCTTCATCAAGCTTTCATATTTTCTTGAAAGTAATCCATGAATGTAATCCATGAATGTAATCCATTCCTTGAAAGTAATCCATGAATGTAATCCATTTCTTGAGTCTAGTTTTTTTCCCTGGATATTTCTGTTTGACAATTTCTTTTCAAATTTCTAATTTTCTTTTTTTTTCAACTAGACTCAAATTTTCATCAGGGGTCAACTCTGCATCAAGCTTTCATATTTATTGAAAGTAATCCATGAATGTAATCCATGAATGTAATCCATTTCTTGAAAGTAATCCCTGAATGTAATCCAATTCGTGAGTCTACTTTTATACCCTGTATATTTCTCTTTGACATTTTCTTAAGAATTCGGTTTTTTTTTCAACTAGACTCAAATTTTCACCAGGGGTCAACTCTTCATCAAGCTTTCATATTTTCTTGAAAGTAATCCATGAATGTAATCCATGAATGTAATCCATTTCTTGAAAGTAATCCATGAATGTAATCCATTTCTTGAGTCTACTTTTTTCCCTGGATATTTCTGTTTGACAATTTCTTTTCAAATTTCTAATTTTCTTTTTTTTTTTTTCAACTAGACTCAAATTTTCATCAGGGGTTAACTCTGCATCAAGCTTTCATATTTCTTTGAAAGTAATCCATGAATGTAATCCATTTCTTGAAAGTAATCCATGAATGTAATCCATTTCTTGAGTCTACTTGTATTCTGTGGATAGTTCTGTTAGACAATTTCTTTTCAAATTTCTTAAGAATTCTTTTTTTTTCAACGAGACTCAAATTTTCACCAGGGGTCAACTTTTCATCAAGGTTTCACATTTTCTTGAAAGTAATCCATGAATGTAATCCATTTCTTGAAAGTAATCCATGAATGTAATCCATTTCTTGAGTCTACTTTTTTCCCCTGGATGTTTCTGTTTGACAATTTCTTTTCAAATTTCTAATTTTCTTTTTTTTTCAACTAGACTCAAATTTTCATCAGGGGTTAACTCTGCATCAAGCTTTCATATTTCCTTGAAAGTAATCAATGAATGTAATCCATTTCTTGAAAATAACCCATGAATGTAATACATTTCTTGAGTATATTCCTTCCCGATTCTTTTTTCCATTTAAATACTTCACTTGCTGTGTGAAAGAACAAAGGAAGCACACCAAACAGAAAAAAAGTTCACAAATTCTCTGACAAAAATGTCTCTCATGGATACGGGCTTCCCTAGCCCACTTAAAAGGGTCTATATCTCCTCTTTCCTATCCCCTCAGGATGTGTGTGGTGAACATATGCGTGGGCACTGACACATTCCTCTGTTAAATTATCAACCTGTGAAGCACGGGATAGCCACTTAGTGCCGCTAAAGTGCTGTAAAACACAAATCAATCAATCTCTCATGGATAGTATTTTACTTTGCACATTGAATTATGAAGAAATATATGAGCATCACTACAAAGCTCAGAGGGGAACTTCAGTTGGATAGACCATTGTTTTGATGTATTCTTTTTATATGTGAAAACAGCTATTAAATATAAAACAAGACAATCACATTCAGTTTGTTTTCATTTATTCATTCATTGCTTCTTCTTCAACAGCAGCTGTCAAACATTCACAGCTCTGACCCAGCTTCAGGCACTTCCTGTGGACTTCGGTGTTGCAGTGTTCACATTTGACCAACTGATGCTTTGTAGACAGCTTGCTGAGATGCAGTCTTCCAATCACGGAACCATCAGTGTGATACCCTACTTCTTTTCAGTGGGAAGTGGTTTTGAATGAAAATATGTACTCTGTGAGGTGCTTTCTTCATGGCATGGACTGAAACACCCAGGATGTTGCCAATGATAGGTTTTAGCATTGTGAAAATCACATAAATCGAGATCCCTTCTGTGTAAACGAACTGAGATATAGTTTGTCCACCAACTACCCCTGCGCATAAATCTGTCTGGAAGTTCAGAGAGCATTTCTTGTGCAACCAATCCATACCAGGTGCATGTGTGCCAAACGACGGATAGACAAGCCTCAGTGGATATGATATGAAAATTCTGGTTAGCGTTATAGAATCATACCACACCATCTCCTTGCATAATGGATTCCCAAAGATTTTTGCAATAAAGTATCTCAAAATCACACCCATGTGTTTGAATTCATCACATGTTCCATCAGTCAAACTTGCAACAGCTCTGAGCTTGCCATAATCCTTGTGTGAAAAAAGATGGACAGGTTTGTTCAGAAGATAGGCTATATGTCCAGCCACATTTTGAATTGCAAAGCATATGCCGAAAGTCAAAATAGAGAGTATGTAGAGACCAATCACTGTGTACCAGAAAGCTGGATTTATAAGAGTGAACAGTGACTTCACGATAAAAACGAATGGGTTCATTTCTTATACTTTTTTATTGAACAGAATAAAAATATTTTTCAACAATACAACTGTTGTCTATTTTGTTCATGCCTGTAATTCTTTTGAACCACTTCAGCTACCAAGGATGCCTTTCCCAATGATTGGGGCAGTTCCATGAATTTGTCGAACATGGACAATGGGTGGTCAACGTTGTTCACAATGTCCTCCTCGCATGCTCTATATACTTCTGAAGGAATACCATGTATTCATTTTTATCCTTGGATAACAAATGTTCTGTGCCCAACATTGAATCACTTTTGGAAATACAGGATGCTTTGTTCAGCTGCCCAAAGTCGTGCAATATACTTGGAGCAGTCCAGGGATCTTTCTGATGTTTCACATCTATTATGTCATCTGTCTGTAGACATGCACTGTCGTCACTCAGTCCAATCATGAGTCTGCAGGCAACTTCATGGATGTTACAGAAGATTACATCCTTCTCTGCCCGGTTGTACACTTTTGTCTTACATGATGGACAGTGGATGCTCTCAGCATTGACATCTACTGCCTGCAATTGAATCCAGCGGCGTAAACATTCCTTGTGGAAAAGATGCATGCCGTTACTGTGATCTGCACTGAACCTGGAGTTTTCAGCTTGTATTTTGTTTGAAATGAACTGGATATATTTGTCAGAGATCTCTATATTTTCTATTAATGTACAAGGAGGCAAGCCATTCTCTTCCAGAAACTGTCTTTCCATGTCTCTGTATACACAGTTGAATCCTTCAACTGGCCGGTTAGAGTATTGTTCCCGGCATATAGGGCAGTGGTCTTTTACTGAACCTATTTACTTCATCATCATAAAGGTCATTTATATTTTTCTCACTTTTCCAAATGCATGCTTTTACTTTGGGGTATTTGTTCAAGTTGTGCATGAGTTTTTTATTTGAGAGCTCAAAATCTGTGGTGTCAATGCAATTAGAATCTGATACAGTCAGCCTTAAGTCCCTTTCTGCCACATCTTGAACATCTCTTGACATGATATGAGTTGTAGCAGATTGCTCTCCATATGCCAAATCAGCAGTAGATTCGATGACCTCCACCGGAACCATAGATTTGTCACCATGTCTTGCCAACCTAATTTTAAATAGGAATTTCAGTCGTCCGCTAGCATTTTGGTTTATGTAATGAATGAGTTTACAGAACAGGATCCAGCAGTTTTTCTTCAGTGTATAAGAATCAATGTGGGTGGGATACTGCTCATAGATCTGGTTGAGAAGCAGGACCAAGACATTTTTCACAAGTGTGTAGCCACTGTCTGTGAAGAGATACATGGCATTTGCAGTGTTGGCAAAGAGGTGAGCAGTGGCCATAATGAAACTTTTCACTGTGTGATCATTCTTCTTGAGGATCCCTAACAAATATATGGCAAGTTCTCTGTAGTCTGCCAAACTCACTAGCATACTTATAGGTTGAACTACATCTAATTGATATGGGTTCTCCGAAGGTGTCTTGACAGGAGATTTCAATTCAAATTGTGTAAGGTCTGTGAGAGAGCACTTTGGTTTGTCTCCATCGCAATTCTTGATTTTCTTATAAATTTCCATGTCTGATTTATCATCAGATGAGTTACGCTTCTTCAATGCCTGGGGTCCAAACCCATTGTCTTCCATAGCTTTTCTGTATATGTTAACATTGTGCTGTGCAGCCTCCTCATCATGTGTTATCAGAGAAGAGATGACTGCCAGTGCTACTGTTGAGCTACATCCCTCTGCAGAGTCATGTGCAGGGATACTTTGGGCAACAGAGCTGGGTCTGGCTGCACCAAAATTGAGCTGACCTGCACGCTCTAATTTTCTGTTCAGATCCTCAGTAAATATATTTGCTACTCTTTTTGCAGTGGCTTGTGAGTCTTTTATTCGGTCGTTCATGTTGTTCATTTTTGTGAACACAGATACCTGCAGCTTCAGAGCTGAGAGCCATGCATACATGTACTTCTCCATCTCCTCGGGTTGCAGCATACCTTTAGTCAGGTAGTTTACATGTTCATTACACAAGAGCACAATTTCATAGTTTCTTTGCTTTTCTTGGTGGCTACATTCATACACCTCCATGCACTCTTTGTACTTGATCGTCAACCTCTTGAGCTCAACTATGATCTGCCAGTTCTTGAAATGCACAGGCAAAAACTCATACACGACTGTGCCCAGATTAGGTTTTTCTCTTAGTCTTCCATGGTCAAATATGTTCAACAATCCATGCTCCTCTAACCAAACATACTCATTCTGCACCTGTGTGTCTACTCCCCACTGGTTCTTCAATTCAGACAAAGTTTTCTGATCATCAGAACTCATTTTGTGAACTTCCTTGATATGTATGGATCTGTCTTTCATGGACCTGAAACGGCTGCGGCACATTTCTTGGACTCTCTCGGCATTCCTGAAGCCACATTGATAGGGGAAACCTATGAAAGATTTCTTTGCAAACTCACTGTCCCTGAGATCTGATGTATGATGGACAAGGAAATCATTGAGATTCCTCCAAAAATACTTTTGTACATTATGCTCATTGAAATCAAGAGCACCTCCAGGAAGTGACCGGGAAGGACAGTCCGGATCACTGTTCAATGCAAATATCCAGGGTACATCATAGTTGATGTGCATGTCTTCTTTGTTTTTCTGTGAAGCACAGCACAACATCCTGCTTAGCTTTTCAATGTAGACAGAGGCTGAACTTTCAAATGGAAGGTATTTTTTCTTCAGATCCAAAATGACACCCACCAAACACCGCCTTCCACTCCCTTCTTCTATATATTTGTTCACATTGTGGCAAAAGTCCTTTGGTATGCAAAGAAAAGAGTGAGGGAGAGTACCCTTCTCTATTGTATAGGGGTATTCAAATATTTTGGCTGCCATTTTTATCCTGACCAAAGCACTAGCCTCCAGCCAGTTATTGCCATCTTGTAATCGTACCTGCTCATATTTCATGAGCTTTGTCAAGAGGGCAAGGGTTTTCCTTTCACAGCAAGCTGGTGATATTGCATAAATTCCTACCCTCATGTCGTTTTCGTTTTTGTCTTCGTTGATCTGCAGGTATTTCTTCCATTTTGAAGGACACTCTTTGTCAAACAGTGGATCTGGGAGATGTTCTCGAATGAGAATAGAAGCAAGGTCTTTCTCTGTGAAGATGTTAAAAATCAATGCATCATCCTTAGACTTTTGAATGACATCAGAGACAACATAGGACAGTTTTTCCTTAACTTGTCCTCTTTTACTGTCAGGTTCTATGTGCCCTATGAGTGAGAATGTGGTATATGGTAATAGATGGAAAGCAACCCCTTCGGTTTTCATGTCGGTCAAAATTGAAGCTGTCAATTCTTCTTCATGAAGATAATAACCATTTTTTGACTTCTTACAAGCTTCAACTGCTCGAACACATTGCTCACCCAACTCTCTCATGTTCTTGGGAACGGAAAAAGAACCTTCATATTTTATTCCCTGAGGTCCATTCAATGTTGAGAGATATATGTCAGAGAAAGTGTTTTTGTTCTTTTCCATGTAGTACCTATCTCTTTTGGCTCTTATATCACGCAAACTCATTGTGGTGATTGTAAAAGGTCATCGTGAATACAATCTCAGTTGATGCTTGAAGCTGTGTCAGTTAAGTCTAATTTGTACTTTTCCTTTTTTGTTTCCCATTTCGAACCGTGCTTGTGCACATTGAATATTGCATTTATATGGTAGATGAACATAACTATGCCTGAAAGGATAATGATTGACTCCATGGCAGACCATGAAAATAATTTACAAATTGTATCCTCATCTGCATGAACCATACAACGGCTGGTTAGGAGAGAAGCAAAACCAAACATGAAGAACACCACCAATGGGAGAATGTGTTCTGCTATTTGAATCCAGCCCTTAGATTCTGACAACAGGCGCAGGACTTTCATTTTTGGCTCTCTCTGACAAGTCCTGTATGCTACCCATATGAGCATGATGGCAACCACTGTCATTTTTGAGAAAAAGCAAATCTGGAGAGGTAGCAGTACTTGAGGCCAATCAGAAACACTGCTTAGATTTCCCTTTGCTTCATGGAAAGCTCTCACTAGCAGGATAACCTGTGTGCCTTCCAGCAAATAGTCCACAGCCTTGAAGATATTGTTTGTCAAGTTGGCTGAAAATATCCTGCTCATTCTGAACTTACACCAATCCATTGACTGACTAACTTCCATGGAAATGGATTCCAGCTCTGTCATGATATTTTTAGGCTTCAAATTTCTCATCTCTACAGTATTGTCTTCTTCTAAGCACCACTTTTTTTGCAGAGTGCTTGTGTGTCTATAGTGGTTATATATAGCCAAGAGGTGATGGATCACATGAGCCACCATAGCTGTACATATTATTCCTTCTACTACAGACAGGTTCATGTTCCTGCAAAATGTCAGTTGAGCTGTTCTTCCACCCAAGTGACAACCTCCGATAGACGCTGCACACAAGAGAAACATGATGTAAGTGACAACAGGAATTACATGTTCCAATATTGGAAGGCAGCTGTGAAGTTCTTCATAAATCATGAAAATAGTATGTTTCCTCTTCTTCTGGACAAAATTCTCTGTTACCATGCCAAGCGCAGCTAATTGAACAAGCAGCTTAAGAGCAAATTGGATGTACGTAGGAAGCATGATGACAAAAGTGTTCACATTTTGAAAGTCACCTTTGGTTTTTCGAATGAATTCAACAATCAAAAGGACTTGCATTACATTCAAGACAAGAGAAATGATGCTGTTCACATGAAGGACAAAGTTTGGGGTAAAGATTCTTCCCATCCTGAACTCCCAATACTTCCATGTGGAAGTTAGATCACAGTCTATGGCATCACACTGTTTGATTACTACATCAGCAGTATGGTCCACTGCATTTCCAACACTACCAATGAACTTTTTGGTCCTTTGAAATTTGTTTAGTCCCTCTGGTTCTTGTAGGTGGGAATATCCCCTGTATGATTTTGGGGTGTATGCCTTCATAGCTATCATTGTCTGCATTGGCACCTTCATTAATGAATTCCAAACGAGGTGAAATATTCCATAATGAACACTTGGAAGGCATATGAAGTAAGGAATGATACCATTGAATTTGCAAGTCCCTACCTTCCCAAAGAATATAGGGTATCTGCTCTGTCTGATTTGAGCACTGGAAAATGGAAAGAGATTCTTAGCACCATAGAAACCTGCCCCATTAAGCCCATTCATGAAATGGTTGTTGGCACGATGACAATAGACATAAAACTTCCAATGCCATCACATGAAATTCAGTCTGTGAGGAACAAATAGTACGCAGAAGGAAAAAGAGCAAGAGGCATCACACATCTACTGGCTAAATATCTCAGTGAGAGGAGGTGCTACTCCAGATGATTCAGAACTAGACATAGACACAGAAGATATTGTCAAAACTGCTTGAAAGTAGGTATTACTGTTGACAAAGAACTGAAGGACTTTGCAGTGGGTAAAACATCATTCCAGGATCTCTTTTATGAAGACTCAAGGAATATCATAGAGCATCTTTTCAAGTTGGACATAACCCTTGTGTCATCTGGTGTTCTAGTCAGCAATTGGTGCCCAGAGAATGATCATAAGATGTTATCAGGTACAGAGATAGATCTAATCAGTTTCAATCATGAACGCAGGGAATTAGTCGTTATAGAAATAAAAATAACTTCTTCAAGTTTTCAAGACTTACACAGGCAATACAAGAGATGTAAGAAAGACAACTCCACTGGTTTGAGGAAATGTTTATTAGGACAATACATAGCACAAGTTGTTTGCACAATGAAAATGTATGAGAAAACATATAGCACTACAAATAGCCATGGACTGTTAGTCATATGTGAACATCGGAACACCACCCCCTATTCCATTGAAATTAACAGTGAGGATTATATTGAAAACATTTTTTGTAACTGGATGCCTGGTTTCTGAAATAAACTTGCAAAGGACAAAATTACTTCGTTGTCTCTGTTGTGTATCGCCCTTTTACCCCAGTCCTCAATGGACGACTTTCAATGTTGTCGATTCCATATGCATCAGCCATGACTTGTATTCCTCCATCTGTTCTCCTTGAGTTTAGACGCAACAATTCGGAGAACCTTGTTTCACTGCTGCTGTTTTCCTTTAAGGGTGATTTGCTTTGCCAATTAACTGTCACTCCTGTTTGAAACAGCTACTGTCGTGTTAGCTGCTTTGCAATAAGACTCTCTTGTGTCTAGATATTGCCTCTCGAGGAACCCAATGTTTGATCTCCCACTGAAAGAAGTGTAGAGAGGAGCGGAATGTATCTTCTCAACCACCTTCCCTGCCATCTCCTTTCTCTCTATTGTTGCCTGTCTGTGAATATTGTCCAATCCATGGAATGTGGTATCTGTGTCATACAGAGGAACATAATCACGTGGAAACAGCACCCTATATATGAGGTGAGCCTCACTGTAGTTTCTAGTTGCGTAAGGGTTTTCAGTGTACCATCCACTTGGGAGATCTCCAACAATGTCAAGTTGAGTGAGGTCGAAACCAGCAGAATTGTAGTTCTCTCGAAGGTGGCGCCCGTTTAATGGAATGAAGTGATGCTGATCTAGCAATGGATGGGATCCAGGCAGTCCTTCCACTACAAAACCCATATTCTTCCACCAATAGGATAGCAGTGTGAACTTGCTATCCTTGGAAAGGTGCCGAGTGACATCGAGCAGAGTGGAAGTTATGCCAGAGTTTAGGTTCTTAGACACTGCATTATGTATCACCCGCCCCGAACTAAGAGGGTCTATGATAAAGCAATTGCCATTCACCCTTGTTGTTATATCTAAGCCATTGTTTGCTGTGGGTCTGTAACTGTGCTCATGTGGCCAACTGCATACATCATGTTGTCTTTCCCACCAGTGTAAAGCCCCACCATTCCAACTGTCATGTTGCATTGTCGGATGATACGGTACTTCCTGTTCATGAGACATGTGTGGCCTATTTCCTTTTCAATCGAAGGTGTGTATCTAATCATGTTTAGGTAGGCAGCCATGACTCTGATGGTGAATGGTTCATCTGAAGTTTTTCTCAGGTACTCCCACCTGTGACTCACGAAGTGGTCAAAGAAGTTATTGTCTCTTAAATATATTTCGTCACATATAACATCGATATCACATTTGAACAGTGGATCATAAGCTGTTACTTCAAGGAGATCGTTATCTTGGACAGCACTCTGGAATTCAGATAGCTGCAAATTGCTTGGAAATCCATGTTTGAAATATGGCTGTCTGAATGTTTCCTCACGTTGTGTGTAGATATTTCTACGACACTCATTTGCCAACCTATAGTTGACAAAATCCACGGTGTCCTCCATGGTGTAGATGTGTCCAAAGACCAATGGCACGACACAGAGAGAATAGAACCTGTATGCAGCTTTTGTGTCCTTACTGCAACTTTCATCGTGACGCACAGGATCATCCAGGTTTTGAATGATATCATACACAGGGATGCTACTTGGACAGTCTGTTAGGATACCATCTGGTATGTCAACTCTAGGGAAAAGTGCAGTCAGTCTACTAGCTACGCGGAACAGAGCCGCTCTTGCTTCCACTATTTTCCAGAGTGCTGAGGCAGATTTGACTTCTTTGGAATAATCTTTTTTGGTTGTAGGATTCTCAGTTTTGGGTTTTTGTAGTGCCTGTTTAGCTAGAGTGGCAAGGGCATCAAAGTACCTTGGAATACCAGCAAACCGGCTGTACCCTTTATTTTCAACAAGGTCCGTAATGAGATAATTGACCAGGTGATCTTCCAAGCTCGTCATGGTAAGGTCTGTTGTTCTTGTGAATCTTTTGTTAATCTGTTTCATCATCTGGAAGTCAAGGGCTGTCCAACTTATTTGAGCACATCTTCTGAGATAGCCCTCAAGTTCATTCAAGTCATTTTCATCTAGGTGTGCCTTGTTTGCCAGCCAGTCCTTTGCAGCTTCAATGTCTCCTACAGGGGGGTGCCAGTTATCAAATGAAGGTCTGTTTCCAAATATGCCTGAACTTCTGAAATGACTTCGCTGGTTTTCCATTGGGCAATATCTGACCTTTGGACTGGGAAAATAGTATGCATATGGGCTGTTGAGGGGTAGTTTTTCCCCTATCAGTTTCAAGAGTCCTACAGAGTTGGTTTTCTTTTGCAGGAAATCTAATAGTCCAGGCACACCTCTCAACATCTCGTCATACTTGTATCTGTCATAAGTCTCAGGGAGAAGACCACCACCAAACTTTAGGCAATCGTCCATGGAAAATTTTCCATCTCTTCCTTTCTGGAGGTCAGTTATTCTAATGGATGTCCTGTCTACAGATTGGTAATCAGGCACTTTGCTGTTCTTGAAGCCAGACAGGTATCCTATTTCATTGAAAACCCAAAAGCTTTCAATATGCTCGAACATGTTGTAGGTGCTGTTAGATTCCCTGTTGAGATGTGGCACTTGTAATATCGGTAGAGTCACTCCACTCACATTCACAGATGCTGTGGTAAGGGAAACCTTCTTACTGACTCCATGGTATGGCACTATGTTGCCAGGAACGAAGGTCCCTTTGTCATCAGAAAAGGAAATGGTATACAGAACATCAGAATTAGAAGTCCTATAGCCAAATGAATCGGCAATGAAATCTGCAATTTCAGGAGTAGTCACAACACAATTTGGCTTTTGACCTGTTTTGCTCTCTAACAACAAGGACATGTAAGCATCTTGTAAAGCACCCTTTGGAGAAATGGCATTCAATGTCCAGCTGCAAAAGTCCCTCCTCTCTCACTCTATTTCAGCATGGACAAAGTCCTTCACATTATCACTGGAGGCAAAGAGTCTTGATATATTAGAAAAGTCATTCCTCAGTCTCATCATGGTAAGTGTAGGACAATTGGCGAGAGCATGTGTGATCTGGTCCTGCATTGTTTGATTAATGCTTTTCTCTACCTGCTCCTTCTTACGAATGTATTCCGCCGATCTTGATTCTGGTGTACATAGCAGGTTGGCTTCAGGTTCGATTGAGATTTTTACACCGAACATTTCAACACTAAAGGAAACTTCCCAGCTCTCAGCAGGAAGACAGGCAGCATTGGATCTGTGATTGGCCCAGCTGTGAAAGTAGGATAGTTCATGAACTTACAGGTGAACTATTGTTTTTTTTCTCTCGAATATGACAACAGGTGCAAGAACACAGAAGTTGTTCTCAGTGCTGGTGAAGCCAGTCCTTGAATTTATTCCACCCATGAACAAGTGGAGACCAAGGAAAGCATCACATAGTGGCCCAAGGTCTTGCCCTCTGATGCTGTTGCCCAAGCTGTGGTAAATCTGATCTTTTCTTTCCTGCCCATACAGGTAACTCTGGAGTAAGGGATGGAGTGGTCTATCAGAGTTGAAGGAAGAAACTCCTCTCCATACACTTTCAAGTGCTAAGTTCAATGGATCTCTGGTTTTGCTCGAATTCATCATAATACACAAGATTTGTCTTCACATGGCTAATAGTACTTTTTATTTCATTTTCATTGCAAGACCAAGATACATCTCATAATATCCCCACACAGTGCATGGCCCTTTAAATGTGGTTGAGCGCATTCGAAATCGAGGCATTGGGCAACAATGATGGGTGGCCGAAGAGAAGCAGCAAAGTCTACTGCTGCTCTGGCTATTCGAAGAGTGGCGAGAAAGCCTTTCTCTGTGGTCATCAATGGGCTGTCATCGAAGTCTGCTTTCATTGACCCATTGCAACACTTTGCAAATTCGGATCCCAAGAGATCTTTGTTACCCAAGTCAAAAACCTCACCTATGAGATTAAACAAAGCTGGCAACTGTTCATATTTCACAGATGAGTTCCATCCTCCATTGTTCAGATCTGCTATTTCAAGGTGAGATCTATAAGCATCCACATCATGATGAAACCTTGAATATCTCATCAGTTCCCAGTTTTCACGTACTGGATATGTGGCAAATTTAGAAAGGGAAGGTCGAACGTTCCGGGATTGCTGCCACACCTCGGCCTGTTGTTGAACATCTTGTGCAGTTGGAAATCTCACTGCAACATAGTCAAAACGATTTATCGGCTCACTCCCAGTATGCAATATATTAGCTGGTTGTCCTGGAGTGAAACTTATATCCCAGCCATATCCTGATGCATTGTGTGCAACGCCAACCCCTCTTTCAACCTGGTTCACACCCACATGGTATCTCTTGATGTCATTCATTAGGTAGCCTTCAAGCCTGTCACCCAGAGATTTAGGATTGAAGGGGACCCTATATCCAGCTGCATCTGGTATCACTTCCAACTTCTCATAGTGGCAGGATTCTTCTTCCTTTACTATGCTTTGAAGCAGGACAACTTGGCCAGCCTCAGCTACATTGTCCTTTGGATCAATGCATGGATATAATGAAACTAGTGATGATTGAGCACAGCGGTCATTGTTTTGAAGATAAGAACTAGCGATTTCAACTCTCTGAGATGGACCATAAAAAGGGACAGACATATTTTCAGGTTATATCATCTTTATTGAATCAAGACACACTAATATTACAAATCGAAAAGTGGGTCTTTGCCAACAATGTTGCCCATCGAAGCATCTACCGTCTGTGCTGCTTCTTGTTTTGGTCCTTTGTTGATTTCTTCTCTGACTTCTTCTTTGCCTTGGGTTTTCATGAAATGGAGCAAGTCCTTGATATTCTGACTGAGTTCAGTAAAGTTCTTTGCCCTCTCTTCTTTCTTCTTTTCTCTTTTCAACAAATAATCTTCCTGCATTTGATTATATTCTTCTTCTCCTCTTCGTGATGTCTTGAACGCTCGTTTGCAAACTTCAAAAAGTCATCTTGCAATTTGGGTGGAATTTTGGTTTTTAGCATATACCTCGTCGATCTTTCTCTTTTTTCCAACAGGCTCAGAATAACACTGGTTACTCCCATCGACAGTTTGGTGGGCACTGAATGAGCTTGTGTCCATACCTCTCTCTTTCAAGTATGCCTCAAAACTCATGTTGTTATCACTCTCTTGGCATCTTTCATTAGTACTTTGTTTTTAAAGGTTATCATACTGACACTTTGCAATTTCCATGGCTCTTTTGTTTAGCTTTTGGTTCCTACTGTCAATCAGTGAAGCTTCCTTTCTCTGCATTTCATGATGCAAGACATCAAATGCTGCATCTACTGTTTCCATGAGCTCAGATTTCTTTACCTTCCCTTCCAGCTTTGGGAATCGTGTGTCAAACCTTCTGAGTACTTCGTCAGCCATTTTCTTTGATTCGCTGTTGTCCGCATAGCACTCATGACACAAAGTCATCAGTTCTCTGAGTGATTCGACATCTGTTTTTCCCCCATCGATTATTCCCCTCTTCCTCAACATTTCGAGATCGTTTCTTCTCTTCTGTGCTATTTCACTGGTGCTGTCATTTTCTAAAGACAGTTTTGTTGATATCATGTCTCCCATTCACTTTCCCATTAGGTCCACTATTTGCTGGGATGCCTCATATTCTTTGCAGACAGCATCTAGTGATGTCTGTGTCTCTGTCAGTCTATCTTTTATTGATTGGAAGTCCTTCTCTCCTAGAGCAGCCATTGATTCTTCGAACTCTGTGCTTTTCTTGCCTTCTTCTTCCGACATTGTATATTGAACAGAACTTGCTTCAATGCATTTATACTCCGGAAATCCAAAGTGAACCGCCTTTTCCTTGACCCTTGCACCTGTGAGAAACATGCCAACACAGCCTTTTCTAGCATCACAGTAACAGATTGATATTTCAACAGCAACTGCCATGTTACTTTTCAACGTTGAAAGGCTAGCAAAACTCTCTGAAAGCATCATGAGATTAAGTGATGACTTCAAGAAAGTCTGGTTGTCTATGTGTGCAATAAAAGCAATAGCAAAATTATGGCCATTGACCTCACTGAAATCATGATCATGCCAGGAAGTCACTACTTTGCCAAGAGACAAGGCATCCTTGTTATGGTTGTATTTAACTGGTACTCCAGTCAGTTTGATGTCACATGCATCGTTCACATGCATGTCATAAGGGCTTTCATCGTTCATGGTTGTCTTCGGATCACAGAGCAAGTAACCCATCCAATAAATTTCGTCTGTCTGTATGACATTTGTCAGAAATCCAAAAGGTGGTTGGTCTACTCCCCCCTCAGAACAAACAAGGCAAAGCATTTCAGAGAATGAAAATTTATTGTCTTTGATCATGTTTCATCAATGGTCACGAAAGAAATCTATCAAGATTCTTGCGTAACCAAATTTTCTGTATAGAATCAATGACATTCCTCACAAAGGGTCCGAGTTGCTGAATTTTTTCTTTTCCATTTGAACTGTTCCATTGCAACACCAAGCTCAACTCACATAAGTCAAGGTTTACTTTCACACTGGGGCAGCGGAACAGCATGATATGGGAAGCAAACCAAGGGATGTGTTTTATCTCTGAAAAAATAAACTTTGCATGATGATCTTTTTCCGCAGAAATATGCTCTGTACCACCTCTGTAATACAAATCGCGGACAAGAGCATCTACGATGTAACTGTCAACGCCAGTTTCTTTTATGGTTTCCATCACATCTAAGGGATATTTTGACACCATCTCAGTCTTGTTCTTACACAATGAACAATCAGTCTCAGAGATGGCTCTTTTCTCCTCCACCATCAGGCAAAAAGGTCCCAAGAACTTGTGTAGTATGTACATGTTCACCAAACTCACTTCCGATGTGCCGATGTAGAGGGAATCCAATCTAATTCTTTTACTGCTATGGTGATCTTCCCCTTCTTCTTCATGTTTCCTCTTTATGTTGTTATTTCACTGCTTTGCTTTGTCAGTAATGCTATAGCTAACGAAAAAAAGCCTAGGAGATGCCCTGATGATAGTTGGATGACGACGTGCATATGACAACCACAGTGCAACCCACTGAAGTCTTTCATCTAACCATTCATAGGAATAAGTGTTTTCATGTCTGGTTGCAACAGAGTGCCAACTGAAAGTCCAAGAGCAAGTTCCATGATTGACATTCACTTGATCAGACTTGGGTGGCTTTTTCTTCCAATGTAGACCGCAAAGGGATCTAAAGTACACTACAACTTTCCATTCCCTTTCATTGAAAATTTCAATAGGTCTATATAGCATGTCGATAAGTGGTGCATTAGTTCTTTGTTTCAAAATATAAGTCCCCAACTGATAGATGCATTGAGTTATAGTGGGATGTACGGGCAACACTGTGATGTTCATGAGGAGGTATTCTTGAATCGCACATCTATCGAGGAGGTTCTGATTGAGCAACACTATTGCATCTGTAAGTTTTTTCCTTTGAAGTTAGTGTTCATATACTGTTTTCACATCCTCAAACAAGTCTTTGAGGTTCATATAATGAATCTTGACAAAGAGATCCATCTCATATTCCTCATCATAGAAAAAATTCCTTGGTCCTTGTCTGTCAAACACCTCTGAAATCTCAGCAACAAAGGTGTATCTGGTGTCCAATGCATAAAATTCTAACTTGACAACAGATTCGTTGTGAGACAAAATTTTTGGCACCCTTGAAAGAACATCCAAAATATATACTTTTGATCGGAACTTGTTGGTCAATATGGAAATCCAACCACTTGCTTTGAGTGTAAAATGTTTTTCTAACATGGTCATAGCATGTACTCTAACATAGAATCAGTACATTTTTCTTTGTATGTTTCAGGAATTCAATCTTTATTTTCACTGATGCAATGTTCCATTGATATTGTACCACGAACATAGAGAGAGGCATCAGGATGTTCATTTGGAGGAACATCCTCATAACCAAGAACACAGTTGTATGGTGGAGTTAGCATATGACGAACCTTCAAAGATCCTTCTTTGTCACCATGCTCAGATGTAGCACCACTCACCAGGCTTTATGTGTTATCCCGCATGTCTCGATACAGGCGTTGGAACCAATATGTACTGGAATTATGAGCAAATAGAAACTCTCCAGAGCATTCTAAATGCTCAGTGTTTCTGGCATATCTAGTACAAGGCCTCATGTTCAAGAACCTTTTCCTCCCATCGCTCCTGTACATGCCATAGTAGTCCACAACATCAAAGCACACTGGAGTCTCTCCATTGCCAGAACATGGGACTACTCTATCTCCGTTTGGCATGACATGTTGCCGTGGAGGTGTGGAGGGCCCTACACTGGTAAGAAATATATTTATTGCAGCCAATGCTACAGAAGAAAAAAACAACAAACATCAAGGAGCTGGTAGAATGATCTCTGAGGGAGACCCGAGAATCCTGAACGGTACCATTTTCTGTGATTTTTGATGGTTTGCTTGTAGGAACTGTTGAGGGAGGAGGGGTATGGTGTCTGTAAAATGTATCAGGGTTGGAATCGAGAGGTACTTCCTCCACTGACATTCCCGAACATTTTGCAGACTTAGTAGACATTTCAGCGGACTCACAATTCTTCTTGTCTGCCATTGCTCAAGGAAGTATATATTTGAGTCTGTGAACATGTAATAACTTTCAACATCATTAGTATATTGCATGTTATACATGTCAAAAAACAACTTCAGGAAAATGCCCAAGTTGACAATCCATAGGAAATACACCACCAACACTGAGAGCTTATACATTTCATATTGATGGACTTTTCCTTGTCAATATATTCAAAAGTATGCAGACACAATTACATGAACAGCTGTGCATATTGGAGGATCAGTTATTTTTATTTAATCACTGGCATCATGTCGATAGGTCAAACATTGGACATGTTTTTCTAGCCACAGAAAGCCTGCAACATATAGAAAGACTATTATATGAAAACCTTCTACAATTGAGCCCAGAAGATAACTATTTGTCAGCTGGGTTGTACATGCGGGGCATATGCAATTGTTTGACGCTGATGAATAGAGAAAAAGAACATTCCAGTGAATTATATACCGTGGACGACTTGAGCCATAACGTTGATGAAATATTGCACCGTTGGTATGAAATAAATTCTGTTGAAATTCTGCAGAGAGTGAAAGGAAACCTGTCGTTTTTGCTTCAAAATGGGAGACACCATGTTCTGCATTCTGGATCCTTCAACAAAGGAATATGTTGTCACCGATGCAGACAAAGAGCTGTATCTGATCTCATTCAAGATATCAATGGTGTAAGCTTCACAATCAAGACATGTCATCATTATGTAGTACCAATTTTCACTAGGGGTGACAACATACCAACTTTCCATGAGGAAACAAGAAGAGAAACAACCATAGATGCTCCTTTGGTAGATTTTTCCATAGGTCTTGAGAAGAAGAGGATGGCAATTCAGGATGCAAGAACAGCATTCGATCAACTGATTGAGAAGGAACATGAAATACAGGAAGAAATCAATCAAATTTGCACTCCTCATGCCTTGTCCTTAGGGTGTTATGCTGACACTTCCATTATACTCATCTACCTTTTGAAGAGGATGAAAACAGTGTTGCACTTTTCCCCCTCAGAAGGATCAATCTCACCTATATCTTTTATGCAGGATAGAGTTGGATTTGACAGCAGCATCAGCAAGTTAAAATGTGCACTGAGTTCAGTGGTTGTAACGAAACAGGACATCAAGACAGCCTTGGAGACCTTTAACTATCTTGTAGTCGATCCATGCACATCCTTTGGACAGGAGAGCAAATTTCTGAGATATGGTATAATAGCAAAGCATTTCCATCTGGCTCATAACGTAACTCCAGATGATATCTTCAAAGAAAGACACTTGTGGGAATCCATGAAAGTAAGATCCTTGTTTGATACAGAATGGCAGACACCAACAGATCGTCTTACTTACAGTGTAATAGCCACTTTCATCTTCAACACCTGGTTGAACATACAAGAAGTTTCAAAGTTGCATCATCTTAAGTGGGAAAGGGGGGAGTGTGCACCGTTAGACTCAAATGGAACCAGCATTTATGCTTTGTATGACAACGAGCAAGTTGGTCTCAATATATCAAGTGATCTCAGATTACACGGGACATGTAAAAGCATCATGTCATTGTTCTTGGCATACCTATTACATTTGCATGATTCAGGCATGTGTTATAGTTGTCATGGAGTCAGAGATATTTTATTTGGTCATTGAAATTGTATTTTGTGGTTATTTTAGAGATCGTTCAAATGTTGGTTGGAATAGGGCGTTTTGATCCACGATGAGCTATGTTCCATCTTTCGCAAAGAAAAGCACAGATGAAATAAATCTAAAAGACCAGACTTCCCTTCTGGAGATATCTTATTATACTACAGGATGGATACGTACCATTTCTTTATATGCGGAATCTCAGAAAAAGTTCAAAGGCAGCCAAACACACAAAGTACTAACCACAAATGTTGTGGTTGGAAATGCACACAAACAAGCATGATATTATATGTCTTCCCATTGCTGTATTTTGTGAGTGTTTGCAGTGCCACAGTGCAGACTATTGTCACTGGAATTAAAGTCATTCAGGATATGAAGCTGGTTTGCCTGGAACTTACCATGAAAGATATCCCCATCAAAGAAGATTTCTTCCGCATCGATTACAACTTGCACATATCATATTATTACACCACGAGAAGCCAGAAAAGAGAAGTGACCATGAACATGAGGTCGCCTAGTGGAAGTTGTAATGCAATGGTCATGTATAATCGCACAATGGACATCCATACAACCCATGTATGTGGAAGCACAGCGAGGCCCTTTGTTGAGTTTTATGGAATACGTGGGATACTCGAAATGAAGAACTACGATCGGAGATATATTGTACATTTGAAAAGAGGCTTGTCATTCACTTCAAGGGATTTCCCTAGTGGACAAATCATGAGAAGACGCCACACATACCATATAGATTCCTGTAGGTCAAATGGGTGTAAGTCTTGTTCAGAGATGTGCACTGCCTTGTACCATGATGTGAACATGGTTGTTTGTGATAACAAACTCAAAACACTGCAAGAAGACCATAGAATGATGGATCCTTTGTCAGTCGTGGACTTTCCTTTATCAAAAGTGTCCTGCATCTATTTTAGAACAAATCTGATGAACACATGTGAGCTATTTCCAGTTGGTTTCATAAGAACAGACCAATACCAGAACAGTCTCTGTAGAGTCACTATAAATGAGGGTGGCATGGGATATTGGTGTTTAAATGTGAATGCAGAAGTGCTGAAGGATACCCCTATCACTTATTTCAAGGTTCATGCCAGATGTGAAGCTCTAAGCAGTAAAAAGATTTCAAGATCCATGGATCTGAGGTATTTCCCATTTTCAACAGATGAAAGGGCACTAGGAAACCATTCATCCAAGATTAGTTGTTTGAAATTAGTGAACAAAAATGGTAGTATGTTTTTTCACAGGAAGAGGCAAAAAAAAAGACTCTATGTAGGACCTGTGACTGTTCTCGCAGCACTGGGAACATATTTATTGCCCTTATACATGACAGGAATTGCTACATATTTTGTACAGAGGTTCATGATATGAAGCAACACTGAGAGCTTTCCTTTTCTTTCAATAAAGATGATTCCTCACAACAGTCCTCTTGTTCTTCTTTTTCATTCCAAAGTATATCAATCCACAGTTTCTCTTGAATGACAGCTTCAGAAGTGACAGCTGGCAGGCGCTGTAATTTGTATGACAGAGGGGCATTTTCCACTTTGCTGTCCACCAATGACTGTATTTTCTTAAACGTTGAAATGGTGCGGTGTGGACTGTGTTCGTACATGGAAAATTTCTGCACATGTGTCATAGTCAAAGAAAATGGCAAAATTCGTTTCAATGGAAGGAATTGTTTCAGAGAGCATAACACCTTTTCCTTGCAAGATGGTAGTATTTGTTTGAGACCATTCAGCACATCCTCTTGACTCTCATTAGGGTTGGCCACTAGAATGTTCACTAGCATTACCAGTCTGTTGTAATCACTTTTCTCATTCAAATCTGACAACCTACAGGAAATGAACTTTTCCATTTGGTCTGGTAATCTGAAACTTTTCATGTCAGAAGCTAGATGGTGTATAGCAGAAGAAAGAGACTTTACATTATCATGTAGGCCGTGAAGGGGTTGTTTATTGACAGCTAAGTCAATCATTTGCAGCACTGCATTTTCTATCATCTTCATCCATTGTTCTGTCACAAGCAAAGTGACAAGAGCTTGTATGAGTACAGAACCAACTTCGGGTAAAATTCTCAGGTCCTTGGTGTGGGTGGCACGAGTACAGACATGGACTGGCCACATCAAGGCTGGAACAGATACAATGTCCCCATCTCTGCCAGTTATGCCCTTGAGAGCAACATTCAGTGAAAAGGCTAAGTGCTCCAATTCTTTCTGTTTCAATTCACCGTTGCATTGATTGAGGCTGGAGAAAAGTGCTCTCATTGCTCTCATGAACAGTTCAAAAAAAGGATTGCTAATTTCCAGAGTAGTTCTATTAAAACACCACCTGAAATGAAGGTTTGACAAGTTGAAATATTCATGCCATCTGGCATAACTAACTATTTTGTTCAGAAACTGAGCTAACGCAATGTGCTTGTCTGTATCTTCTAGTATTTTGAACAGCAGATCAGATTCATTGCATTCAGTCAGATACACAGATGCTTTACAAAAACCCTTGTGTTTTGATAGATCACTCTGAGTTAACCCCAGATCTAGAACAGCACAGTCTGTGAAGATTAAGGACATTTTATGTTGTTCCCAGGGTGTTTCTATGGGTAATGAGTTACTTGCATAATTTTTCTCTGTCAGTTCGAGTCAAACACTATTTGAATGGAACGAAGCTTTGAAATACCTGGGGCTTTTCATATGTAGTATGCTATGACTTTTTTCCCACATAGATTGAGGGAAATATATCCAACCTGTTTGCCATTTAACATCCCTCTCTATCTCCCCTTCACTGTTAGCACCTACTGTACACAATCTAGAAGGTAAGGAATCTATAGAATCATGATGCAATAATGGGCGAAAAAATTCGGGTTCATTAGTGCATATATGGCTCCAGCTAGATTTGACCAGATCTGTGTAGCTCAATATAAAAGCTGGAACCTTTTCTTCTATGTGTCTTCCTACGATACAGCATATAACCATCTCACTGTTAAAATCTTGCCATATAACAAAGCGTGTATCTGAAAATGCATCAGGCTTGCATCCTGTATCATATAATTGTTTCAATGACTCTCTTTTCATCATGCAGAAGCACATTCTGCCATCTTCCTTCACTGTGAGGCATGGCCAACAAATGTAGAGGAAATGCAACAACTTCCTTTTTGACCTGCTCTGGAGAAGAAAATTCTTGAAATCCAGAGGTGTGCTGTGGTCAACGTAGAGGGTTTTGTACACCAGTAGGGAAGCAATCAGCCGGCTGATAGCACAGTCACTGTCACTGCGAGGAATGGACATTGCATGAGAAAAGGTGGTTGCAGCGCCTTTACCAGCAGAAATGTTGGCTGTCACCAGATCTAACACCAGATACCACTTGTCATACATTGTCATTGGTAGTTCAATTCGTTCCACTATACTCAGTGAAACGTTCCAGTCGGTTTCCCATGGACTGCAAAATGTTTGACTGCCAGAGAGAAAGCCATGATATTCATAGCTTTTCGAATTGATTCGCTCAGTCAGAGCAAAGGCTGAAATTGGTGCCATAGTTGTGTGCCTTCCCATATCAAGTGGCAATTTCCCCCTGCAGTACATTTTGGCCCAAAACCTGAAATTCAAAAACAGATTGTTGTTTGCTCTCTGAAATGATGTTAGACCTTTGTTCACCCCTACCCAACAACCAATCTTGTCTACTTTGATTGTTGCCTGACCTCCATCAACTGGTGTCATTTGAATAGAATCAACCTGTTTTGATCCAGTTGACAATATATTTTGAAATTTTTCAAATAATTTATGCTTGACAACTTCAAAGAAGAGGACTTTGTTCTTGTGATTGATTATGGAAAAAATAACCCATGAGTTTTGATGTACTAAACAATCTGGCAATTGTGCCTTCACATGGAACATGTTGCTTCTCTGGGTGTGAGGTATCATATAAAAACAGAATGTTTGACCATCAGTCTTTGATTGGCTGTTTTCTACTCTGATCAAAAGCTCTAGGTCGGTATACAGATCTATGTCTCCACTTATGGTGACATTCATTTCTAATCCATACAGATAATTTCTCCTAGTAAAAACAGACATGACACTGAAGAATGAGTATGAACCTTTTATTAGCTTAATATGACAACACATCCCTCATTTTCTCTCAATGTCTACTTGAAAATTTCAAGTCTGTGGTATATGTCCTTCCATGTGACCAGCTCTGTTGTTGTGTGTTTATCTTGAAAGACTGTGTGATATAACCATCTCATTGCCTCTTCCAATTGTACATAGGCAACAACTGCATCATACCCAGCAACTGCCTCTACCATTTGCTGTATCACCCATGCACTGGATGGGTCACCATCTATGCGCAGAGGTAATTCTATATAGCCTACAACATCTTTTGTAGTGGAATAAACTATTTCAATTTCATGCAACATTCTGATATGTTTCGTTATGTTTTGCAGTGGTCTTGACTTCTACTGTGGTAGTTCTGGCAAAATCCAAATTCCATTAAACAGACAATGAACATTGAAATACAATCATGTATCCCATGCCAATCTCGATATACCATACAAATGAAAGTACCATTTCACAAACCTATCCAAATGTAACCAATGGATATTCTGATTTTGAAATTGAAGAGGAGAGAAGAAAAGAAGACGAGGTCTTTCTTGGTGAAAATATAGAGAATTGGAGGTTTTCCATTGACAATTATAAGGAACAATATAAAGTTTTGATATTGGAAACAGAAGACAAAAATTATTTCATTCTGGGTGAAATGCACAAAACACAAATATGGAAAAAGCCAGAAATAAAAAACTATCCCAAGCAATTTGTTCGAAGATGGACACAGAGCGAATTCTTGTCAGGGCCTCTTGTTGAAATTGACTCTCATGAAGTTTGTTCCATGACCATATATGAGATAAGCAGGAAGTTTTGCATGGTGCCAGGCTTTGATGAAGTCATATCATGTGACATCATTGAATCTATGAAAGAGCAAAGGCCACTAAGACAAAACTTCCAAGTTCCAATGCAACTGGAAAACATTGCTTCTTTTGTTGCAGCTACTGGTACATACATCAGAATTTTAGGGTCTTATTGTGAGATGATACTTAACCTAAGTACTCAAGCTGACGTAGGATATCAACAAGATGCCGTGTATTTATCATGTGCTTTGATCAAAATATTGGAGGATGCATTCTACCAATCCATGTATGTGACAGAACCAATTTTGACAACAGAAGATATCAAAACAATAAAATGGTCGATAGGAAAAGATGAGGTGGCACTTGTTGGATTGATTCATGAGATGGTGATAAGCAACATTTCAAAGCACATCAACATCAGTAGGCAAGACAAACATGTTACACTACATGCTCTCTGTTTGCATTGGGTGATAGGGAGATATGATCCTGATAGCGATCTGGTACCACAAGACAAACCGAGCTTCTTGATGGAACTTTACCGCATAGGCCAGGAATTCCTTGCAACCGGCAAAGTAAAAGAAGTCTTTCATGATGAGGACTTGCTTTAGATCAACCTTCCATGTTATATTGAAACACACAATGATTTTGACAGGAGTTCATCTAGGTTATTTCACAAGATGATAGAAAACATTTCTCGTGAGGAACTATTTGTTTTGCTAGAAGTTGCATTGATTGCTCCCTCTCCAATGGACTCTGTGAATGGAGTTCTTTCTATTCTGGTTTTTCTTCATGAAATAAAGGGCCTTCCATTTTCGGCATTACGAGGCTTGAATTATTCTCAGTTTGTGACAAGGAATATCATACGGAAAGGATATACAGCGAGAAATGGAGACCACGAAGGGGTTTTACCAGGAGACAACATTGTGGGCTATGCTAGAAGGGAGGCAACAAAAACATGGCTAGAGAAAATATGGGATGAATCTACACCTCCCCTTAAGCCTGAGGAATCAAATTCAGTGGCCAATGCACAGGCCTTATGTCCAGAACTGCCCAAGCTGAGACTTAGTTCAGAGTATGATCGAATCAGAGACACTTTCAGGAGAAATCAAAACAAAGAATTGCCTCTGTTTGAGGTTAATTTCATAGTGGAGAATATATTAAAGAAATCAATCAACAATTTGAAATCATACTCAGAACAGGAAACCTCTAGTGGCATCATTGCAGCATATGCATATGACTCAGTGGGTGGACCATTTGATCGAATAAGAGATTGCTATACGTCTAGCATGCGGGATTCAAGGGATCTTAAAAAACTCTTACTGCATGGTCTACCTTTTCACCAAGATGACATAACTTCTATGATCACGGACTACAAACTTGCTGTTCAGTGTCGATGGGAGACCCCAAACAGCTTCAACCCATTCATTTTGGAGCAAGACTGGACATATGCCCTGCTGCATCATTACTCATAAAGGAAATATTCTTAGTGTACCAAGGCATTGGCAGTTTTCAAAGAATCGGAGATGAGGGTGAGAGTCAGAAAAAGTGCATCTATCTATGGTTGCATGAAAAACGACCAATTTTTCCCCCTAGGGAGACATTCCAAGTTAAACTCATAGAAAAGAAAGCACCTAAAATACTCGAATGTGCTATAGATGATCATCTTTATAGACATAACCCCCTACCAGTTGAAACAAAGTTTCCTACAAGAAGTTTTCACCCTGTAGACTCACTGGATGATATACAGACTGAATCCTTTCCTTCTCTATCTCCATTCTACTGAATCCAAATAGAAAAGTAGGATATTGTGGTGATTCATTTCTTATTATGAGATTCGTAAGATCAATGGTGTACTAACATATATTTTGGTGATCAGAAATAATTAGCTCAATAAAATATATTATGTAACTGGAATCGAGTTTATCATGTTTGTTTATTCTGAAATAGAGAGTGACACCAATTATGAGACTTGGTTGTAATTGTTAGAACTTAGAAAAATTGATGATCACTTTAGAGGTGAAAACATATTGATAATGATGAATGAAAGCTGGATGAGGAGTTGACAAATGATGAAAATTTGAGTCTAGTTTAAAAATAAATATTGAAAGAAAAAAGAAATCTCAAACAACACTTTCAGGGAAAGACCTTAAATGGAAGGAGTACACTAAAGAAATGGACTACATTCATGGATTACTTTCAAGAAATGGATTACATTCATGGATTACTTTCAAGAAAATATGAAAGATTGATGAAGAGTTGACCCCTGATAAAGATTTTAGTCTAGTTGAAAAAAAAAATTATTAAGAAATTTGAAAAGAAAATAATTGTCAAACAGGAATATCCGGGGAAAAAACCTTCGATGGAAGGAGTACACTCAGGAAATGGATTACATTCATGCATAACATTCATGGATTACATTCATGGATTACTTTCAAGAAAATATGAAAGCTTGATGAAGAGTTGACCCCTGGTGAAAATTTGAGTCTAGTTGAAAAAAAAAATTCTTAAGAAATTGTCAAACAGAAATATCTAGGGAAAAAAACTAGACTCAAGAAATGGATTACATTCATGGATTACTTTCAAGAAATAGATTACATTCATGGATTACATTCATGGATTACTTTCAAGAAAATATGAAAGATTGAGGAAGAGTTGACCCCTGATGAAAATTTGAGTCTAGTTGAAAAAAATAATTCTTAGGAAATTTTAAAAGAAATATCCAGGGAAAAAAGTAGACTCAAGAATTGGATTACATTCATGGATTACTTTCAAGAAATGGATTACATTCATGGATTACATTCAAGAAAATATGAAAGCTTCATGAAGAGTTGACCCCTGATGAAAATTTGAGTCTAATTGAAAAAAAATGAAAATTAGAAATTTGAAAAGAAATTGTCAAACAGAAATAACCAGGGAAAAAAACTCAAGAAATGGATTACATTCATGGATTACTTTCAAGAAATGGATTACATTAATGGATTACATTCATGGATTACATTCATGGATTACTTTCAAAAAAATATGAAAGATTGATGAAGAGTTGACCAATGATAAAAATTTTAGTCTAGTTGAAAAAAAAAAGAATTCTTAAGAAATTTGAAAATAAAATAATTGTCAAACAGGATTATCCGGGGAAAAAAACCTTCGATGGAAGGAGTACGCTCAGGAAATGGATTACATTCATGCATAACATTCATGGATTACATTCATGGATTACTTTCAAGAAAATATGAAAAATTTTGAAGAGTTGACCCCTGGTGAAAATTCGAGTCTAGTTGAAAAAAAAAATTCTTAAGAAATTTGAAAAGAAATTGTCTAACAGAACTATCCACGGAATACAAGTAGACTCAAGAAATGGATTACATTCATGGATTACTTTCGAGAAATGGATTACATTCATGTTTACATTCATATATTACTTTAAAGAAAATATGAAAGCTTGATGAAGAGTTGACCCCTGGTGAAAATTCAAGTCTAGTTGAAAAAAAAAATTCTTAAGAAATTTGAAAAGAAATTGTCTAACAGAACTATCCAGGGAATACAAGTAGACTCAAGAAATGGATTGCATTCATGGATTAATTTCAATGAATATGAAAGCTTGATGCAGAGTTAACCCCTGATGAAAATTTGAGTCTAGTTGAAAAAAAAAGAAAATTAGAAATTTGAAAAGAAATTGTCAAAACTAAACTCAAGAAATGGATTACATTCATGGATTACTTTCAAGAAATGGATTACATTCATCGATTACATTCATGGATTACTTTCAAGAAAATATGAAAGCTTGATGAAGAGTTAACCCCTGGTGAAAATTTGAGTCTAGTTGAAAAAAAAAAGAAAATTAGAAATTTGAAAAGAAATTGTCAAACAGAAATATACAGGGTATAAAAGTAGACTCACGCATTGGATTACATTCATGGATTACTTTCAAGAAATGGATTACATTCATGGAGAACATTCATGGATTACATTCATGGATTACTTTCAAGAAAATATGAAAGCTTGATGAAGAGTTGACCCCTGGTGAAAATTTGAGTCTAGTTGAAAAAAAACGAATTCTTGAGAAATTGTCAAAGAGAAATATACAGGGTATAAAAGTAGACTCAAGAATTGTATTACATTCATGGATTACTTTCAAAAAATGGATTACATTCATGGATTACATTCATGGATTACTTTCAATGAATATGAAAGCTTGATGCAGAGTTGACCCCTGATGAAAATTTGAGTCTAGTTGAAAAAAAAAAGAAAATTAGAAATTTGAAAAGAAATTGTCAAACAGAAATATCCAGGGAAAAAAGTAGACTCAGGAAATGGATTACATTCATGGATTACTTCCAAGAAATGGATTACATTCATCGATTCCATTCATGGATTACTTTCAAGAAAATATGAAAGATTGATGAACAGTTGACCCCTGGTGAAAATTTGAGTCTAGTTAAAAAAAAATGAATTCTTAAGAAATTGTCAAAGAGAAATATACAGGGTATAAAAGTAGACTCAAGAATTGGATTACATTCATGGATTACTTTCAAGAAATGGATTACATTTATGGATTACATTCATGGATTACTTTCATGGATTACTTGCAAGAAAATATGAAAGCTTGATGAAGAGTTGACCCCTGGTGAAAATTTGAGTCTAGTTGAAAAAAAAAGAAAAAATTAGAAATTTGAAAAGAAATTGTCCAACAGAAATATACAGGGTATAAAAGTAGACTCAAGAATTGGATTAAATTCATGGATTACTTTCAAGAAATGGATTACATTCATGGATTACTTTCAAGAAAATATGAAAGATTGATGAAGAGTTGACCCCTGATGAAAATTTGAGTCTAGTTGAAAAAAAAATGAAAATTAGAAATTTGAAAAGAAATTGTTAAACAGAGATATCCAGGGAAAAAAAAGTAGACTCAAGAAATGGATTACATTCATGGATTACATTCATGGATTACATTCATGGATTAAATTCATGGATTACTTTCAAGAAAATATGAAAGATTGATGAAGAGTTGACCCCTGGTGAAAATTTGAGTCTAGTTGAAAAAAATAATTCTTAGAAAATTTGAAAAGAAATATCCAGGGAAAAAAAGTAGACAGAAGAATTGGATTGCATTCATGGATTACTTTCAAGAAATGGATTACATTCAAGAAAATATGAAAGCTTCATGAAGAGTTGACCCCTGATGAAAATTTGATTCTAATTGAAAAAAAAAATGAAAATTAGAAATTTGAAAGATGGAAGGAGTACACTCTGGAAATGGATTACTTTCATGGATTACTTTCAGCTAAAAAGACCCCTGATGAAAATTTGAGTTTGAATGAAAAAAATATTGAATTCTTGAGAAATCTAAGAAATTTCTCTAATAGGACTAGAATAGGAAAAAACCCCAAAGGAAGGATTACATTCAGGCAGTACACTCAAGAAAAGAAGGACACTCAAAGAAAAATGAAAACTGAGAGAAAAAAAGGTGACTCTCAAGAAAAGGGTAAGACTCAAGGATAACGGAAACAGAAATTGAATTAATGGTTTGACAATAACGAAACCTTGGTATCAGAGAATCATGGCTTCAGAAACCCAAAAGAAAATGTTGAATCTACTGTACCTAAAAAGTTTCGCGGTGACAAAGTTGACTGGGACCTTTGGAACAATTGTCATTTCCAAAACAGATCAGGGTGCAATTGTCTCCAAGTATGCAAACAAAAACAGAGACGACATGTACCACAATGAATAATCTCTAGGAAAAGAAACAATGGTGTTATGGCATCTGAAAAGGCAGAGAAAAAAGTTAGAACTAGCAAGATTTCCAGTTCTATATTCTAGCGACCACCAACACATCTTTTTCAATGACCAGCACCTAGATCTTACTACTACGATTCATCAAAAATACACTGGTCCATCATTGTTCACATGTCACCAACTTGGATTCATGCTGGATCCAAGAAAAGTGCTGTCAGACCTAATGAAAGCATGAAGCTTTCTGAAAACTGCAGGGGTTCTACACCTTGACATAAAACCATCAAATGCAACAGTGGATCTAGACAGAAACCTGGTGAAAATAATTGACTTTGGCTATGCACAATTGACTGAACATGAGTACACCATGAACACTGGCTTACAACCGACTAACAATTACCTTTCAACAGGAGAGCGCGTTTGCATCCTAGATGGAATGAACCAGGGCATCTGCGACTTTTCCCGTGCATTCAACACCAAAGGTCAAGTTCCAGTAGCAGTAGACAGTGTCCCTTTCCAACCAGCCAAAGCATATAAGCTAAATTACCCAGTCTGTAATCTAAGGTATAGAGATCCCACACTACTCTGTGCAGAGGCTCTTAGTGTCACGAAGGGATTAGATAATGATGCTAGGATTGATGTGTTTGCTTCAGCTATGACAGTGCTCTTTGGAATGAATGGTGAACCAGATATGTTTACGGACCATCGGAAAGAAAATGCACAAACCATGTTGTCATTTGTGTCCATGGTGAGAGGTTCCCTCAGCAGGGGTGAAGCAGAAGTATTGAGATCTACTTTGATGGATGCCTCTGTGTGCTCAGCCATGATAATGACTAAAGGGTCCAAGAGATTTGCTCTTCTGCAACATTTGATCCAATTTTCACAGAATCTCTCACTAGGAAGCAAAGCTCTGATGAAATATGTTTTTGGTGTTTCATTCACAAAGGCTTTAAACAGGATAACACATCCTGTGAAAGTGCTGCGGGATACTGCTGAAAAGTGCCTGAAAAAGTTAGAGGGACCAGAACAGCCAGTGCGACCTGTGTTTGTTCCTTCCTTCAGTACAAAAAAGAGGATTACCTTCACATGGGAAGACAATGAGTCATGTATTTTCCGTGGTCTGCTTTTTGGGCATGTTATCGTTTCAGTCGTTGTGAAGGGCCGTGAGATGGTGTGGAACAGCATCCTTCCTGTTTTCCATCAATTATCTCGAAAAGAGAAATTGGGCATTGCTTTCAGGGCTGCTGAAATACTTCACAAGCAATGCTGCAGATGCAAAAGGAGAAATCACGACATACTCTGGTATATGGCCATGGACAGGGAACATTGATTTGATACAAAAGTGAATGGAACAAGAGACTGCCTGAAGGAAATATTGATGGGCTAGTTGTTTGTGAAGTCTAAACAAAAATGCCCTGGAAATATCAGGATAATTATTTCTTCAACAAAATTCTCTTTTGTGAAATCCTCATAAGAGATGAGGTGAAACCAAATTCCATCATGTCACCTAGTGCAACCATGTATTCGTTAAATGAAGCAAATGAGCATCAACCCAGCTAGCACAACTCGTGCAATTTACGTCGTTCTTACGTAAAAACTCATGTTATTCACGTAAAAAAGACATCATTCAGATGAGTAGTGCTAGCAGGGAAGAGACAGAGACTGTCAGAAATGGGACTTCACTAGCTGAATCCAAACTTGACTCTATGCGTGAGGAAAGTGCAGATACAATAAGAGTTCAAACTGAAATGCAACATCCAGAGATGGAAACAAATCACCAAGTGGCCAATACTCTATGTGCAAGGAAAGATGATTCCAAAGATCAAGATCTCATGTCAGACACAGCCAGGACTAGCACTTCACTAGGTTTGCATATGACTCCCTCCGAATGCAGCTCTGGGTATGAAATGTATAATGATACTCCTATGGCGGGAAATGATAAAGAAAAAGAAGCAACCTTCATTTTAGATTCAGAGAATCAAATACCCGATTCTCAAGAAACGATACTTATGGAAGGTTTGTCACATCTGGAACAACCTAAGGAAGAAGATGAAGTATCTGATGTTGCGTCTGAATTCCCCACAGTAGATGATTTGGAAAATGCTCAGATGCCCTATACCCAAGTAGAAGAACCTACATATAATATCCTCCCGGATCTCATGCCAGCCATGCAATATCATAGAGGACAAAGAGAAAGAATACATTCTAATGATGATTCTTCTGACATTGAAGTGGTTTCCATGTGATAAAAAAAATCAGATATATTTGTTTGTCTTTTTATTTATGTGTATTGTCATGTATTTCAATAAAAAAACAAAACAAAATGAACGGCAAAGCCTGGAAGTCTCTCTGTGTTGCAATGAACTTTCTGTTTGGGATTGTATCTTCAAGCGGATTCTTGATGGGACTGGCATATCTTAACATCTGCTCACAGGGGTTTCCTGTGACTTTGTGGCTGATTGTCCATGGTTTACTCAGTAGCATCTACTGCATTTTTGTGCTGATGGTCTGTGTCACAATACCACTGAGGCAACGACAATATAACGAAGAGTATGAATTACTAAGAATAAAAATTGATGGAAGGTTGAGCAAATTGAACTTACCACCCATGCAAGACAGCAGGGAAAGTCTACTAGATGATGTTGACTTAATGGAGATAAACGGCAAAGCAAAACGTTCAAAGACAGATGTTGCAAGTGCTATCTTTGGAATGATGTACATCATGTCATTAGCAGTAGGGGTATTTCTGGTTGTCACACTTGATTCTTATTGCTCAAGCCTTAGAATATACACCATTTCATATATAGTACTCAGTGGCTTATTTACCGGAATAGCTTCAGCCCGTGTGTGTGCATAAATGAAATACCGCAATGATCCTTTTGTGAAATACACTTGTAGCATATGAAAACAGTCTCGTTCATTTTTACTGTGATACCTCTATCTTCCTCTGACAAAAAAAGCCAGTCCTGTTGTCCCTGACAATCAATAGCCAAACCTAATGGCCCAGGAATGGGAATTCCAATCTTAACCATCAGGACAGAAGTTCCTGATGCTACTTCAATACCATGGTTGTCATAGCTCATATGCACCATGCATGTTCTATTCTCACTTGTGTCTAATTCCATAACTACACTGTCAACGAGTCCGTAAATGTTGAATAAGGATGAATACAGACGAATCAGGAATCCAGTTTGATATCCACTTTATTCATAGAAGTCCACGCGGTATAGATGGTGATACAGTATAAAGGTGCCCAACAGTGTCCAAGCCTAGCCCTTGAGCCAAGGGCTCGATCTCACGTGAGTGTGTGAGGTATGAAGTATGAAGGTGGAAAGATGAGTGAGCTGCTCCCTCCACAGGTATTTGTAGTAGGAGCTGCTCACCCAGCTCATCCTAAAAATAGTATCAGGTGAGCTAAATATAGTAACTGGGGAACTCCAGTGCAGGTATGTAGGGGAGATCCCAAACATAGCACTGGGGTTCACAGAGTTCAGTGTGGTTCTAAATATAGCTGCTGGGAACTCCCGGTATGCTGTGAGCTGCTCATGATCAATGGGCATGTCATCCAGCATGGGGAGTTGTTTCTAAACATTGTCTGCTAGGAATTTCCAGCATGCAGTGGGCTGCTTGTGATTGACGGCATATCCTCCAGTGGGAGGAGGCGGGGTCACTGAGTGCAGTTGACACCGCCAGCCTTTGGTCTATGGGTATGGCTTGGCTTGTGGGTAGACTCGGACACTGGGTTACATGGTAGAGTCAAAGGTGAAAAATAAATATGATAAGTACAATACCTATAACGGTCTACTGACAAATCCCCACATTCCTACTCGATTCCACGCGAGGTTTTAAGGAGGAAGATCGTGAGAAAAGGTCTACTGACAATATGTTTGATGTCTAATAATAGGTATTACATCTTATCATTTAAGTTGAAAGTATACAGTATTAAGGAGATATTTAATATTGGTTTTTGGTTGAGCATGAATAATTTATAAACAGTACAAAACGAAACTATGCCAAAGAGGTGTTGTTTGTAATTTTGGCAAGAAGAATATGAAAAATTCAGGTCGTGGTAGGATACAAAGGCTGGATTATTATCTAGTACTAAAGTTCACACAAAGATAAAGGAAATAAAAACTATCCTAAAACATGCAGTTATTGGCTTTAAGGCAGACCTTGAGGTAGATAAGTTAATACTGAAGTTTGTTTCAGTACCGGTAGGCACTTATTATTTAGGTCTTGAGCCAATATACAATACAATATAATAAATAAAAACAGAGGTAAGGTAATTGATGACTGGCAAGTCGATCAATCATTCCTTATAATACTGGTAAGGCTTAGGGAGTCTGAAGGCTTTTAGGTGATATGTTTAAGGAGTTTTCTAAAAAAAAAAAAAATTGGATTTTTGGTCCTTTATTTATTTGTAGAAGTTTTCTGTTAATTTTCGTAGAAGGTTTGTCTTAGTTAATGGAAAGTTTAGCATGTTTAGCCTTCAGTCTACCTGGGGTTATGATTGGCTGAAAAGGGACAAGGTTAATACAAAAATAAATGGTGGCTCTGGCTGATATTTGGATTGGATCTCAGTTGATCCTGCAAAAATACTGGTTGCCAGCGCTTCCTTGTAAAATTTTTAGAAAAATATAAACTAGCTAAAACCCATAAATATTTGACATGGTTGGGTTTGAAAAGGTACCGTGTGAAAAAGAAAAAGAACTTTATGGCATCTTAAGATCACAAAACCTGCTGCCTGGCTTGTGTTCTTCATAATGTTCTTATAAAGGAAAATAAAGTAAAAATGCAGCGTGTTTTCATGGTTATGTATCATAGCCTTATGCAAACAAGAAAAACTGGCTTTAAAAATCAGTTGACTAGGCTGACTGAGTCAGTGTTCATAGTGTCCATGGGCGGTCGGTGAGTGAAGTGTGTCTCTACACTTTTAGTCCATAATTTAAATACAGTTTTTTAAAAATAAATAAAATAAATAGAGGGTGGTTAATGAAATTATTTTCTCCTTCTATGGCGACTTTGGTTTGCAAGACCCTTTGGTGGTGGGTCTTGGTGGTTAAAGACATGTGGGTTGAGGGAGCGACCTAGTGAGGGTCTTCTCCTGGATCCGGATTTTTTGGTGTTGGGGACAAAGTTTACAATTTTGCTGAAATGCATTCTGCTAGGCTTGCCTGAGTCAGGTTGCAAATTTAGATCGGAACTGTATGCAGGGTCTATGTCTATTTGTTCTGCTGAGAGGGAGGTGTCAGAGTCACTGTCCTCCTCAGATGAAGCTTGGTATGTTTTGGGTAGGGGTCTCCAGACCTGGGTCGAGCCAATTGTTTTGAAAGTTTCTGGTCTATTGTCTTTGTTCATGCTGCATGGGCAGCTGTAGCTATACATTAGGTGGGGACAATTTCTTCCCAGGGTGGCGAATCTAGTAGGTGGCCCTATTGGAGAGCAGACTCGTGTGCTCCAATGGGGCAGGCCGGTTGGTATGGGCGTGCCTGGTCTGCCACTATCTCCTGTTGGCCTGTCAATGCGGTCTCCGCCTCCTCGATTAGGTCGTTGGCCTCTGTATTGAAAAAACAGAACAAGAGAAGGGGGATTTTTAGTTTTAGGGTCGATCATAGTGCATGGATTACAAGGCGACCAACAAAAATACCAAATTGACAGGTAAGGCAGTGAATTAGGCAGTGCATATTGATGTGCAGTGTCACCGGGCCGGTGTAGACTCATGGCCAAATGTGAGCGGGAAACTGGAATATCCAGGGTCCAGGTTAGTTCTGCTGCGCGGCACGGCTAGCGCCACTGTATGGGGATCTGTTATTATTTAGTTCAAGCGACAAACATTGGCTGGCGCCACTGAGCTGGCGTTTGTCCGGCGTTCGTGAAATGGTATGGGGAAATGGTATGGTGAATGGTGTAGACTTGCCATGACCTTGTTGGGTCATGTGTAAGTGTCTGTACCCATGTTGGGTTAGGTGTTTTGGGGCCTAAAGGTGGGGTTAATTGGTTGGAATTTTGAATTTTGATGATGCGCTTTTTCGAAAAATAGGCCCAAGAATTAACTTTATGCTCCCGTTTTGGATCCTGATATAAAAGAGAGCGGAGGCTATTTTGGGATCAGAAAGCGACTTATGATTGACGAGGAGATACCTTTAAATTTTTGACCTGACGGAGATAACGGAGGAGAACAGAAAAATGATTGTTCGGGCCCGCCTCCTCGTGGTTCCTTCAGGATACTTATTCCTGGTTGTGGTCCTCGTCGGCATGTTTGGGTGAGTACTGATAAGAGGGGTCTATTTTTGAGAATTTTTGATACGTCGACAAGCTTGGTCGGGGTGCCGGTGGTTTGACACTTGTCTTTTTTTTGATTTCAGGGTCGTTTTGATATGGGTATGCTTGGGCCCAGTGCAGGTGGCGTGTCACCACTGCCGAGGGCCCTTTGACGGCCCTGAAGGAGGGTCCAGTGGGCCATGTTTGGTCTACTAAGGCTATGGCAGGTATGTATAGTTTTGATAAAAATTGGTTGGGATTTTTGATGTACTGAGGTTTTGTCCCTGTAATTGGAATTGTATTGGAATTGGAATTTCGATTGGAATTTTGCTTGGTCTGGGTTTTTAGCGGGGTTGTTGATTTTGTTTTTCAGAAGTTGGGTCGTGGTTGACGACCGGCTTTAGGATTGGGACGAGATGGAAAACATGATGGTCGTTGTGTAGGACAGGAAGATGGAGGAGAAAGAAAAATCAGAAGGTGGCACGGCCAAATGCGATTGACTGTGATTTGATGATGATTTTACAATGAAAAACTGTGATGACGAGTAACTCGTTTGCCAGGAGCTTGATCTGTGATAATTTTGATAATATATAAGAAGTCCACCACCAGTTAGAAGTTATGTTGTTTATTCTGGGATTCTAAATTGGCATGGGCGGGCTTTCAATTGTCATGCGGTTGGTATTGTTAACCTGGGTCGAAAACAAGTCTAGTGATATTGTTAACACGTGCTTATGTTATTGTTTTGACGCAGATATTGAGTGCGGGTGTCCTGACTGACGTTAAGTTGTCATGCCAACGTGGGAAAAATGAAAAAGATCTGACGTTGGGGAGGCCGACGGCAGTGGTGAGACGCTGCGCCGGCGTTCTGACGCAGCGTTTGGCGGGGAACCAGACGCGACGTCAGAAACAAGATGGCCACGTCTCATCGTGCGGTGGGCCTTCACAGTGAGTCGAAATAACTGTGTTATTGTGGGTCGAAACTGTGCTATGGTACTGGAGATGTTGTTAAAGAGGGTTTTATTTGTGGGTGGGGTCGGATTTAGAGCTATTAAGGATGGGGATGATCCCCACATGAAGGTGTTAGATTGGGCTATCCGGTGGATTGGGCGACCGGGAGAGTCCATTACCAGGTTATATGGGGGGTGGCCGGCGGTTAATTGATCCCCACATGAGGATCAAAGTAGGTTTTTGATGAAAACTTACCGCTGGTTGATGTTGAGGGTGGTGTGAGCATCATCTCCGGTTGTTTGTACATGTATTTGTCTTTCTTTGGCTGATGCCGGAGTGGGGTGTACTTTGTGAGCTCAGCCGGGGAGTCATGGCGATCAGCCGGCCAGGACTCACAAGGTAGTTGTATGGCGGGGTCAGTGTCACTAGAGGCAAGTTGAAAATCGGGTTGTCCTTCTGAGGAGATGACCACTGTCATGTGGTGAGCTCCTTTTAAGACCCTGTACAGCGGTATTCTCCATAGAAGTGGTACCGGAGGATAGCGCTGCAGCGGGATCTGTCGGACTTGTCCCCCGATTATTGTCCTGATGTCAGACTTCCAATGGAGATCCAGGTGTCTGCCCAGGGGTGCCGTAAGGCGAGCTGGGGAGACCTTTGGGGCTGTGATGGTGGGGGCCCAGAGATTCTGTCCATAGATCATCTTGCCAACGGTGAAATCAAAGGTTTGACCATTAGCATGGATCTTGGCCACAATCGAAGGTGTCCTGTGGCTGTCCTGTTTGCAGTAGGGCCAGTGTCGCAGGCACCTCTTGGCGGTACTCCATGTGATGTACAGGAGGGTTGCTATTAAAATCCAGGTGAACATGTCCTGGTAGCGGTCAGGCGACTGTACAAAATCTAGATCGGTGTCTGGGGTCGTTTGTGGGGCTGGCCAGTTTTTGTTAGCCTGGCGTATCAGATCTTTAAAACGATCCCAACTCTCCGCATTAGCCATCTTGGGTGTTCGGGTTGCTGAGACTAGTGTGATAAAGCGCGCCAATTGATTGACACGAAGATGGTTCTTAAGGGTTAATGCGCAGCAAAGTAGTGCCAGGAAGGGTGATACCAAATGTATCCAGGGTGAGAACTGGAGGTGGTATCCTAGATGCATCAGGGAGTTAGTGGATAGGAGGGCTGATTGGTCTTTAAGTCCCTGTGCGGCTCTTTTAAGGGTTAGGGTGTCTTGGAAGAGGGGTGCTATTTTTTGATTGTGTAGGTGTTTTAATTTTTCAAAATTGGGCAGGTGAAGGGTCTGGGTAGTGGTTGCCATGGTGATGCCGGAAACATTGGCTGGAGGTTGACCAAAATGTCGCCACAGTGGTAAATTGAAGTAGGCCTTTGATATGGGTTCTAAGGTGAAATTTTGGGTGCAAGATAAATCAGAATTGGTTAAAATCATGCCGGCATTTTTAATGGAGCACAGACATGGGACTGAGATGACTGAGTATGCTCTATTTTTAATTTCGACTTGGCCTGAATCTGTGCATTGGAGCATGGAAGTGGGATGGTCGGTTATTAATAGGAAAGTGCTGTGAGATAGGGGTTGGATAAGATTTGGTATGGGTGCTGCCATGTGTGCTTTAAAACTGCAGGTATGGTGCACCGCCTCTGGTAGATCTAAAAATAAGGATAGAGTGCATGTGGGGTGTGTGGCTGACAATAGGGGTAGGGGTAGGTTACAGCTGATAAGGTGGCCGAGGTCACACATATCCAGGTCAGCTTGTGTAAACTGTATATAGTGTGAGTGGGTCCTGGACATAGCCAAGTAGCCGGGAAGTGGCTCCACCTGGGTGTGACCTACTGACTTAGTGTCGGAGGTGTCGAAAGGCACGGGGAAGGTTTCTATTCTAAATATAGAAAAGGTGCTTCCCCCTCTGGTTATGGGTACTGGTATGGTTATTAACAGGCTCGAGTTATGGCTCCAGTGCACATGTACTCGGCGCTGATAATAATAACTTATGGGTAGGCCTTCTAAAATAATGCCGTGGTGTGCCTCGTGCAGGAGGCTGGATAAATTGTTTAAACCTAAACTGAGGTCGTCTTGTGTGATGATGGATTGGGGTAGGGTGCCCTCAAGTAGATTATTAATGGTTAAGAGCAGATTTTCCAAGTCGCTTTGGAGGTCAATTAAAGACTCTATTTGAGAATTTGCTGCTGTGAATAACATGGAATAGAAGGTATCTTGTCTGGATTGGAGTTCCAATTTTAATAATATTGATGAGATGTTTGAATTTAAGTGCTCTAATTTTCCGGAAATAAAAGATAGAGCATCATCAGTGTCATTTTGGAATTTTGAGAAGATGTTGACAGAATTGTAATTAAATTCCGAAATATTTAACAAGAAATGTGTGGCTAATTCTACCACGTGCATTTTGGTGGCTAACTTTTTATCCAGGTCAGACATTTCAGAATTCAGAATATCAATTTCTGGTTGAGTCCCGAGGCCTATTGAAGCTCTTAAAATGTCACCAATGACTTGGCCAGGGGCATTTCTGGCTTTTCTGACGTTTGGAGGTGAAATCAATTTTGACAAAGTTTTTAGTGTTGTTTTTGACTTGGAGAATAGGCTCTGTATCATGTTATCTAGGGCATGGGCTGTGTGCTTGATGTATTGGGGTGCATCAGTGCTGATGAGAGGGCTGAGTAGTTTTGGCTGACTTAGGTTCTGATCAAAGGTCAAGTTAAGGCTAAAGGTCAATGGATAGTCCATGTAATTGGCTAGTAATGTTTGGGGTAACTTGGTAAACAGTGCGCCATAGTTGGGTCTGAAGATGGTGTTCAGATTGTTGTCTGATGTTGAGGTGCAGCCGAGGAGCAGATGTAGGAATATACAGACTGCTAGGATGGCTGCTGCTCTAGAAAAATGAGAAAAAATTGAAAATTTTGAGGATTTTGAAAATTTTGATGGTGGGGTTCACTTTAAAAATAACATTAGCTCAGTCACAAATGGGATGTTAGTATGGTCAAGTATTTACAAGGGTCGGGGAATCTGTGGGTGGTAGGGTTGTTGTCACATGCAAGGTTTTATGCAGATGGACTGGTGCCTGTTGTCACCGTCAGGGGCGGCACACGAGCTTGAGCATGGAATCTGTTTATCTCGAAGACAGCAAACTGGAATACTATGCTGGCCGTATTCCTTATGGCCAGTTCACGTCCAATTCTGGAGTATTGGCGGGGTAAGTCCCTGAGGGGCTGTTCCGACGCTATAAGCGTGCGAGCACATAAAAGTGCTATGTATGATGCAGATCTATGATTAAACCTGCCCCATGGAGGCCGGCGGGGATTATCCCCAGCTACAGCGACCATGAAGGCTTTGATGGTTGCTGCTGTGGAGTGATTGCTCAAGTCCAGCTCCTGTCTTAGCACAGGGCTGCTGAGGTAATGTTTAATATCTTCCTGGGCGAGGAAGGTGATGAGGTGTTGCTGTTCCATGATTATGCTTCTAATTTCAAAAGGATCCATGAGATCACTCCTGATCCCATGTGGTCCAAGGAGGCTGTGTATGGTCCATGTAGCATTTGGGCCGTGCTTATTTGCCGGTGGGTCCAGGCTGTAAGTCATAAAAGAAAAAAGGGTCTAAGTGGGCTGTGAATGGGGGGGAGAGTTAAAGGTGGGCAATTTGCTTGGCTGAAGAGGTTTAGTAAATTGGATTATCAATGTTAAAAATTATAGGGTAGTGGAGAAGTTCTTCCACATTTTACACACACTTAAGGCTCACACCGCCATTGGTTAATAGGGGTACCTGGGCACCATGATAATAAAGTGCTATCATGTACAATGCTAGAACGACTGTTAAAAATCCTAAATGCTAAAATAGACCCATAAGATAATCCTACCTGGGCTGGTTGCATGATGGGTCTGCCATGGTCCCTTCCCAGACACTTGTTGCCGTGCTTAAGGTGTGGTGGTATTGGTTGTGGGTTGTGTTGTGATCAGATGTGGGTGGGCAAGCGCTTATAAACCTGAGATTGAGTTTGGCTATTTCTCAGTCTGAGATCTCCCATAGGTGGTATGTCTTGCCCTGAAAGAGGCGTAGGCCAAATATTATTGGTGGATGCAAGTGGGGTTGACTGTCCCATATGCAAATTAGGGTTATCCTGGCCTGGATTGGTTGGTGGTGAGATATTGTCTAAGGATAGCATATTGGGAAGCTTGGCGGGGGGGGGTGTTTTATCCCCGGCCAAGGTGATATGGTTGCTATGGCGTCCCTGTAGGTTTTAAAGACCTTGAGGGCAGTGTGTTATTGATTTGTATATGTGCCACCACAGCATTTAAGGGTTGGCGGAGACAGCGGTGTAAACATGGGGTGTGGGTGTCAGAGGTCCATCTTCCTACAATAGGTTTATCATTGGAAATAGTGGTCTTGAAGTGGTAACAAGCCGTCGCATGTGTGTATTGAAGTTTATACACAAACCGAGGATACAGCGCTGCCTTGGGCGGTCGGTATGTGGCATGTGTAACCTAACCTAATTATTTGATAATCCATTTGCCAGTGTTTGGCGTTCCACTTAGAAGGGGTAGGTGTGTGTATATACAGTTAATCAAGGCGGTGCTGATTTTGGATGCATAGGAATTTTTATGGCTGTTAGTATAAATAGGTTGGGCGTTGGTCTGTGACTGTTGCTGTCAGTGTGTTTAAGTGGTTGGTGTATTAATGGTTGATTAATTTGGTTGGGGCGCGTGGCGCCTGTGGGGAATGAGGGAGGGTTGTTTATATGGATGTTTGGTGTTTGACACAGCGACTTATGGCCTATAATGGACGCTTAGAAATTTTTCTTGATTTTCTGGAGGGCATGGGGCTGAAGGAGATTGTTCCCTTTTTGGCTGGCCTTCCTCTCTTTTTCTTTATTTTGGGAGTGGTAAGACTCACATTGGAGGGGTCGTCCTGGTCGGGGTCGTGAAGTGAGCTTGTGGGCCCTGATTGCAGCCTTTTTATAATGGCTTTGGCGCTAGCTCTTGTGATTGGTCTCCTTAGCCTTGATACATGTACTGATTTCTTCAGTATTTTTCCATCTTGTAGCCTTTTTAGAATAGCCGTGACTGGTGAAGTCATCCTCATTATGATGTAGGGGCCTGAGTATGTGGGTTGCAACTTTTTTGATGTGCATTTGACCAGCAGGGTGGGTATATGTAAATATACCAATTGGCCTGTGTTATATGAGCTCAGTTCTGCTGAAGTGTCATGTCTGGCTTTCATCTTTTTGTGAGCAGAGATCATGTTTTCTGCAGCTCTCATCTGAATATCATCCCTAAACTGTAGTAGGCTGGTCATAATTTTCTCCCTGGTGCTTGAGTCTTTTTCAGCTTTAATCAAGGACAAAGCTGCTTCAGTTGGTAGGTGTGTCTGCTTGCCAAAGACTAACAAATTTGGTGAGTAGCCTAAGGCGCTGCTTATAGTATTATTAATACTGAAGACTACAGCCTGTAGGAAGGTTGACCAATGCTTTTGTGATTTTGATACAAAAGCCCTGAGGGATGATTCAATGGTTTGATGTTGGCGCTCACAGAGACCTTGAGACCTAGACCAATGTGCACTTCCTGTCACATGTTTAATGCCGAACTTTTCACAAAAATATTTGAATAGTTTTGAGACGTATTGTTGGGCATTATCTGTGTTTAGTACTGAGGGAGTGCCATGGATACATATGACTTTTTGGAAGAAACCAAGTGCTACAACTGCAGCAGTATTTTCTTCACTTGTCCAGGCAGTCACATGCCTGGTGGCATGGTCGGTCACCACATGTATGTAGTGGGAGCCATCAGCGGCCTTGGAAAAAGGGCCTATTGTGTCCATGGTGACATGAGAGTATGCTGTGAGTACTGGGTCACGTAGTTTCATTGGAGTTTTCAGGTTTTTGGGTCTCTTTTTGGTGGTCAGGCATGTGTGGCAAGTACCGCAGAAGTCAAAAACTTCTTTAAACATTGATCTCCAGTAATACCTAGCCCTTATGGCTGTATAGGTTTTGACTGGACCTAGGTGTCCACCTAGGGGAGAGCAATGGGTTGCTTCCACTAAAGATTCTGTCCACTTTTCTGGAATTACAATTTGCAGTGTGGGCTCTAAAGTCTTACCCAAATTGGTATCAGTAATTCTGAAGAGGACTTCATCCAGTAAGATGAATTGGTCGTGGTTACGTAGTATTTGATTCATTAATCCTGAGTCGTGTGGCAGGCTACCTTTTTCGATGTAGTTTGCCATGGAGGATGCAAAAAGGTCTTCTTTTTGGCTTTTAATCAGTGTTTCTCTAGAAGGTGTCAGGGATTGGTGTTTACAGATTTCCTGAATTGCCCTTTCAGCTAGAGGTAGCACACGGCGGGAGAGCTTAGCTCTCTTGGCGTTTGCAGCTTTGATGGAGACCCTAGGTGACCTAGATTTGGCGGGCCTGCCTCTGGGGCGAGGACTGCTGCACTTAGGCTTGAGTGGGCGGGTCTTTTTACTGGGTGCTGATTGGCTGGCTGCTGGAGGTGTGTCGTCCTGAGACTGGGACTGTGCTCGAGTGAGTACACACAGGTCAGGGTTTACACTTTGCTGCCTCTCTGGGGTGCCTTTCCTTGCTATGACGCCTTTTGGTGGTTTATTTGTGCTTCCCCAAATTTTGCCTCCTTTTAATATTGATCTAGGAGGTCCCAAACAGATGGGATTATTGGGAATTGGGTCGTCTGATTTGAAAACCTTTGTCATGGATATATCTGAAAATTGTACCCTTTTTGGTGGGAGGATAATTTTCCCTTGTGATCTAATTGGTATTGGATCATCAGAGCCAGGGGGATATTTTCTTCTGGACAGGCAATCTGCCACTAGATTAGCTCTGCCTTGTAGGTATTTCACTTCAAAATCATAAGACATAACAGTATCTACCCATCTTGCCAATCTGCCATTGGTGATATTTTCCTTCTTGTTGAAGAGGGAGACTAGGGCTGTATGATCTGAATATACCTTGAAGTGAGTGCCGTCTACATAATGGTGGAACTTTTTGACAGCGAAGATTATCCCAAGTAACTCTTTGTCAGTTATTCCATATCTGGTCTCTTGAGGTGTTAGACCTCTCCCAGAGAATTCAATGGGCCTATAAAAACCATGTTCATCTACCTGTGTGATAACTGCTCCTAAGCTGAAATTGCTGGAGTCTGTGAAGATGATGAAGGGTTTGTTATAGTCTGGGAATTTTAGGATTGCCTCAGTGCAAATTGATGCTTTGATTTTCTCAAAGGCTGTTTGACACTGAGTGGTCCATTTGAAAGTACCCTTTGTGGCTTCATATAGGGGTTTCATTATATGGGCGAAGCCTCTAATGAATCTCTTGTAAAATTGTGCCATTCCATTGAAACACCTAAGGTCGTGGATGTTTTTAGGTGCTGGGAAGGTTTTGACTGGTGAGATTTTGTCTGGGGAAGGTGAGATGCCGTGTTGATCTAGGGTAAAACCTAAGAATTCCATTTTGGTGGTGCCAAATTCACATTTTTCTGACTTTAATTTGATGTTTCCTTTGATGAAAAGTTTTAGCACTTCATCTAGGTCTTGCAGGTGTCTTTCCCATGTGGGGCTGTATATGGCCACATCATCCACATAGGCTACTGCATTTCTGTATTTGCATTTCATGAGCAATTGTTCCATTACATTCATGAACGACAAACCAGAGGTTTTTAAACCCATGGGTAATACTTTGGCCATATACCTTGTGCCATTGGCAGAGAAAGTTGTTAAAGGCCTTGATTCTTTAGCTAGAGGAATCTGATGGTAGGCGCTGTATACATCCAATTTGGAAAAATATTTAGCACCTGTTCTGCCAACTTGTTGCATGAGGTCGTCTGCTCTGGGGAAGGAGTAGGAAAAAGATTTTAGGTTTTGGTTAACCCATCTATAATCTACGACTATTCTCCATCCTGAGGCTACAGACCTGTCTCCCTGGGGTTTGGGTACTAAGAAAGCTGGGGAGTTCCACTCACAGGGTTTGGTGCATTCTTCAATGACACCTTGCTGTAAATGTTTATCTAACAGCTCTCTTTGGAAAATCTCTTTTTTGGGTGACATTCTATAGGATGGTCTGTTGCAGGGTTTGAAATCAGGGATTAATTCTAATTTGACCTCATTCTCAACGTTTAATCCTATAGCACTCTCATTTAACACAAAGGCCTCTCTATTTGATTCAACAATGTTTTTGATTTGTTGTTTTTGGGCCTCAGAGAGCTTGTCACATATTGTATATTTTAGAGGGTCGTCCCCTTTGGGTAGCTGATCTAGGGGATCATCTCCACAATTGATGGGGAGCATTTCTTTGTCAGAGATTATGCTGCTGAGGGAGTGTTGGCTGTTCAGTTTTCCAATGGGAATGGCTTTGTCTAGATTGTTAAGTGCAAAGATGCCTAGGTTCATGTGTTTTTTGATATTGATGGAAAAATCATTTGGGTTGGCCACTGTTACCGGTATGATCTTTCTTGTTGACCTTGGTTCAACAAGGGCGTGTTTGATTAGTACCGGTAATGTTGTGTCAACATTTTCTGTGATGCCTGTTTTACCTATTAAGGAATCAGGTCCTATGACGATTGCATTGAATGTGGATTCAGAATTTGGTGGCATGGTTAGACCTTTGGCTGCTCTTATGAAGTGTGGTGAAGGGGACTTGGCCCCAAAGGAAATTTTGGCCCTATATTTGGTCATAAAATTTACGCCAAGAATTATGGGGTGATTTAGTTTTGGAACAACATGTAGTCTTGTTTTAAACTCTGTGTTATTGATTAGGAAAGTTATAGTGATGGAATTGTTGACCTGAACTGAGGATTTATCAGCTAGTAGGATAACCATGCGAGATCTCCTACCATGTCTGAAATTGGGGGTTGATATGATTTTGTCTGCCATTTTCTGGCTGATAAAGGAAAGGGAGGCTCCAGAGTCTACAAGGGCTCTGTAAGAACTGCCATTGATATCAACATTAACTGCGCCTTTAGTCAATTCAGTATTAATGTAAGAGGTCTTACCTTGCTGCCCATACTTACTGGTCTCGACTTTTAATTGGAGGGTGGAGATTCTCTTGTTCTGGTTCTCATAGAGGTCCTCACTGTCTGATGAGGAGTCTTCGTCACAATTCACAGGCTGGGGGTCGTGGTTCTGTTGTTCTGCCGAATTTAATTCTGCTCCATCATTTGTGTGTGAAATATGGCATGTGGGGGACGTTCCAGTTTTGTTGTCCAAGGTGGGGGCGGGGCTGTAGGATGCTTGGTGGCCCTCCCCTGTGTCCTATTCAATGTTGTCATTGTAGTGTTCTCCTTGTCCAGAATCAGGAGGTTGGTTGTCATGATGGTTGTCTTCTGTCTTTTTGTTGTCATTTCTGCCTGGTGTTGGGTCCCTGGATTTCTTTTGTTGCTGGGTCCGATCATCAGGGATTGGGAAATCTGCTGGGACCAGTAGTTTCTGGAAGGACACCTGGCGGGTGTTGGTGGGGGTGGAGGCAACAGGGATGAAAACAAAGTTGTTTCTTGTGTCGCTGGATTTGGACCTGCTTCTGTTTCCCTCCTGAGATTTGCTTCTGCCTGGCGATTGATACCTGTTCTTGGAGCCTGATCTGCTGTTTGAGTTGGGTCTGGGGTTGTTATAACCTTGTTGATTTTGGTTGTATCCTGACTTAGGTTTATCGTCATACTGCTTAATATTGCCATTTCCAGGGGGCTTGTTGTTATAATTGTTGTTGTTGTACTGGTCCTTCCTGGATCTGTTATTGTTGTTGTTGTTATTGTTCCTTTGCCCATTGTAGTTATTATAGTTCATGGCGCACAAGTCTGAAGTTTGGTTTGAGGCATGGGCTGCTTTGGCTGCTTCCATGACCAATTCTTGTTTTAATGCTGCAGTCTCGGCCTCTCTAATGCTTTTGGGGCTGTCTGAGAGTACAACATTTTTTATTTCATCTTTGAGGCCATTTATGAGATAGTCCACTTGTACAGATTCATCCAGGTTGCTGTTGGATAGCAATAAGGTCATATCTGCTATGTATTCTTCCACAGTCTCCTTGGGTTGCTGCTTTCTGTTTCTATATCCTTTGATTATTGTGGCAGGGTCAGGCTGGTTGAATCTGCTGAGAAAGGCGGCATAGACTGCCTCAGTGTCATACATGATTGGTTTGTCAAAAATGTTTGTAAAAAACCATTGTGCTGCTCTGCCCTTTAAAAAGGTATACATACAGGATGCATGCATTGTTGGGCTGCGGGGGTATGCATTTCTTATATAGAATTTGAATTCTGCCAGGAATCTGGCTGCAGATCTGTAGGGCGAGGGTTTGTCAAAGGGTTCTGGCTTGTTAAAACAGCTTAATTGAGCAGATGTGAGTCGCTCAGGTTCAAAACTCCTATATCCAGTAGGAGCGGAGAAATTGGATTGTCCTAGATTTGGTATCATTGGTGTGGACTGCGCTGCAGGCTGGTGGGCAGCTGCTTGGGCAGGTGGAGTGTTTGTAAACAAGCTATACATTGGTATAGGGTTGTTGTAGGGCGTGTGCGCCTGGTGGGGCATGTATACATGGTTGTAAACACTGCCTGAAAGTGATGTGGCGGCTACCGGTGATGGACGAGTGGTAGAGGGCGCCATCTGGTGGGTTGTGGCTGAATTACCAAGACCTGCATGTGTCGCGCCTTGTTGGGTGGGCGTGGCACCTGTCGCTATCATTCGGGTTGTATTTTGGAAAAGGCTTGGTGGGCTGAGCCTGTATCCTACCGGTACAGATGTCGGCATTCTGGTAGAGGTGCCCATAACATGTGAAGGTTGGCCTGAAGGGGGTAGCCTAGTGTTGGTGGGTGAGAAAAGGCTGTTTTGGCCTTGGCTGGTAGGTGTTCTTGTCCTATCAATGGCCCTGAATATTTCAGATCTCATTCCATCAATATTTCTGTTGATTCTGTCAGACAGATTGGCTGACGCTGTTTCAGACCTTCTCAGTACATCAGCGTTGTCCTGAGCTGCTTTTCTTTGTATTTGGCCAATGTCATTCTCCAGGTGCGACTTCCAAGTGTCCATGTCATTTAACCTGTCATTTATTCTTGACAGTTGGCAGGAGGAGTCGTCTCCAATCCTTTTTATTTCGGCGGACAATAAGTTCATTTGTCCTGTTAATAGGTTGGAGAGGGAGTCATTGACTGCCTGGGTGCACTCTTTGACTATGTTCCTCGTCATGTCATCCTGGTTGTACTCTGGAGGTGGAGCTGCAGTGGCCATGTTTGGGTAGGCAGGTGCTCTGTGCAGGTGGGGGAAGGTTATTTCTGTGTCTTCTTCGGAGGTGGATTCTGTCTGTAAATGGGCGGGGAAGTGACTGTTTCTGTGTAGTATGGGAGTAGTGGCCACAAGGTCGCCTCTTCTAGCTGCAGAGTCTAAGCTTCTTTGAAGTCTGTAAAATACAGGTGTATTTGGCCTTTGAGGGGAGGATGATTGCACTCTTCTCCTGGGCCTATGGGTGGGGTATGGCCTTTCAAAGGATCTGGCTCTTGGAGGCGTGCTCAGGGATGAATTTGGTGCTGGAGGTGTCGCCCTGTCTTCCTCAGAGGTAGAGTAGGGGTAGTAAGGCCTAGGGTTTCCTCCAGGTGGATTGCTATCAGGCTGTGGGTTTTGGTGCGGCCTTAGCAAATTGATGGGATTGGAGTTGTCTTGCCACTGCTCTTCTAGAATACGGTTTATCCTGTCTAGAAAAACAGAGGGACTCTCACCACACTGGTAGCTTGGTGTAGCTCCGGTTGGTATCAGTTGTACACGTCCTGTGTTGAGTCTGTTTTCTCTCCACCTGTGGATTGCTGAGTCTAGCCTGCTCCTCCAGTAATTGTCTGCTACTGATGGGTGGGCCTGGATGTCCGGTACAGTAAGGTTGTCCCAACTTAGGTCAGGTGTACACTGTGGGTCAGAATCACTGCTGGATGAGGGTGACCGTCCGGCAGCTTCCAGGGCTTCCTGCAGGCTATTGGATCTTTCCTCTAGATGGCTATCTAGGTGGAGGTAACCAGGTGATTGATTTTCAGGCGTGCTGTATGTGGTACTTTGAAGACCACCTAATCTTAGGGGTGGTGATTCTGAGGGTGAATAGCCAGGTAGGGTGAGGTTTAAACCTGGTGGTGGGGCTCCTGCTGGTGTACTGGTAGGTGCACCTGTGTTGGTGTCCACTATGGTAGATGAGAAATGCAAGGTGTTTGAACTCACAGGTGTCTGTTTATGTGTGCGTCTATGGGCTGGTAGCACTGGGTCCAGCTGGAGCGCGTCTGGCGAGGAGTCTATCGGGGCGGCGTACTGTGTACTGGTGGCTTCTTGCTGGTCTCTGTCTTGAGATGTAGGGATACGTTGTGGGGCTGGCTCCTTTGGTAGGGTCTCACTGTTGTCCATGGCTCATGAGAGGTGGTAACTGTGGGATGATACGTGAGGGTTTTCCACCATTGTCAACGAGTCCGTAAATGTTGAATAAGGATGAATACAGACAAATCAGGAATCCAGTTTGATATCCACTTTATTCATAGAAGTCCACGCGGTATAGATGGTGATACAGTATAAAGGTGCCCAACAGTGTCCAAGCCTAGCCCTTGAGCCAAGGGCTCGATCTCACGTGAGTGTGTGAGGTATGAAGTATGAAGGTGGAAAGATGAGTGAGCTGCTCCCTCCACAGGTATTTGTAGTAGGAGCTGCTCACCCAGCTCATCCTAAAAATAGTATCAGGTGAGCTAAATATAGTAACTGGGGAACTCCAGTGCAGGTATGTAGGGGAGATCCCAAACATAGCACTGGGGTTCACAGAGTTCAGTGTGGTTCTAAATATAGCTGCTGGGAACTCCCGGTATGCTGTGAGCTGCTCATGATCAATGGGCATGTCATCCAGCATGGGGAGTTGTTTCTAAACATTGTCTGCTAGGAATTTCCAGCATGCAGTGGGCTGCTTGTGATTGACGGCGTATCCTCCAGTGGGAGGAGGCGGGGTCACTGAGTGCAGTTGACACCGCCAGCCTTTGGTCTATGGGTATGGCTTGGCTTGTGGGTAGACTCGGACACTGGGTTACATGGTAGAGTCAAAGGTGAAAAATAAATATGATAAGTACAATACCTATAACGGTCTACTGACAACACCGTCAATCTTGTTTCTCACATGTGGATGGCTGTACACCACAGAATAACTTCGGATCAAGCGCACACTGCCTGTCCTCTTGAAGATACATATTGTGATCCAGACCATTTGGTGAGACTGAGAAAGTCAGAGGGAAAGGTGCATTCACTAGGTTTTCCACGTCGAAATATCTCAGAGCACTGATTCTTCATATAACAATCTGAATTCGGGGATGGGCTCAGAATGAGAACCATTGTCCAAAGACCAATAGATGCAGCAATGCCTGCACATACCTGAAAGAAGGATGTTTGTTTCATTTTTTTTTATCTTTTAGTGTTATTTACCACTTGGTAGTACTCTAGTGGTGACATGGCAAGGTATAAAAAGCTTGGAAATAATCATCTCTTTCAGCTAAGATCTATTCAATTTTGGGCTTGGGCAATACTTGGTTTCCCAACGCATGACATTCAGTTCATAGTGACCTACTTTATGTGTTCCATGATAGGTACAGTCAGTTTCATCATTTTCAAATTCTACTTCCTTGAGAGGTATCATCTCTATGGCTGTAGGGATAAGTACAGAAGAGGATTCCCAGTGATTTGCCCACTTCATCGACAACCTACTGGTGCAGACCTTGACTCTGTTTTATGTCTGATAGTCGGCTTATTTTTTGTTGTGCTCAGTCGTCTCACCACAATCTACAGCATGCACTGCCACTGGAGATGCTCGTTGGCACAGGAAATCAAGCAGAGTGTGCAAGAGCAGATGAACAAATACAAATCTCTATCCAAGAGAATCAGCCAAATAATTTGCCAATTGGAATGTGTGCCTTTCGAGTGCAGAACTAAAGCTTGCCCGTACCATGGACCAACCAATATTTCAAGGATACATGTTAGACGATTTTGGCGATATGTCACCTCTCAGATATTTTCTGAGATCTTCCTCTCTTGGCATTTAAAGAAGTGGAAGTGTTTTTCAGTAATAATTTTCCTACTGACAGCCACCATCCTGCTGCCACTGGCATGTTTCTTTGGGCAAGAAGATAGTCTTAAGTTGTCCATGGGAATTTGTCTATTAGTTTTCTATTGCATGCCCATCAGCAGCTTGTTCATGATGCTGCTTTGTATCCCTCTGTTGATCACCCATATCAACACAATTTCAATAATGACCCTTCTGATATTTGGATGCTGGTCTATTTTGTTCTTGACATGTTCTTTCATCTGTAGAGAAACAGAGCTTAAAGATGAGATGTCCTTGGTCAGTGCCAGATACAAAGTAATGATGGCATCTTCTGCTTCGCATGAGCAAACTTTGGAGAACGATGTTGCTGTTTGCATGATGCTCTATGGATATGGTGAGTAATGAAAGTAGGCAAGTTATGGTGATAGATACTTTACCAGGTGCCTATTAATATATTATTGATTCAAATTGTTTTATTTTTATTTCAGATGGACTCATCAGCAGAAATCAAAGTTTTACAAGACTGCTCCATGACTTTACCAGCAGGGCCAATTTCTATGGCAAGCAAGTCCATATCTAACAGCCATACATCAGTGGACTACTGGGCTCAATGTGGATTATTGATATACAGATGCATGAAATGTACATGTGACCTTGCACAATGCTGCTGTTGTTTGTTTTGGATAACTTTCATTTTGGTGTTGCTGTTTGTGATACTTGCTCTGGTCAAATGTGACAGCAAAGGTTTCAATGCATGCATTGCAAACATATTTTATTGATTTCAATTTTACATCTGCTGAATCAGTCTTGGATAGAAATCTGGATCATGTCTTTTACTGTAACCAACCATGCACTTTCGGGACAACAGCCTGAAACCCATGCCGAAGAGACGACGGAAGGAGAAGGAGGCATCAAGTAAACTCTTCAAGGGAGTCAAGAAGGAAACTTCTCAGCAGAAGAAAAGTCTGTCTTTGGAAAATGCAGCATGTAGTACAGGAGCATTGCAAATCGATACTTCTATATTTGCTGACTTTGTGCAAGCATTGATGAAACCAGTGAGAGATGAAGAGATGCAAGAGACTGCCTCCGCACATATCAGTAGCATTGTTAAGGAAGACATGACAAAAGAACCGGAAAACAGGTCGAGCATGTATGACCATGCAAAGAGTGTGTTGCTTCCATCACCGCCAAATGAAATACTTTCACTCCCAGACAGAATTTCGAGTATGTCATTGGTTGACAGCTTTGAAGTAATGCCAGTGATTTATCAGAAACCACATGTCTGGTTATGTCTACAATGGTTCATGGATGGGACAGAAAACCCTTTCATTTCGCGACCATGTGCTTCTAATCCTTGCATGGGAAAATACATTCGTCATGCTTAAACAGGTGAGAGAAAGGAAAATTTCAGGCTCCCTGAGAACATTGAATGCATACAGAGAACACCTTGCCATGGGATATTCAGCTCAGGCATGGAAGGACTTCTTTGTCGAAAAACGAAAGTCTCATTACAAATGCATCCTTCAATATCCGATTGCCAGTGATTTGTGGGCAGCCCCATCATGCATATTGTGTCTCATGCATCGAATGACCTCATTTGCACTCAATCCTCTGAATGTCAGGAAAAGTGTACCCCTTGGGGAGTATCAACAGTTTTTCATGTACCAGTTTCAAGGAATGCTACCACAGTACTTGTTTCATAGCCATGAGATCAATGTGGAAATTGAGTTGGAGGAAAGCCATGTCCTGCTACCACCTATGTCTGTCCCTTTCATCAGTAACATAATACAGGCACTCAAGGCTGTGGATAACTGGAGGGGTATTGATATAAATGATTTGTATGGAGATAATCAATAAAGGAAGACAAAAAAAATGAATAATGATTTTGTGTTTATTTCATTCAATTGACATAAACTGTGCTTTTCCTTTTTATACCATCCAGGATGTTTGACAGCATTCCATGATCTAAAGTGATTGGTCTCTGATGGCTTTTCAGTATGATGTTCATATCCTGAGACCGTAGGTCACAGCTCTTGTGGGCTGAAGGTGTGACAAACACGGTGTTACCTTCAGTGAATGTAGTAGGAACAAAAACCACATTCTTCACAGAACTAAGCATGATGACAAGCATGCATATATTTTTTAACTCTTCCCAACTCTCAACAGAGTCTCTACCTCCTCTACGGGATGTTGATATGATTACCATAGAGAGCTGAAAGGCCATGACTGTTTCATACCTCATGCCTATCTCTATGGCTTTGTTGATTTCACCATATGCGCCTTTCATTATTTCTTGAAGCAAGTCCCTCCTTTTAATGTCCTCGACTATCTGCTTAGTGTTGGGACAAAAACGAGTTCCATATGAACAGAATTCTATCAAATTACGAAGGAGAACATCACGGCACCCAGGCCTAGGGTCTTGCAAAATTCTAAGTAAATCTGCAAGCGAGGGCTTGCCTTTAGGGGGTAGGTTGTCCGAGAGACGTGGAAGTAACACATCATATGTCAGCACTGGCTGCCTAAAAAAAGACTGCTTCTTCTCACCCAGGTGTATTTTTTCTAATTCGGATGCCAGGTGTTAAGTGTCTTCCTCTTACAACTTTTCCTGGGAAAGAGACAGAAGTTCAAATGTAATTTTTGTCATAAATCATGATATTTCCTCACAAGGAAAGAAAAAATACTTACCATGAGAGTGCTTCATAAAATCAGATGCAGCCTCAATGACTTCAACAACAGCATCATGAAGCACCTGCATGCTATCAGCATCACTATGAAAATTGTTGTCTTCCAACTCCTTCCGCAATAAATGCTTGAGAGATTCATATATACTGTTTCCCTCAACAGTTTTGGTTTTTGATATATCAGACAAAACTCTCAGTGGTAAACTTTCAAATGCTTTCATTTTTTCCACCCAGGATCCAACTATCACATTTGACATATTTAAATAGACTATAAAAAATATTGCACTTACCCTTGTTAGTAGTTCTACGAGTCCCAAGGCAGTCCATGCTTTCTTCTTTTCGACTGTTCTCGTTATCATCGTGATCATCATCATCATCATCATCATCATCATCATCAGATGATGATGATGATGATGATGATGATGATGATGATGATGATGATGATGATGATCCAAGATACATTCTATTTGTTGCTAGGTTCATTGACCTCAACTGGTGCTGAAGGGACACTTTCTCTTCTTGTAGCTGATTCATTTTCCTTCTCTTTTGGTATACTTCTTCATTTTTTTCCATGAGCTGCCTATGTGCAGTAAATAAATCTGATTCAAGTGTCTCTATCGTTCTCCTTTTGGATGAGAGTTCTTTCTCTGTCTGTTTTAATTCCATTGTCATGTTCTCACGCTGGTGAGTCAACTGAGATTTTGCATGCTCTAACTTGTTATCTTGTTCTTTCATCTTATATTCTAGGTCAATTATCAATGATTTCATTGCTCTTTGACCCTCTCTAGATTTTTGTAGCTCAGATCTAGTCTCTGTCAGCTGTTTACAAACTAACTCATAGTTTTCCTTTGTGTTCAACAAATTCCTTTCGGCATCTGCCTGTTGCTTTTCTGCCTCTTTTACACTAGCACGTAGTCTCTCTACAAGGACTTTATTGTCAGACTGAAAGCGTATGGTGTCCATATAGTGTTGAAGGCTACCTTTCACATCTTCACAATATGTTTCCAGAGCGGTCTTACCTTCGTGAAATGACATATCAGACTTTTCAATGAGACAATGAAAATGCCTACAAATCATCTTCATCACCGTCCCTGCTGCTTCTCTAGCATCCGTATTCTTCAAGTGTTCTTCTTCTGTCATCTGACACTTTTTATTTTCCTCCAACAGATCTGTGTCTGACGAGAGAAAATAACCAAACCTTTCATGGAGAGCTTCACTCAGATTTTCTAGGTGATGAGAAGATTCCATAGTACCTATTCTCTCGTGAGCATTTGATAGTTCTGATGTCAGTTGGTCTCTTTCAGACTGTAGCTCAGCCACCTTTTTCTTTAGTTTCTGTCCAGATGAGTTTGACTCTTTCTGATGACACTGTGATATTATTGTAGTCTGCCTGTCTAGCTCTTTATGCAATTCACTTATTTCTTTTGATTTTTCCATGGAACTCTGTTTTATCCTTTCCAATTCTTGATTTTTAACTGACAGAGACTGCTTCAAGCGGTTCATTTCATTTGCTTCTACCTGTCTCTTCAATGCAGTTGTTTTATTGTTTTCTTTTGCTATTTCTTCCAGTTCTGATTCCTTTGCCCCGAGCAACTCAGACAGCTCACCTACTTTCCTTTCTAGTTTCTCATTTGTGCCTTTCAGACGGGAGCATTGCATGCTCATTTCCTCAATGTGCTGAACATTTAAAGTAATTTATTCATCCAATTTTTGATGTTTTTCTTTTAGTTTCTTTGTCTCCATAGTCAGTCCCTCATTACTTTTGTTCATTTTGGAAAGTGATTGATTCTTCTCTTTTAAGCGTTCTTCCATATCAGTCAATTGTTGTTGAAGATCAGTGATACAGTCCTCTTTTTCTGATATTCTTTTTTGCAAATTATGGTTTCCATCTGCTAATTTAGATGAACTGTTTTTCTCCTTCTCAAGTTTTAGATGAATATCTTCCATGCCATTCCTAGTCAAAGCTGCCAACTCCTCAAGTTGCATGACATGTTTTCGTTTTTCTGTGAGTTCTTCTGAAGTTTTGGATAGCAGCTTCTTCAGATGTTCATTATCTTCTTTCCTTAGACTTACTTCACTGTTAGCTTCTTTCACCTTTCTCTCCATTTCACCAATATAGGCTCTTGAACTATCTTTCTCAGTAGAGCTACAATTTGTTACTCTGGTTCTGATGTTGCAACACCTCCATCAGTTTAGCTATTTTCTTCTCTTGCTCTGCTATTTGAGACAAATGTTCTTTCTGTTTTCCACTCAGGGTTTCGACCTCCTTTCGTAGAGCATTGAGTTCGCTCTCTGCTTTAGTGTTTGTTCCATAGTGTTGTTCTTCTTTTTGTTTCAGTACTTGGTTTTCATCATCTAGAAGTTTGAGTTCATGTCTTGTTATGCTCAATCTTTCCTCTAGCTCATTGGTTTTCTCGGAATTTTCATCATGCATTTGGAGGTTTTTTTTACTCAGAGATTTGTTTTCACTAACATAATGCTGTATACTAGTTTGCATCTTGGTTGCCTTTTCTTTCAGTTTCCTGTTCTCTTCTTCCATTTGACCTATAGTTTGCAGTGCATTAGCTAATTTCATTGAAAGTTCTCTACGTGTGACATCTTCTTTGTCATCCAGGGCCCCTTCTCTTTGAAGTGCTTCATTCTCGTGGTGTTCATTGTTTGCTTCAGTTTTGGCGTGGTCGGAGTTATTTTCATCTCTTTCATGTACAAGAGAACAGTCCATGCCAAGCGCCTCGCCTGGAGCATATTCTGTTGAGGCCACATCTTGTGGAAGAGAACTTAGGAATGTGTTCATCAGGATTCCCTTTCCATCCAAATCTCCCCCTACAGCTCTCTGCAATTCCTCATAAGTTTTCAGGAGCACCTTCTTTTCCTCGTCCTTTCCTGACTTGTTCTCTCTTTCTGAGCTTTTGTTGTCTAGCTGGAGTTTCCTTTTGGCTTTTAGCATGGTCTTACATGTGGTGTTACGACCAGATACATCACCAGCTCTAGGAGTATCTAATTTATCATTGGGTGTGCCATGTAGTAAATCTGATGGAGACAGCATATTTTTGACTGGTGTTCTCAGTTCCACCGGCGTGTCATTCATATCAAAACCAAGATTTATTCCATTTGGATACAACATTCCATTGATGACACCTTCAACCTCTCTGTTGTTATCATCAGGTATCACAGGACAGATACTTGGTGTAGCTGAAGTGGACTCCCTTTTTTCTGATAGTTTAGTTTTCTTTACTGCCTTTCCAGAGTCTGTGTGTGAAATAAAAGAACTGTCTATTTCTTTTCGTTTACCAGAAGAACTGTTGCTTGTGCCGGGCTCTAAAGTATTGTGTGAGTAAGCAGCATCATCTGAGGCGGCAGGGACCCTTTCTTTTACACCATCGGTGCAGGCACTTGTGGTAGGCAAATCGAATCCATTAGGTTGAGGGCTATCATATGTGGGTCTAGCAGTGGATATATTGTCTTCACTGGCCTTCCTGCCTTTTTTTACCCTCTGCTGCTTTTCTTTCTTCCCGGGCGTCCTATTTTGTTTGCTTTCCAAGATCTGTCTTACAGTTTTTCCTGTTCTCGGGAATTCATGTTTGATTTCAGGTGGGTTTTCATGGTAGCTCTCTTCTGGTATTCCTGACTCCTGTATAGCTTGTTTTAAGAGGTCCACAGTACCTTTCTTATTCACCACTCGAGTAGATATGCATGATGGAGGGTATGATATTTCACTTCCAGCTGCCTCCCGTAGGTCACTGTCATCTATGTCTTGATTCACAGCTAGTCTTTCAATATATGGGACTTTACATATGCTAACTGCAAGATCTCTTTGGACCTTGCCAAATTTCCCAAAATGTTTATTCAGATCATGGGTCACTTGGTCTTCCTTTTCAGTCCTATCATTCTCACTAAGTGATGGCAAGAGACATTTTTCACCTGATCTGATTTCATGTATAATTTCTTTCTGAGGACACGACAGGAGGGCACAGGAGGAAAATCCATTTCTTTCATCTTTCCAAATTCCACAGGCAAGATACACAAGCAAAATGAAGTGGCACTCGGGCATGGAATAATCAAACTTAGTCTCTGCATGTAGACCCTCAAACTGAAACTCAGACTGAAGCACAGATGACAAGAATCCTGCTTCATCACAAAAGACTTCATCACCCAGAGGGTAAATAACAATTGCTGCTTTGATAGCATCTTGGCACACATTCTCTCCCAGACCTTCAAGATAATGAACTGTTGATTTCACTAGTTTAGACCAGTTGACAGCATATGACTGACTTACATTAGATTTCAACATATTGTGGCTTTTCATGAACACATTGTCGTCCTCATCCAAAATAAAAAGCCGAGACCACTCATGTGCTGACATTTCAAACAGTTTTCTACTCTCCATCATTTTCTTCATTTCTGATTTCAAGCCCAAACTCAACTCACATGATTCAAAGAAAGGGTTTTGTGTATAGTAGTACAAAGTCGTAGCTCTCAGTGACAAGAGAAAGTGGTTCTCGGGCCATTGTTCACTCAGTTCTGAAAGCCATTCAATAAAATTATGCAGAAGAGAATAAAGAACATGATCTAAAAATTCAGTTGTTGTCCTGTATTCATCCAGTAATTGATCATCTAATGCCTCTTGATTGACTGGGATTATGTTATACTGGGGTGACTTGTTTTCGTAATAGACAGACATACAGCCATGTGTTTCACCCTCTTTCACATGCCACATAGGATAAGCAAAGAGACAAGCACTAGCTTTGAAAGAGAGTTGGACAGTCTTTGTCAAGTCCATTAGGATTGGTGTTTTCTTGTTTAGAAAAGAAGCACCTGCAAACAGAGAAATCAGCAGGAGCTCTCTCTGTATGTGCTTTCTCTCCAATGATTCATCATCATCCATGACTTTTTTTAACTTTGTCCATGATGCAATGTTTTGTTCATAAAGGTTCATGAATCCAATGGATGGCTGAATTTCTTTAAAATGGCTTTCCACCTGTTTTTCCATGGCAAAAGACATTCGAATTATAGCTCGCTTCTGAGGACCCTCTTGACAAATGGAAGCTATGAGGCGCAGAATATTTATTATCTCTTTCTTCTTCATAATAGAGAAGAGGTCTCTCTTGAAATTCACTCTATCATGGCTGACAGCCCTTGGAGAATTACCAACACTGTGATATTGGATAATATTTTGAGTACTACTCGAAGAGGACTGCATTTTGTTAGGAAAACAGGACGAACATTAATGATGATGAAGTCAACAGTATTGGTTTTAAACTTTATTGAATATTTTACATTTCACATTCTTTATATTCAAAAGATATTGAACAAGTGTTTCAGACATGCTGCAAATTTTTTCAATTCGATGCCAAAATGTTTACATAATTTCACCCTACTGGGTAGTGGATACAACCATTTTGCATATCTCAAAACAAAAATAGGTTTTCCTTCATCAAAGATCCCATCAGTGATCTTCTGCAACAAGTAAAAAGTGACTGCCTGTCCACAGATTTGAAGCAACCGCAGGTCCTTCTTCCTGTCACAGTTGCTTAGCAATGCCAGTGTCATCATTTTCAAATCTCGTTCCAGCAATAGTTGTTCCGTGACAGTGCTTCCTGGTGGTATCTTGATCTGCTTAGCTTCGTTTCTGTTATAGAGCAACCGATTTTCCTTGCTGCATATCTTTGTTATCACTTCCAGCATGCTATCCTCTAATTGCCTATTCAGTTTCTGACCTCTTACTTCTGTTCTAGAGGCTCTGGCATTTTCGATTCCATATGAACACGAAAAGACTTCTTCCATCTGTTCCTCTCTTTCATATGGAAAATTGGCAAATACGCATCTGTTGTCATAGTTCGTCTTACAGCTTCCTGGCCTGCAAGAGTGTATTGAAAGATGCTTCGGGCAAATGAGATGTGTTCCAATGAGGCCCTCATACACACAACCTTCCATCCAGCATTTCCTGAGATCTTCTTTTTGCAACGAAAGGAGGGGCAGGTGGACGATGCCCCTATTTTTACAGTAGGTGACCCTGGCAGCCTGTATCCTTTTTCTATATTGAAGGAGGTGCTGTCTCTCCTTTTCTATTTTCAATATTTCTATGCCCTCTTCCATTCTGTATTGAGAGATATAATGATACTGACACGTATCATTTATATTTTTGCTGAAATTCAATTCATTTTTGTACTTTCAGAGCAACCGTGGTTACGATCCAACATTTTGTGTTTTGGAGGAGTGTGGATACATGAAGCAGACAGCAGTTGCCAGTGCTGTGACATATGCAACATTACGGTGTTTCCATGTTGTTACTTTGTAGCACTGTAGAGTCAGATCATTGGCTTTCAAAGTTCAAAAATATCCGAGAAGGAAACAAACCAGGCATTTGTCTCATTCAGGTTAAATATCTATGTGACAGATGTGCAGCTGATGGGCAAACAGGTATCTGCGTCAATGGTAAGTTGAAAATTCCAAACCACATAGATACTTCTGGGGATGTTGATGAAGATCCTGTGCGCCAAGCAATGGACTTTGTTTCACCAGGGTCATACCAACTAGAAGTCTGTGGATCAAATTTTCATACTTCTAGAATGGAGTCTCGGGCCTTTGATGTGGGATCAATAGACAGGATGCATAAAAACACCATTCAAATAGACTGCATTGAACTGGATACCCTATACCTTGCCCTCGATCCAGTACAAGCAGGAAGCGGCATTTCAGGCATTGGTTTGGCAGTTGTAGCACGTCAGGAAGATTCATATGTTGTGAGTATAGTGCTTCTTGCATTCTTGTTTTGAATCAGCTGTTCAAAGGGGTCAAATGCCATGGGTGTTATTTGTTTATTTTCTGTTTCTTCATTTACTTTTGTCCCTATGGACACAATGATGGTGCTGGACATTTGGGCACTCGTGATAATGCTCCTTACATCACACAACATATCTGAAACACATTTTTCCACAGATGAAATGGAGTGAGGTGAATTCACACCCGTACACATGGACATCTTGTAGGCATGCTCATCAAAGAAGCAAATGTTCACAGCTTCGTACATTTGCAATACATCCAACAAAAGCTGTTTGTTTTGGACATCTTCTTTCAGTACTTGAACTAATGCTTTAGCTTCATTCAATGGTCCTTCTAGGGCACATATCTCTACTGTGTGTTCAAGGCGTTCTTTCTCTTTTTCTGTCTCATGGCCCATAGCATACTTGATATAACTTGTCCTAACCTGTGCATTTCCAAACAACATGATCTCACATGCAGTATTGTTCCTTCCTAGAAGTCTATGTACAGTCTTCGGGACAAAGGGGGCATGTTTAGCTCTTTTGTAAATGACATGCTTTTCAATTGAAAACTTTCTATCACAAAATCTTGAGAAACGGTGGCACGAAAATTCTGAGTCTGCCTGGATTATGTGGAAGGACTTCAGGAGCAATTCCATGTCTTCCTTTTTCCTTTTTTTCTTTATTGCATAATGTTGAATTGAATATCACAATCAAAATACAATTTTTCAGGTGCTGGGGCTGGACCAGTTCGTGACAGAAGAACATCACTTGGGCCAACTCAACGACATACACAAAGACTTGGTTTTGACTAATCTGAACTTTCTTTGCCACCTTTATCCTGCCTTGTGGAAGAAACCTATCAACATATTTGTAGAGGCCAACCTCTCTCAAGATCTTGCAGCATATCTGGAACAGTCCATCAAAAGACATTACATCAACAAGTACAGTTCCACAGGTCAAGGTTTCATTCCCAAGTTTGTCAAGCAACATGATGTTCATGGAAGGGTCCTTCCTGGTGTATTGACACAGCACAAGGCCAACTTGGTATCTTACTTCAAGAGAATCTTAGACGAGGGAAAACTATTTTTAGCCAACCAGATCAGTTCTGTGTCAAATGCAGTCAGAGCCAAGTATCATTCGGTTAGGCTTACAGAACCACTCAGGCCTAATGCAACTGAAACCATAGACTTGGCCGTGGATCAACTGAAAAACTTCAGGTGCATTCGAAAGGGGGAAAAGGTGACATATTCTGGGAAACAATCTACGAGAAACAGCAACCAAATGGATGACATGGTGATGGCCCTCATAATAAGTGTTGCTTGGGTTAGACTCCCAGAAAACATGTACATTGTGAACTAAATAAACAACACAAAAACAGTATTTCATTTTTAATCTTGTTTATTTCAATTACAACACAAAATTCACTGGCAAATCATGCTTTGTAAGATATCATACAGCTCCCTGGGAACAGACAGCAGTTCACATGCATCTTGAAAAGATAAGGCATAGTCCCCATCTGTCATCATCTTCACCTTTCTTGCCAGGTCCTCGATCTCACTCTCTTCTTGTCGACTGTCAGTAGAGAGAAACAGGGTGGACCTCATGTTTACCTTTTTCCCATACAGTAGAGATGCCTTTCCGACCACTACAGGGAGGGTCTTGTGTGAAACAAATTTATTCCATCTTGAAATGCCAGCAGAAATCATGGGATTCACACTTTCGTATGAAGTTAAATTTGCTGGAAGTAACATCAGTGAAGCATATTCAATTTCATCCTCCCCTAGAGCACATCTTTCTTTCTCAGACAGTTGGAGCAGCGACAGAGCATTGGTGAATGGAATGTGGTTGTAGTTTCTCCCAGTTACATTTGCCACAGTGGAGGCTTTGTCAATGTTTGCTCCAAGACTTTCCATCAGCTTCATGTTTGCAGTCTTGTTTGAATATGTAGAAGGAATGGTGACATACTCCTGCACTTTCAGGTAACATCCACTACTTGATGAGCACTTAAGTGGACACTTATGCATCTTAGAAAGGCTTTCATCTTGATAGAAGTAAGACAAAATAGTTTCTGCCAAGTCTTCAACCATAGGATCCTTATTGTACAGGACACTCCCGGGTACTTGGTGGCACTTGACAATCGTCTGACAGATGTATGTAAAGATGACAAGGTTTTTTTTTATGGCTGCAAGTGTTGCTACTGTTGAGTGACATGATCCGTCTTGGAGTATGAATCTAACAGATGCTCTTTTCGGGTCAGACACGCCAACATAATTGTCATACCACTTGGGTTTCTTGTATGATGGGATTTTGCTCTGGTGATGCTCCCACCTGTTCAGAATCTGTTTCTTCCTCTCTTCATATTCTTCATCATCTAGGTACAAATCTCCTGTGACACTAGAGAACCCTGTTTGCTGCTGCCCATAGAAATACGCTGTATGGCAATCATTCTCATTCACAGCTTTCATCACTTCCTGTTGATCTCCCACTGATAGAAAAGGCTGGTGTTCAACTGAAGACAGCAGAAGATCTAATTGTTTCACCTTGACTGACAATCGATTCCACATTTTTCACATAGAGGCAACAGATTGGTGATTTCAGGAACTCTTTGTCGACTGAATCAACCGGATGCCGACTGATGGGTAAAGGCTGCAGCTTCCTGTGTCTGTTTGAGAATGGTAGATCTACTAGGTCTTACTTAAAGTACAATCATCAGTTTGTACAGCATAATACTCTATTGGGATATGAGTTATAGCATAGAAGTGGTCAGGTGAGCCTTCTTGTCCATAAGGGGAAATACATGGAAACTTAGGCAATGCTTCTTCATAGCTTCCAACATGTATTCTGTATCCCTTTTTCTTTGCCTCTGTAATGTTCCCTTCTGGTAATACATGAAAAATACCCATCAGGAAAAACGGAACATCTTTGTTCTTGTACCTGAATATGGACTTAGAAAAACAACATATGACAAGCAATAGTTTCTTTCTGTCCAGCATGAGCTGTCCGTTCCTTATCTCATTTTCCGCATCACTTTTGTTGACTTTTCCCACCATGTAACTGACCCTATCGAAACCAGAGACAAACTTGGAAAAGATGGCAAAGTATGATGTTCCATATATGAACCAACCTACTATCTCACTGCCCCCTTGGATAAAATTGTGTGGCAATATGGCAAGTTGTTCCAGATCCACCTTGCCATACTTGTTCTTGATGTGTTCCAAGATGGGAATTACTCCTCCCCTGCTTTCTGAGCGCACCCCAATATCCTTCAGTGGTATTTGTGCTTGGAAAACAGGGGATGACTTGGATTTGCTTTTGCTTGTCATGTTTCAATATGAATTCGAGAATTTCTCTCATCTTTGTCTAGTTTTAGAGCTATCGATAATACTAAGACAATGACTAACCCAGTGGTTTTGTCTGTTTTATTTGTTTGCTGCACAGGGGCATTCACAAGACTGATGAAAGTGATACTTGAAAGCTACTATAGGGGGAGATTCCATCAATTCATTGCTGATGAATGCATGAAAAGTCAAGAAAGTTGGTCTCTTGTTCTTCTTCCTCAACGAACAGGACATGGGGCATTTTTCTCTGACAAGAAAGATCTGAGACCCTGCTCTACTTCTGCAACCTGCTGGACACGCTCCTTGAAGAAGGTCACAGCCGAGGATCCCAGTGTTGCTTGTAAGTGTGCAGTGAAAAAACGAAGCAATGAAACATCCTGCATGACATTGCATTCCATTGAAGACTGCATAGACTCTGACTTTTTTAATACCATCCAAATGTTCAGTGGATAACTGACAGATATCGCATGCTTCTGTTGATCTATGTTTACTGTCACAGGATTTTGAACAATATAGTAGATGCCAGTCCTCTCATCTTCTTTTTTCAAGAGATCCTGAGTGGCTGTCTGTAGGTTTTTCATGTAGGAGGTGGTCCAAAGACGGGAACTGGAGCAGTTGTGCTCGAGGCTATATACTGGAGAATTTCTTAGGACCTTGACTGCACTTTCAAATAGTGTCCTGTTGTCAAAGGTCTTTATGATTTTGAGATGTGCAATTTCCATTCTTTACTTTTTAGCTCCTCAGAAATACACGCTAATGCCTGGCCATTGTACTCCAGTAAAATCCAATTCACAGATCTGAATAAATGATTAAGGAAAATACAACACAGTAAACTTAACTAAGAGAATAAGAATGTATACTTACGTTGTGGCCACCAGCAACAAAGTAGATAAACGAGGATTTTTTCCTCTCATCGCTAAAATCTACTTTTATGGTATGGAGTCCACTTTTGATTTTGAAGGAGACGAGGCGACTCTCAAGCAATATCTGAAGATAACTTAGAATATCATCTTTGTATAGGAGCACTGCATTTATCTGATGAGCTAACAAGATGATGACAGAACCCTCCTCACAGACAGCATTTGCTGCAACAAAAAGTTTGCTAGACTTTGATTTGCCATTCCTTCTGGGTGCTACGACTACTACAAATCTCTTGCAGTAAGAGTCAAAGAGACTGTGGATGTCTGATTCCATTTTGGTCTCTATGTCTATGGGACTGATTATGCCTAGCGTTTCCAATATAGAGGGGATGTATTTGAACAGTTCCTGGTTCAATAGTCGAAGTGCTCTCGAGCAGATGCAAGCACGTATGGTTTCTAGTTGAAATGGTTCCAGTCTCATTTTCAACTTTTCTGTTATGATCTGAATGCTTTTCATTATGAGTCGAATGGTTCTCATTCCCTTCTCTTCCATGAGCTGGCCATACATGGCATGCCAGGCTTTTTTCCCTCGCATACGACATATCTTGAGTTCATCACAGATTGTGTGTAAGCCTGCATCAAAGTCACTGTCCCTTTTTGCTTCGTTGTGCTGCCATTTTCTGATAGCACTAAAAAATGGATTGCGATAGGCAGAGGGCCAGGTTACAACACCTTGTATGTCAAATCTTATTGAATATGATCCACACTTGTCAAATTTCCTTATCAATGATATCTCAAGAACAGTAGGAAAGTACATGGAAGAAATAAAGAAAATTCTGAAGCCTTTTGATCTTCAATCGGGGCAGCCAAAAAGAAAGAGGAGAATAGTCACACATGATGAAGAAGATGCCCCCTCTTTTAACTTGCTGAGCCTTCCAGAAGAACCATTCAGCACTGAATTCCACAAGTCTGTTGTTCAAGAAGGTACAGAACCACTACCTGGCTTTGACAGAGAAGTGACTTGTCCGCTGTGCAAAATCAAGTGTGACAAAGGCATGGCATCAATTCGTGAGAATGCAGATGGTGCATCGTTCATAGAATTTTTGGATGTAGCTAGGGTCATGTTCCACCAACAGGAAGGTCGGCCAGCATTAGATATTGCTCAGGAGATTTTGGATAACCTGATGCACTTTGTGAAAAAACAGAAACTAAAATCCTTAAAGAATCTCACAAAAGAAGATGTGCACAGACATTTCAAATACAACCATGAAAGGCGAACTATGACAAAAATCAAAGAGGAGGTCCTGCAAGTACTTCTCTCCATGTTGGATGTAGCTGTGACAACAGCTTGTCACAAACAACCATCTGGGAAGCTTTCCCTGTGCAAACCAGAAGCAAGTATTGTGTTGAACATAATTGATCGAATACAGCGAATTTCAGGCCTAAAAGAGAACACAAATTAAACTAACTGAAATTGAATTTTTTTTATTGTTTTATTATGCATTTCCTCTTGAGTTGTAACAAGATGGAGTCCCAACCATGAGTGCCCAGACTGTGCTGTGTTGTAATGCGAGCAGTGATTTCTTTGTTGTGTACACTTGTGTCAATCAAGTGTCAAGCTACAACACATTCTACTCTGATGACATGCATCCACTGGAAGAGGCCCATAGTGTTCATCTCAGACCACTGGAAAATAGAAACTGTTTCGTAGAAAACATGACAAAGAGGATCAGACCCTTCATCTCATCCAGCTCTCACCTTGCCTTCCCTTCAACATCTTCTAACAACATGACCAGCAAAGGGTCTATATCAGAGGAGTTCTATTACAGGACATGTCACAGTGCATTTATGACATCCTCCTTCCAGAAATATCAACATGTCGCTGCTCCTCCTAAAACAAATAACAGAAATTACACCATGCTGTTACATGGCATTGAAAACAGATGGACTCTCTTTGAACAACTTCAAGAAGCTGATTCTGTCAGGTTCTCCAAGGACAGCTCATTTCCTCCACTAAAATCAGCCTGCACTTATGTCAGGCAAGGTGTGGAAGTTCTCTGCCAGAACCAATTGTACCGTAACTCTTTTTCGGTGAATACTCAACGCCAAACAAAAGAGTCTCTGACAGACACCACTCCAGAGTTATTAGCCCCTTTGTTGCAAAAGGCAGTCATAGATTCTTCCCTCAATCACCTATGTTGTGAATGGGAAATGAAATTGAAAAAGAACCTTTCTGCACTCGAAAAATGTCAACTCATACTCCATCTTGAACTCATAAGGCAAAAGCACTCAGAAGGTTCAAAATCCTTCCAAAAAGCATGTGAGGGCATCCTTGTAATAGAGGATGACAATTCCTGGTCCAAAAACTTATATGGGATTCGCAGGAAGAAGAGATGTAATCCGGAGCTTTCTTGTATGTGGCACATACTTCCGGATTGGCTGAAGTTCATTGTGGTCAAAAGGTGGAGAAGAGAAGGAAAGGATGTATGTTTGGAGAATTTTCCCTTGAAAACGTTTGACTCGTACATACCAGTTATAAAGCAAGAGGAAGTTATTACCTTGGCCCGAGACATCATGTCTAAATGGGAAGTGGGACACAAGAACTAAAAGATGTTGTTGAGACCATTGTCTCCTTTGCCAAAGAAGACAGACTTGAAATGGATCCTTGGATGGAAAGGTTAGTTTTGATATCAGAAAACTCAGTGGAAGCTTACACCACTGATTCGAAAAGAGGTGAACTTCTATCCCAGAACCAAGCAAAAAAGGATTCAAGAGTGACAGCTCTAGAGCGAGAACTTAGAGAAACACACAAGAAGAGAGAACATGCATTGAAGATTTATAGAAACCTAACCAAAGAATTGCATAGTTGGTTATCTGCTAGGGGTATTTTAATGGAACATAATGAGGATTGATGCCTACTTGAATAAAAAAAATCAAACACATACTTGATATCATGTTTTATTTTTATTAAACTGCTACCAGCTGAGGGGAGTTATCTAAATCATTTCTCTTGTTGGACGATTTAGTGTCAGATTTTTTGTCTGATGGTATTTTTTCTCCTACACATCCAGACAATAGAAAACTGTTCAATGAATTTGCTGATGTAGCATTGTCAACTTGATTACCAACCATAACAGCTGTGCTGATGTTGGACGCCCTTGCTATGGATAGCTGACTGTTTATGTACTCTTTTGTCTTATCCAATTGAGCCATGTGCCCCATTAGAGACTCCAAAGTGTTCTCGAACCTGACAGACTTGGAAATCTTGAATGCATTAAGGGAATCAAACTGTTTGCAATAGAAGGTGAGTTTTTCTATACGTTCTGTCTCTACTAGTGTCCTGCAGACCAAATCATCTATGTGATTGAATAAACCATACAATTCCTTGCACCGCTCAAGTTTTACTTGAATGTCACTTTTTGTCATGAAGGTGTCCTGTTGGTTGTCCTTCAAAATCAAAAAAGTCTCCCTCAAATGCATGAGTGTAGACCAAGTCAGCTCTATTTTCTTTGAGAGAACCACTTTCTCTGAGCTCACATCCCTTGCTACACTTTCGAGGTCATTTTGTGCTTTCTTGAGAGCGATCATGTTTTGTAAGAGGCAGCAGTAATTCCGTTAAAAGTGATTTACTCTCTTCATTGCCCTGGTACGCATGGATGCAAAGGAGTAGTAAGGATGTCCGAACAACTGTTGCATTACAGATCCCATCATCAAAATTCCTTTTCGGTATATGGATTCTCGCTCGATGCCAAGAAGATTTTCAGTGTCAGTCATTATTATTATTAGCTGAATTTCATGAGTTCAGATTAGTAGACAAAAATGGATGATACTCAAAAAGATTCTTTTTGGCAAAGCTACCAAGAACTTCATCTGCGGTGGGAGGAAGAATGCAAGAAGAATGACAAACATGCTCGAGACACGTCCAAACAAAAAGCCAAATTGAAAGAAGCCAAGAAACAAAATAGCATTCTTTCAGGAAAGGTGTAATATTGCAGAACAAGCCCTCTCTGACATGGGATATTACATGAAAGTCGAAGCAGACAAACAGGATGACAATAGATCTGATATTCTTAAGGAACTAAGGGAAATACAGAATGAATTGGAAGAGGAGGGATCGAGTTATGATATAATGCAATCAGAAATGAATGAGAAAGTAAGAAAACTTGAAAACATGATAGACGAACTTCGTGGACAGCTCCAGGTCAAAATATCTGAAGTGGCGAGTTTGAAGAAAGAAAGATCATTACTCATGGAGGAATACAATGAAATGAGTGAGATGCTGAAAATGGAAGGTGGAAATTTTCATGGCAGTGCTAGCATAAGGGATGCATATGATGTTCTGCTGAAGACATTCATCTCATTATTCCCACAAAGCCTATCAGAAAACCAATGGCAATTTTGTGACAAGAAAACTGGAAAATATACTCCAGCCTTCCACTTGCTGATATGCCTGAGTCACGAGGACCTTACAGGCAATGTGCAAGGTATGGTTTTGATAGTGAAAACCCCAGATGACATGGTGGAAAAGTCACAAAGTCTCGGCTTGCAACAGGACCTCTGCCGATACATGCGTACCATCCAGTGGATAAATGCTGGCTTGTTTACAGACATCCAAGAGGCCATATTGAAACAATCTGAACTGACGCGTCACAAAATATCGTATGAAAATAGAGAGCTAGTGGCTGCTAGACAGGCTTTCGGATGTCAACTGATGAAGTGCCTTTCATCATCTAAAGAACGTGAAAGTACATCGAGAGAACCAAAATCAGAAGAAAAGCTAATCCCACTTGGTTATGTGTGAGAACTGAATAAACAAGACAAAGAAAAAATATTTTTCCCTTTCCTAGTTTATTTGTTCATATGAATCATTGAAAACTACAAAAAGTGGGGAACAATGAAATAGTAGCACATCGAATTGAGAGTACTGTCTTGCATCCACATGACATGGATCATGAACGTTGTAAGGGCCAACCGAAAGTTTTCCAACTGGCTTGATGATAGTTTTGGTCATTTTCCCATTTCTCGATAAGTGGCACCTCTCTCTTGTCTCAAGTAGTATGTCTTCCATTATCATCTCTTTCGTTTTATCAGTCAGCAACATGCGAATCCATGGATAGTTGAATTTGTAGTCTCCAGGAACAAGTTGTTTCATTTCAACTATCAGATAAAGAAACCCACTGGAAAGCACACTGCCATGTTGCAAATGATGATCTCCATCTTCTATGTGTATGTTAAGTGATCCAGTTGTTTGAAGTGTCACCATGCCTTCATAGGCTTTCCCATCACAGAATGGCACTGTTTTCCCTGTTGTGTTGCTACTCAGAATTCCTCTAGGGAAAAAGGTGTCATAGAACATTTCAGGTGACTGAATTTGGACCATGAGAGCTGCAACACTCTGAGGGCGATGTTGACTGACAACCTTCTCCTTCAGCCTAATGTAACTCTCATTCCTTGCTGAGGAAAGGTACTGTGACTGCAATATACGATTGGTTTGTTCAATATGTTGCCTCAGCTGTCTGAAGGAAACTAGAGTAGCTAGTGGATCTACGTTAAGATTACCGAACCGCAGGCTGTATTCTTCATGAACACGGTTCATGAGCCGCATTTCCCTTTCTAATTCATCGCAAGTATATGCAACTCCATCATCCAAAGGAATCTCATTCCGTTCATCGTATAATTCCATCTGAATGATGGATTTCAGTGGATCTCCATTCGGATGTCTTTCTCCAAGGGAATACGGAATGCGTTTCAAGCCCATGTATTGAAAAAGGAGATGGTTAGGTTCTAATGGACCGCAATTTTCAGTATACAGTGAAGTGACTGTGTTCAAGACCAGGTCAAACTTTCCAGCCACTTCGACTGTCAGATCTCTGCCAAAGGCAGGCACTGAGAGATCTGGAAGCTTGATTATTCTAGATTGATCTCCCAAAAGTTCCTTCCCTCGGGCCATGTAAGGCAAGTCAATCTCACTTGTCAGCTCTTCTTTCATGAACATGTCACGGGACCTCTTGATGTCTGGTCTATAACTGTTGCTGGATATTCCATTATCGAACATGCAGAAGTTCAAATCATAATCAAATATTTCTTCCAGTCGTCTCTTGATTCCCCTACTTTGGTTTGAGCTAGGGCCACAGAAAGTATCATATACCATGGCAAGGTGAGCCACATCATCGAGAGACATAATCATATGTTACACCCAAAAGATTAAGTCTTTAATAAAAGAAATCCGCTTTGAACATTTCATATCTGCTATGCCCTTGTATTTCTTCAAATTCATTTTGAGTTGTTCTTCAGTTTCATGAGAAAAGTAAGAGTGAGATCTTGCCATTGCTTTATAGTTGAGATCGTTCAACAAGAGCATAGGTGGATCTGTTTTTGTTGTATCACCAGTATCTTTCCATCCTATGCCTTGGGAAAACTTGAGTTGAACAAGGATCTTCATAGGGGTCTCAGCTAGCACTAGCACTTGAACAATTGGAGCAGTGAACTCCTTTTCAGTAACATAGTACAGATAATTGTGAACTTCTAGCTCTTGAAAGAACATGACTACATCTTTTACTGCTCGCATGGGAATCACCTTCAAAAGTTCACATGGTGCACATTTCGATATCTTAACAGGAAGGTTTAAAGGGAAATGCTCCTCATCAGGGCCTGTTTCAAGGTCCAGACCATACTTGAAAAGCTTTTCATATATGGGGTTGCTGAAATATTCCAACAGTTTCAAAGTTGACTCATTCTGAAGCAACGCATGTATGAAAGTGATCAGGGGTCCTTTGTTGGCATCATCCTCATCTGATGAGATCATGACACATTCTATTTCCCCTTGTCTCCGCTTTTCATCCATGTAAAATGTTTCCATGTAGTCATCATATTTTTCATTTATTTTTTGGTTGTGTATGAACTCTCCCTTGAGTTCCATGTAAGTTGATTGAAATGTTGAAAATGCAAATTCTCCTTTGTTTTTTTCTCAGAAGTTGAGGGAGTTGTGCTGAATTCCATCCATCAGTCAGATTAGTGTACCCATGATATCCCTGACCTGTGTCTATCTCAGACCTGACCTGATCTATGGAATGAGTCAAAGATGGCAATAGTGATATGCCATTCCAGCTGACTATCCAAGGCAAAGCTTTGTCTGAAGTTAGTCGGACATTTAGATTATCTATGCTTATGAAGGTACCCTTGTGTTCAAGAAGTCTAGTCATTTCAATGGGAACCCACATTTCCTTGCTTTGTGGAAGAATGTCTTTCACCACAGTGATTGCATGTGAAACCTTTTCATCAAAGTGAATGGAATAGTCTATTCACAAAACAAACTTAACAACATACGATAATACAAACTCTGCTTTTCTTTCTCAGTTATTTTATTTTCTCTTAACAAACATTTTGTTCATGTACTTGTAATTCAAGGTTGCAGAATAACCACACTTCTTTGCCAGATCTGCATCAGACAAGGTGACCCAATTCACATGTCTTGGCCTGCTGTCAGATAGAAGAGAAAGGGAATACAGTCTACGCTTCATGCTTTCATTGAATGCAGTTCTGAGGCCAGGTTGCTGCATGAGGCATGCCTGAGAACTGGTTGCTTTCTTTGACATGGTGTCAGGACATCTTCTTGCATACCATTCAAAGCTTTCATCAGAACTTTTAGGATCATGTTCAACCAAATAGACATGGTCCTGTAGGCGAATTGGAAAGATGTTCTCAGCTGTTTTGATCACATTGTGTATCAGGCGTCCAAACACAGAAGGTTCTTGCAAGTCTTTTATGTTGATTTTGACACATTCAGTGTACTCATCACTTTTGTCATTCACTTCATCCAAAAAGTGCTGTATTTGCATCCAAGTAACAAATGATACACCAGGAAAGTATTGTGTCTTTGGATGGCATCCCATAATCTCACAGCCATTCAAGATGTCTTCAGCTCTCACTCTGGGAAAAGATTCCACATAGTCATTTCCACCCATTGTTAAATGCAACATCATTTCCAACTGCTTTTCCTTTCGGAGAGGCCTGGCCCGGAATGTAATTTCTCTGTCAAAAATCACCAGTGTTTTGTTGCAATATCGCTTTTCCATGTGACATAACAAGAGCAAGTTAGGATCTGCCAGGGACAAAAGTGTTAGCAGCATATCCGTATCTCTTGAGATGATACAGGCTTTAAGGTGTGACTGCTTTATGATAGACCAAACCATGGGAACAATACTGTCTGCCTCGGCATATCGAATTTCTTGTTCTTTCAGTGTGTGGAAGAGTGGATGATTTAACTTCCCCCAAATTTTCCTACACCTTTCTTTTTTGGTCCAATCTTTTGCAGGACCTGCCACAAGGTAGATTGATGTTCCTTCGGTCACAGGATTTCTTGATTCTTTCAAGAGGTCAATTAGCATATTGAGGATAATTATCTGATTCTCACGATTTGCCATGAACATAGTTATGCTTCCCTTGTAAAGATGACCAGGTACCATTTCTTGGCATGTGGTTCTTTGGCGCATGCTCCTTGAACTTTTGGAATGAACTTTCCTCTTCTTGAAGCAGTTTCAGGAATTCCTCTTCAGAGCAGATACCTTGGCCATAGGTGCATTGCCATCCATGCACAGGAACACATACTTCAACATATCATGCGCTCTGTATTCCAGTGCGCATTCTTTCCACTTTTCTATAAGGCTAAACACCTTGTTTCCAATTGTGCACACCATTGCCTCCATGGAAAATGTTTGAATCACATTTGTGGCAGTCCTTGTCTCCTCGTTAATGTAAATATCACCAATCAAGTCAATAGTTTGGTTGGAAACGATGTGATGCCATGATTTGTATGTGTGCACTATCTCCTCTTCTACTGTCATTGAAATTTCTTCAGCTGAAAGAAAGAACTGTTGTGCCATGTCCACTAGCAGGACTTCTGTTTGCTTGAGTGCTTCCTCTCGTTGAGTAGGCTCCAGCCAATCAATGTGGTGCTGTGGTTTCTTATTGAGATATATCTTGGCAGCATTCCTAAGAAGCTGTTTACCCAAACCCGCACAAAGACCCATTTTTCTGAATGGAGTGATTGGAGATGACATGGCATCGCCACTGCTATGTTACAGTGACTTCTTCTGTAAAATTCATTTTTCATTCCAGTGAAAGGTTGTGTTTGTCTGCAAGATTTGAAAGGAAGTTGTGTTGTTCAGATTCAAACAGGGGCTTGAGGTCAATTTCATAGTTATTTTCATTTTCTTTAATTTTTTCAATTTGGCTAAAGGTTTCTGGATGAACATCTCCCATGTGTGGTTCACTTGTGACATAACTTCCAGTTTGGTTGGTGCTCATGTCGTCCCAGACAGTGACTCTCTTCCTAGACTTCTTTTTCCTGTTCACATCATCCTCTGCCTTCGTCACTATTTGTTGTTGTTTCATCATGATATCAGCTATGCCATTTAGATGTTGAGTGTATGTGATCAGCTGACTTGGAGACAGATCGAATAACTGTTCCATGTTCTTTCTGATTTTGATATGTATCGCATTTTCTGCACTTGTGCCAAGTCTCAAATGCAGTGGCCGGCAACACTTGGAATGTTCTTTCCCAAGACTCAGTTCGCATAAGTGACTGTGCAATATGTTGCGGTTTTTGATGAACAAAGGTTCTGATCTCTCTTCCCGAAGTTCACATGGAAAGTAAAATATGTCATTGAAGTGTACTCCACCTAGGGAAAGCCAAAATGTCCTCTTGTAGTCATTGCGTCTTGTGCTAACCCAACATCCAGAGTTTGTGTTCACAGTGATGCGTGAAATGATTTTGGAAACATCATTTTCCACATTCTGAACGCACATCTGTGACCTTCTAGCTATCTCACTGAGACAAAAAAAGTCCCTCATGCTATCTATGTAATCTATGCCTATCTCTCTGTACATGAGGTCATTCAACCTTCTCTGACTTTCAGAGCAATCCTGAATTTTTTGTTTTTCTTGGAAGCTGATTTCTCTCCTATATAGTAGTTTGTCTTTACCTTTGTCTGTTACCCGTATGATATACTTGATGGGATCCATTATGACATACCTTGTTGCATCTTTGAAACTTCTCAGAACACCGATGTAGTTAGATTGATGATATGTCTCATATGTCTTCTGTTTGATATTTTTATCTGTGGTTTCATCAAAGAACTTCCCAGTTGATGGCCAAGCAAATTCTACCTCTAAATAGTATAGGCTCTGGCATAATTTGTTCCTGTCTCTGTCCTTCTCTTTGATGCAATAGATATAGGGGATAGTAGACAAACCCATCCCATGAGGATTTCCAGCCATGCTCAATATGATGTCTTCTCTGTGCTCTGGTTCACACCCTATTCTGTTGTAGCGTGAATATAGAACTGTTGATATAGAGTGTACACTGACTTCCATTTAAATGAGATCTATAGTTTGATATTAATAAAAGATCTTATCACATCACATGATAGTCATCTAGTGATGTTTCTTCAAGAAGAACGATACAGAGCTTTGGTAACTTTTGTATCATGCTGTGTTCCTTTCTGCATCGAAATACTTGTTGGAGGTGTGATGCACTCCCCAATGCCATGGCAATGTATGGTAATTGCCTGGCTTTATGTCAGTCTGGCATTCAAAGCAACAGTTGCAAAAAGATACTTCCCTACTGAATTCACAGCCTTCGGTGTGTGTTGTCAAGCATCCCTTTTGGTACTGGCTGTATATGCATGGCTCTCTCTTTTTAGCAATCTCTATGTGTCTACTATATCATGCATGCTGCCCTCAACTGAATCTGTGGCAAGTGCCATGCTGGTTGAATGTCAAAAAGGGGGTCTGGTTCGGGAGTGTGAAAAAAACATCCAGTTCTTGAACAAAATCACCATAGCACAGGCAAGATGTCCCACACAGGTGCTGGGACATTTCTTGGGAAATACATACATTGCACTCGTTTACTTGTTTCGTGTTTTACCATGTGGAGTATTTTGCCTTTGGAACCTGTACACATGGAACAAAGACCGCTTTGAGACCACAGAATATATGCTGCCATCTAATGTGAGAACCACTTCTAGAAGCCTGCCTCAAATAAAACCAATGATCTTTGTCATCTGCACAGTAATTATTTGCTGTATCCTGGAAATCTCTGTCTCCCACATACAACCACTCACTTCATTTGAAGTGATTTTGCCCTATGTCTTTGGATTGTCCATCTACTATACACTTATGACCAAGAGAATGAATCAGACTTCCAAGGACTTTTTATTCATCACCAAGAAGATGGTTTTCATCACAGGCATCATGTACACTTTGGGAGATTTCTTGATGAACAGCACAGGGATATTACATAGATGCATTGGAAACGCTGCTATAGAGAATGACCTGAGGCATACATGCAAAGATGTATCTGATCCTATATCGATATCAAAGTGTTATAACATGATAGGGAAATTGGACGACACATATTTCTACAGAGAAGGCTGCCCTGGACTAAATGCACCAACATTTGTCATGTTTACATCAAATATTGTAAAAGTTGTTTTTCTTGCCATCGGAGTTCCATGTATGTATGCAGCTAGAAATAAAATTGGCTGACTTCTATGTTGCTCTCAGAGTTTTTAGTCTATCTTCCAATTCCTTGAGAGTAACATCTGTACTGAGTAGAAGTTCCTCCAGACAACCACTACTCTCTTTTGCCTTTACAAGTTCTTGCAGCCAAGAAGAAAATCCGCTGTCTTCATCCTCTGTCTCCTCCTCATTTCAGTCTTCTTCATCTGAGTCACATGCCATTTCATTGTACATATCCCTTAGATTATCTCTCTCCAACTTCAGTCTCAAAGCTTTCTTGTTCATCTTTTGCGTTGAGGCTGTTGCATGATACTGAAGCTTCTCACTGCAGTATTGTTCCATGAAATGATCCTGTTTCATGGCTTGCATGAAGAAACTATTTTTTCGAACCAAGTACCGATTCAAAACATCTCTGAGACTCCTGTGCTGCTTCAATTGTTTTTTTATATTTTTCAACTGAGAAAATATGCACCGCAGCAGTTCGAGACCATGACATTTTGAGGAATGATGATCAGCTATCAACGATTTTGCCTTTTCAGTTAACTCATTCAGTCTGTCCAGCAAAATGTTTTCTTGAACAGAGATTTCCAACAAAGACACTCCCTTTATCCATTTCTTTGTTTCAACAGCATTTCTGAAAGCACCCTCAAAACGACCCTTCCCATCTGACAGTCTAAGGAAAAGCCCTGCAAGTCGATATTTCATGGTAGACATTGTTACAGCCTGTAAACAGTATTATCACTGAACTGGCCTAGCACATGGTAATGAATATCATGTCTAAATTTTATCAACTTGTTCTATGTGCTTCTGTTGTAGGGCTGAGCATAATGGAAATGCTGTTCATTGTGTTTCAGAACTTCGAAGATAATGAGGAGAGAAGCAAGGTACCATCAAGGTTTTTCACAACTGAGAGTGTGTACACAAAGAAATTGGAACTGGCACTTTTGATATATGTTACCACTTTCATTTCCCAGTCCAAGTCTGTCATCTGGCATTACCTCAGAAAATTTCTCATGACAAGACACCTTTGCACACCACTCACACTGGGTATCATTCATGTTGCATTATCCATGACTTGCATTTCATTGTTTGACTTCCGAATCATTCATGTTCAAGGGACTTCAAAACTCATGAGGTCTAGTATACTCTTTGCAGACCTGACTAGTCTGCTTTTCATTGAGTCAATGGAAAAATAAATAATCATATTTACTTGAAATAGAAGCAGTCCTTAAAAACATGTGGAGTACTCCTGAAGAATATACAGAGACCATACTACCACATCACTACAGTTCTGCTATGAAAAAAATACAGGAATGTCACAAGGAAGACGAACACCTTGTGCTGGTATACCCAACCAAATATTGCACTGAGCTAAAGGAAATAGCAGAGGAGGATCACAACTTTCAAACTTTGATCACTGCAATAACAGCTAAGATGGATGTTACTAGTATGTACAGAAGTGGACTCAGTCATTCAAACATTCCTGAACCTATATCCGCCATGCTCCAAGAGGAATTCTGTAAGTCTGGCTTAATGGGTCAGCTGCAGCGCTTCATTAGAGATGTTGTAGTTATATGTGAGACATTTGGTTGGTTTGTGTATGACACAGGAACAGATGGTGTTCCATATGTGCCCTCTGAATATCTGCTGGTTTTGCTTCCCCGCATGCAGAAATGGGTTGCAATTTCTACCAATTCTGAACACAAAGAATTGAAGTTAGGGTTCATTAGACATCCAGGTAGATTTCTACAACCACAGAGCACAACTTCTGTCATGCTTCCTGCATATACAAGGATGAAAAAACTCAGGACACTGCATTTGGAAGCAGTGCAATTTGCCTCAAAGCCAAGTTTCCTTGCCAGTTTCTATGATAAAACCAATGAGACCAAAAATGGAAAGGAGGCCCCCCTCCTAGACAAAAAGTTGGTCAATCAAGCAATGACAAACAATGTGCTGGAACAAATGGTTTCTCAACATGTGGCTACAACATCTTCCCACATTTCACAACAGGAACGTGCTAGCCTTATGTGCCAACTGGACGGCTTTGTGTCTGGCATAAGCAGAGACAACTTGAAGGCAAGTGATGAAGTGAACAGGTTGAGATCAGATATATCAATTAAGGACCAATGCATACAGTCATTGATGGAGGACCAAGGAACAGATCAAACAAGTCTCAAACCATTTTCAACATATCTACCTGAAGGATCTAAGCTAGATAGTGCACAACTCATGATACATCCAATAGATATTAGCCAGCTTGAAAGAGAATATGACAAACAGTGGATAGCAGTGGGGACAGGTGCCTCTGCCATAGGAAACAAAAAGAGAAATGAACTTGAAACCACCACAAACTATAATGACTTTCTTAATTCGAAACGTGAATTCTATACGCGAATCATCACATATGAAATTCTTAATACTTGGACTAAAGAATCTGGTATATCCTTTGGTGTACAATAAAAGCTGAAATATAAACTTTTTTTTTGAGTTTTTTTTTCTTGATTCATTTTACATTTTCTGACACAATACAGGCTCAAAAAGAACAGCATTTTCTTTTGACGTACAGTACATAAAGAAGTCAGTGTAGATAGTCTTGCTAGCTAGAGAGATGCTATCCTTCATGCACATGAACTTAGTAGGTAATATTATGTCACCCACTAGATCCTTCATTGGTGACATGCTCTCAAATAACTTCTTTGTCATTTTTTCCCCAGTGCATCTTTTAGTGGAAGAATGATGACTCTAAACCAAACACCAACTGATATAGTAAAGTTTTGTTATATCCGACTAAGAAGAGCAGCTCTACAAGACAGAAAATCTGGACAAGCATATGATTCACAAACACTTCCAAAGTTGGAATTGGCCCATTCCAAATGAAAGGACCGAATGTCTGGCATCCATATTTTCTCACCCATGCAGTAAAGATGTCTTTTTTATTCCGTCTCAGTAATTCTCTTTCCAGATGTAGCTTTCCATTAACTATGTCTCTAATATCTTCTAATATTTGCTCATCTGTCTCTGTCAATGACTGTTGTTCCTCTTTCACATCAGATAATTGACATGGTATCACTGTAGTTACCATGTCATTGGTGATAATGCCATGAGAAGGTATGAAATGCTTGATGCTCTGTTCAGTTTCTTCATTCATGTCAGCCAACCCATCTATGAAAAATCTGTGGTAGCTATTAGGCTTCTTCAAGAGCTGCAAACGTTCCTTTATCAGCTTAATTAAGTCAGCTTTTGTGCAAGAAACAGGAAAGGTAATGTTAAATTGGCCCTTCAGAAACCTGTTTATCCTGCTGCATCTGTCTATGTGATCATCCTCCACCTTGCAGTAAGATATGAATAAACCGAACCAACTCTGACCACTGTCATTTTCTACAAACAATGAAGATGCATTAACTCTATCTGTGTCATACACTAATATATCTCCAGGTGTAATTACAAGGTTCCCTTTGATTTTCTGCTCTGTAAGTGGTAAAAGAGCCATCAACTGTTTTCCAACATAAGACTGTTTCTCTCCTGATTGCACATATTGTGCAACTTCGCATGTGTTTACAATATTTTGGGTCTGTAACAGCTCACTGAATATATGCCGTATGGTGGGATGTATGTGTAGTTTTAGACAAGAACTTGCAAGATGATGTATTCTTGCCATTCCAACATCAATTAGAGGTGTGTCTTGAATTTTATTTTTTAGATCATTTAATGCCAAATCAATTCCCCTCATCTCTGGAAATTCCAAATCCTCTATTCCCCATGCTGACTTCTTGATTCTTTTCAGGAAAGGTTGACTCATGTTTCAAACAGTGAAATTTATTTCATGGTAATATTATGCTGATTGCTAGTAACACACAGGATGTAAAGCATTCTCTGGTAGGAAAGCAAGCATTGTTCCCTTGGAAAGGAGAGAAAAAGTCATGGACTTGATGTGTAGTAGCATCCAAGTCAGGTGGGCCATTTTGTTCCTCTGATGGATTAGCTCCATCTAATTTTTCTCTGGGCAATGTATCTGTTTGATTTGCTACTGGAGGTGGATAACTCCTCGTGTCAGAAGGATATGAAGCAGACATTTTGCTCCTATGGATTTCTTTTGTCATGACATCAGTGTTACGTGAGGTATCATTAAGAAATTTCCCTGAGAGACTGGGAACACTGATATTGGCTCAAGGTTCCATTGTTTCATATGTAACTGTCAATGAGTGATTTCCCAACAGTGAAGCAGATTTGTTGCTGCAACCATGATTTGTTTGATTTGTGATTTCAACCATTCGGTATTCGTCTGATACACTGAGATTCTCTGTTTGATTTGTTGTTGAAAATGAATAGTTACTTATCTCCTCCAAGTGTGCAGCAGACACATTGAGGTTTGCCAAAATTTGATTTCTCTCGAATTCAGTCTTGTTTGGGAAACCAGCCAGAAATTTGTCTGATGGATATACATTTTCTTCCATTTCCTTTGTTTTATTTAAGAATGGATCATGTGCTGTTTCATTTAAGAATGTATCATTGGTTGGTATCAACATGTGAATGTGTGATGAATTTGCACTGTTATTTTGCTCTACACAAAAATGTCCGCCACTGCCTTCAAGTAGGTGTTGACATGTCTCCTTGCAATCTTTGCAACCATCCTCACATGGGAACCTAGGTTCATAGCCTACTGTTATGTTCAAACCAACTGGCAAGACAATATCTTCTGTTGCTTTAAATATTACAAATGACCGTTTCTTACTTCTTTTTTCTCTGAAAAGTTTCACTTCCAGTGGTCCCTGTAGAGAAACCACACGAACAGGACGATCATGACAATTAACCTCAGCACACACTGTAAGCTCAGGAACGGATGTAGATGAAAGGCAATGTGAAGAATTGGCTACAACTGTTTCCAATTCCCCATTTCTACACTCTATAACATATTTGAAAGCATGTGGTCTCAGGAGTCTTTCATGTGTCCAAAACTTAGAAGTTTTGTCTGGAGAAAGTTGTACAGAATCAAACAACAAGCAGACAATGCCCCTGTCACAAATATGAACTGAATCCTTATATCTAAAATTCACAGGAAATGACTGATTGAATGGTAGTGTGTCTCTGTCCATAAAGTGTGGAACTCCATTACAGAATAATCTCTCAGGGTTGAATACCAAGTCACTGCAAGTCTGATAACAACCTTCCATACATTTCTGGGAGTAAAGTTGACAGACATCAATGTCAGAATACAACAGATATTTACCTACGGAATGTGCTGAATCAGATTCATCTGGGATCTTATGAGATATCGAATTGTCAAAGAATCTTATATCTATGCTTCTGTTACTTGTATGCATCTTTGTATCATCATGACATACCATGCCTTCTATTTCATAATGTTTGTCTGTGGTGCTGATCTGACACAATGATGGAGTCCAGAAACTCAAAGCAGTCAGAGGAGACTTATTCTTGGTCAGAAACTTATCATATTTATAGATCAACCGTGAACAAGTAACATTTGCATTTGGTATGTAAATGACGTTTTTCACTGTCACTCTTTGAGAGTCAGCCAAAGCTCTCTCCTTCCTCTCATGGACATCTGAAAGCATGTATCCATGTACATTGCGTTCCCTTTGTTCATTTTTACAGGAATACATTCCCAGAGCCAAGAAGACAGATTCACATGATTCTTGACAATGTTTGCATCTTTTGTCATTATTACAACTGAATGGATGCAAGGAAAAATGAAAATATGTGTAGTTACTTTGTCTTAAATCTGCGATGACATTCTTCCTATATGTCCTGTCCTTTTTCCCTACTTCCACTGATATCAATATGGATGTGAGAGTATATACTAGAGGATTAAAAGGTTGTTTGAAACATACGCTTCTGTCCAAATGACATTGTGAACTTGTCAAGTTGAAAAATTGTTCCTTGAGTGTGTCTTGATGTTCAGTCATCACCATGTCAGAAATGTGATTTTCGTCATGCTGCAATAGTGGTGCAACATATCTCACACATGTGACCCAGTAGGGTAAAAGCACCCTTACTTCTTCTACAGCTATCCGAGTGTAATCTTTACAATTTATGTAGGTAGAACAGTTCAGACACAATGCAAGAAGAAGGAAAATGCCAATCATGTTCAAACGTTTTTGTTGTTGAAGAAATATCAATAATGACTATTGCATAAAACATCATGTTCTAAATTGAATTTGGAAGAAAATCTCTCAGGTGATATACCTATTGATGTATAGTTATCAAAAATTCACAAAAAATCCGAATTTGATTCGGTCAAAGGGACAAATCATTGAGAAGTTGGCAAGTGAAGGATATGCCATAGGAAAGTTGGATGACTCAGCACTCCGGAAACTTTCATGTGCAAAGGAAGACCTTAGACAGGAAATCAAGCGTCCACCTGTTTCCATTCCAGTGGATGGCTATTCCACCATTGAACATATGCCTGCATCTTGTCTTGAAATGCAGATCCTTCCATGCGTTTCAGACGTTTTTCGGAGTTTCTACAGGACTGAAGATGTTGTCTTCAATTTTGACGTTGCACTACATGTGCCTTTTAACCAGAAGCAGACATACTGGGGTGTTACCAGAAATGAATATCCACTGGTTGCCCTGATCATCTTGAACAAGCAAAAGATAACTCATTTGGACACGGAGGTCGATATAGGACACATAGTTTTCTGGAAGACAAATATATTGAATCACTATTTCTTTTCCTGCAATGACACAAAGTCCGATTGGCTTGGTTTGTTCAGTGGATTCTGGCCCCAGAATGAGAATGATCGCTACAAAGTAGCAATGAGGCAGTGGTTATTTGAGACAGGACGATTTGGTCTGTATTATGATAAAGCTGTCAGAGGAGAAAACAGAGCACTTGAGATTGCAGAATCACGAGCCCACTTGAAGGAAAATCAAGCCATCATGAATGTCCCGAAGGATTTTACTTTGATAAACAGCTATTCAACATAAGCATGCAGAGAATGATTGAAAAAGAACATGAAGTTGCAGTCCATTTACCTACAAGCCCTTACATAAAGTCGAACCAGTGTCCTTCATCTGGAAAATCAAATCTTCATCCTCCAAAGCGTGTCTTCTCTGAAAATGTCATGGAAACAATCTGCAAACCAGTCATGAAAAATGTATTTAAATCCCCAGCCCACAGAAGTGCGGCAAAAGGCAAGAAAAAAAATGTACAATTTAAAGAAAATGTTGACATCTCTGTATTTCAAAACATGTTAGATGACGAAGAACAGCCTTCTGTCAAAGTACCACCTCTGAAGAAGAGAAAAAGTAGAAAAGAGACACCTGTGAAAAAGAAGTTGGAAAATGTGAAAACAAAACCAGCTTCCTCTACTTGGTGTCTGGATGCACCTGTCTCCCCATCTGAGCTTTTGAAGCAGTCAGAAATTGAAAAGCAAATCGATGAGATGCATGCTGCTATGATAGAGTGCATCAAAGAGGCTGAGCCCAAGGAACCCTCTTTCATAGAACTGGTATCGAACATGGGAAGGTCAAACTGCATTGAATACCCGAGAACAGAGACATTGATCGACCTCACAATAGATGAACCTATAGAAAATGGTAATGTGACAGATGATGAAAGACGTATGGATTATGACAATGATGATGTGATGCATGAAGTGGCAGGTCAGGAAAAAGAGCAGTATTTGAGTGTCATACAGGATCTTGACTTATCAAGCGATTCAGATGATGAAGAAAATACCTACATGTCAAACAAGCCTGTCTACACAGCAATGCATGATGACCTAATGAAGAAACTAGCAGAGCACTTACACAAAGGATCAAACTATTCCAGTGAAGAAGAATCAGCAGATGAAATAAATTTGAAAAAACGCCCTATAGAAGAGGTGAATGCCCCTTTCAGGACTGCTATATATAAGAAGCACCATGAAAATGTGCTCTGTTGCAAGTCGGATATTCATGTTCCACATCTCTCACCACATGTGCTTTACATCTCAGACATGCTGAATCCAGTCCATGAGTTTCAAGAAAAAAGCTGGAACGAACCAAACATATTCAGGATATACTTTCACATGGGGAATGATGTGTCAAAGAAAATAGAAATAAGAGGGAAAAGTGTGAGGTCACCTACAAATTGCTTTAAAGCCTTGCACGCTCTGTTTTGTGTCAAGGGAGGGCTACTGTTGAAAATAGGGAAACCCCGTCATCAATGCCAAAGCACCTTTTCAATGCCTGAACAATTACTGGAACTGGAGAAGGACCAAGTTTACAGAGTGGATCGAAAGCCTGGGAAGTCAGGGGTGTGTTGCCCGATCTGCTACCCTGTGGTCAGCTTGACAGAAGCAACAGCCACCGACAGGTGGGAACGCCATGATAACCTGATGATGATAGAATACAACAGTAGAATTTTGTGTCTGGCAGATGATCTGGACACAATCAGCAGAGGGAGGGAAAACAAGGAAAGATACAAGAAGGCTCTGCATCTCCTTTCGGACATATCAAAGGGAATCTGCAAAAAGAGTGAAAAAAAGCCAACACCTGTCCACTTGGATATTCTTCCACCATCTGAGATCCTGGAATCTCATGAGTCAACTGCTGCTCGCATCAAAGATGCAATGTACAGATATGCTGACAATGCAAGTATCTCCGAAAAAGATCTCGCCAAGGACATCAAGGAAATTCTTCTTAAAACAGAGGAAATGGAAAAAATTCAAATGATGAAGAGGAACAAGTTCTTCAAATACATCTACAATGCCATACATGAACCACATGAGCTCTTTTTGCGTGTGCTCCTTTCCAAACACAATGAGTTCAAAGATGTTTTCTGTGATTTGGAAAGTTCCATTCAATAAAGATTTCACAATTAAAATACCATATTGTCTCTTTTTTATTCCTACTGATTTTCCACACATTGATCATATTCTATAATAATTAGATTCAATTCAGGAAAGAAAGATATAGAAATGTAAGTTGGGACCTTGATCAGTGCTAGTAGTGGCGGCAAAATATAGTTCTCCACTATAGAGAAGATGGCAGCATATAAGTTCCCAGTAGACTTCTGCGCCATCTGTTGTAAATGGCAAAGTTCACTCCAAGCAGTAGGTCTCTCCCGAATAGGGTACTAGGATCCTGTTTCCTACACCATAAAAACAATAATAACTGCAATTAAAAGAGGAATGAAGGGTTAAAAAACAAAATCTTTTCCATTTGGCTACAGAAATTTGAGGTGGCACCTTGATATACTTTGGGGGAGAATCGTTGCTAGCTATGTCAATACAGAAAGCCGTGGCGGCAAAAGATAGTTCTATACCGTATAGAAGGTGGCAGCATATACAGTTGTATAAGACTACTGCGCCATCTGTTGTAAACGCTATAGTTCACTCACCAAGCAGTAGGTTTGTCCCGACTAGTACAGTGTCTATTAAGAGAACATCAGGGGGAGAGACAATCCACCTAAATTGACCAATCAGATTGCGAGTTTCTTAGATCGCCAAAGTGGTCTGACGTTGGACCAATCAGTGCAGGTTTAAGATACATGATGTGACAGCAGCCTTTTGCATCGGACGAGTCCTCCCCAAGCAGACTCGTAATTAGGTAAGTCAAAGTAAATCCATTCCATCTGCTATCTATTTTGACACGATACTTGAATATTTTTCTATGTAAATGATGCAGGAGATGTTGGTTATCTGACATGCATGCTTATTTTCCTTATGTGATACTTGTTTTGACTGTAAAGAGCGATCTTTCAATGTCCAAATCTAAACCAACGTGATATGCCTTGGTCGCCATCTTGTATTTTGTCCGGTGCCAGACCATGATTTATAGTAACTTTTGCTGAGATTGAGCTTATATGACACAGAAATTGTTTGTGAGTGTTTATATAGAAGAGAATGGTAGAGTCAGGCCGCTGTCCAGCAAAAGTTTTGGTGTTCTTTATTTAGGCATGCCCCAGATGTGAAGGGTGAAGTGATGTGTCCTAGCTTCCCCTGAAACCACAAGTCTCATAGAGTCCAGGAAAACGGTGGGTGTTCAAAATTTGTGCAATTGTCGATTGAGTTATTTTCGGTTTCAATGTTCACATACAAAGTGGTCCCTCCCGTTCGGCCAAAATTTGGTTTCGGTTTCGATGTTTTTCTACAATGGGTTTTCTCAAAGAATTTAACACTGTAAATCCTCCTGTATGTAATCAAGGACATATATTCAAAGCATCTGAAGAAAGCCCTACAAGGTGTATCTTGTTTTTTTGTTGTTTTTTTAATCTAACGCTTTTTAGATGGGTTGCAGACATTGAATCAAAGATCCTAGATTTTCATAATTTTTTCTCTCAGAGGTATCTAGAATCAGAATATGAAAAGAAAAGTAGGGGATCCTGTGCTACATTTTTTAATAATAAATTTTGAAAAATAAAAGTATTTCCTATTTTACCCAAAAGAAAATCAGAAAGAAAATGACTTAGATGTACCAAAATTGATCTCATTCTGATGAAAATAACCTTTACGCGCAGAAACCTGTACAGCAGGCTCAGGGTAGTGACCCACCTAATCACCTAATGTGACACCTCACCTGTAATACAGACCAAAGCTCATGTAAATCATATGAAATATATCTCAAAAATTCAATCACATTTTACATAAAACTCTTCTTAATTTTTCATTTATTTTTGCTTTGGTCTCCACAGGAACAAGTACAGAAGGAAACACCATAGCACAACACGAGGGAACACAGGCAGAGAAGGACGGAGGGACCACAGACCAAGAGGGAAGGGAAGGAAGGGAAGACTGGCATGATCATCATGGGTGAGTGTACAATTCCTTGTGATCGTTTCTTCCGTAATGAATTTCACAGAAGTAGTTCTGTTTCTCAAGCATTTCTTATTTTCTTCTCGTACAGAAAAAAAGTATGATGTTCCATCCAAGTATCTTGTGGCTCCTCATCCTGGACTCCCAAAGAAGGAACGTCACTTGGTCCTTTATAAAAACAAGAAGAAGAAATTCGTTTCATTTTGATGTAGAAAAAACATAGAAAATCTATAGTTCTTGATCCACCATGTTTCTCCTTCTAGTCTAGGACTTCCAAGGAAGTACATGAAATGCACCATGTAACAATCTATATGAAAATGTATCTCCTCTTTGTATTTAAAGAAAATACAACAGTGAGTCTATGTTGTATCTTAGCATGCTGTTTCTCCTTCTGATCCAGATGTTTCAAATAAGGAATATCAAATCTTGGGTACCCATTCTTTAAAAGCAAAGAATTCATGAATTGTCCGAAGCAATTTTTTCGAATCAAGAATGAATATTGAGATCAAATATTATGATGTTATATGCAAGGTATGCACTTGAACATCAACTCATTTGAAACAGCCATGGCAAAACTACTTGTTTTTTTCTACTTACTTGTCTGTGGTCTGACTTTGGCGTCCCAGTTTTGCAGCAATGTGAAATGGGTAGAAAAGAAATTTGTTCCATGAACTTAAAAGAATTGAAAACAGGGAATTCATTTTCCATTGAAGAATGTTGCGGTCCATTATTTTTCAGAAAAAGAAAATATATATCAGAGATAAAACAGCAGTTTTGGAAATATATTTTTCATTGTACCTCTCTAATGCACCATTTCTTTATCCAGCTTTTAAAGACTGTGAATATCATGCGTGAAACTATCTGCTTACTCTTCTTTTCTAAGGCAAATCAACATCTGACAGTCAATACTGCTCAGAAAACTGTTGGTTGGCCAATACACATGTGTTGATGGGTCGAAATCACTATTCTCTGTTTAGCTTTAAACAAAATGTTAGTCAAAAAATTATATGACACAGTTGTGTTTCTCTTTCATCTCTCGTACAGGTGTCAAAATGTTACAATCCTGTCTACACCAAGACCTAGACCCTACAGAGGATAATGAGCCACCCCAACCTAATGAAGAGAACAAAAAGAAAAAGAATACAAAAAGATATCTGTTTCTGGGCTTCTGTGTCTGTATTTTATATCTTGCATTTGTATTCTATTGGACAACCAAAGTGCTTGTTCAAGAGACAGAAGTTGCTTGAATCTTATATTCTCAATCAGGAACGATGTGAATACATGATATGCCATTGCAGAAGCATTCACCCTGAATATGTTTATGTTTATCAGCGTGCATGCTTGCCAAATAATGTGACGTCAACTAGCTGGAGTATGCAACGACTCCGAAAGTCAGATCAATTAGTGCCTTGAACTTTCTCGAGAGAGTTTATGAAGTCTCTATTCCAAGTCCATTGGAAAGCTGTAGACAGATTTTCCATGATGCTTTTTTGGAACAACTTTCCATTCTTTTCTAGACCTGTTTGTACATGTTCAGGTGAATGTTGTGGTCCATTTTTAGAGATTTTTTCATGTACCTTTTGACGATAGGCTGCAGGCCCGGCCCTAAAAAAGATACATGTCAAGACTTGTCTCATTTTCCTTCCAAGCCCATTGTTTCTAGGAAATCTAAGTGCCTTTCATTTCCTTTGACGTATTTGTGGATGTGGTACATGTTCAGACTTGCTTTTTTTTTCTTCACATGCCCATACATGTTTCTGAGCATGTGCAATGCATACATGCATATACATATATAAAGGGAAGATGAACACTGAGTGTCATCAGTTACTTTCTGACAGGCACTATGGCCACTTCATTTCCAGGTCGGAAAGGGCCACTGGAATATGTGGTTAAGCAGACCGCCAGAAATGCAAAAAATGATTTGTACCGGGCAGTTTGCTCGAATGATATGCACTTGCTGCAACACATATTGGCAACAGGAAAAGCATCTCCTCATGAACTCATGTGTGCTTACTTTGATGAACATCTATTTACTTGGACGATCAATGAAAGCTCAAATGCCTACTGTGATGAATGGACAGTCTTGCATTTGGCAGCATACCAAGGAAAACCTAAAATCGTAGAATTCCTTCCCGAAAACCACCATGTGTCAGTCAACAGAAAGTCAGTTCTCTTCCAATTAAGCCCCTTGATGATAGCCATTGGCAAAGGTCATCACAACATAATGAAACTGCTGCTTGCACATGGTGCTGATGCAAATGACAACTCTGCAAGGCAAGTACTGAGTACCAATTAAATTTTCTGACAAATAATTTGGATAATATATTATATAGTCAAGTAAACTTCTTTATCTGCCTGTCTTTCTAACAGATTTTCAACCACACTGATGATTGCCATCAGTAAACGAGACATAGCTGCATGTGAAATTCTGATCTCCTCACGATGCCCTTCAGAAGTGAAGTTTTGTCACAAGCTGACCATGAAACACTCGTATTTGTCCATGGCCTGTAAAAATAAATCTTCTGATATTGTGAGAATTCTTGTAAATGCCGGATGTGATGTAGAATTCATGTCTCGCCCACATGTTTATCCCCTCCAAATAGCGATTGAAAATTCTGACCACCTTTCTTGTGAGATTCTCTTGAACCATGGGGCTGACATAAAGAAACAGTACAGAACACGTGAAGGCAGTGACATGTTTTTTTTAGCTTTACTGAAAGGGAACACCTGCATCATAAAGATGATGCTAGAAGGGATCGTTCTTTGGTACAAGAGACATGTGGCCCAAAGTCATTCTCATGTAACCCTGTAACAGTTGCAGCATATTTGTGTAGGTTAGACATGGTAAAACTTCTTGTTGGGTACGGGGGGAAAGTAGACTGTTCGGAATACATTTTGTGCCCTCTACATCTTGCATCCTACAAAGGGGATACCAAAACCATAGTGTATTTACTAGAAAAAGGTGCAAAGACCAACAACAGAATTGTCCATTCTAGTTGTATGTTGTACTTCACAGAAAGACTGAGGGGTTTTCATTCTCCGCTTTCCATTGCATGTGCCACAGGTAACTTAAATGCAGCGATGATCATGTTGATATCTGGCAATGCATCTCTAACGGCTGATCACAACTTGTGCTTGATCAACACCAAGTTCAGAGAGGGTGTCAACACAAATCCCATGTTGATGGATCTGTTGTTGCACAAGGGTCTTCCCTTATCTGTTCATTGTGTCTGTCATTACCCTGACAGTCTTTTGGACAAAGCCATTTGCGAAGGCCTATACAACTTGGTGGCACTGCTCATTGCACATGGGGGAAGTCCTGATTGGTCCTGCCATGATGGATCACACTTTGATCTAGTTCCTTCATTCTCAAAAGAGTTGGTCGAAGTCATGTACTTGTCTGGCATGGCAAATGAATACAATAAAGAATGCCCTCCATCCTGTCGCTCTACGTTACGCAGGGTGCGTATGAATTCAAATCGCAACAAGGGTGCAGATTCCCTACAAACAATCTCTCTCCAGGCATTTAGGTACCAGTTACATAAAACCTGTGCTTCAGAATCCACCTCAACCACAATATGGCATCTGATAGACTGCATGACACTGCCCCCTCACTTAAGAGAAATGTTGAAGCTCAGCAAGTATATTAAGTCAGAGAATTAGACATGTTGATGTTGAAAACTGAATCAAATTAAAAAAATCTGATTATTTGTTTTTCTCACAGGTTAAAGAAATGGCTCATAACTCCTCTCATACTGGCAATCAATAAACAAGACCTAGAAGCCTGCCAAATTCTCTTGTCATCAACCCCACGAGCTGAGGTGAACTTTTTCCACCCAACCATGGTTTACTCCCATCTAGCAAGAGCATGCTTCATGAACTGCACTGAGATTGTGAAAATACTAATATCTGCTGGGGCAGATGTTGAATTTGTCAACAGGACTCATGCTTCTTTTTATCCCTTATGGTTAGCAGCGGCAAGGGAAAATGTTGAGCTGTTCAAGATGTTGCTTGTTGCAGGGGCCAACATAACAAATGAATTCAGAACACCAAAAGGTGTTACATTGATGTACCTTGTATTAATTCATCAGAAAATGCATATCATCAACTGTCTTCTAAGGTGGGATCCATCTCTAGTGAACAGTTTATGTTCTCTTGAAAATGATGGGTGCTACCCAGCCACAGTTGCTGCCGCCGTGGGTAATTTGGATATGTTAAAACTCATCCGAAAACATGGTGGTCAAATCATTCAAACGACATACCCATTCACCCCACTACATGCTGCAGCAATCATGAACAAAAATGAAATAGTTCAGTACATTTTAAACATTGGGGGAGACCCTAATCCTCTTTATGCACCACCTCCTTCATTGAACCCATCTGAACAAGTATGGCTATCACCTCTCTCCATGGCATGTTCCAAGGGCAATTTGGACTGTGCTTTCACCTTGATAACAGAAGGGAACGCATCTCTCCAAATGAAGCACAACCTTTGCCTGAGATCTAAAGTATTCTTGACACGTTCCGAGGATAAACCTCACTTGATGCATGAGATGTTACAAAGGGGACTTCCCCTAGATGCTCAATGCGTTTGCCACGGCAACAGCAGCAAACTTGTAAACATAGCGGTGAACAAATCCTTATTCAATCTCGCAACATTGTTGATTGTACACGGTGCGACCCCTCAGTGGCAAGGGGATTCAATGGCTCTTGCAATGAAAATTTTTCCATACAGTCTTGTAGCAGCCCTTTTTATGGTGGGCATATCAAAGAACACAAGTTCTAGTCAGAACTGCTCTGACTCGTGAAATGCAAAACAGAACCAAGCTTTTCCCCCGGCTGGAATGCCTATGTGTCCAAGCAGTAAGATCTGAGCTGCAGAAAAAAGTGGCCTGTGCAGTAGCACCAGGTTCTCTATGGCCAGTGATAGATGGAGGTTTGCCGATTCCAAACTGCCTGAAGCATATGCTCAAACTAGATGTATACCTGCACTTGTAGTTCTATTTTGAGTTCTCCCTCTTGTTGATGTCATGTGTTGTATCGTTTCAGCTTTTCTCATTATAAAAAAAGAAGGTTTTATATGTTTATATAAGTCCTTGATTATGCTTGTCTTTAAAGGGATTTCTGTTACCTTTGCTCTCTTTTTATGCTTGTCCATGGAATTGTTTTTGGAATTTTATTTTTGTCTTCACAGATCTGAGCTGGCTCAGTGGCATATTTTTAAGGTAAAAATGCTTTGCATGCAGGCTACTGGAATAGTTTGTATAAAGTACTTTGACACACTTCCATGCAGCTTCTCTTCCTACATACTTTGGTATACATTCATTTGATTTTGAATTTTGATCCCGTAGGAACTGTTTCATACGGTAACAATGGCTATGAACCTCTACTACCAATGATCATGGAGGACAGTCACAGCAACGAGGGGCTCTTACATGACACCATTACTCAGGTCAATGGCATGAGCGGAGATGATGAAGTCTTTTTGTATGTTCAAGAGAAAGGGGAAAACATAATTTGCAGTGCAGACTTGCTTCCATCAGTCATGAGACACTTGAGACAGACCTTGCGCCATAGGAAATGGATACATCGAGCATTCCTGATGGTAGATGCAGGAGCCTGTTTCCTCCAACCCATGCATGGGATATTAAGTGAACGGATAAAGAAGCACGATCTCTCCAAATTCTCAGTGGTAGAGGTGCTAGGGTATGCTTTGAAGTTTGGCGACGGGAACACAGATTTAGAAGGTGAAGATAAGGTCATTTGGGAGAACTGCCTAAATCACCATTTCACTCACAACGATCATCACCCCCAGTTCTCTCCAGGGAAAGACATGGAATCACATGCCCTCATTGAAAGCGTGCTAGACATGCTTGCCTGTAGACTGGAAAGAGACATTTCTTGTGAGAACACATGTGTGGAAAACATTTTTGACATTCCAGACAAATATCTCTATCGTTATTCAGAACTAGACAGGCATCTTGTTTTGATATATCTGAGCACCTGGTGCGAGCAATTCACTGATTTCCTTGTCAAAACTACACCTGAAATGTCTACTGACAGTGTAGACTTGACAAAACTCTTCTTCTTCAATGCAGCTTGAAATTGTTCTTTTTTCGGAGTAAATGTCATTGAGGTCTTGGTGTCGAATGTATTTACATAACAAAAAGTAAAATGGTGCATTAGGGGGGATTATTTCTTTTATATGGTGCATAAACAACTCTGTGTCTTTCTGAAAGATGTGCATGAAGCTTAGGGAAGGTATGTGGTTGGTGTTTCTTCTCTAACTATGGTATATTTACTTTACAAAATAAGAAAAAATGTACTGTTTCATCATATGGCTTATTCTCTGCTATTGTCAACTTTCTCTCAAGTTGAGGTGAGACAGTTCTTAAAGTGTGCAAACTATGGCATTAAAACAGTAAAAGGAAAGAATTAAAACAACATGCTTTGTTCTCAAGTCTTTTTTAAAGCATGTACATGAAGCTTAGCAGAGACAGTGGTTGTGGTTTCTTGTGAAATGTGTGTAACTTAATATTACTTCGTGTATTGGATGCAAAGTAGTGATTTATTATATGTATCTCTTTAGAAAGTTTTGAACACTTGGATGTCAGAGACATTCAATCATAATGGCTGTTTCTACTTGCTTTTAAGCTTTGCTGTATGTATTCAGGTGTACAAGTAAATGGGGAAAAAACCCAGTAAAGATACGCTGACTGGTATAAAGTGAAATTCATGTATAGATATCATTTACCATAATTTTTGTGTGGAGAAAAAAGTAAAAGTATGCTCATTGAATAAATGTATGGTGTCAAATAACCTGGACAATGAAAGCTTTGTAATAGTCCGTTTGAAACATTTAGAGTGCTTGAAGCAGGAGCATGTTTGTCTTGAAATCACTGTCTCGAAATAGTGCACTCATTTTTCATCCATTCTGATGCTTCAATCCATGAATATCCTCTGAGCAAGTCAACGATATGTGTAGGCTGAAAACATGAGTGCACTTGAGTTATATATTTATATGTCAAGGTACTGCATAACACATTATCTATACGAAGCACCTTATAGTATATGATACACATTTTTTTTTTCTGATTTCCACTCTGAACTCCTGAGGTATGTGAGAATGTTTGTCTTTAAGTGTTGAAGGACTGTGTTTGCAGTGTTCCCTGCTACATGTACATCATTATGCATCTCATTGTGCTTTGGATAGCTGCCACAGTAGCAGTTTTTTTCATAAGAAGCACTGGTATGGTCCATGTGTGCCCATTGTGAAATGTGAGCCTTATGTAGTACCCATATAACTATATTTTGTTTAACATCTTTGGCTTGTCTATGGTTGTGACATAAAATTGAGCTGGTCTTCTGCAATTTCCATGTATAATATAAGACTTGCATTTAAAATCCAGCTGGGAAAAGAATTATCTTTGATTAAACAAGTTATTGTGATCGTCGCTCTTCTCATTCTTCATGATGTGGTGTGTGTGAGACAGTCTGCTAGTGAGTCTCATAATCCTGTATGACTACATGTGTGATTAAACATTAAAACCTGAGGCGATCATACAATTTCTTCAGTAAATATCTCTTTTCTCCTCTTCTTATGATGTGCTGTTTGTGTGTAGTGTAGTCTCTGAATAACTTGTGCATCCGAAGGTACTTGACCTGTTAGCCTTTGATTCGTGTTGTCACCGTCAACAGGTTTTGTCTCAATCTTTGTATTGGTGCCACATCCAAGCTACATCATTGTTACTGAGGCTCTCATCAAGAATGATATGGTGATAATTGATTTTTTGTACTAGTGGTGGACATTTCCTCTTACATATAACACACACAAAAAGAAATTAGCTGCTAGGAAGATTAAGAATGGAAGGCACTGTATTACAAAGGTGAATAAAGTTAGAGCAGCTCATGGTCACCATTCATTCTACATATGTTCATAACTATCTCTTGTCCTCTTTTATTGTAAGAAGAAAAAAGAAATGTGTCACGGTCATGACTGGAATGTGTAGAGCATCCTATTCAACCCTGTCTCGCTGTTGAAAAAGAAAGGAAAGTGATGTAAAAGTGGATATGAAAATGCAAAATGCATCATATTTCTGTGCCCTATAACTAGATATTATTTTTTTTCTATTTCTTATCCTCTTGTAGTCTAAAAAGAAATGTGTCACAGTTGTGACTGGAATGTGCAGAGCAGCCTATTCCATGTTGTCCAAAAATGTAACTCGCTGTTGAAAAAGAAAGGAAAGTGGATATGAAAATGTGAAAATCATCATATTTCTGTGCCCTACAACTAGATATTATTATCATGTTCATTCTTACCGAAAATTCTCATTTGAACTACCTCAGGAACAATATACTTCAAGACGTGGGGAAGCATTTGTTCACTTCTCATGTCTCAGACATGGTGTGCTAAAAGGCTTATTAAATTATGTTTTACCTCAAGTGTATAAACTTTGAATAGTATATCATGACAAGTTTGGTGGTATAGACATCGCATGGTATCACCATACTTTGCTTCTGGCTTTTTATATGGATGAAGTTTGTGAACTGTTGAGCAGTCATTATATCTTATTGTATCTTTATATTCACACAGCAGAGGCATATTGTCCATGATATATCTATGTAAAACATGATGAAAATATACAAAAGAGTATTGTGTTCTTCATAGCTGAGTTGAAAGCTTGTTGTATGTCTATCATAAAGCATGTTCTTCCAGAAAGAAAATCTTTGTATTCTTGACGTCACATTGATAAGCAAGTCTGTAATGAAGCTGTCAATAGATCGTTAAATGACTATTAGTGAGGGAAGACAGAAGCTCAGAGGTCTTCAGTTGATCCAGGTTTATTCCAGTTTGGTACAGAGTGATCATAAGATGGTACAGCATGATCACTCACCAAGCTTATCCAGCCAAGCCTATGTATGCCTTAGTACAGGGTGATGCAGCCTCTAGGTCTGTGAGCAAAATAAGATGCTGAGGCTTGATCCTGGCTAGGTTATATAGTCAGGAGCAAGCCCAGATGACGTCGTGTCTATTTCTGTACTTTCTATTTTTAGTATAGGGAGCGACTCAAATATGCTGAGTCAGTGGTTCTGCTCAGTCCCAATCTGCGGTAGGAGGGGTGAGCCGCTCCTATTGGCTAGGTGAATCTAAATATAGTTGAGTTCTCCAGTGGGGGATCCACAGGAGGGAGCCTGGGGATTTCCCACTGGAGGAGGGCAGGTGTGAACTCTTCACCCTGCCAAGCTAAAAATAGGTTGACCTTGGTTTGAACTAGGCTTGTAGGCAGAGCTGTGGATAGTGGTGAAAGGTAAATATATATCGAATAATTGTTATACCTAGAATCGTCCATTGACATATCCCCACACTCCCACTCATCTCCGCTATGAGTGCAGGGAAAATATAGGTTTACAAGAGTAAGGATTCTGGGTTTACCAACCTCATATTTACAGAAGGAAATATCTGTGTAATCTTGATCGGTATGAAGGCAATTGCCACAGGGTTTTTAATTGTTTGAAGTCTTTGAGGTTTGTTTGTAGTGTAGGATAAGGTTATGAGTAAATTGAGGGTAAAGTCAAAAGGAGCCTTCAAGGAATATGATTTTGATTAAGGGTTTGAATTATACCTTTCACTGATTCGTATCTAAAGTATTTGCAAGGTAGCTTGGATTGGGTCTGATCAAGGAGACACACTGAATGCTGAATGATGCTTAAACATGCAAATTATATGTTGACTAAATTGACTAAAACCCATAAATACAAGACATTGTGGGTTTAAAAGGGAAGAAATTTAAGAATCAGCCTAGGAGCTGGGCTTTAAGGCTGTCTTTATGATTGATTTTTCCGGAGTCCTTTCATAAAGGGGGCTCAAGAAAAATGTACAAGTACAAGATAGTGACTTATACACTCCCAACCCTAGCTCAGGGTGTACTCAAAACATTTCTATTAAGTGTTTTGACCTGAGCAAGGCCTGAGAAGTTTCTCTTGTAATGATGGAAGTGAGTGAGGATATCCCCACACAAGCACTCAGCTCCGTATGAGTGACAGGTGCATGCAAATCCTGTTAGGAGAGGGAGTGTTTGATGCTAGACTTCCAATATTCCATATATCCCCGTTCAACAACTGTGCGCTTTTAAACCAATATAAATTACGTTTCTCATTAATGTAAGAATTATCAGAAGTTTGGTTCATTTTTGAGATATCACTATGGATGGAGGCATGGGGCCAAAGGGGGAAATCATTGGGGAGGGGGTTCTTGGTACAGATGAGGTGTGCATGAGTAAATGCTGGGCTCTGGTGACATGTGAGCATACTTGCTTTTTTAAGTTATATCACTCAGACTGATTGTTGCTTGTTTGGTTGTTCAATACTGCCATTTTAGAAAAAGGGTGAACTAGCTGCAATGTGCATCAAGGTCCCCTTCATCCAGGAAATATGTGTAGTGTGTCTGATGTTTATATTGGCACAGTATTGGCCTTGTTGCCATTTGGTATACTACCATTTAGAAAAAGGTGAACTGACTGCAATTTGCATCCAGGTCCCCTTCCTTCAGGGAGTATGTGCAGTGTGCCTGATGTGTGATTTTGTGTCGACAGAGTATTGGCTTGTTGCCATTATATGCTTTAGTCACTGAGCAAAATTTATCAAGCACAGCCCTCTGTCTGTTGGGGGGGGGGGGGTGAAGGGGGCTCATGAATGACTTAATTGATATGGCCTTTCATTGATAGTGATCTTGCACATTATGCTATTGTTTCAAGGGTTGTGAAGGTATGTTTGATTGTATGAATTTTTGAATTAGGAGAGTTCGAGTTAGAGCGCTTTGTGGTTGAACATGGCTATGGGAATGAAAAACATGTACTTTGGGTGTGATGACTGAGATATTTGCCCTGCTTCAACGGAGTTAAATACATTCTCATCCAAAAACTTTGCATCCTCATGTACCAATGACTGGTGATATGGCTCAACTTCGAAAGGGTTTTCATATACAACGTGGTATACCAAAAAGGGTTCTAACAGTACATTGAGATTGATAAGATAAGATAAATAAAGCAAAGTATAATGGAGTGAATGCAAGAGAGCACTAATGCACATGATTTTTTTGGCATAATGATAAACATATAGATAAGTTTGGTACCCACAAGGCCATTCAAGTATGTAGATCTATACACATGCCAAACTACACATGCATGTGCAATGCATATGCGCTTCTGCATGTGCACACAACACACATTGATGTTATTGCTATATGGAACTGACTATTCAACTCCTACACTGCACAGATATAGCACTAAAATACTAAATGTATGAAGTGCAGGGGTTAAAAGGGTCAAGGTCAAAAGGTATTGTGCAAGTTTGATGTTGATATTAAGCACTCTGATGTACAGAAATGATTTGATTAACTGCTGAGGGGGAAAAACTCCTCACATCAATTGATCAAAGTTCAAGTATTTAATTTCTAAACTAAACTAAATATATTTTTGGAGTGTCTTCCTTAAGGCAGGCAAACCAAAAATAGCACAGCAAACAGAGTAAAACTGAAAATATGCATGCATTTTCTATCTAAGTTGAATAATCCCTTGTTACAGATATATGACAAATATGTTGCTTATAAAGGGCTTAGGGTTTAGAGACATCCTGTTTAATGTATCAGGTGTGCCTGTACAACAAAAATTAGACTTCTGGCGGGTTGCGGTCAACTGGTTTCTGCAGCTCCATTTGGCGACAGGGTTTGTGGTGGCAAGCCACGTTGCTGTTGTGATGTGCCCTGATGAAGATGGGAAGATGGAGCCCTTAGACATAGTTAAATGGGAGTCAGGTGCCGCGATCTCCTTCATGTCTGCTTCTTAGAGTAAGGACTGTCTCTACAATCACTTAATTTTGATGATGGTGGATACATTGGGAAAAAGGCACATTAGAGAGTCTGTGGATTAGCAAGCATTGTCAGAGGCAGTACTGGAAGTCACAAAATGTAGACACAATCAAAACCTTGGGTCACATGTTTGGTTACATAGAATTTATCACTCAGGATGATCTCAGCACATCAACTCAATTTTGGCAGAGATCTCTCTAGTACTCCGTAAAAAGGGGTGTTGAATTTTTATGTTGAGGTAGCGGTTGGGTAAATCGGTGGTTAGGATGGGGTGGTTGATCTATCCCCACACAAAGATGGGAAGATACCATCCCCACACAAGGATGGGAGGATGCCATCCCCACACGAAGGTGGAGGTATTTCAAAATTAATTTGTCCACTGAATGTTGCCTAAAAAAAATGGGGAATGTATTAATGATGTGAAATTTTCTTAGTTCGGGGGATAGGAGGGCTGTAGGGAGAAGATACAATTATGTTCATCCCCAAACAAGCTTGGAAATATTTGTAGGTGAAGAAAGGGATGTTGATGGGGGGGGAAGGGGGGGAAGAAATAAAAATAAAAGGGGTGAGAAAAAAAAGGATATGATCATAGAACTCTCCATCCCCACACAAGCCTTGAGCTATTTCAGGATACACAAAAGATAATATATGGAAGAGGAGGGGGATTGGAGATTTGTATGGTGTGTCTGAATTTTAATAGTTACTTAAGATGACATGCTGGCGCTTAGAGTAGGTGGAAAAAGAGGTTGGGGTTTTAGAGAAAAAAATAAAATAAAATAAAATAAAACAAATAAATGAATAAATAAATAATAATAAAGAGAATAAATAAAAAGGTTTTAGCTTATGTTAGCTATAATAGATCAGCACTAGGGCTTTTAGGGGGGAGATAGAGACTAATATATGTATGGTTCACGGGTGGATTCCAAAATACCTCGTGATGAAATTAGGATGACAATGCTCTGGATTGCCAGTTTTCGGCCTGTCTTAGGCGGGTCATTCTCTGCCGGACTTAGGAGTCGGTTTTGGAGCGCTCATTTGTACAGTTCTCAGCCTGACTTAGGAGGTTCAATACTCAGCAGGTCTTAGGAGGTTCATTCTCTGCCGGTCTTAGGAGTCAGTTTAGGAGCACTAATTAGTGCTTTACAATTTGTAAATCATCAGTTGCTAATTGGTAATCAAATGTTGGTGTTCCATGATATTGAGTCTATCTCTTGATAAACCAATCCGAAGGGGTACAGGGGCAGACAGGTTGGACTAGCTGTGGGTTGTGAAGTGAACAGTCGAACTTTTTACGGGTATTCTAGTACTCACACTGCCATTGGTTAATGGAGGTACCTGGGTATCATGACATCAGGTTATGTCATTGACGATATAAGAACGACTGATAGTCTAGTACTAAAGATGGGCACATAGGACAGGCCTACCTGGGCTTATTGCACGCTGTAGACGCCATGTGGCTCCTAATCCAGGCACTTGCTCACTGGTTGCGGTGATGTGGTTGGAATTTGAGAATATTTGTGAAAAAGGCTAAGATGGGGGTGGGCTAAGGCTTATAAACCTGTCCGTGAGGGTGGCTATTTCTCACTTCTTGATCTCCCTATGTTGGTATGTCTTGCCCTAAAAAGGCTGAGCCTGATTCTATTGGATGGTTGCAGTTTGGGCATATGTCCCTTATGCAAATTTGGAACCTATGCCCCGGTAATAAAGTTTATAATTAGGATCCTGGGGTCAGGTTCGAGATAAGGTGGGAGTGGGGAGGGTCAGTGTACGTGTCTAAACATTGCTGACCATGAATTCATGTGTGTGTGAGAAACATCATGCATGGGGGTACTGAGCTGCTCTTAATTGACAGCTCATAAATATAGTGTTCTACCTGCATCACCGTCCTCGTGCTAAACAGAGGTACAAACATGGATTGGGCATGGGGGAATACAGACTCCTACAATAGGCGTGTCGACTGGCAATATGCCATACTGGTAAATAGGAGCCCTGAAAAGCTATCTAGCCGGTGTATGCATGCTTGAAAAGCATGTACCAGAGGATACACTGCCGCCGTGGGCAATTTATGTGGCTACCCAATCATAACTGAAACAAGACAGTCCGCATATACGCTTTCAGTAATGGTTATCATTTTGTTAAGTTTTGTGTTTTGGAGGACAAAAGAGGAAAAAGGGAGATACAGATGGTGTGAGGGTTTTGATCTAAGAGTAATTTACAGGATTTAGACCTTAGGGGGTCTAACATAAATTATTCCTGAAGGGGTGGGGAGAGGCCAGCTAGTGTCAGGGAAATTAAATCTTTGTATTGATGCTTGGAAAAGGATCTAAAGTTCTGGTGACTTTCAATTGATTTGTTTAGAAGATTTGAAGCCAGGAGGCAAACTATAAGAAAAATGTGTAAATGACCGAAAATGGGGTTGGGTAAAATGGTGGTTAGCTTTGATGTAATTGTATAGTCTGTGTAAGATTGCATGTTCTGGATGGTAAGGTGATTTGGTTAAATGATTTTGAAAGGTATGCATTGTTGGTATAGGATGCAGTATGCGAAACAATCATGCTTTGATAAATATAACCAATGTAAATAGTACATTTGGTAAAATATTACTATAAACGATTTTATCAGTATGGATAAAAATACCTTGCCAAGGTAGTATTTAGTGTGTGACATGGGGGGAGGGGTAAACTAACATTATTTATGACTACATAGGTGTAAAAGCTTTGATGTAAAAGTTTTGAAGGTATATCTGCTATGGATTGGGAAGGGGATATTATTATAAATATGTGAAGTGTTCTTGGCTGTGTGTGAGAGTTTCATGATGGACAAATCAATGAGGTGGGGCTTGTGTGGTATGTTACTAGGCTGCAGTAATGGTGTAGCACTAAGTACAGTAAGGGATGGATGAAGTCTAGTGGGGTGAGAGTTGGGGGGAGGGGGGTGAGTAAGGCTATGTGTGAGGCCTGGTGGTCAGCTGTATTGGAAACAGCTGGTAGGGTGGGTCTATGGGGGGGGGAGGGTAGAGGGAGGGGTAAGTGTTAGCTTTCAGTGATGACCTGACAGGGTGACTGTAGAATATACACTATTTGATGGTGTGATCAGCTGATCAGCTGGGTGTAGTGTTGGTCTAAACTTGTGAAGGTTCATATTTGGATGTTTGAATACAAATGGGTTCAAAGATTTCTTTGATAGCATATGAGTTGCTGTGAAAGAAAGGGTTCAACCCAAAGCATACTACAAAAAGAATGAGTCTAAAAGTGTAATAGTTGTTTGAATTTTGTTTGAATTTCGTGAAGAAAGACTAGATTTTAGTCCAATATGAATGTGAAAGACCAATGATATAATTTTGACATGAAGCTTTGGATAATATGAAAACATACTATTCTGTAGAAATAGGTTCTATATGACGACAGGAGTCAGCTGACTATCTGAGAGGGAAAGGGGAGAAGAGGGAGAGGGGTGGGGTCATACTCAGGTCATGGAGATGACCAGGGGGTGGTATATGGGAGAGGGAGGGGGGGGGGTCTGGACTGACCACAGATGGTATAGGTTATAGGGAAATACACAGTAGCAGTTTCTTATTGAATTCAGATACTGGGACACATATCAGGTTATTGGGGTGGGTTGGTTTAAAAGTGATATCAAATTGGGCCTAAAATTGTTGGGTTTCTTATGGATTAATACAGGATGGTTATTGTCGTCAGAATGAGCCTAAAATGTTAGGGTTTCTCATGGACTGATATAGGATGGCTATTTGGGAAATAGGAAGGTATTTTTACCTGGGACAGGAGCAGTTCACTGTGAGTGAGTTGCTAATAAGAGGGTTTTACATGTACATGGAGAGATCATAGAGTATTATACAAGAGATCCCGCATGACAAAATAGTAACCTGTGACCAGAACCTGTTTTGCAATTATGTCAGTATTAATGTGGACTTCCTACCTTTGTGCCCATAAGTTGCTGGTGCCAATCATCAGGTGGATATAAGTGTTGCTGTATGGATTGAATCCTCCTTGTGCCATTTGAGAGCATGGTGTATATATGGCATATATTCTCTGGTACTCTGGTCTACTCTGGTGTATGTGTGGAGTAGGTGGTGATACTACCTGTGGTGGTGGTAGTGCTGGTGGTTGGAGTAACACACAGGAGGAGCTACAGGAGGAGGAGGCCTGCTACAGTGAGTAGTAGTAATATGTATGTATAGGCTGTAGGCTGCTGGAGGCTGGGAGCTGTTGGCTGGCATTCTGGTGTTGGTAGAATCCTGCTATTGTTCTTGTAAGAGGTAATAATAGTGGGATTTTAATTAAGTTCTCCACCAGTGTCAATAGATCGTTAAATGACTATTAGTGAGGGAAGACAGAAGCTCAGAGGTCTTCAGTTGATCCAGGTTTATTCCAGTTTGGTACAGAGTGATCATAAGATGGTACAGCATGATCACTCACCAAGCTTATCCAGCCAAGCCTATGTATGCCTTAGTACAGGGTGATGCAGCCTCTAGGTCTGTGAGCAAAATAAGATGCTGAGGCTTGATCCTGGCTAGGTTATATAGTCAGGAGCAAGCCCAGATGACGTCGTGTCTATTTCTGTACTTTCTATTTTTAGTATAGGGAGCGACTCAAATATGCTGAGTCAGTGGTTCTGCTCAGTCCCAATCTGCGGTAGGAGGGGTGAGCCGCTCCTATTGGCTAGGTGAATCTAAATATAGTTGAGTTCTTCAGTGGGGGATCCACAGGAGGGAGCCTGGGGATTTCCCACTGGAGGAGGGCAGGTGTGAACTCTTCACCCTGCCAAGCTAAAAATAGGTTGACCTTGGTTTGAACTAGGCTTGTAGGCAGAGCTGTGGATAAGCCTAGTGGTGAAAGGTAAATATATATCGAATAATTGTTATACCTAGAATCGTCCATTGACAAAGCTGTGGAACAGTCTTTTTATTGAATATCTTACATTGTATGAAAAGCTCATATTTTATATACCAAGGTCTTCATATACAAAAACTCAAAATGCAACATCTGCTTCTCAGTTTTCAGAGTAAAGTGTGTCCGAATTCTCAAGTATCATTATGATCTCAAAGATGTTTATTTTTCAATAAATACATAAAATCAAATGTGACTCGTTTGTTCTCAACTGTCATAACGCAGATTGAAAAAATTAAGTGGAAAATCCTAAGGCTAAATGATCATCGACCCCCATACATATGAAATGTTAAAATAATCTGGTTACCAAGACAACAGTAGTCAAAGTATATCAAGAAAGAAAAAAAAAAGATCTCAATCGGAAATTTCAAAGGGCAGGCTCATTTATAAGATTAATATCAGCGAAGTTCTCTGTTTATTGATTGAGTAAATTGACACCAGGGGGAACCACTGTGCTTACTCCCTTCACCGACCACAGTTGGGTGACCAGGTTTGGCACTAGGGGGCGAGACCGAGTCGATGGAAAGCCCGTTGATGAGATGAAATGTTGTCTCTAAGGCATCTAGCAGCCAATTCTAGTGGAGACATCATTGCAGTGATGTGTTTCCTGTTCCCTGGGGAGCATAAAAGAGCAAGATCTTGGGATGTATGGTGTAGAAGTTTCATTCGACCGTGGATGACCGAGAGGACCGTATCCACATACAACTGTCTTTCTGACTGTGACAACTCTGGTGATGCTAGCACAAGATCTAAAGGGCTGAATAGTTCACCATCATTCGAATCACTCAAAGATCTCTCCATGTTGTCTCTATGTCTTACAAACAAATAAATGACCACTGAGGTCGATCCGTAAAATATGGCCTCATGTAGCCAAGTGTAGTAAACATCATGGAACTCCGACCGAAAAGGGTCTATCTTTAGGATTTTGATCATGTACTTGTGTAGCAGATCTTCTCTGTTTCTCTTCACCAACAAGGAACACACGCTGTGAAAGTCAGAATGTCTGATGCCAACGCATGCTTCTCGAAATTCCTGAATAGTTTGGGTGTTTGCTCTCTTGCTCATTTCTTTGAACACAACTTCTATTTCATACTCGGCAGCATAGTGAAGGACAGTGGATCCTGAAACATCTGGAATCCTCAGATGTACTCTGGGAGCAACTCTTTCAAACAGATATGTCAGGTCTTGTCTGGAGAGCACATCACCATATGAAAAGAAATACCTCCCATCTGGCATTTTCAAAGGAAGGTCTCCTTTGCACATAACCACAGCTTTTCTCAAATCTATGCTGTTGACTTTGGACTTTGTTTTGCGTGCCACATGCACAAGGTCATGCATGGTTTTGATTAAACAATTTTTTTTTCAGTGATAATACAAACAAATTATTTTTTTGTTTCCACTTTTATTAAGATCAGAAAATTCCCTCATGCTGTCCTGAAGATGTAACAGAGACTTTTCAAGAAAGAATTTTGGAATAGGTTTGAACTCTCGAAGACCATGGATGAAGTTTTATAGCTGTCCACGAAACGAGGGAAGTAAGTCTTCAACAGATGATGCCTTCGATTTTCTGTGTGCATGTATGAAGCATGACAGAACAAAGAGGCTATGACACACCACTTTTGTTTCTCTTCCCATTTTTCCTCCAAATGTTTCTGGTTGAAGTTGATCACAGCAAGGTCAATCATTTCCGCCAAGTGGAATTGTTCTCTTGTGAAAGCAGATTTTTTCCCTTCTTCCATTTCAGCCCAGCTACGACCACATATGAACTCAACCAGTTTTTTTATGCTATCTTGTGTGCCCTGTGTGATGTAAAAGCAAGCTCCCTCATCACGCACCTTTGTTTTCTCTGAGCTAGTGAAGGATTCGACAAGGTGTTTCAGTCTGGCATGATTTTCATCTCGACCATGCAGATAATCCACAATGGGATGGAGGAAGTCAGTGACATTCTGTGGAACCCCCATCTTCACATATGCAAGAGCATAGGCCAGCTCCTCTGTGGAGGAAAACCCTCGGACACATATTTTCTTCAGGCACTTCAAGGCTGGCTCATCCAAAGTTGGATCATTGCTCTTCTCTTCACTTTCTTCCTTTTTCCCACCATACTTCTCATATACAAGTTGATCATACAACTGCTCAGTGATTGATTTTTCCTTGTGCATTCTGCTCAAATGATGTGGGAAACAAGCCACTTCCTTGCTGCAAATGGGACACTTTGTCTTTGGCTCAATTTTTCCCTCATGTATCATCCATCACTCAAAGACTCACCAAATTGAGAAAAATTTCTCTGAACAAAACTCAATTCCTATTGTTGCTTTCTGTGCTGAGTTTCAATCACAAGCATGAACAGAATTGATGACTGCCTCTACAATGTGATCGACAGACAGCATGACTTGATCAAGGAACTGAAAGAGTCTATTTCAAAGAAGGACAAGGAAATTGACATGCTGAGACGGCATCTTCTGGAAGAGAGACTTCATGCGAAAACTCTTCAGTGTGAGGTTTGGCAACTTCAACAAGAGAAGAACATACTGAGGTCTAAACTTGAATGTACTGTGAATGAAGTTGATTAAACTGCAAAAAAAAAAAAAATCTTTTTGTTTTTCTTAAAAATGAAAATCAGACGACAAGATGGCATTTTCCATTTTGTACTTTTATTTCAAATCAAGCAATCAATAATCAATCGAATCGAACATCTATCCTTGTCCGCAGTCGACTCGCGATGGCATCAACAACCTCATTGTATGGTGCAGCTACGATATCAGCACATTCACTGAGATCACATGCATCGCCATGTGCCACAACCATTTTGATGGACATTCCCAGCTCCTTCCCCTTCTTCTCCAACATGTCATCCATCGATTGTAGCATTCCTGTCTGAAGAGCATTCCTGTCTGAAAACATGTGTAGTGACTCACGCTTCCTCTTGTGGACTGAGACCCAGGATGTCTTGGGACAATCCAAGACCGTCTTCAGCCTTGCAACCACCACTGGAACTTTCACATTTCCTTGAATTGGAACATATCCTATTGGAAGCTGGAAACTGATATCATACAAGTTCTCCAGTTTCCCTGTCTCTCCAAACAATGTGTCTAAAACTGGCATCTCCCGATCAGTGTCCACCACCACGACCACTTCAGGAGGTGTCTTTCCACCTTCTACTGTCCAGGTTGCAGATCCCTTTCCACCTCCTCCTTCGCGAATCATTCCCCTGTTCTGCTCTATGGTCTCCAAGATTTCATCAACGACTAGAGTGGCATTGGGTCTAACTAGCTTGGCTCTCATGGCAGTGAACCATTTCTCAGATGGCCTTGTCCTCTTCGAGGACTTGGATGAGACAAGCTTTTCGGCCTTCAACTGATCGATCTCTTTCGCCCAAAACTTGTCGTCCAAATGCTTTAACAGAGGATGCTTGCTGCCATGGGCCAACACACTCAACTTCCTCATTGGGCAAGAATAATCTGCTGCCATCCTCTTCAACCTCAGCTTCCTGCTTTGGGGGTACCTCGCTGCATATTCCTTGGCCTTTTGGCTTTTCCTGATGCGAATACTCAAGACTGTATCTCTTGCAACTGACATCTTCAATGTAATGAGGCAACCTAGGAGTCAAGGTTTACCAAGTAAACTACGGATCTCTAGTCTAAATTCAATTTCAATTTGGTCGTTTTCATTGGGTTCTCCCATCTTCATGTTAGAATCTTGATAGACTGGTGTGAAACTGTGTCTTCTGTGCTTCTTCAAATGAGATAAGATTCTTTCAGGAACTATTAACCATTTCATTCACATGGAGCAAGGAAAATGGAAGGAAAGTCAAAGAGTTTCCCCAATCCCGAATTCCAAGATTTATACATGGACAACAATTTTGAAAAGAGGTTTCCCAATTCCTTGGTTTCAGCAGTTTTCTAGAAACAAGAACAACTTCTATACATTTCAAGTCATTTATTTCAAACATTTCAACATATCAATGCATTGCAGGATTCTTTCCTTGAACAGTGGCTCATCGAAGTAGACACCATGCTCCCTGGAGAGTGCCCTCATCTTGATGAAGTTGACCTCTTTGTGCATCAGTGTGAAGATTTCGAACCTGCACTTCTTCACTGCTCTCATCATGCTGTGCACTGTCTCCTTCTTTGGGGGTCTTGACACAATGACTTCCAGAAGTGAAGTTGCACGCTTGAATCGCAGCCTGTAGATTCCGAAGCTTTGTGGGAAAGAGTCATTCAGGAGTAGGCCATTTGGTGGGATCACTAATTGGAGAGCATACTTGTACATCAGATGGGCCCAAAAAGTTGCAGGAAAGTTGGTGTAGTCAGTTAAACAATTAAAGTCTGCCCTCTTTGATGTGCTGACTGTTGCCATCAGGGTTTTCCCTTCCTGGTTGATCTTTATTGCATGTTTATCATTCAGGACCAAGCAAAGGCAGTCATTGCCAAAGAGCACTTGAGACATCCTGTAAGGATATGAGTCGAGACCCATTATTTCCACTCTCTCTAGAAGAGCAAGTGAGACCTTGGGATATTTCAAAGGAGGTTTGTTTTCCATGTTACTTGTTTTCCTCCTCTTGTAATTTGGGCAAATAGCTTTTCTGTGGTAGAAATATAAGAGATTGTGGCAGCGCCCTTCCCTGTACTGCTTCATTGACAATTTCAAGTGGCTGTGTATCATATCATCTGCAATGTTCATATGCTGGAATTCCTCTAACCAAGGATTTTCCACTGGATCCGTGTATTCCTCATCATCATTACTCTTTTCTTTTTTTTCCTCCTCCTCCTTGTAACACTCTGTCACTTCTTCCCACCTTGGACTCTTCTCTGGTAAAGCTAAACGAGCAATCTTTCCTCTGTTCATGCATCTTGTCACTATAGAAAACAAAATAAATCCAGGATTGACACCCTTTATAGTAGCCAAGTTGTAGCATGCAAGAATGTAGTCCTTTGTGTCCTGATCGACTGCAGCTCTATGGAGAGTGGTGAGAACAATCAGTATGAAGTCAGGTATCACTGAAGATGATTTTGGGAGTAGGTAATCTTCACCCTTTTGTGTAACACACCTCCTGCTTTCCAGGACAGCCACAACCAGAGTCATGAAAATGCAATGAATAACCCCATGCCAGTTTTCTTCATTCCATGCTCTAATCAACTGACTAAGAACAAGATTGACATCAACACATTCACATCCTTCATCCAACAGTCCTTTGAGTGAATCGGGTGTTGTCGACCGACTTTTCCAAACAATGTCATAATTGCCCTCTGGCAAGTGGGAATTTGCAGAGAATGTCAAGCATTTGGCTACAATGCATATCTTGCAGCTCCTCAACATCATGTCAATGCATTCAAACTTGTTTTGTTTTCCACCCCTTTGGTAGCGGACAAACACAAATTTGAGGATTTCAGTATCACTCATGCAATGATCTCCAAACAGAATGTCCAGGACATGATGCCATCGAAGTTGATCTTTCTGAAGGAGATCTTTCATCGATCCATATGTAGACTGCTTGTCTTTTCTTCTCAGGGCCCTATGTAGGAGACTCAATGAAGCACATTGTTTACTTGTCATGATTGTTTTCATACTAGTTTAAAGATGGGGACATCAATTAAATGGAGGCCTGCCAAATTCAATCTCTATATTACAAGCAAAACAATTCAAAGTATTTTTTCCGTCTTTATTTTATTCAAGAGCATTACAGATCAATCAGCAGAGATATAACTTGTCTCATTTTCTTCATGAAGAGTGCCTCATCAAAGTATACTCCATACTGGCAGGCAAGCTTGTTCATGCCCTCACCATAATCTTGGCTCGCTAGGTGGTGAAGTATCTGTATCTTGTGCGTCTTCAGAGATGAATCTGCACTAAGAACAAGCCTTTTCTTGGTGTCACATGAAAACATTATGTCTGTGATAAAGCTATTGTTCTTGAATGGCAATCCTGATTTATCCATACCTATGCCATACACCCATCCTGTTTCTGGGCACATAACAGCATTGTGTAGAGAGGAATCCTTCAGTCCAAAACCGTACCGAAATATGAAGTGCACCCAAACAGTATATGGGAGGCCTTCTATCACACTACATGGTAACTTGTTCAGGGGCCTTACTCCACTTGGTATGACAGGATACACCAGACAATCTCTTCCCGTCTGGGAAACAGGTAAGGTATGAGCATCCTTCAGCACAGACACCATGGAGTCATGGATGAAAAGAATGCGTCTCAATTTCAAGAGGTCAGAAAATGGGCCTTTCACTTGTCCTTCCTCCTTGATTGTCACCTTCATATGTTTAGCTTGTGGCTCTTCAGTGGACACCAATGCTCTTTTCTTCAATGAAGCACCCCTGTCGCTATTAAAGATGTAGTGTGCTTTTCCATGGATCAGGTTTGAAGACAGATTGAAGAGTCTGTCTGAACCCAAATCACGGCACACTGTACCTCTCAGTCTACGTGTCATTACTTTCCTACACATATCTCTGAATGTCACAGTGTATGGGTTCTCTACTTCAACTTGTTCTTTGGATGAAAGACCTACTGTTAAATAGTAGTCTACTTCCCGATCTCTGTTAAAGCCCTGACGTGGAGAGGTTTCAATGGTTAGCGCCCAATCTGGAATTTTTTTCAAGTCCGGTATATCCAGCCAGTCTGGTACTTCGCCCAAAGGAGAGGGCAACACATTGAACCCATGTTGGTAGCAGGCAACTACAGAGAACAACAGGAGAGAGAGAGAAAAAATGAATCTGATGGCTGGACTGTGGCCAAATCATAGCATGTTTGCAAGTAGTTTCTCATATTCTTCTCTTCTATGTTCTTGTACAGGGCAGTAAGAACCACAAGACTGACATGAGCATGTGAGTTTGTTGGTAGCATATACTGCTTGCCCTTTCCAGTCACCGTTCTGATGTGACATTCTATGTAGACAACCATCGCAACTATCTTCATGTAAGCCAAAACCTGTTCCCAATCTTTGCATTTCCATGCATGTACCAGCTGTGTCAAAGCTATGTCAACATTCACATGATCTTCCTCTGGTTCTACTAGCCCTGTTAGAGTTTTGTCTGTTCCAGTGACAAGTGTTTTTGGCTCAATGGTGTTAGAAGCCATGCATGGAGCTAACCTACAAGATTTGCAGCGATTCAACATCATAGCAATACATGAAAACTTGGCTTGGTTTCCTTTTCTTTTGTACTGTTAAAAGAAGAAACTTAGGATTTCTGTGTCACTCAAACAGTAGTCTTCAAACAGGAAGGTTAGGATGTCAGCCCAGCGAAGGTGATCTGCAAGCAACATTTCTCTTGCTGCCTGATATGCAAGGTCTTTTTCCTTACGTCTGAGCGACTTCTGGAGCAAAGACAGAACCTGATCCCTCTGGAAGCCATTTCCCGTGAAATAGCGCCTACGTATGTTCCGTGGCATCTTGGATAATGAGATTTTGATTAAGATTTGTCCCTACATGAAATCCACACAGGTCTCATAAAATTCAATTTCTATTTCCCTCATACCATCAAAGAACAATATTAAGTTTATTTTTGAACTTAGGGGACATAGACAGTATCCTAGGTCTGCTTTGTAAAAAAATGTTTTGTCAGATACCATTTGAAAGGTTTTCGCTTGAGTTTTCCTCTAGTGAATTATGTCATTACTTATGAGGAAGTAGTGAAGTTTCATACAATGTGTCTATGACATGGCTTTGGTATGTTCACTTCATGTACTGCTTAATGGAGAGAAATTCCTACTATGACAAAAAAACAATTCTAGACACTCTTTTCTTTTCTTTTTTTATTTGATGGAATGCAACAATCTTAGCATAATCGAGATCGAAATGTAGACTGTGGGTAAGGCAGGAGAGGTCCTTGCACCTTGCATGGCCGTGGTTCCTTGCCTATTGCAGCAGCTTCCTCACACACTGCTTCCCCAAGCATTTCCTTGAATTCAGTTGGTTGACAGTTCTGTCTGAGGGTTGTCACAATTCCTTTGCACAACAATCTCTTGTAGGCAAGTTTGTTGTGGCGATGGCCATTGACAAAGGACACACACCTGTCACCATAGCGCCTCTTTGTATTGAATGTAACACTCTGCCTATGATCGATGTATCCCCAGAACTCCTCCTCTGTTTGGTTCTTCACAAAGCATATGGCATCCTCTGGCTTCTGAGTATCATGAACCTTTTCCCTGTTCCACACAAGTATTGTGGACATGTCTGTCATATCCTTGCACAAAGTCTTTTTAGCAAAGGTTACGGCCCGGCTCTCTCTTTGTTGAAAGGCACCATGGATCAGTGGGAAGGAGTCAAGTGTCATGTAATGGACCAGCAAATGGTTTTTTTCCTGGACGACGAAGGAAGGAGCCTTCTCACTTCTGCAGTATCCATTGATGGTTGTTTCAGCCTGTACAGTGAAATACTCTTTGAAAGCGTAGTTTGGCTTTTCAGAGTTCAAGTCTTGTAGTATTTTTTCTCTGATAGCTATGTTACTGTTGTACTCTGGTGTGAAGATGCTGAGGTGAATCTGGTTTTCACCGTGTTGCACTGGTTTGGAAGTGGTTTGAACTATTGGGCTAGTAGATGCTCTGTAACTGAACAGACACTTCAGCTCTTGTGTCACTGGAACAGCAAAGTAACCCTGGTCATCTGTGTGGAGTATTTCCCCTTCCTGATACTTGCTACAGAGGTGAGACTTCAAGAGATTCTGCGCTACTCTCTGGCGGAATTGTCCAAAGTCTACTGGAATGGCAAACATATTTGATGCGATGTGCTCTATGTGTTCCCCTTCACCAATGTGACACAAGAAGTGGAATGTTCTGACATGATCCTCTTTAACATTGAAAATAGGTCGGCCATCGGTGGTGGTTAAATCCCCTTCCCTCCATGATAATGGCTTGTTCCAGTGAAGTCGGTTTGTCTTCAAAAGTTCATCAATCAAAAAGGTGGTGCACTGCTGAACCTTATTCGCCTCTTTCTCACAGTAGCTAATTGCAGCAGTCTGAGCATCAAAGTACAAGTTAAAGTGGTCTTTTGACATGGATGAGCTGTTGCTCTTCCTGACCAGTGGGGTTCCAGCATCAGTGGTCATTTCCTCAAGATCAGAGATGGAGTCTTTTATCTCTGATGGATTCAGTGAACAGGATACACTTTTGAGGTCTGTACACATCTTCTTGAGACTGGTAGTCAGCTTCATGGAGGTGATGCCATCTTCAACAAAAATGCAGGTAGGATCGATGAGATGAACACATATGATTTGCAGCACTTCTTGGTTGTAGTTTTTGAATTTCAGTACCATTGTGGCAGCAGACAACAGGTCAGAAGGGTCGAGGACTGCTCTTTCTTCTACCATCTTTGCCAGCTCTTCCTCACTCTTTACTGCAAGATATTGTTTGTCAAGTATGAGTTGACTTTCCATACTTCCACCACTGTCATGTTCTGAATGACTGTACCTAAACACCTCTGTCACTGCTCTCCAGTATGAAAGGACATTGGTAATGTGTGTGATTTGTGTCTTTCTTCTTGTAGTCAAGAGTTTCTTGTACCCCATCTCTTCTAGGACTTCCTCCATCCTGTCAAATGTCAACAGCATTTCATATTGATCCAAGTCTTCATGAGCTCTGCACTCTTTCATCTCAAGGCCTAACCTGTTCCGGTTAATCCCTTCAGAGATGTGGAACCTCATGAAAGAAAAGTATTGAGGGAGTCTCTTGTCATCAAGTTTGTCTCGTGTTTTCTTGTCATCCATTGCATGATGCTTCACTTTGATGTCAGGTGCATGATAGATCAATAACCTGTCCACTAAGCTTGGGCATGCAGAAAATCCATTGGCCAGTATGACCCATGACCTGTCATTCAGTGCTACATCTTTCCTAGTTCCGATCTTTTCAGACTTGTCCTTCTTGACACATCTCTCACTTCTGACCATGCCATTATCGAATATATCCTTCATCATGGTAGCCTCCAATGAGATGTCAGCAGAGTACTTGTTCTCATTTCCCTCACCACCCTTCCATTCTTCCATGAATTTTGTTCCAGACACTCTCTCGTATGCATCGTCGGGTGTGGCAGCTGCAGATTTACATGTCACATAGTCCTCCTTTTGAAATCCTTTTTCGTTCACACACACACCAGTCCCTTTAATGATCACTCCAGCTGCTTTTGCAGTGTGGGACTAGCCAGCACCAGGAGGACCTGTCATCACAATCCAGGGCTTGTATTGAAGGGTTGTGAACGAGATGATGTTGTTAAACAGAATCTGGCGGAATTCCACCATCAGTTGTTTCACGCTTGTTATCTTCGCCATAGCATACAACACAGTTGCCATCATGCACTGAAAAGGTTCTACTTCAGCAGTCCTCCAGATTGCAAAGGGGGCAGAATACCTTCCATCAACAGAGTTCAGGTGCCCATCCTGGAATACATCATACAATTTACCAATGTAGTTGTATTGATTCTGACGGGCTCTCCCACAATCCAACCCAGATCTCATGTTCTCCATGTATAGCTTGATCATGAACTCAGCATTACAGTCCTTGATGAAGTAAGATGTGATGTCTTCTCCATCACCACTTGCAACACTTTCCAAATGACTTAGTATCTCAGCTGTTCTGGGATAGAGCATCTCGAAGTCCAGTTTGCATACTCCTTCATTTCTGTGGTTGTTTTTCTTGGAATTAAGGGTGGCAGCAGCTGCCTGAAGTTTCTGCTTCTTATTGAGGGTTCCATCAAGATTCCCACCATTTCTCTTCCTGCTTTGTCCCATGGAAAGTTCTTCATCATTCAATCTCTCATAGAATCTGTTCTTGTACAAGAATCCACATGTTGGAATGGCTACCAGAGATCCTCCATGCAATGTAGTCCTTCAAGTCCAAAGAGAACCCTTTTTTTATGGTTCCATCCCATTCAACCAGGTTCAACAGCCTCTGCAAAACATTGTCATAGATATTCATCTCATTCAATCCTTTAACTGTATCTTTGAAGGTCTTGAAGTTTGCTGAAGGGGTTGCCTGCGTCATGTTCTTTGATTTCACTCTTGCATATGAAATCATATCTCGGTACACCTCACTAAACCGTGAACCAAACTCGAAGACATAGCGTGGTGAAAACATATCCGCCCTCTTATCCCAGTCATCTTCTGAGTCTTCATGTCTCTTTTCTGACCAAAGAAACTGATGTAGCTGGTATCTTTTGATGAAATTGTCTAAATCCACAGTGGTTTTGGAAGTAGGCATTCCTGGTTGTGGTTTCACCTTCTTCAACTTTCTCTTTGATGATTTGCTTGAGCCAGTAACTGGATCAAATAGGTGTATTGTCTTTTCCAACTCTGTCCATTTCATATCCTTGACCAACAACTCCGATTCAGACAAGAAACCTCCCACTAGAGCCAACACAGCCGTAGCAGCCAACGAGAAGTAGCCATTGAAATCTGCCTCTGGAAATGTGAAGCAGAAGACAACTCCTCTGGATACTTTTGACCTCTCATCCTTGTCCTCACTATGGATGAAAGACTCAAGCTGAATCTGGAAAATCTCACATTCTCCTTTACATTTCCTCTTGAAAATCTTGTGGATCAACATCCAGAAATTGAAAAGCTCTCTTGTGTGCTCTGGTTCACCTTCGAGGGGCCTGTTGGGTATCTCCTCATTTTTCATATGCAATAGTATGCAACGACAGTCTTCCTTGTACTGTATATCCTCTTCGGTTACTTCTTGAGCAGATAGATCCCATTCTGTGAGTAGTTCCATTTTGACTACAAACCTTGTGCAGTTTTGAGCATACCCTCATCAACTTTGGAAACTTCAGGAAAAATTCAATTTCAATATCACCAATTCGTCAAATGCCTACATGTGACTATATCAAAATTCAATTCCCAAATCACCTTTGGCTGAAAACTGAAAAGTCACCTATTTGATGTTATTAAAGTGTAAAACAAGTAAATAGAAAGTGATAGATGATCAAGTCAACAGTGGGAGCTGAAATCCAACAAAGACCAGAATGACAAGTTGATGAACTGAGCCAAAACCCTTATTTGGGAATTTTGATGGGTGAAAAGCCACTATCTACTGCTAGTCTCAGTTGATGAAGTCAGACAAATCCCTGATTGGGGAAGTTGATGGAGATGGCAAAACAGAGGATCTCTACTGCTAGCCCCACAGATCAAGTCAACAGTGGGAGCTGAAATCCACCAAAGGCCAAAATGGCAAGTTGTTAAACTGAGCCAAAACCCTGATTTGGGAAGTTGATGGTTGAAAAGCCACTCTCTACTGTTAGTCTCAGTTGATGAAGTCAGACAAAACTCTGATTTGGGAAGTTGATGGAGATGGCAAAACAGAGGATCTCTACAGTTAGCCCCACTGATCAAGTCAAGATTGGAAGCTGAAATCCAACAAAGACCAGAATGAAAAGTTGATGAACTGGGACAAAACCCTGATCTGACAAGTCGATGGGTGAAAAGCCACTCTCTACTGCTAGTCTCAGTTGATCAAGTCAGACAAATCCCTGATTTGGGAAGTTGATGGAGATGGCAAAACAGAGGATCTCTACTGCTAGCCCCACAGATCAAGTCAACAGTGGGAGCTGAAATCCACCAAAGGCTAAAATGGCAAGTTGTTAAACTGAGCCAAAACCCTGATTTGGGAAGTTGATGGTTGAAAAGCCACTCTCTACTGTTAGTCTCAGTTGATGAAGTCAGACAAAACTCTTATTTGGGAAGTTGATGGAGATGGGAAAACAGAGGATCTCTACAGTTAGCCCCACTGATCAAGTCAAGATTGGGAGCTGAAATCCAACAAAGACCAGAATGAAAAGTTGATGAACTGGGACAAAACCCTGATCTGACAAGTCGATGGGTGAAAAGCCACTCTCTACTGCTAGTCTCAGTTGATCAAGTCAGACAAATCCCTGATTTGGGAAGTTGATGGAGATGGCAAAACAGAGGATCTCTACTGCTTGCCCCACTGATCAAGTCAACAGTGGGAGCTGAAATCCACCAAAGGCCAAAATGGCAAGTCGATAAACTGAGCCAAAACCCTGATTTGGGAAGTTGATGGGTGAAAAGCCACTCTCTACTGCTAGTCCCAGTTGATCAAGTCATCCAAATCCCTTATTTAAATAGTTGATGACAGATCTGTGCAGCACCTCAATTTTAGGGTTTTCAAGGGTGTAGATTCTGTTTCTTGGGTCAAATTTGCAATAAAAACATCCCCAAGGAAGATAGAGTCTTTGGACAGATTCCAGTCATAGTCAACCACTGCGAGGACAACTTGCACTGACATAATGGAGTGTCTTCATCTATAAGGGGTATCTTGGTCAGGTTGGAGGGAGAATAGGTCACATGACTGGAAAGGTAGGTCACATCCCTGAAAAGTAGGTCACATCCCTGAAAAGTAGGTCACAGAGGGGTGAAATCAGTGGTATGGGGGTTTATCTCAACAGTCTTCTGCATGTCAAATTTGCAATAAAAACATCCCCAAGGAAGATAGAGTCTTTCGACAGATTCCAGTCATAGTCAACCACTGCGAACACATCCTGGCTGCTCACCCTGGCGAAGCTGACACACCTGATGACCAACTGGTGACTGTGGCGAAGCGTACTATGACCGTACCACAGACAGATAGCGTGGGATGGCTGCTTTCACAACCTTTTCTCAGAGTCTCCACTGGTCCATGTCAGCCTTTTCCCCTCCCGGCTAGGACCACCTTCATAGACTAACTGATATCTGCTATCTCTTTACCAGTCGCAAGTGCACAGCCTCTGCGGGCAGAAGCGGATCAGTGCAGGCCTCCTAGAAGACCAGAACACTGAAGGTTCACTGCAGTCTGTCTACCGACACTTACAGACGCGACCACTGTCAGGACAACTCTTTTTGTCCCCAGAGGGATTTGAACCCCAGACCTCTCACACACAAGTCCGGCGCTCTATCCAACTGAGCTACTGAGGAGACCTGTAGCTGGAGGGTCAACTCCACCTCTATATAGTTGATGAGGACAACTTGCACTGACATAATGGAGTGTCTTCATCCATAAGGGGTATCTTGGTCGGGTTGGAGGGAGAATAGGTCACATCCCTGAAAAGTAGGTCACATCCCTGAAAAGTAGGTCACATCCCTGAAAAGTAGGTCACAGAGGGCTGAGATCAGTGGTATGGGGGTTTATCTCGACAGTCGGTTTGGATTCTGCAAATCTGGCCATAGAAATGGATTCTACACCCTTGAAAACATGAAAAACGAGGTGCTGCACAGCTCTGTAGTCCAATTATTAAGAAAGTTACGGCACTTTCAAGTTTTCAGTGGTATTTTAGATGGCAAAAGCCTAAAACTTCAAAGTGCCATAATTTGCTTAATATTAGGAGTACAGAGCTGTGCAGCACCTCCTTTTTAGGGTTTTCAAGGGTGTAGATTCTGTTTCTTATGTCAAATTTGCAATAAAAACATCCCCAAGGAAGATAGAGTCTTTCAACAGATTCCAGTCATAGTCAACCACTGCAAACACATCCTGGCTGCTGACCCTGGCGAAGCTGACACACCTGATGACCAACTGGTGACTGTGGCGAAGCGTACTATGACCGTACCACAGACAGATAAAGTGGGATGGCTGCTTTCACAACCTTTTCTCAGAGTCTCCACTGGTCCATGTCAGCCTTTTCCCCTCCCGGCTAGGACCACCTTCATAGACTAACTGATATCTGCTATCTCTTTACCAGTCGCAAGTGCACAGCCTCTGCGGGCAGAAGCGGATCAGTGCAGGCCTCCTAGAAGACCAGAACACTGAAGGTTCACTGCAGTATGTTTACCGACACTAACAGACGCGACCACTGTCAGGACAACTCTTTTTGTCCCCAGACCTCTCACACACAAGTCCGGCGCTCTATCCAACTGAGCTACTGAGGAGACCTGTAGCTGGAGGGTCAACTCCACCTCTATATAGTTGATGAGGACAACTTGCACTGACATAATGGAGTGTCTTCATCCATAAGGGGTATCTTGGTCGGGTTGGAGGGAGAATAGGTCACATGACTGGAAAAGTAGGTCACATCCCTGAAAAGTAGGTCACAGCCCTGAAAAGTAGGTCACAGAGGGCTGAAATCAGTAGTGTGGGGGGTTTATCTCGACAGTCTGCTTGGATTCTGCAAATCTGACCATAGAAATGGTCAGATTTGCCTTTTCACATCCCGGCTAGAACCACCTTCTGCTATCTCCTAAGACTTTCAATGGGACTGCATACTGTAGTCTAATATACAGACAATGACCATGTCTTATAACTTTGTCTTTTGTGTTTATTGGATATTTGATATATGTACATCCAAAAATAAGATATTAAACATCTTCATCATCATCATCATCATCATCATCATCATTATCAATATAAAACTGGTCATCAAAGTCATCTCCATCAGTATAGAACAAATACTTGATGCGGAGTGGAGTGTTCAGCCATTCTCCTCTGGCAAAGCTCACCAAAAGTTTGTACATTGGACAACTGGCAGAATCAAAACATAGGGGCATGATGGGATCTATCATGTTCTTCATGGAGTCAGGCAGGGGTAGGGTATCAACTCTGCAAGAAAATTCTGTGTCAGATATGTGTGATTGTGCCTGATGCAAGGAAATACTTCCTCCCAAGACAAGGTCTCTGATGACTTGAATACAGCTACCTTGGAGACTGAAGCCTTGGCCGAACTTGAACTTCCCCAGCACTGCCTGAGCTTCTTTCTGTGCTATCCTACTCCTTTCTTTACTGTCCATATTGATATGCGTTAAAAGCTTTTGCATGACAATGGAACGATTATAGAGCGTCCGGTAACATAAAAGCATGTGAACAATGTCTATGTCTTGATGGCTTTCTCCTGATAAATATTTTTTTTCCGCCTCCAGGAGTGCAATATAGTCTTTCTTTAGATCCTTAACATCCTGGAAATTCTGCATCACTGCTGGGATTAATTCTTGACACCGGGCTGAAGGTACTTCTCCTGACACCGGGAAGGCATAGGGGGCCAAGAAAAAGAATTCCAGCAGGCCCTTTTCCCAGGGACCAAAAGACATGACTTCTTCAGCATCAGGTCCCCACTCACCATGCAAGTACTTGCATGACTCTATCCAATTCTCTCGCATGAGTTCATTCCAATGCTTCTTCACATCACATGTGCCATATGGTTTTGCTTCATCTTCAAAGTGAGCACGATCTGAAAGAAGGTTTGCCTTCCTTTGGCTGATGCTAGTTTTAAGTGCTGGATAGTCCTGCATTTTCAACAGCTAGCCCCACACAGATGGTGATTTCAGTTCTACAGAGTTTTATATACTTAGTGATCACATGACCCAATGAAAATTAATATATTAGGTATTAATTTAAATATTGTAACACTACCATGAGACACTTGGTAATCACATGATCAATCAAAATTAGCATATTAGGTTGTAACACTGGCAATGTCTTCATCCAAAAGTAGGTCACAGAGGTACAGAGCTGTAAAAAGAGTAGGTCATACAACTGGAAAAGTAGGCCACAGCCTGGAAAAGTAGGTGACAGTGTTGGCAAAGGCCTAAAACTTTCAAGTACCATAGAACAGAGTTGTGCAGCACCTTTTTTTCTATGGGTGTAAAATCTGTTTCTGGTGTTAAAATTAGATGATGTATGAATACTGCTTATAAAACTTCCAGAAATAACAACTTCTTTAAGTTAAGACCCATCTTGTCATGGGTGTATAATTAGTTTCATGGGTCAGAGTCTTAAATATCTGCATGACAACTAAAATGAAAAGAAAAAAAACAACACACAGGAAACACCTAGAATTTCTTCTCCTTTTTATTTTAAAACTGTATAAAAGAATTCAAAATGTTCAGAGAGACTATTCTGAATGTATGGTGGCTCTAAAAAGGGCCGTTTTTATTCTTCTTTCTCCACTTTGTTTTGTGCAACTGCAGGGCCAGCCACTCATTCTCAAGTGTGTGTCCCATGCCAGCCTACTCTAACCTTTTTTTTATGTCTGTACCTTTTAATATGTTTTTTGAAACTGTTTTTATGTTTTTGTATTTATTATGGTGTCAACAGCCACATCCTCGTTGTTAACAGTGGTGACCATCCTTTTTGGTTAGCCATTTCCTTTAGCCTTTTTTCATGTGTGTACCTTTTGACCTCTTTTTATGCATGCACCTTTTTATGTTTTTCATACCTCTTTTTATGTGTGTACCTTTTTATATATGTGTGTAACTGTTTTGACTTTTTTTTTGTGCACCAGTTCTGACTATGCTTTTCATACCTGTTTTTGTATTTTTATAGTGTCAACAGCGACATTCTGTCTGTTAACAGTGGTGACTATCCTTTTGGTTTGCCACCTCCATTTCCCATTTTTTAGTGTGTGTAGCTTTTGACCTTTTGTGTCCCTTAGACCTGAATTTATGTGTGTACCATTTTATATGCCTTTCATACCTGTTGTCATCTGTGTACATTTTTATACGCTGTTTTCATTCCTGTTTTCATGAGTGTACTTTTTGACCTTTTTTCATGTGTGTAACTTTTGACCTGTATTTATGTGTGTACCTTTTCACCTTTTTTCATGTGTGTAACTTTTGAGGGTTTTTTTTATTCATGTACCTTTTTATATGCTTTTCATACATCCTTTTATGTGTCTACCTGTTTTAACTGTGTGTACCTTTTGACCTGTTTTTATGTGTGTACTGTTTTTTATTTGCCTTTCATACCAGTTTTTATGTGTATACCTTTTTTTGTGAATATACCTTTTGACCTGTTTCCATGTGCATAGCTTTTTATATGCTTTTCATACCTGTTTTTATGTGTTTTTGTATTTTTTATGGTGTCAACAGCCCCATCCTCGCTGTCAACAGTGGTGACCATCCTTTTGATTTGCCACCTCCTATAGCCCTACCTACTCTAAGAAGCTAAGTGTGTATATGCCTGCCTACTCTAAGAAGCTAAGTGTGTTTGTATGCCTGCCTACTCTAAGAAGCTAAGTTTGTTTGTATGCCTGCCTACTCTAAGAAGCTAAGTGTGTATATGTCTATATCTTTTGACCTCTTTTTGTGTGTACCTTTTATATCTTTGTACCTTTTGTCCTGTTTTTATGTGTGTACCTTTTTATATGCTTTTCATACCTGTTTTTGTATTTTTTATGGTGTCAACAGCCCCATCCTCGCAGTCAACAGTGGTGACCATCCATTTGGTTTGCCACCTCCTATAGCCCTACCTAATCTAAGAAGCTAAGTGTGTTTGTATGCCTGCCTACTCTAAGAAGCTAAGTGTGTTTGTATGCCTGCCTACTCTAAGAAGCTAAGTGTGTATATGTCTATACCTTTTGACCTCTTTTTGTGTGTACCTTTTATATGTTTGTACCTTTTGTCCTGTTTTTATGTGTGTACCTTCTTATATGCCTTTCATACCTGTTTGATGAATTTTTGTATTTTTATGGTGTCAACAGCCCCATCCTCGCTGTCAACAGTGGTGACCATCCATTTGGTTTGCCACCTCCTTTAGCCCTACCTACTCTAAGAAGCTAAGTGTGTATATGCTTTTCATACCTCCTTTTATGTGTCTACCTGTTTTAACTGTGTGTACCTTTTGACCTGTTTTTATGTGTGTACTGTTTTTTATTTGCCTTTCATACCTGTTTTTATGTGTGTACCTTTTTTTCGTGGTTATACCTTTTGACCTGTTTCCATATGCATACCTTTTTATATGCTTTTCATACCTGTTTTTATGTGTTTTTGTATTTTTTATGGTGTCAACAGCTCCATCCTCGCTGTCAACAGTGGTGACTATCCTTTTGGTTTGCCACCTCCTTTTCCCATTTTTTAATGTGTGTAGCTTTTGACCTTTTTTATGTGTGTACCTTTTGACCTGAATATATGTGTGTACCATTTTATATGCCTTTCATACCTGTTGTCATCTGTGTACATTTTTATACGCTGTTCATTCCTGTTTTCATGAGTGTACTTTTTGACCTGTTTTATGTGTGTATATTTTGACCTTTTTTCATGTTTGTAACTTTTGAGTTGTTTTTTTATTCATGTACCTTTTTATATGCTTTTCATGCCTCCTTTTATGTGTCTACCTATTTTAACTGTGTGAACCTTTTGACCTGTTTTTATGTGTGTACTGTTTTTTTATTTGCCTTTCATACCTGTTTTTGTGTGTATACCTTTTTTTTGTGGTTATACCTTTTGACCTGTTTCCATGTGCATGCCTTTTTTATATGCTTTTCATACCTGTTTTTATGTGTTTTTGTATTTTTTATGATGTCAACAGCCCCATCCTCGCTGTCAACAGTGGTGACCATCCTTTTGGTTTGCCACCTCCTTTACCCCTACCTACTCTAAGAAGCTAAGTGTGTTTGTATGCCTGCCTACTCTAAGAAGCTAAGTATGTCATATGCCTGCCTACTCTAAGAAGCTAAGTGTGTTTGTATGCCTGCCTACTCTAAGAAGCTAAGTGTGTATTGGTCTATACCTTTTGACCTCTTTTTGTGTGTACCTTTTATATGTTTGTACCTTTTGTCCTGTTTTTATGTGTGTACCTTTTTATATGCTTTTCATACCTGTTTTTATGTGTTTTTGTATTTTTTATGGTGTCAACAGCCCCATCCTCGCTGTCAACAGTGGTGACCATCCATTTGGTTTGCCACCTCCTATAGCCCTACCTACTCTAAGAAGCTAAGTGTGTTTGTATGCCTGCCTACTCTAAGAAGCTAAGTATGTCATATGCCTGCCTACTCTAAGAAGCTAAGTGTGTTTGTATGCCTGCCTACACTAAGAAGCTAAGTGTGTTTGTATGCCTGCCTACTCTAAGAAGCTAAGTATGTCATATGCCTGCCTACTCTAAGAAGCTAAGTGTGTTTTTATGCCTGCCTACTCTAAGAAGCTATGTGTGTATATGTCTATACCTTTTGACCTCTTTTTGTGTGTACCTTTTGTAAGTTTGTACCTTTTCTCCTGTTTTTATGTGTGTACCTTTTTATATGCTTTTCATACCTGTTTTTATGTGTTTTTGTATTTTTTATGGTGTCCACAGCCCCATCATCACTGTCAACAGTGGTGACCATCCTTTTGGTTTGCCACCTTCTTTACCCCTACCTACTTTAAGAAGCTAAGTGTGTATATGCTTTTCATACCTCCTTTTATGTGTCTACCTGTTTAACTGTGTGTACCTTTTGACCTTTTTTTTATGTGTGTGCTGTTTTTTATATGCCTTTCATACCTGTTTTTATGTGTGTACCTTTTTTTTGTGGTTATAACTTTTGACCTGTTTGTATATGTGTACCTTTTTATATGCTTTTCATACCTGTTTTTATGTGTTTTTGTATTTTTTATGGTGTCAACAGCCCCATCCTCGCTTTCAACAGTGGTGACCATCCATTTGGTTTGCCACCTCCTATAGCCCTACCTACTCTAAGAAGCTAAGTGTGTTTGTATGCCTGCCTACTCTAAGAAGCTAAGTGTGTTTGTATGCCTGCCTACTCTAAGAAGCTAAGTGTGTTTGTATGCCTGCCTACTCTAAGAAGCTAAGTGTGTATATGTCTATACCTTTTGACCTCTTTTTATGTGTACCGTTTATATGTTTGTACCTTTTGTCCTGTTTTTATGTGTGTACCTTTTTATATACTTTTCATACCTGTTTTTATGTGTTTTTGTATTTTTTATGGTGTCAACAGCCCCATCCTCGCTGTCAACAGTGGTGACCATCCATTTGGTTTGCCACCTCTTTAGCCCTACCTACTCTAAGAAGCTAAGTGTGTATATGCCTGCCTACTCTAAGAAGCTAAGTGTGTTTGTATGCCTGCCTACTCTAAAAAGCTAAGTGTGTTTGTATGCCTGCCTACACTAAGAAGCTAAGTGTGTTTGTATGCCTGCCTACTCTAAGAAGCTAAGTATGTCATATGCCTGCCTACTCTAAGAAGCTAAGTGTGTTTGTATGCCTGCCTACTCTAAGAAGCTATGTGTGTATATGTCTATACCTTTTGACCTCTTTTTGTGTGTACCTTTTATAAGTTTGTACCTTTTGTCCTGTTTTTATGGGTGTACCTTTTTATATGCTTTTCATACCTGTTTTTATGTGTTTTTGTATTTTTTATGGTGTCAACAGCCCCATCATCACTGTCAACAGTGGTGACCATCCTTTTGGTTTGCCACCTTCTTTACCCCTACCTACTCTAAGAAGCTAAGTGTGTATATGCTTTTCATACCTCCTTTTATGTGTCTACCTGTTTTAACTGTGTGTACCTTTTGACCTTTTTTTTATGTGTGTGCTGTTTTTTATATGCCTTTCATACCTGTTTTTATGTGTGTACCTTTTTTTTGTGGTTATACCTTTTGACCTGTTTTTATGTGTGTACCTTTTTATATGCTTTTCATACCTGTTTTTATGTGTTTTTGTATTTTTTATGGTGTCAACAGCCCCATCCTCGCTGTCAACAGTGGTGACCATCCATTTGGTTTGCCACCTCTTATAGCCCTACCTACTCTAAGAAGCTAAGTGTGTTTGTATGCCTGCCTACTCTAAGAAGCTAAGTGTGTATATGTCTATACCTTTTGACCTCTTTTTATGTGTACCGTTTATATGTTTGTACCTTTTGTCCTGTTTTTATGTGTGTACCTTTTTATATACTTTTCATACCTGTTTTTATGTGTTTTTGTATTTTTTATGGTGTCAACTGCCCCATCCTCGCTGTCAACAGTGGTGACCATCCATTTGGTTTGCCACCTCTTTAGCCCTACCTACTCTAAGAAGCTAAGTGTGTTTGTATGCCTGCCTACTCTAAGAAGCTAAGTGTGTTTGTATGCCTGCCTACTCTAAGAAGCTAAGTGTGTTTGTATGCCTGCCTACACTAAGAAGCTAAATGTGTTTGTATGCCTGCCTACTCTAAGAAGCTAAGTATGTCATATGCCTGCCTACTCTAAGAAGCTAAGTGTGTTTGTATGCCTGCCTACTCTAAGAAGCTATGTGTGTATATGTCTATACCTTTTGACCTCTTTTTGTGTGTACCTTTTATAAGTTTGTACCTTTTGTCCTGTTTTTATGTGTTTACCTTTTTATATGCTTTTCATACCTGTTTTTATGTGTTTTTGTATTTTTTATGGTGTCAACAGCCCCATCATCACTGTCAACAGTGGTGACCATCCTTTTGGTTTGCCACCTTCTTTACCCCTACCTACTCTAAGAAGCTAAGTGTGTATATGCTTTTCATACCTCCTTTTATGTGTCTACCTGTTTTAACTGTGTGTACCTTTTGACCTTTTTTTTTATGTGTGTGCTGTTTTTTATATGCCTTTCATAGCTGTTTTTATGTGTGTACCTTTTTTTGTGGTTATACCTTTTGACCTGTTTTTATGTGTGTACCTTTTTATATGCTTTTCATACCTGTTTTTATTTGTTTTTGTATTTTTTATGGTGTCAACAGCCCCATCCTCGCTGTCAACAGTGGTGACCATCCATTTGGTTTGCCACCTCCTATAGCCCTACCTACTCTAAGAAGCTAAGTGTGTTTGTATGCCTGCCTACTCTAAGAAGCTAAGTGTGTTTGTATGCCTGCCTACTCTAAGAAGCTAAGTGTGTTTGTATGCCTGCCTACTCTAAGAAGCTAAGTGTGTATTTGTCTATACCTTTTGACCTCTTTTTGTGTGTACCGTTTATATGTTTGTACCTTTTGTCCTGTTTTTATGTGTGTACCTTTTTATATGCTTTTCATAACTGTTTTTATGTGTTTTTGTATTTTTTATGGTGTCAACAGCCCCATCCTCGCTGTCAACAGTGGTGACCATCGATTTGGTTTGACACCTCCTTTAGCCCTACCTACTCTAAGAAGCTAAGTGTGTATATGCCTGCCTACTCTAAGCAGCTAAGTGTGTTTGTATGCCTGCCTACTCTAAGAAGCTAAGTGTGTTTGTATGCCTGCCTACACTAAGAAGCTAAGTGTGTTTGTATGCCTGCCTACTCTAAGAAGCTAAGTATGTCATATGCCTGCCTACTCTAAGAAGCTAAGTGTGTTTGTATGCCTGCCTACTCTAAGAAGCTAAGTGTGTTTGTATGCCTGCCTACTCTAAGAAGCTAAATGCCTGCCTACACTAAGAAGCTAAGTGTGTTTGGTTGCCTACCTTTTCTAAGAAGCCAAGTTTCCATGTAGTATGTGTGTAGTCGGTCCAGTGATGATGACAATGATGATGAAGCTAAGTATCCATATACTATGTGTGTGTAGTACCGGTCCGAGGTTACTTGCATCTGCCAGCAATTCGCCTTTGGATGTTTCACCCCACTAGAAATTTAGACAAAAATGGCCGAAAGTGTTCTTTATCTCAAAAAAAAATTCCAGTGGCCCCACCCTCGCCACTGGCTGTCGCAACCAACCAAGCGCAGAGGCCTGCTATGTTGCGTCCACCGTACCGGTCCAGCCAATGCACTTCTGCACCAAGAATTGGCGCAAGAACCGAGAAAGGATCTGTGCCGTTTCGCATTGTTCTGCAACAAACAACACTGTCGAGGTGAAGAAGCCAGTGTAAAGCAGCTTGATGACATACAGCCCACCAGCCTCTGCACGACCCGAAGCCACAGATCAGCATTCTCGGTTCCCCACCTCTTCAAGTTTCCATGCAAAGGCTAATGGAATTTGGATGAACATAAAGTAGCCAAAGCAAATAAGAGTCGATCCTACCACATATGAAGGAAACAGCCAGTGTAAAGGAGCTTGACGACATACAGCCCACTAGCCCGAACCCTTCACAGCGGACTGACTACCCTGGCTCTCCCGAGGCACCGTATATACAAAAAAATAAAAATAGCGCATAAGCACTCACTGTTTGTTGCAAGAACAGTCAAAGGTGTATATCCTCACGGTGCTACATCGTGTACATACACGATGCAGGCCTGATCATTAAAGAGTGCTTGAATCACTCTAGACCCACGGGTGCTCAAGAAATAAAGCATGACAAAAGGCAACTCCTCTTGACGAGGTGTTCAAACAAGGCTGTGAAAAAGGGAAATCATAAATACGATGCCAGTGGCCCCACCCTCGCCACTGACTGTCACAACCATCCAAGCACAGAGGCCTGCTATGTTGCGCCCACCGTACCGGTCCGAGGTTACTTGCATCTGCCAGCAATTCGCCTTTGGATGTTTCACCCCACTAGAAATTTAGACAAAAATGGCCGAAAGTGTTCTTTATCTCAAAAAAAAATTCCAGTGGCCCCACCCTCGCCACTGGCTGTCGCAACCAACCAAGCGCAGAGGCCTGCTATGTTGCGTCCACTGTACATACCTGACAGCTGAAAAGGAAGGTAGTTGATTAGACATACATCAATAATCACAGTAGATGCATCATCAATGACAGTGAGACAATGGGTTAGTAGCACTCACACACACATACACACACACAATGGTCCTGACATAAGATGGCCAATCGAATGTCAGAACCATAATAAGTCTCGAATGCCCGACTTAGGTCAATGTGCCAAACCTGAAACAAGAAGCTCTCTGCCCCGGGAAAACACAGAGCAACTTCAATGGTCGACCCAGTCCTGCCCCGGGAAAACAGGACCAAGTCTAGGTCGATTAAGTTTCGGAGCTTGTCACAACTGTCCAAAGTCGAACACTCAAGGTGTGAATGGCCCCTGCCTCGCCATTCACTGTGGTGACCTACCAATGTATGAATCCGAATGTGTAAGTGTTTCTGCTCTCCTGAGGTACCCTCAGGAGACAGCTGTAAAATTCAATTTTACAGAAGACAGTTTGTGTGAAAGCCCTGTTCAGGCTGGAACCACAGGCAGTGAGGTCACTGCACATGTGGCTCAGATGCAATAGGAAGATTGGGTCTCTGAAGTAGCCTCGAGTGCAAGTTGTGAAATTCAATTTTGATTTGAGGGTTTCATCCCTAGAATTAAATTCATGCTTGCATCTTTTCAAAGTACAGTTGGAAGTTTCTATGGATGAATCCTCCCCAATCCAATTGAGATATTTGATCTGGTACTTTGAGTTTGGGAGGAAAATGAGATCTTGTTTCATCTGATTTGGGGAGTGGACTACATGTACTTTCAAGTACACTTGGGAACTTCCATCAACTTCACATTTCAGCTCAAATCCAATGACTTCATCCAACTTGGCCAGTGGGACAAGGACTGGAAGAAAGGTGTTTTGGGAGATTTAAACTTCCCCATCAACTCCTTATTTCAGCTGTTTTCACAGACTTCATCCCAATTGGCCAGTGGATTTCTACTGGAAGAAAGGCTGCTTTTTGGGCCATTTCAGAATTCCCCATCAACTTCTCAAATCAGCTGTTTTCACAGACTTCATCTTATTTGAATTGTCCTTTTGGTCATTTCTAAATTCCCATCAACTCCTCAATTGAGCTGTTTTCAGACTTATTCCCAATTGGCCAGTGGGACATAAGTGGATGAAAGGCTGCTTTTGGGCCATTTCAGAATTCCCAATCAACTCCTCAAATAAGCTGTTTGCACACACTTCATCTCACTTAAGCATACTTTTGGCCATTTCAAAATTCCCCATGAACTCCTCAAATCAGGCATTTTACAGACTTCATCTCACTTGAAGCATACTTTTGGCCATTTCTAAATTCCCCATCAACTCCTCAAATCACCTGTTTTCACAGACTTCATCTCACTTGAAGCATACTTTTTGGCCATTTCTAAATTCCCATCAACTCCTCAAATCAGGTGTTTTCACAAACTTCATCCCACTTGGCCAGTGGATGTCTACTGAAAGAAAGGGTGTTTTGGACCATTTCAGACTTCCCCATCAAGTCGTCAATTCAGCTGTTTTCACAGACTTCATCTCATTTGAAGTGTCCTTTTGGTCATTTCTAAATTCCCATCAACTCCTCAAATCAGCTGTTTTCACAGACTTCATCCCAATTGGCCAGTGGGGCATAAACGGAAGAAATGCTGTTTTGGGGCCATTTCAAATGCACCATCAACTCCTCAATTCAGCTGTTTTAACAGACTTCACCCCCTTTGGCCAGTGGACATCTACTGAAGGAAAGGGTGTTTTAAACCATTCCAGACTTCCCCATCAGCTACTCAATTCAGCTGTTTTCACAGACTTCATCTCATTTGAAGTGTCCTTTTGGTCATTTCTAAATTCCCATCAACTCCTCATTTCAGCTGCTTTCACAGACTTCATCCCAATTGGCCAGTGGGACATAAATGGAAGAAAGGCTGCTTTTGGGCCATTTCAGAATTCCCCATCAACTCCTCAAATCAGCTGTTTTCACAGACTTCATCTCACTTGAAGCATACTTTTGGCCATTTCTAAATTCCCATCAACTCCTCAAATCAGCTGTTTCCACAGACTTCATCTCACTTGAAGTATACTTTTGGCCATTTCAAAATTCCCCATAAACTCCTCAAATCAGCTGTTTTCACAGACTTCATCCCAGTTGGCCAGTGGGACTTGTACAGGTTAAAAGGCTGCTTTTGGGCCATTTCAAAATTCCCCATCAACTTCCCAAATAAGCTGTTTTCACAGACTTCATTCCTGTTGGCCAGTGCGACTTTACTGGAAGAAAGGTTGTTTTGATCCATTTCAGGTTTCCCCATCAACTTTTCATATCACATATATTCACAGATTTCATCCCACCTTGCTAGTAGCACCTGTGCCAGTTGAAAGTATGTTTTGTCCGATGTTTAACTCCTCCATCAACTAGCCAAATTAGTGATTTCATCTCAGTTGGCCAAGTGGACTTTCTCTTTGACATGTTAAGAGGTTGAAATGTCTTCATCAACCTGAAATTGGTCAGTGGGACCAATGACCAGGTAATCCACTGATTTCATCTAAAATGAGATTGGATTTCATAGACATTCATAACCAGACTTCTACTAGCAAGGGTGGTGTTTGGTGAAACTCAATGATGGATATGAAGAAAGGTATGTTGTGCCCCCTCTGTAGCCACCCTCAGCGTAATCTATTGGTTCATGTGAAAGCAAAGCATAAGGAACTATCAGTCAAAGAAAGGCTTCTCCTGAGTGTCCGCTATGAGCTTGAGAAGAAGAGAATAGATGATGAAAAACAGGCATTAAAGGAGTCCCAGAATGCCCTAAAGGATCTACCCCCCAAGTTTCCTTTTCTTTCGAAAGAGATCTACCAAGAAGAGGGGGACGACACTGATGATGATGAAGAAAATGACGACAACGATGATGATGATGATGATGAAGATGATGATGATTACTCAAAGGAGTATGATATTTCTTGTGAGAGAACACTACCAGACAATGATAATGATGATTATGATGATTATTTAAAGAAGTATCATATGTCTTGTGAGAGCAAGCTACAAGATATCGAAGATATTTCTCTTTGATTGGTGATTTTCCATGTGGCGATCAAAAATGACAATAAAGAGAACTGAAGAATACATTTTGTGTCTGTTTATTTTATGACCAACTTGGATTCTACCTTTCATGTCTGGCACATGTATTAATCGTCTTTTATGTTGCATTCGCAAGGCCTTAGAATGAGGTTCAGTGAAAGGAAAGCAAAACAGCATAGAGACAACTATCTGACTAATCACAAGGAACCTTATGATGCATGTGAGGTGAAGAAATATTGGGATACCTTGACAAGAGAGGAATGGATAGAGTCATGCAGGGAGTTGATGGGTGAGTGGGGAGATGAGGGGAAAGAGGTTCTGTCATTTGGTGCATGGGAAAAGGCTTTGATGAAATTTTTTTTCTTGGTGCCCTTTGCATTCCCCAGCTCCAGAGAAACTCCTTCCACCCATTGTCAAGATATTGCTCCTGGAATGATTTTCACTATGAAGAACCTTCCCGCAGCAGAGAAGAGAAAGAAAGAGATGCTGAAGTTCATGGAAAATTCGGACATGAGTGAAAGGCCAATTCCAATGAGACTAATAGATGAGTTTCACTTGATGATGCATACATTCTTGCTGATGATGGCCCCTCGTGACATGCAATACTTGCTACAGACTGTCAATGTTGATGAAAGGGAGAGGTCTGGGATAGCACAGACGGAAGCTAAGGCAGTTTTGGAAAAGTTCAGGTTTGGACAAGGATTTAGTCTTCAAAGTAGATGTGTGAAAGTTATCAAAGACCATGTGATGAAAAATGCCAAGGTGAACACAGAATTTTTATGCGGTGTTGATACCCTTCCCCTTCCTGAACAAATAAAGAGCATGATAGATCCCATCATGCAATCACATTTTGATTCTGCCAGCTGCCCCATGTATAAACTATTGGCAAGCTTTGCCAGGGGAGAATTTCTGAACACTCCACTTCATTTTAAAAATATCCTTGATTTGAGAAAGTGAATAAAAAAACTTTTACATTTCATTATGATCTTTTATATCTCTTCCATACAAGGCAAATTGTCTCATGGTGGACGGCTGGGAACAGGAGGCGGAGGTGGCGCATGCTGTGCACGCTGATTTTTCTCATATGCATGTTGATATGCTTTCCATCCCACTTTCATTCTCTCTAAAGTACCTGCACTGACAGAACCGTTTTCGTGTAGCTTTTGAACCATAGCATTTGAATGAGCAAGCAATCCATACAAAGAATTTTCTAGGATGCAACGATGCAATCGTTGGCTGTCTGTCATCTCTGCAACCACTCAGTAAATTATTGAACCTCAGTAATAACTTTGTTTTATCATTGGACCCCATTGAATGAATCAAAGATTTAGGAATTGTATTTTGTCTGAATCATCAAAGTTTACTATGATCTCATAAGTGATATTTTTATTGTAACAAAATGGAGCACTACGATATCGGGGATGGACGATCTGTTTTGATCCATGTGAATGTGGAATGTCAGGAAGTAGAAATGGAGATCGATCCACAAGGCCAAGAAAGGAAGGTGTTTTCCCTTTCAAGACAAAGATTGGCGAGGCTTTTCTCTCACGTATCTGAAGTCAATGCCCGTCTGGAAAAAGATGTCGACCCAGACACAGACCACAGAAATTGCTGGGTGGAAGAGTCACTCCTTCACCTTGGAGGACCAATATGTATGAATGTATGCCCTGCCTGCAAGACTGTCGAAATAGCCAAATGTTGGTTGAACATTCAAGGCATTTCGCCAAGAAATGGAGATGTTGCTATATCGATGAGTAAGAAGGAATGGAACAACTTGTGTGGTCTCAACAATAGGATACTTTTGGATGATGTAAAACCCTGCTACCTAAGTGAAGACCACCAGAACCAACTTGGGTTGCTAAAGTGTGCAGAATGTAATCCTTTCAATTTTCTAGAGTGGTACTGAAATAAAGACTGAAAAAGAAACACTGACAATTGTCTCTCTTTTCTCTTGAAATAACATCATTCCTCAATGTTTATCCATCACCAACATAATTGGAGTAATTGGAATTAGAACAGCCACATATTTTACGAGTCATTTCTTTATTCACTCTCATAAAACATTACATCTGTAGATCTATCTTATGATAGCCATGTGTTACCTTCAATGAACACACTACTACATCTCCAGTGTCATTGAAACAAGAAATGAACAACTCTTTTATACATTTTTCTTCTTTTAATGGTTCAATGCAAAAACAACTGTGAATGGTCATAGACTGGCAACAATCCGACAGACTTCTGCTATTCTTTGGATGAACAATGAAGAGTCGAATATGATGTCATGCTGTTGTGCTAGGTGGTCTAGTTTTGAATAATCGAGTTGTCTAGACACAAGTTGAAGCAGTTCGAGTTTTTGACTTTTAACAGAGTCAATTATTGCCTCACCAAGCTCATGTGAGGGTAGCTTTGTGAACATGACATTCAGCAGAGACCCGGTGGATTTGACCTTACCACGCTTCTCTTCCATATCGATGCCATAGAAGAATGTCAGTTGTAAGTCAGTCAGGGCATAGTAAAGACCAGAATCACCAATGTTGAGGACATATCGATAGAGGAAGTGTGCCCATACACTGACAGGAATCTGTGAAACTTGTTCTGGCAGTAGCTTGTGCATTTGTACAATACCAAGGCTTTCTCTTGTCATGAACTCTGCATCTTTGATTGTGGACTGGGATATGTAATCATAGAAGGTGATGGAAGAGATTTCCATGGTGGCTCCATAGCCTCGCAAGAGTGGAAAAGTGATGAAAGGTGGAATGGCCTCAGCTGCCAATGTGTGCAAGTCACTGAAAACTTCACACATCACCTGGTGGACAAACATGGTTTGATTAAGCTTGTCTTTACTGTGATAAGGACCTTTCATAGCTTTACTGTTCTCCAGGTCAGCACATGTGTAAACCTTGTTCGAGTTCACCGGTTTCTGCAGGAGTGGACCATGGAGCTTAAAGTCTGTCACCCTTTCCTTGATCTTGGGTACTTCTGCCATGTTTTCATCATGCTTACGTTTCTTAACTGTGCCCATGGCACATGGTTCCAGTGAAAGGAAAAGCAGAGGACAGTCAATTTGAAGGTCCTGGTAGTACTTTTTTGTCATCCGATGTGTTGTTTGTTTCCTTTTTTCAAACAGGAAATAAATGGCTTGGGTTTTCTCCCAGAATGGATTTTCAAGAAGGTCTTCCTCAGCACACAGCACGCCTTCTTCGAAGAAACTTGTGATATCCCTCTTTTCTCTGGGGCCATGGAACTCAGTGTATTGAGACTCTGACATTCCCTCAGGCTTAGTACTGAGAATTTTACTGGTGCTGCTTCCATGTCTTCCTCTGAATGTATGTTTGTCAACTGCCCACACTGGCATTTGAGTCAGGACTTGGACACTGTCCCACTTTATGTCACACGGAGAAGGTTCAATGTCCTGTGACGGACCAAACATCATGCGAGCCAAAGGAGCATACAGAACAAGGTTTACACTCACACCTGATATGGTAGCAAAGGAGTAACATATAGCTAGGTATTCTCTCATGGAAGGCTCCTCTGTGTTTTTGTAGAATGCTGATAGTACCAACCGTCCAAAATGTGGTTTCATCTTGCATGAGTCAATCAGAAAGTCTTTTCCTTTTGGAGTGACCTGGCGTTTCTTGTTACCGACCACCATGGTAGCAAGTTTTAGAAGTGGGATCAAAGCTTTGGTGTTCTTTTCCTTCCATTCAATGACAAGTTGTTGCAGGAGCCTGTCTGTTTTCAGCTGTCCTTTCTCACATGTGATGAGACCAGCTAAAGCATCATCCATGCTCTCATCAGCAGTTGAATAGAGAAAGGGTTCATATGGTGCAAACATACCATCCATTGCTGCAACTGGCATACATGCAGCTATCCTACATGTCTTTGACTGAAGTAAAAGTTGCACAAATCGGTACTTTGCTGCTGTTACCTTATCCTTGTATGCATTATACATTGCTTTCAGTGAATCAGTGTCACTGAGACAGTGATCTTCAAAGAGGAAGGTCACGAGACATTTCCATGGAAGCTGGTCTTTCTCATAGCCAAGTAGTTCTTTTGTAGCCTGTGCTGCAAGACCATACTCCTTGCGCCTGAGAGATTTTTGCAACAGAGATCGCACCTCGTCCAACATAAAGTTGTGAGGAGTGAGAAACAGCTTGCCATAGAGATACATTATGAATGCTTCTACTGCACACTAAAATCCAGGACTTTCTTATATATGATGTCAACTAATATGCTAATTACTCATTCCCACATGACATGATTGTATGGTGCTGACTAACATGTACTGATTAGTCTCTACCATGTCACATGGTGCCAACTAATATGCTAAATTATTCTCTTCCACGTGACCATATCCCAGGTTATGACCACATGACCAATTTGCATGTTAAGATCCTCTATAAATAAGTACTAGAGGGGAGTTACTGCATCACTATGTTGACCGGGCAGTTCAGAGAAGTGAGACTGGTTTGTCCTATGTATGTTGAGCCCTTCCTTATAGAATATTGGTTTCTGCAGAGGACATCTCCACAACACCACACCGTCTTTCAGGCACCACCAGCATCAATGGAGGGACCGATCCAATAGACTATGGCTTTGCCATCATCTCAGTGCATCACCCCAGAACGCCCTCCACCAGTGTTGCAACCGTTAGCACCTAAGAAGAGGACATGTTGTCAATGGACCATTCTGGGTATTATTATCATTTTTCATATTTACTACATTCTTCGCCATATAAAGCCTAAGCTCTGCCCATGATCCACACTCAATAGTCTCCTGTATTCCTCAATAGGAACCAGGATCCATTACTCATCACAAACACACTTCCTCCATGACACTCTGTGACATAAGGTACAAGGATGTAATAACATTCCAACCTTATCTACACACACACAGTCTAACTGGAGGAAGTGTGACTCACCCGTGGTGCCATATTTGGAATGAGAGGATATTTCACAATCTCCTCTCAATCCTCATTAACATAATCTACCCACAGGTGGCACTCTCTCCTTATGACATGTGTCACTATTCTATTGAGCCACATGTACAGAACATTTCACAACACTGTGAGCTGCTCATGGCCCTAGTATATAAGGTAGCTTGAGCAGCTCCCAGTCATCTATTCCAAGCTCTCTATTCTAAGCTATCTATTCTAACATCATCTCTCCCAACTTACACCTTACACCTATACCTAGAACCTACGACAGGTTGAGCTATAGGATCGGAGGCAGAGCTTAGATCTTGGCGAGTGTTATCATTGTTACCACCTTTATGAAACACTCATGTCAGCTATGCAATAAAAGGATCAACTGAACTTCCCTGGATTCCGTGTACATTCACTTCACCACATGTAACCGTCCGTTGACACGATGGTGGATGAACCCTCCAAGAATATCCCACTACCAACCTCTCATTAAACATGAGCAATAGTGAGACATCACCTAAGGAGCCAGCTTCAGAACAACGCACCTTTACATCACCTGGGCTAGACGCGCCCAACCAATCCACAAGTGATACTACACACCACTTCCAGAGGCAGACTTCATCACCTGACGCCTTCAAAATGACCCAGCTATACCCACCCGACACACCTAGGAACACCACCCCTGGTAGGAGCTATACAGCGCCACGATCTGACGCCGACAGCGACAACCCGAGGAACAGTCACAACAATTAGGATTCGGGGATGTGACTACGGCACCTATAGTCACCGCCCCCCCCCCTACCCTAAAGGAACCGACCATACGACCGCCCACCACTACTCCTGCTCCTGCTACTAAGCAGAATTAACTCTCAATTGACTCTCACACCTCCAGGACTCTTGCACTGACAATAAGGAGCACAGCCAGGATACCTCAATTCTGAAGCCTAAAAGCAAGTCTAGTCAATATGGACAGCAAGGTAAGGCCATTTTCGTTGATACAGAATTGACTAAGAGTGCAGTATCTGTTAACATGGACAACCACTTGTATAGAGCCCTCGTTGATTCTGGCGCCTCCTTGTCTTTATTAACCAGGAATGGTTTATAGAATAACAAGCACACATCTTGAAATATGTTAGGAACCTTAGACTCACAGTGTTACTGGCTGATAAAACCCCTTTCCCCTCCAAAAACATCCTACAATGTCTATAGTCAGAGTATAGGCATTGCCCCCCCAACACCCCCCCACCCCAGCCCTACACCCCAATCTATCATTCATAACAAACCATGGTAACCTTCTCACCACCCTTAAAACAGACTTACATTAAACCACTTAGACACTATAGGCATATTTTCTTCGAGTAATAGATGTTCCCTCTCCATTTCCTACATATTATTTCAATGGAGAGTACTCATTAGAACCACCAAATTTTTTTTTTTTATGTTTCATTTTTCCACAAAATTCATTTATCCCATCCAAAATATCAAACCTTAGTACCACAACTAAGTGGGTGACATTGCCAAAAATTTTATTTAATTTTCTGAAGGCTCAGGCAGCCGTAAACTGGATGATCTGGTTGGCACGCCACATAAATTACCCACGGTCACAGCGTACGCTCGGTTTGTGTCCCATTAAATTGGGGCATGCATGCGCCGGTTTGTTACAAGCTCAGGGCTCCTCTATACCTTAATGTATTACCAAATGACGGCCTACTGTAGGAGCGCAGTTCTCTTGCATCCTGATCCGTGTTTATACCTCTGTTTACCATTGGTACTGGAATGTTTGGTGAGACACTTAATCAAATAATTCAGCACAGTTCCCCTGCTGTGTTATCATAACAGGAACAAGTGCACCCCCACAAGCTGACTAATCTCAGCACCACAACCATCAACCCCCATTATAACTACAATATTCAGATCACCCAATGATCATCCGCGCCCCCCCTAGGAGGCCCATCAAATTTGCATATCACAATGCGCAGGTGTATGCAAACCAACCAATAGCTAGGCCCCGTGCCATATATGGGTGAGACATACCTCATCGGGAGGCATGTAATGAGGAATTAGCCAACCTCATGAAATGCTTATAAGCCTCACCCTACCCCCATCTTTCCCACTTCCCAAACAATATACAAAACTTACCAAACCCAGTCACCATATGGAGCAAGTATCCGGAGACCACAGGGCCAAATGCCGAAGCTGCCATGCAACCAGCCCAGGTAGGTTTTAGTCTTATGTGTCCATTAGTAGCGTCATCAATCGTTCTAGCATGACAATGATGGATTATGCCATCATGTTACCCAGATACCCATTACATGCCAATGGTAGTGTGCGCCCAGAGTGCTTTGTAAAATGTGATAGTTGAATTCGCAGTCCAGTTCATGCCTTTCTACGACGGCCTGACCACTTTAGATCTTCTTATCAACCTTTTGGCAACACCCCACCCACCCCACCCTCCCCACACACAACCCATCTATAATACTAATTTTAGAGCCTTAAGGCACCAAAATCATATGGATTCAACCCAAGGTGGCCCATCCATAGCCTTCCAGGCCCACATGGCAAATAAGAGCAAGGCCGTGGATCTGTTTGGCAAGCTGTTCACTGTTATCATGCCAAACGCCCCCACCACTGTATTGAACCATCTTAGCTCACTAGTCACTAAACCTCTTACAAAAAGTCAGGGTAAAAATACATCAATTACTAGCCATAGATTAACCTGACAAGCTAGTCTATTTAGAAGTCGTGCCTATCAGTGTCCTATTAGAAACACACCCCAAACAACAGACCCCCCAAAACTTTGCATTAGACCTTTCATCTTTCCAACCCAAAATTCACAAAATTTACCGCGCCCCATACCCCACCTTTTTCTCTCACAAACCACCCAACCCCTATTTCCCCCCAAATCAAAATTTGTATGAGTCACTATTGCAGTAGAGTACATGTGCACTGGCAAAATCAAAACAAACCGTTTTTGTCAGTGTACCCGTAACCATAACAACGGGGGAATCACCCTTTATATTTATAGAACAGGTGTCCCCACGCTGTAATAGTGAATGCCTGGCGAGTCTAGCCACGGCATCGTCCCCCGATCCAGGAGAGCATACCAGATAGAAGGCTCGGGCCCAAACGGCGGCAAAGCATAGGGGACTTGCTAAACCCCAAGAAGCCCAGCGTCTCAACTATCTGTATATGTCTAAACTCAACCTGGCTGAGAGGGCCACATACATAGTCTATGGTAGGTAAAATTTCGACTCACCATTCCAACATGGCTGGCTTCGGTTCATGATGGAAACCACTGCCCCCACCTCAATTACTACCGGCCACCCCCACAATCATATAACTTGGGACCGTCCCAAGGTTATACCCAAATGTCGATAGCGTTTGGAAGATACCATCACACTTATGTGGGGATGGCAGGTAACCCTCACACATACGCCGCAAAGACGCTTATGTGGGGATCGCCCCCCCTCCCCCACCCCATCTAGCCTACCATTTCCCCCCACCCCACCATGAACCTACCAAACACCCAAAACACACCCATACACAGCCATCATCACACATAATGAGCTAAAACAACATCATAGCCACAGCTAAGGCTAACTAACACAATAGACCAGCCTACACTAATGTTCATCGGTATTGGCACCGGCTGCAGCGCCTGGTCCGACAACTTTCGCGCCATACGCGGCAGCCCGGCGCCATCTTGGTTTCGTTTTAGTTACCGAAACTGACGGACGTCACGGCCGTCACAATGACTACCATCGGTCATGTGACATCCGCACGTGGCACCTCTACCACAACAACAACATTAGCACATGTTCAGACTTTAACTTGCTCAAATCGGACTTACCTCAGTAGCCATTCGGCATACCCCCGGGCGGGACAATTATCCACTGGATCTGTGTGATGCTGAAACACAATCCAAGAAGTGGATTAGACCAAAATGTCCCATGTCTCAACCCTCAAAATTGTCAAAATTTAAAATATCACCCCTTTGTGTATCAAAATATACTTACAATCCGCCCGTCATGGTGATCACTATGTGTAGGATCGTGCCGTTAGGCAAAACGATGTCCACCTCGTAGACCTCCATGATTATGCAACATTATGACATCACGCACCCCCCTTTTATAGCAGCCCGGATCAAAATTTTGGCGACACAGAAAAAGAGAATTTTTTTTTTCTTTTTTTTCCGCCCCCGCCCATTTTTCGGCCCAAAAATTTAAAATTCCCTTCAATCAGCATCAATAGAGTTCTTTTCAGGACATTTGAGACAAGTAGGAGTCGACCTGAGCAGGTCATACCTGTATTAATCCCAATAACTTATCTGATTCTCGCCATTATGGTGCAGCGCCAGCCTGCTACTACCACCTGGTGGAATTTAGATAAACTAACCTTAGCGTCCCTGGATACAGGACCCGCGCTAAGCCAAATAAATCAATTGAGCTCTGTACTTAAGTTTTGTACGTTGACAAAATGATATTGATCTCACGTCCTTTTCTGTATTGACCATGGCCTGTCTGCAACCCATAACAGACAAACTATGGGTCGATGAATTGTTTCCTCTCCCTGCTGTTTCCTCAACAGGCCTACCACCAACAAACGTCGTCTCCTTCAGTGCCAGAGGCCAAACCCAAGAGGAAAGAACCAGTACCATCAAGTTCGGAACCAAACGACACCAAAACAACATGGCAAATTATAACCAGTAGCTCGCCATGGCACCTTTCAGGCCACAAAATGACAATATCACCATAAGGACATCTAAGCCTATTTCCCGACAGCACCCAAATTCAAGAAACACCAATAGACACTTTTTCAAAAACCAATCTTTGTATAACCATATTTTAAACACAAATTGCTGAGACACAATTGTGACGTTAATTTATGATTTTTGATGAATTTTATGAGAGACACACCAAAATACCCTTCTGGCTTGCCTCTCTAGGTGCTATAAAATTCATTACCACTGTTTTTTTTCAAGCTCAACTATGACATGTATTTATGAGTTTTAGTCAAATTAGTTATCCATAATCAACAGGTTGTATACATCCCATTTTTGTATACTTTCATGAAAATTACCATGTTTCTAGTCAACAGTAACACTGAATACCACCTCGACTTATACCTTATACCCGACTGTGCAGCAGACGCTACACAACTTGAGTTATGAGCCTTGGTAATGTGGAGCCAAAGACTCATCACCCTTGTGTTGATCGTTGACCCCTCAATACCAAGAACCACCAAACTTGGTTAATTTTCAACTGGATATATTTCATTGCGTATTATTGTATAAAACCAACATGTTATCAAATCAGAAAAATTTTCATTTTTCCCACAATAACATACCGGTACATATATATTTTAAGCATTGTACATATCCCGGTATTTAAAACCTGTATATATACATTAAGTCACTTGATCCACACAAAACCCCTATTTTTGTAATCCCATATAGGAACCTTTTTATACCGCATATAATGTCAAACCCATCAGGTTTTTCACAAAACCCAGTATTTGCTAATAACACCCATAATCGTCAATGGACTTGGCAAGGCCTCATCTTTTCTACTTATTTTTCTCCCTTTACACTCGTGCAGAGACGAGTAGGAATGTGGGGATTTGTCAATGGACCATTCTGGGTATTATTATCATTTTTCATATTTACTACATTCTTCGCCATATAAAGCCTAAGCTCTGCCCATGATCCACACTCAATAGTCTCCTGTATTCCTCAATAGGAACCAGGATCCATTACTCATCACAAACACACTTCCTCCATGACACTCTGTGACATAAGGTACAAGGATGTAATAACATTCCAACCTTATCTACACACACACAGTCTAACTGGAGGAAGTGTGACTCACCCGTGGTGCCATATTTGGAATGAGAGGATATTTCACAATCTCCTCTCAATCCTCATTAACATAATCTACCCACAGGTGGCACTCTCTCCTTATGACATGTGTCACTATTCTATTGAGCCACATGTACAGAACATTTCACAACACTGTGTGCTGTTCATGGCCCTAGTATATAAGGTAGCTTGAGCAGCTCCCAGTCATCTATTCCAAGCTCTCTATTCTAAGCTATCTATTCTAACATCATCTCTCCCAACTTACACCTTACACCTATACCTAGAACCTACGACAGGTTGAGCTATAGGATCGGAGGCAGAGCTTAGATCTTGGTGAGTGTTATCATTGTTACCACCTTTATGAAACACTCATGTCAGCTATGCAATAAAAGGATCAACTGAACTTCCCTGGATTCCGTGTACATTCACTTCACCACATGTAACCGTCCGTTGACAATGTAAACGGAGACTACTGAGATACATCTCTACTTCTGAACCTCTGCCACCTTGGCGTAGACGCTCCCCGGTTGTGCCACAGAAATAAAAGAGAGAAACCAAATTTACTGTCCTTATTCAATTTATTTCATACATGAATGAGCTGTATTACCGGTGATGTAATAAGGGTATGTGAAAAGAAATGATAACAGGGAAACTTGATGGATGTGAGGTGAGTGACCTAGTGTATGTGAAACTGTCACATAGATTATATTTTGTTTTAATCAGGTCGGAGAGAGTTGTTTACTTCTGTGATGATATAACTCAGGACATGAAAGGCAGCTGTCTAAGATGGGAGTGGATTTCTGCAAATCGGTTTGACATAAACAGAAGGCTACTTTTTTACCCCAACATTTCAATTTCTAGTGATCATGACATCCAACTATGGCCAAACAGAGATATACGTCTCGAAGAGAATGGATTTCAGATGATAGGAATTTGCAAGCAGGAATGGGAGGAGCTCATGTATCACATGCATTGAATATCTCTGATGGTTAAAATACCAGTAGATGCAAATCCACATGGATGCTGGACACCTCAAGAGTGGTTAGGACACAAATATGAGGACACATTCAACAATCGAAAGAAATGTGATGCTGTCATTATCATTGGTGCCAACAAATACCATGTATCAAAGAAATGTCTTTGCAAAAGCCCTGTTCTGCGTGTCATGCTCACCTCCCCAAACTTTAAAGAATCCAGACAGAGAGAGATACATATGATAGAAATGGATGAAGTCATGCCTCACATGGAGCACGTTCTCAGGTTCATGCACTCTGGAAAAATTGACATCACACAGGAGAACATCATCCCATTGATGCTCCTTTCAGACAAGTATGACATTAAAGAATTAGACAGACTATGCAAAACAGCCATGAACAAGTTTGTTTTCTCTGGGATGCCTGTAGAACTGGTCATGCAGTGGTGGGCATTTACAGAGCACCTTAGGATCGACACTATGTGCAAGAACTATCTGCAGCTCAACGTGATGTCTGTGTTGACATCTGAAATCTTCTATGATATGAGACTAGATGACATTGTGTCCCTATTGAAAGGAAACAAACAAGTTGTAGACAGCGAACACACTCTGTTCAAGCATGTACTGAAGTGGCTAAAAATAAATGACAGAATGGGAGATCTTGCCACTGTCCTACCCTATATCAAGCTCCATGCCATGTCTGTAGAGGAACTGTCAGATATAGAAAGCTGTCTCCCTGAGGATGAAGAAAAGGCCTCTTTGTATGAAGCTATGATGTTTGATCCAAGTCCGTCTCATGTAGGAGGAAATGATCGGTGCTGTAGGAGGATTTACACTGTTAATGGACATGACATATATGCAAAGTCAAAACCATTTGCTAAATATAGCAGTATACAGTCTCCCACAGCAGAATTGCATGTCATGTACCGTACTTCCAGTGGCCTGAATGAGATTCACATACTTACTGAGCAGTTGTCTGGAACCCATATTAGTTCTATAGACATAACAACAGTCTCCTACTCGACAGAAAACAACATCAGGTTTGTCAAGGGAGTTAATGAGGTCAGCCTTCCTGTAAGAGGCAAATGTGGTCACAAACTAATTATCAATGTCCCAAAGAGGAACTTCCCATCTCGACCTACAACTTTGACCCACGATACCATCAACGTCATTCCCAAATTCGTAGAATGCTGTACCAGAGAACCTGCAGTGAGGAAACTGTATTTCTGATATGATATAAAATAAAATATTGAATCATATTACCACACATATTATGAAATAGTTTGCAAAGATGGTAATCGGATGGTTGAAGGTAAAATACTGTACATCGGTGAACGGTTAAAGAGAAATCCATGTGATCACTGACCCGTATGAAAGTATAGCACATTTTAAGACAGTAACACTATCTGCAGTCATCTATTCCATGGAAAACAGTGTTCGATTTGTGAAGGGAATTTGCAAAATGACTGTTTCATTTAAACACAATACTGATCACAAAGTGACCGTGAATATACCAAAAGAGACAGTTTCTGGAGGATAAACCAGAGCAGAACAAGACACCATTACTGTAATTCCCACATATTCTATTGTTGAAGACTATAGTGGCTATAGTGACAATGAATACACTGACGATTGAGAGAAAACGACTACAACAGTGTACAATGGAAAATACTCTTTATGGACTGTCTATACATGCAGCAACAATGATCAAGCAGCTGGAGCATGAGGACAATGTTTCTGATGATGTGTTGGATAGGTTGCATGTAGGATGGAATGCTTATGTTGAGGCTCAAAAAGAGTATCGTCGAGTACCACCACCACCCATGGAATGCCAAGTATCCTCAGGGTTGCTCAGATGTGAGATTTGTTTTGACCACCTCCATAATCAACCCACTGTGGAACTAAGTCCTTGTCGTGACACTTTTCATGTGCTCTGTGCTGAAAGGTGGCTTCAGAGATGGCAAACTTGCCCACACTGTCATGAAGCTGTACAAAATAGCGTGGATCATTAAAACATGCAACAAATGATCTAGTTCAACAAAAGACACAAATCTCCATTACTGTATTTTTCAAGCGTAGTTCATATTAAAAAGAAAAGAAAATGAACAGAGTAGAAACAGATAGAATTCGAAGTAAAAGATGTACCCTGGAAAATTCCATCTATGGGCTGATTGCACATACAACACTGATGCTTAAACAACTGCAGGAAAATGGCTATCATTCTGATGATGTGTGTGATAGAATGAAAGTAGGATGGATAGTCTTTGTACGTGCATTCCAAGAGTATCACCATGAATGTAATCCACCGCCACCACCGCCATTACCTCCTCGTCCACAGACCGAAGAAACTCTTCATATGAGAGACATGTCACAGATCCCTGTTTGTGATTCTCCTGATAGAAATGAACCTCTGAAGTGTGATGTATGTCTGGACCTGCTTCACAACCAATCCACCGCAACTCTGAATCCATGTGGGCACACATTTTACACTATGTGTGCCGTACAGTCACTTCATGCGAGGCAAAGTTGCCCATATTGTTGTGGAGTGGTAACTGACATTAACCGTAACTGAAGAAAAATATCTATTTATGGTTTCATTTTCATTGTGTAACATGGAAGTCATGACTGATCAAATACGAAAGATTACACTCATCAACACACTGCACATTCTGATTTAAAGTGCAGGGGAAATCCTGGAGCAGATGCAAGGTGATGGCCAGGCAAGGGAAGATGTGTTACAGAGGATGAACAAAGGCTGGCAGAATTATGTGCGAACATACCAAGAATATTCTTCTCCACCTATTGTCCAGTCATCTATGGCCATAAACAACACATCAGAAAATATGAAATGTGAGATCTGTTTTGGCTACCTCAATACTCAATCTACAGTAAAATTGCTTCCATGCAGGCACAACTTTCACACCATCTGTGCTGAATTCATTGTCCAAAGCAGAGACAATTGTCCATATTGCTGTGAGCCAGTGGAAGGCATGCACTATAATTGAGATCAGTTCAATAAAGAACAAAAAATAAAGATATAGTTGAGTTTATTCTTTTTAAATGTTTTTTTCAGTCACTACCCCTTATAACTGAAATCCAGATAGGCCAAGTAAGATGAAGTCAATGGTTTTTGGAAGTTGATGGGGAAGTTTCAAATGGCCAAAAGGCTTTCTTCCAATTCAAGTCCCCACTCCCCAAAGGGGATGAAGTCTGTGAAAATGCCTGATTTGAGGAGTTCATGGGGAATTTTGAAATGGCCAAAAGTATGCTTAAGTGAGATGAAGTGTGTGAAAACAGGTTATTGGAGGAGTTGATTGGGAGTTCTGAAATGGCCCAAAAGCAGCCTTTCTTCCACTTATGTCCCACTGGCCAATTGGGATGAAGTCTGTGAAAGCAGCTGAAATGAGGAGTTGATGGGAATTTAGAAATGACCAAAAGGACACTTCAAATGAGATTAAGTCTGTGAAAACAGCTGATTTGAGGAGTTGATGGGGAATTTAGAAATGGCCAAAAGTATGCTTCAAGTGAGATGAAGTCTGTGAAAACAGCTGATTTAAGGAGTTGATGGGGAATTCTGAAATGGCCCAAAAGCAGCCTTTCTTCCATTGATGCCCCACTGGCCAATTGGGATGAAGTCTGTGAAAGCAGCTGAAATGAGGAGTTGATGGGAATTTAGAAATGACCAAAAGGACACTTCAAATGAGATTAAGTCTGTGAAAACAGCTGAATTGAGGAGTTGATGGGGAAGTCTGAAATGGTTTAAAACACCCTTTCTTTCAGTAGATGTCCACTGGTCAAAGGGGGTGAAGTCTGTGAAAACAGCTGAATTGAGGAATTAATGGGGCATTTGAAATGGCCCCAAAACAGCATTTCTTCCATTTATGCCCCACTGGCCAAGTGGGATGAAGTTTGTGAAAACACCTGATTTGAGGATTTGATGGGAATTTAGAAATGGCCAAAAGTATGCTTCAAGTGAGATGAAGTCTGTAAAATGCCTGATTTGAGGAGTTCATGGGGAATTTTGAAATGGCCAAAAGTATGCTTAAGTGAGATGAAGTGTGTGCAAACAGTTTATTTGAGGAGTTGATTGAGAATTTAGAAATGGCCAAAAGAATGCTTCAAGTAAGATGACGTCTGTGAAAACAGCTGATTTGAGGAGTTGATGGGGTATTTAGAAATGGCCAAAAGTATGCTTCAAGTGAGCTTCAAATGAGATTGAGTTTGTGAAAACAGCTGATTTGAGGAGTTGATGGGGAATTTAGAAATGGCCAAAAGTATGCTTCAAGTGAGATGAAGTCTGTGAAAACAGCTGATTTGAGGAGTTGATGGGAATTTAGAAATGGCCAAAAGTATGCTTCAAGTGAGATGAAGTCTGTGAAAACAGCTGATTTGAGGAGTTGATGGGAATTTAGAAATGGCCAAAAGTATGCTTCAAGTGAGATGAAGTCTGTGAAAACAGCTGATTTGAGGAGTTGATGGGGAATTCTGAAATGGCCCAAAAGCAGCCTTTCTTCCATTTATGTCCCACTGGCCAATTAGGATGAAGTCTGTGAAAGCAGCTGAAATGAGGAGTTGATGGGAATTTAGAAATGACCAAAAGGACACTTCAAATGAGATGAAGTCTGTGAAAACAGCTGAATTGAGGAGTTGATGGGGAAGTCTGGAATGGTTTAAAACACCCTTTCTTTCAGTAGATGTCCACTGGCCAAAGGGGGTGAAGTCTGTGAAAACAGCTGAATTGGGGAGTTGATGGGGCATTTGAAATGGCCCCAAAACAGCATTTCTTCCATTTATGCCCCACTGGCCAATTGGGATGAAGTCTGTGAAAACAGCTGAATTGAGGAGTTCATGGGAAATTAGAAATGACCAAAAGCATACTTCAAGTGAGATGAAGTCTGTGAAAACAGCTGAATTGACGACTTGATGGGGAAGTCTGAAATGGTCCAAAACACCCTTTCTTTCAGTAGACATCCAGTGGCCAAGTGGGATGAAGTTTGTGAAAACACCTGATTTGAGGAGTTGATGGGAATTTAGAAATGGCCAAAAAGTTTGCTTCAAGTGAGATGAAGTCTGTGAAAACAGGTGATTTGAGGAGATGATGGGGAATTTAGAAATGGCCAAAAGTATGCTTCAAGTGAGATGAAGTCTGTAAAATGCCTGATTTGAGGAGTTCATGGGGAATTTTGAAATGGCCAAAAGTATGCTTAAGTGAGATGAAGTGTGTGCAAACAGCTTATTTGAGGAGTTGATTGGGAATTCTGAAATGGCCCAAAAGCAGCCTTTCGTCCACTTATGTCCCACTGGCCAATTGGGATTAAGTCTGAAAACAGCTCAATTGAGGAGTTGATGGGAATTTAGAAATGACCAAAAGGACAATTCAAATAAGATGAAGTCTGTGAAAACAGCTGATTTGAGGAGTTGATGGGGAATTCTGAAATGGCCCAAAAAGCAGCCTTTCTTCCAGTAGAAGTCCACTGGCCAATTGGGATGAAGTCTGTGAAAACAGCTGAAATAAGGAGTTGATGGGGAAGTTAAAATGTCCCAAAACACCTTTCTTCCAGTCCTTGTCCCACTGGCCAAGTTGGATGAAGTCATTGGATTTGAGCTGAAATGTGAAGTTGATGGAAGTTCCCAAGTGTACTTGAAAGTACATGTAGTCCACTCCCCAAATCAGATGAAACAAGATCTCATTTTCCACCCAAACTCAAAGTACCAGATCAAATATCTCAATTGGATTGGGGAGGATTCATCCATAGAAACTTCCAACTGTGCTTTGAAAAGATGCAAGCATGAATTTAATTCTAGGGATGAATCCCTCAAATCAAAATTGAATTTCACAACTTGCACTCGAGGCTACTTCAGAGACCCAATCTTTCCATTGCATCTGAGCCACATGTGCAGTGACCTCACTGCCTGTGGTTCCAGCCTGAACAGGGCTTTCACACAAACTGTCTTCTGTAAAATTGAATTTTACAGCTGTCTCCTGAGGGTACCTCAGGAGAGCAGAAACACTTACACATTCGGAGGTGACATCCCTTTCTAGAGGGGAAATGTATGATTCATACATTGGTAGGTCACCACAGTGAATGGCGAGGCAGGGGCCATTCACACCTTAAGTGTTCCACTTTGGACAGTTGTGACAAGCTCTGAAACTTAATCGACCTAGACTTGGTCCTGTTTTCCCGGGGCAGGACTGGGTCAACCGTTGAAGTTGCTCTGTGTTTTCCCGGGGCAGAGAGCTTCTTGTTTCAGGTTTGGCACATTGACCTAAGTCGGGCGTTCGAGACTTATTATGGTTCTGACATTCGATTGGCCATCTTATGTCAGGACCATTGTGTGTGTGTGTGTGTGTGTGTGTGTGTGTGTGCTACTAACCCATTGTCTCACTGTCATTGATGATGCATCTACTGTGATTATTGATGTATGTCTAATCAACTACCTTCCTTTTCTGCTGTCAGGTATGTACAGTGGACGCAACATAGCAGGCCTGTGCGCTTGGTTGGTTGCGACACCCTGGCCACTGGATTTTTTTTTTTGAGATAAAGAACACTTTCGGCCATTTTTGTCTAAATTTCTAGTGGGGTGAAACATCCAAAGGCGAATTGCTGGCAGATGCAAGTAACCTCGGACCGGTATGTTTGTGACAGTCAGTGGCGAGGGTGGGGCCACTTGCATCGTATTTATGATTTCCCTTTTTCACAGCCTTGTTTGAACACCTCGTCAAGAGGAGTTGCCTTTTTTCGTGCTTTATTTCTTGAGCACCCGTGGGTCTAGAGTGATTCAAGCACTCTTTAATGATCAGGCCTGCATCGTGTATGTACACGATGTAGCACCATGAGGATATACACCTTTGACTGTTCTTGCGACAAACAGTGAGTGCTTATGCGCTATTTTTATTTTTTTGTAAATCCGGTGCCTCGGGAGAGCCAGGGTAGTCGGTCCGCTGTGGAGGGTTCGGGCTAGTGGGCTGTATGTCGTCAAGCTGCTTTACACTGGCTGTTTCCTTCATATGTGGTAGGATCGACTCTTATTTGCTTTGGCTACTTTATGTTCATCCAAATTCCATTAGCCTTTGCATGGAAACTTGAAGCGGTGGGGAACCGAGAATGCTGATCTGTGGCTTCGGGTCGTGCAGAGGCTGGTGGGCTGTATGTCGTCAAGCTGCTTTACACTGGCTTCTTCACCTCGACAGTGTTGTTTGTTGCAGAACGATGCGAAACGGCACAGATCCTTTCTCGGTTCTTGCGCCAATTCTTGGTGCAGAAGTGCATTGGCTGGACCGGTACGGTGGATGCAACATAGCAGGCCTCTGCGCTTGGTTGGTTGTGACAGCCAGTGGCGAGGGTGGGGCCACTGGAATTTTTTTTTTGAGATAAAGAACACTTTCGGCCATTTTCTCTAAATTCAGATAATATCAATTTTGGCCATTTTTTTCAAAATTTAGATGCAATCAATTTCGGCCAATTTTTTCTCTCAAAATTTCCAGTACAGGATGATTTTTTTTTAGGATAACATGGTGCGTCCAGTACAGGATGCTTCTTTGTAAGATAGCATATAATAACATAGTGTGTCCAGTACAGGATGCTTTCTCATTGTGATATGACATGTCTAATGCACAACCTCCTTTTCAGCTGTCAGGTATGTACGGTGGGCGCAACATAGCAGGTCTCTGCGCTTGGTTGGTTGCGACAGCCAGTGGCGAGGGTGGGGCCACTGAAATTTTTTTTTTTAAATAAAGATCACTTTCGGCCATTTTGGTCTAAATTTCAAGACAGGTGAAACACCCAAAGGCATCCTGCTGGCAGATGTAAGTAACCATTTCCATCACCATCACTTCATCACTTCACACATCATCATTGCATTCGGGGATTTTCTTAACTATGTGTCCAGTACAGGATGCATTCACATTGTGATATAACATGTCTAATCCATAACCTTCCTTTTCAGCTGTCCGGTATGTACGCAGGACGCAACATAGCAGGCCTATGCGCTTGGTTGGTTGCGACAGCCAGTGGCGAGGGTGGGGCCACTGGCAATCTGTTTCCTACATGTTTCTATCCACTCTTATGTGTTTGAATGTTGTGCCGTCCTGTGTTTTACCATGGTTAGCTCGTGTAGAATGGCAGGCTAAGAGAAAAAGGACATGGAAAGGAATCATCATTGTCATTATCACTGGAAGGACTACACACACACAGTATATGGATACTTAGCTTAATCATCATTGTCATCATCACTGGACAGACTACACACATACTACATGGAAACTTGGCTTCTTAGAAAAGGTAGGCAACCAAACACACTTAGCTTCTTAGTGTAGGCAGGCATTTAGCTTCTTAGAGTAGGCAGGCATACAAACACACTTAGCTTCTTAGAGTAGGCAGGCATACAAACACACTTAGCTTTTTAGAGTAGGCAGGCATATGACAAACTTAGCTTCTTAGAGTAGGCAGGCATACAAACACACTTAGCTTCTTAGAGTAGGCAGGCATATGACAAACTTAGCTTCTTAGAGTAGGCAGGCATACAAACACACTTAGCTTCTTAGAGTAGGCAGGCATACAAACACACTTAGCTTCTTAGTGTAGGCAGGCATACAAACACACTTAGCTTCTTAGAGTAGGCAGGCATACAAACACACTTAGCTTCTTAGAGTAGGCAGGCATATACACACTTAGCTTCTTAGAGTAGATAGGGCTATAGGAGGTGGCAAACCAAATGGATGGTCACCACTGTTAACAGCGAGGATGGGGCTGTTGACACCATAAAAAATACAAAAACACATAAAAACAGGTATGAAAAGCATATAAAAAGGTACATACATAAAAACAGGACCAAAGGTACAAACATATAAAAGGTACACGCAAAAAGAGGTCAAAAGGTATAGACCAATACACACTTAGCTTCTTAGAGTAGGCAGGCATACAAACACACTTAGCTTCTTAGAGTAGGCAGGCATATGACATACTTAGCTTCTTAGAGTAGGCAGGCATACAAACACACTTAGCTTCTTAGTGTAGGCAGGCATACAAACACACTTAGCTTCTTAGAGTAGGTAGGGCTATAGGAGGTGGCAAACCAAACGGATGGTCACCACTGTTGACAGCGAGGATGGGGCTGTTGACACCATAAAAAATACAAAAACACATAAAAACAGGTATGAAAAGCATATAAAAAGGTACACACATAAAAACAGGACAAAAGGTACAAACATATAAAAGGTACACACAAAAAGAGGTCAAAAGGTATAGACCAATACACACTTAGCTTCTTAGAGTAGGCAGGCATACAAACACACTTAGCTTCTTAGAGTAGGCAGGCATATGACATACTTAGCTTCTTAGAGTAGGCAGGCATACAAACACACTTAGCTTCTTAGAGTAGGTAGGGGTAAAGGAGGTGGCAAACCAAAAGGATGGTCACCACTGTTGACAGCAAGGATGGGGCTGTTGACATCATAAAAATTACAAAAACACATAAAAACAGGTATGAAAAGCATATAAAAAAGGTATGCACATGGAAACAGGTCAAAAGGTATAACCACAAAAAAAGGTATACACATAAAAACAGGTATGAAAGGCAAATAAAAAACAGTACACACATAAAAACAGGTCAAAAGGTACACACAGTTAAAACAGGTAGACACATAAAAGGAGGTATGAAAAGCATATAAAAGGGTACATGAATAAAAAAACAACTCAAAAGTTACAAACATGAAAAAAGGTCAAAATCTACACACATAAAACAGGTCAAAAAGTACACTCATGAAAACAGGAATGAACAGCGTATAAAAATGTATACAGATGACAACAGGTATGAAAGGCATATAAAATGGTACACACATATATTCAGGTCAAAAGGTACACACATAAAAAAGGTCAAAAGCTACACACATTAAAAAATGGGAAAAGGAGGTGGCAAACCAAAAGGATGGCCACCACTGTTGACAGCGAGGATGGAGCTGTTGACACCATAAAAAATACAAAAACACATAAAAACAGGTATGAAAAGCATATAAAAAGGTATGCATATGGAAACAGGTCAAAAGGTATAACCACAAAAAAAAGGTACACACATAAAAACAGGTATGAAAGGCAAATAAAAAACAGTACACACATAAAAACAGGTCAAAAGGTACACACAGTTAAAACAGGTAGACACATAAAAGGAGGTATGAAAAGCATATACACACTTAGCTTCTTTGAGTAGGTAGGGCTAAAGGAGTCTTTGAGTAGGTAGGGCTAAAGGAGGTGGCAAACCAAATGGATGGTCACCACTGTTGACAGCGGGGATGGGGCTGTTGACACCATAAAAAATACAAAAATACATCAAACAGGTATGAAAGACATATAAGAAGGTACACACATAAAAACAGGACAAAAGGTACAAACATATAAAAGGTACACACAAAAAGAGGTCAAAAGGTATAGACATATACACACTTAGCTTCTTAGAGTAGGCAGGCATACAAACACACTTAGCTTCTTAGAGTAGGCAGGCATACAAACACACTTAGCTTCTTAGAGTAGGTAGGGCTATAGGAGGTGGCAAACCAAATGGATGGTCACCACTGTTGACAGCGAGGATGGGGCTGTTGACACCATAAAAAATACAAAAACAGGTATGAAAAGCATATGAAAAGGTACACACATAAAAACAGGACAAAAGGTACAAACATATAAAAGGTACACACAAAAAGAGGTCAAAAGATATAGACATATACACACTTAGCTTCTTAGAGTAGGCAGACATACAAACAAACTTAGCTTCTTAGAGTAGGCAGGCATACAAACACACTTAGCTTCTTAGAGTAGGCAGGCATATACACACTTAGCTTATTAGAGTAGGTAGGGCTATAGGAGGTGGCAAATCAAAAGGATGGTCACCACTGTTGACAGCGAGGATGGGGCTGTTGACACCATAAAAAATACAAAAACACATAAAAACAGGTATGAAAAGCATATAAAAAGCTATGCACATGGAAACAGGTCAAAAGGTATATTCACAAAAAAAGGTATACACATAAAAACTGGTATGAAAGGCAAATAAAAAACAGTACACCCATAAAAACAGGTCAAAAGGTACACACAGTTAAAACAGGTAGACACATAAAAGGAGGTATGAAAAGCATATAAAAAGGTACATGAATTAAAAAAACTCAAAAGTTACATACATGAAAAAAGGTGAAAAGGTACACACATAAATACAGGTCAAAAGTTACACACATGAAAAAAGGTCAAAAAGTACACTCATGAAAACAGGAATGAAAACAGCGTATAAAAATGTACACAGATGACAACAGGTATGAAAGGCATATAAAATGGTACACACATAAATTCAGGTCTAAAGGGACACACATACAAAAGGTCAAAAGCTACACACACTAAAAAATGGGAAAAGGAGGTGGCAAACCAAAAGGATGGTCACCACTGTTAACAGACTGAATGTCGCTGTTGACACTATAAAAATACAAAAACAGGTATGAAAAGCATAGTCAAAACTGGTGCACACATAAAACAAGTCAAAACAGTTACACACATATATAAAAAGGTACACACATAAAAAGAGGTATGAAAAACATAAAAAGGTGCATGCATAAAAAGAGGTTAAAAGGTACACACATAGAAAAAGGGTAAAGGAAATGGCTAACCAAAAAGGATGGTCACCACTGTTAACAACGAGGATGTGGCTGTTGACACCATAATAAATACAAAAACATAAAAACAGTTTCGAAAAACATATTAAAAGGTACAGACATAAAAAAAAGGTTAGAGTAGGCTGGCATGGGACACACACTTGAGAATGAGTGGCTGGGCCTGCAGTTGCACAAAACAAAGTGGAGAAAGAAGAATAAAAACGGCCCTTTTTAGAGCCACCATACATTCAGAATAGTCTCTCTGAACATTTTGAATTCTTTTATACAGTTTTAAAATAAAAAGGAGAAGAAATTCTAGGTGTTTCCTCTGTGTTGTTTTTTTTCTTTTCATTTTAGTTGTCATGCAGATATTTAAGACTCTGACCCATGAAACTAATTATACACCCATGACAAGATGGGTCTGAACTTAAAGAAGTTGTTATTTCTGGAAGTTTTATAAGCAGTATTCATACATCATCTAATTTAACACCAGAAACAGATTTTACACCCATAGAAAAAAAGGTGCTGCACAACTCTGTTCTATGGTACTTGAAAGTTTTAGGCCTTTGCCAACACTGTCACCTACTTTTCCAGGCTGTGGCCTACTTTTCCAGTTGTATGACCTACTCTTTTTACAGCTCTGTACCTCTGTGACCTACTTTTGGATGAAGACATTGCCAGTGTTACAACCTAATATGCTAATTTTGATTGATCATGTGATTACCAAGTGTCTCATGGTAGTGTTACAATATTTAAATCAATACCTAATATATTAATTTTCATTGGGTCATGTGATCACTAAGTATATAAAACTCTGTAGAACTGAAATCACCATCTGTGTGGGGCTAGCTGTTGAAAATGCAGGACTATCCAGCACTCAAAACTAGCATCAGCCAAAGGAAGGCAAACCAGCTTTCAGATCGTGCTAACTTTGAAGATGAAGCAAAACCATATGGCACATGTGATGTGAAGAAGCATTGGAATGAACTCATGCGAGAGAATTGGATAGAGTCATGCAAGTACTTGCATGGTGAGTGGGGACCTGATGCTGAAGAAGTCATGTCTTTTGGTCCCTGGGAAAAGGGCCTGCTGGAATTCTTTTTCTTGGCCCCCTATGCCTTCCCGGTGTCAGGAGAAGTACCTTCAGCCCGGTGTCAAGAATTAATCCCAGCAGTGATGCAGAATTTCCAGGATGTTAAGGATCTAAAGAAAGACTATATTGCACTCCTGGAGGCGGAAAAAAAATATTTATTAGGAGAAAGCCATCAAGACATAGACATTGTTCACATGCTTTTATGTTACCGGACGCTCTATAATCGTTCCATTGTCATGCAAAAGCTTTTAACGCATATCAATATTCAGTCTCTGGAATTATTTCCTGGTTAGTCCATTTTTAAGTTGGACCTAGAAAAGTTAGCGGTCTTAGTTTTAGAAATTATTTTCTGGTTAGGTGCTAGAAATTGACTGAGTTGGACTTAGAAAAGATTTCTGCAGATTAGGTATTCACTGGGTTCAGTCTTAGAAATTATTTTTCTGGTTAGGTGCTGGAAATTGTCTGAGTTGGACTCAGAAAAGATTTCAGCAGGCTAGGTGTTCAGTGGGTTCAGTCTTAGGAATTAATTTTTGGCCAAAAATGGCTTTAATTCGATGCAAACAAGGAAATGAAGAAATAACAGATGAAGTTCCCACAATAAAATAAAATCCCTCTTTTTCTCAGTCTTCACTGTATACTTTCTGGAACCTTCCCATAAGAACCGCTTCACCTTGTTATCTTCCGCCAATTTTCCACTGTTTTCACGATTGAATTATGGGTATTTGAGACAATTGAAACACTCTTGCTTGTTAATTTCTCTGCTAATTGATCGTAGGTTTGATAATTTCCTCTGTTATATAACCCAAATTCATTGAAATAACTGTTTTCAGAGAGGACTATTTAGCTCACTGGTTTGATTTTAACATGAAACTGAGTGCAGATTGGTTGAGATTCGCAAGGGGCGGAGCTTATGGCATTGGGTTTCCTATATAACACGAAGAGTTTGCAGGCCTGCTGTAGTAACAGCTTGCATCACTGACCATCTTACAGCAGTGCACCAAGTCAGACCTGCTGTAGTGACAGCTTGCATCACTGACCATCTTACATTGAGACATAGTGCACTGCTGAGACTGTGCCTTTAGGTTAGTTTTTGAAATATTCTAATCCATCGTCTGATTGGACTTAGAAAATTTCTCCTAGGTTTTATTGTTAAAATTGTCTAACTCCTTTTCTGTTTAGGTGCTGAAAATTACTGTCCGAGTTGGATGGCTGCCCTGACATATACCATCTTTAATCCATTTGGACCAGTCCACGAAGCCTAGAAGAATGCCATCTGGGGCCTATATAGTTGTTAAATTCATGTGTTATAATTATCATCACATTGAAAAACATGTTATAACTGAAGAATGAGGTGGGAAAAAAGTAAATATATATGCCGGAAAACATTTTATAGATGACAGAATCAAAAATTTAAGAGCATAAGAAAAATTGTTTTTTTAATGTTGGGAAAGTGATTATCGAAATTAATTATGCTTACTATTGGGTTATATATAAGACATGAAATAAACCTTTCTATGATTAAGAGTCCTATCTATATACCTGTTCAAGCAGACCATATAGTTGTATGAACCAGGTGAAATATTTTAGTTAGCAAACTGCAAGCTGGTTTCGTGCTTGTCAAATATTTCAGTTATGCTTATTCAAGTGAACCATGCTTTGCTTTTAGATCGTGTATATTATTTTCAAGCTATGTTAACTTTTACTGGAAAAATAAATGAATTAATTGATGTTAGTTTCCCTATTCAAAGTTATATGAGTGTAAAAGAAGCGAAAAAAATATTTTTAGCCCTTTCGTCTATCAATTCATTTATTTTATTAAAAGAAATCAGGATGGAAGCTTTGATCTTTTTTCTGATTTCTTTCAATCTTCATACCTTTTAGAAGAAATAATGAATATTATCTTATCAGATCCTATGTTATTACCTATAGCAATTAAAATGTGTTGTATCTTTTATAAATATAGAAATTTTTATTATAAAATAATGTGTTTTGCTTGTGATCTTTTAGAGATTCCATTTTTTGAAGATATATTTGAAATGATGAAACCTGCTGATAAAAAATATTTAATAAATGATGACCCTCAAAATTATGTTTTAGGTACATTAAAGAGAAAAGTTTGCAATCAAATGAGAAAGAAAGAACATAAAATGTCTGTCCATTACATGTATTGTAAACTTTGTTCGTCCATGCTTATTCTTTCAATGAACAGTACTGATGTTAGTTATATGTATTGTTGCATGCAACCGGTTCATGCGAAATGTTTTCAATTTTTTATTACTAAAACAGAAAGTAAACCAAGGAAATGTAAATATTGTGATATGACATGGATGCAAAGGAAACCAGTTTGTGTTGATGATTTTATGTCTTGTTCCTGGGCCACCAGGTGAGTCAGGAGTGGGTGGAGACGGACCCGTCCAAAATTGAGGCCGTGCAGTCCTGGCCTACGCCGGAGAGCGTTACGGAGGTGAGGAGCTTCTTAGGCTTGGCGGGGTACTATAGGACGTTCGCCCCCAGTGTCATATCCCGGTATATGATGACCGGTTCCCTCCCGGGGTTGAGAACCCTGACCCAGGCTTCCCTACCTTCCGGTCGTATCAGTCCTCTCCCCACCAAGAAGTCTGGTTCCCCTTTGTGCCCTGCCAGACCCTCTATAATACCGTCCCCTCCGGTCTCCCAGGGGCCTGTGATTGCTCCTTCCACGAATGTCTCTTCCCCCGACCCCAGGACCGGCGAGCGCACACTGACTATTGTTGCTGCCAGGGTCCTCCTACCCCCGTGCTGTTCCCACCACCGCTGTGAGAGTAAGTTAAGAGAGGCCCCTGTGTCGACTAATAGTTGCACTGGTGCCCCCGCCAGGGTCCCTGTCACTATTACTCCGCCTCCTCCACGCTCCCTCCTTCCTTGTATCACGTTTCTAGGCCCATTCCCCCCGACCTGTACTTGGCCTCGCGTATAGGTCGGTTCTAGTTTCCCGCCGGCCGCGTTTCCTCTCCCGTAACTGCTCCTGTCTCCCCCTCCGGGGGCCGATCCCTCCGACCTCTTCATGAGGGTCGTTAGCATCTCCGCCACTTGGTTCATCTTATCGTTGTTAGCCTGAAGGTGTTCATTTACGGAGGCGTCCGCAGATCGCACCCGTTGTTGCGTCTCCTGTTCCACCTTTAGATATGCCTCCGCCCCCACCGCTGTCATGACCGCTGCCTGCAGATCCTTGAGTTGGGACTGATACACCCACTGCCGCAACGGGTTCTCCAGGCACAATAAAAACCTATCTAGAGCCAGAGTGTCCGTCGTCCGGGCATTCGCTTCGGGGTACGCTAGGCGGGTGTATTTCATGAGGTCCTCCTGCAGCTCCTGGAGCCCCTCTCCTGTCTTCCGCACTCTCGTTCTCAGGAACGCCTTATACGTCTCCTCCTGGTTTGTATGTTCGAACCGCTCCACTAGAGCCTTCCTCAGGTCCCTGTACCCGTCGGCGGTGGCCGGTTTCCGGCCCGTGAGGAGTCGTCTTGCAGCCCCCGTCAAACTCAGGCCCAAAAACATTCCTGCATCTGCCTCCGACCACCTATTTACCTTGACGCACAGATCGAAATGGTTCAAGTAGTCCTCCAGGTCCGTTGTTCCATCGTACCTTGTGGGTTTAACCACGGGCTTTCTTTTGGAGCTACCCTCTCCGTCGGCTCCTCCCCACCTTTTCAGCCCGGCCTCTAGGCCGCCGTCCTTCGTCTTAACCCTCCTGTACTCTCCTCCTGTTGCCTCTGGCATTTTCTCCCGTTTCACCGCCTCCTCCATCGCTCCCTCTCGAGCTAAACGCAGGATAGCCTCCGCCACCTCGTTTTTCTCCGGGGACGATTGGCGCCTCCGTCTCTGGTCTTCGGGTCGATCCCCTGCCGTCAGGCCCCAATCTCCGCCCGACCACCTCCGGAACGCTTGGTCTGTCTCTCCCTCCCTCTGCGTTCCCTGCCATCCTCCCCGTCCTACCGGGGTCCTCCACTTCTGTTTCTGGTGTCTATCCTCGTCCCCTGGGCCTGTACCTTCTTTCTCCCATGGCCACAGGAGATCTGCAGGATTGGGCCGCTCCTCCCTTCTCTCCCCGCTATCTTCTTCCACTCCCGGGCCCTCCTCCAACTGCTCCCGCTCCAACGGCTCTGCCTGCCGTTCGGGGGCCTCCCTTGCTGGTCTCTCCAGTCCCGGTCTCCGGATCGTGATATCCTCGTCCACCACTTCTAGCAGTGTTCCTCGCTCCTCGCGGCCATCTCCTGTCTCCGCCTCCCAGTCTAGAATCGGTGCTGCTTCTGCCATCCTATCCTTCCTCTTGTCAGTGTGGGTCCGTAGAAAAACACCGCTGTCACCAATGTAGCGTTTTGTAACTATTGTAATGCGGAAGTATCACACCACTCGGCTTCTTGTTATTAATGACACTTTATTACCTGGCATTCTCTGCCACACCAGCTAAGTATCCTTGTGTAACTCCTAGCCTATGGAGGGGAAGCCTGAAGATGTAGACACCAGCACCCATGGATCCAGACTGCCTCAAGGTGTCGATCCCTTCCTATTTATACGCTTCCCGTTCCTCCAACGCTGGCGTCTCCGACAGAGATCCAGCGTCGGAGGAACCCTCCTCCGAACGCAGGTAAATGGAACGTTTTTGGGTGTGACTCCGAGGTCGGCGGCTCCTCCGCCCCTGCACCAGGACGGTTTCGGCATCGCCCCCGACCCCTCGGTCTACACCGACATACATATATAGTAATACAAGAATATCTGACGTGACTCCGGGGTCGGTGGTTCCCCCGACCCCTCGGTCTACGCCACAATATATATATTGATGATATATGTGACCAATTAGATGAGGGTATGTTTTTAGCGGTTACAGACATATCGGCAGCGTACCGCTCAGTATTAATTAGGCCAGAGGACAGGAAATATCAAGGTCTATGTTGGTCAATAAATGGACAGGAGCAGTACTTGGTAGATAACTTTCTGTCATTTGGTACTAGAGCTGCTCCCTTCATATTTAACCGGTTGACAGACTCAATCTCTAGACATATGCGCAACCTTGGTTTCATTTGTTTCAACTATCTTGATGATTTCTTATTAATGGCGCATTCATATGAACAATGTCAACGTGCACAACTGACACTACATTCCTTACTACGCACGCTCGGGCTTTATGTAGCGTACAAAAAGGTAGCAAGCCCTTCCACGGTACAAAGGTACCTCGGTATTGAGATTGATACGGTAAACATGAAACTGAGGCTACCAGAGGAGAAATTAGTAAAGTTAAAGCAGGAAATTGCGTTTTTCGATGGTCGCCGTAAGGCGACACGTAAACAACTGCAGAGACTTTGCGGAATATTATCTCACTGCTCCTCACTAGTCAAAGGCGGCCGTACTTTCGCACACCGTGTTATAGAGATGTTGAAAGGATACTACACCAACAGTAGGTACATTTCCCTCACCAAGAGTTTTCATAGAGACTTGGATTGGTGGAAATCTTTTTCAAGATGGTTCAATGGTGAGGCTCGCATCATTAAGCCAGATTTGATAAGGAACTTACTCTATCAATGGACGCATCAGGCAAAGGGTATGGTGTAGAATGTATGGGAGATGGCCGGGGCATGGAATAAATCGCTGGAAAATGTGGCCGATACTCATGGTCATATGCGACCTGAACCAGACATGACCATCCCCGATAACATTAACATTCAAGAATTCTACCCTCTGATTGAATCACTATGGAGGTGGGGTCCAACATTCAGAGATAGCAAAATCATTGTATACTCAGACAATACTCAAGTAGTAGCAGCAATAAACTCTGGACACAGTGAGAATAAGGTTGCTATGAAAATTTTGAGGAGAGTTTTCTGGCTTTCAGTAATATATAATTGTCATGTGGTGGCTCGACATATTCTGGGCCGCCTTAATGTGGTGGCGGATGCCCTATCCAGATTACTGGACAATGACTCAAACATACCCTCATTTTTGTGTTGTAGTGGTTTCCCAGCAGTGTATGCAGTTAGACAGGTTAGCAGCATTAGACTGCTCCTTTAACCCTTACTAACACAAACATTGGTTTACATGCTGCACTTTATGGTTTAAATTTAATACAAACAGTAACTTTCTGACTGACCACCAGATAGAGCACAAATATTGGTTTTGAGTTTTATAACTAGTCACCTCCAGATGGAGTACATGGAAAAATATATAAAAGTGCTGCCCTCTGATGTTTAAGTCTAACACAAATATTGGTTTGTATGCTGCCCTCTATGGATCAAGTTCATAGCAAACATAAATATTGGTTTATATGCTGCCCTCTATGGATTAAGTTCATGACATACAGTAATTTCCTAACTAACCACTAGATGGAGCACAAATATTGCTTTGATCCTACCCTCTATGGATTAAGTTCATAACATACAGTAATTTCTTAACTGACCACCAGATAGAGCATAAATATTGGTTTATATGCTGCCCTCTATGGATTAAGTTTATGACATACAGTAATTTCCTAACTAACCACTAGATGGAGCACAAATATTGCTTCGTATGCTGCCCTCTATGGATTAAGTTCATAACATACAGTAATTTCTTAACTGACCACCAGATGGAGCACAAAAATTGGTTTTGAGTTTTGTAATTAGTTACCTCCAGATGGAACATATGGAAAAATATATAAAAGTGCTCCCCTCTGATGTTTAAGTCCAGCACAAATATTAATTTGTATGCTGCCTTCTATGAATCTTTAAATTTCTCTGAGATAAAAGACCTACATAAAATGTTAGATTATATACATTTTCAGAGAAACTACTTATAAAAAAAAATGTCAATTTCCTCTCCTTTTTACGTAAATTTACCTTCTAAAACTATTCACCCTTCTAGGGAAAACAAAACGAGTTCTTATTATGTGCATTTACCATCGACTATTACATTGAAAGGGGAATGGGAGGTAGGAGTGGTGGAAGTTAATATACCTCCTTTAGAAAATTTTGAAGAATATAAAAAAATAGCATCAAATTTAGGACCAAATGAATATGAAAATTTCATAGCGGGTGGGGTTCCTAATTTGCATTACATAGCATCTAATATTTATATATATAGCAATATAGTTTGTAATGAAGTAGTAGGAACAAACAAGTTCCACTTTTAAGAACAATAAGATGCACAGGAAGCTTCGGTGATGACATAAAAGAAGTTTTTGTTACTCCATATTATAAAAAACTTAAGAGAAATGAAATACAAGAAATTCAAATAACTGTCTGTGATGACTTAGGAGATCTTGTTAAATTTGAATATGGAACAGTGTTTTTGGTTTTACATTTCAGACCGATAGTCTAATGATTTATCATCGTAGAGCATTAAAAAATCTTATCACAGAATATGATATATGAAGCATATTTCAAATGCGGAGGGGGGTAGGGGCAGTAGGTGTTCAGATATGGGCATAAATGTGAAACACGGATGTCCGTATTTAATATACGGACGTCCGCAGTTATTGTAATAAATGCGGTGAAATGGCCTCCTGGGTATTATTATTATTTTTCATATTTACTAATTTCTTTGCCATATAAAACCCAAGCTCTGCTCACGATCCATACTCAACAATCTCCTGCATTCCTCAATAGGAACCAGGATCCTTTAGTCATCACAAACACATTTCCTCCATGAGGCTCTGTGACATAATGTAGACGGATGTAATAACATTCCAATCATATCTACACCCACACAGCCCCGCTGGAGGATGTGGGGTCCACCTGTGGTGCCATATTTGGAATGAGAGAATATTTCACAATCTCCTCTCAATCCTCATCAATATGATTAACACACAGGTGGCAATCTCTCCCTATGACACGTGTCCCTATTTCATTGAGCCACGTGTATAGAATATTTCACAACACTGCGAGCTGCTCAAGTCCTTCATATAAAAGGCAGCTTGAGCAGCTCCCAATCATCTCTCCCAACTTACACCTCACACCTATACCTAGAACCTACGACAGGTTGAGCTATAGGATCGGAGGCAGAGCTTAGATCTTGGCGAGTGTTTTATTATTGTTACCACCTTTATGAAACACTCATCACAGCTATGCAATAAAAGGATCAACTGAACTTCCCTGGATTCTGTGTACATTCACTTCACCACATGTAACCATCCGTTGACACAATGGTGGATGAACCCTCCAAGAATATCCCACTACCAACCTCTCATTAAACATGAGCAATAGTGAGACATCACCTAAGGAGCCAGCTTCAGAACAACGCACCTTTACATCACCTGGGCTAGACGCGCCCAACCATTCCACAAGTGATACTACACATCACCTCCAGAGGCAAACTTCATCCCCAGACGCACTGACATTGGATCCAGTTTTACCTATAGCACTGCAGGCCCACGTATTACAACCTTTGAGTACCGGTATTGAGCAATTTTCCTCTACAATAGTGGACCACAATACTGGAGCACACACCAGTATGCCAGTACCTGCACCAGGTTTAGACATCACCTTACCTGGTTACTCACAAGTAAATTCACCGCCACTAAGACTTTCTGGTATAACTAACCCAACCTCTGAAGTACCAGTGGACAATACACAGAGCCACTTGTACCTCGATCCACACCTGGAGGACAGAACACTAGAGCTTCAAGCCGCCCTCCAGGATATCACTCCCCCACAACCCACAACACCTGGTGCAGCTGCATCAGCAGCACAGACTAACCCAGGTGTAACTTCACATAAACCACCAGTTTGTGAGGAGCCAGTGGTTGTGGACACAGACTCTGATGCTTCCCTAGACGCTGATTACTGGAGAGACAGAATCGGATCAGCAGTTTCTAGGTGGAGAGCAGCCTATGAAAACGGTGTAGGCAGTGTTTCCAATAACGACTCTGGACACCCGGTAGGAGACAATCCAAACTTCTCACTCAATATTAATAGACTATTGGATGAGTGGCTTGACCCTACTGTTACCCAGCCAAACCGATACCAATCCACTTCTGAAGAGGAGGACCTGTACCCCCCACCTGTGTACACACCTACACAGCCACTTAGAACCAGGTCAGTGGACTCACCATCCAGACAAGGCTCTAGATTTAGAAGGAGGGCCCAATCAAGTTCACCTCTTAGAAGAAGAACCCCCACTGGTTACAGACTACTGAGAAATGTGGACGGAGCTACAAGCAGGTGTCATCTCGTAGCTACAACCCCGTTACTCAATAGAGGCAATAGGACGCCTTACAACTCACCTCACCTTATCGGTTCACCTGGAGAAGATACTGAAGTAACCTTTCCCCGCCGACCCAATATGGCAATGTCCCGAGGTCAGCCCCCTCAGTATGACCAGGAGGACATGAGGAGAAGTCTTGTCAGGGACTGTACTAACGCTGTCAGTGAATCTCTCTCTGAGCTATTAGCCAAACATGTGAGCACCCTATCCACTGAGATTAAAAATCATGGACAGGAACACTCAGATCAGTTGGCTAGAGTACACCTCAGGTTAGATGACATGGAACGCTGGAAGGAGCATATGGAAAGCAACACCGCCCACAACTTCAGGCAGGCAGAACAAGGCAATATGGAAGTTCTCAGAAGATCCGAGGATTTCACATATCAAATGACTGACCAGCTCAGCAAAAACATGGACTCAATGAGGCTTGACCTAATGAGAGCCATTCAAAGCCATTCTAACAATGCCGACGCCACCAACTCCAACCAAACTGCCACCAGCGCCCAAGGCAATTCAGGATACACACAATCCACTCCTCCTTACCCAACGGCACCTGACTACAGCACCAGCCATAATGACTTGACAGGAGCAAGGCTGAGCCCACCACATGCTTTCAGAGACAACAGTAACCAAAAACACAGCATCACACGCACTACACCAATCTCCAGCAGCTAGTGCACCAAACACCCACCAGGGGGCGACAACATCTTGTATCACAGCGCCTAATCTAAACCAGCACGGTGGCCATGTGGTTAATGGTGTTTACAGTCCCCAAGGACAAACAAGCAACCACTCTGGACTACCATATCCTCCTAGGTATGATCATATAGCACACTCCACACCGGTAGTGCACCAGGGAGGATACCATGGCGCTGAGTATACCAGATTTTCCCCTAGTAGAATGGACAGCGACAAGCTCACATCTGCCCAATTAGGCTCATTCAACAAGCCTGAACCCTTTGATAAACCGACGCCCTACAGGTCTGCAGCAAAATTTCTGACTGAATTTAAATTCTTCATAAGGAATGTGCACGCCAAGAGGCCCGACCTACATGCAACTTGCCTGTACACTTTTCTCAAAGGAAGGGCAGCTCAGTAGTTTTTCAGCAACATAATGGACAAGCCCATCATGCAAAACAATGACGCCATTTATGAAGCTTTCTTGGCGAGGTTTGGCACTCCCGACCTCAGTACCATTCTCAAGGGATACAGAGCCAGGAAACAAAAGCCAAATGAAACCACTGAGGACTACCTCGCAGACATGACCATGTTGTTGTCCAACAGCAGCCTGGACGAGGCTTCACAAGTGGACTACCTTGTAAATGGCCTCAGACCCGAGCTGAAAAATGTTGTTGTAGCTAAGTCTCCCAAAACCTTGCTGGAAGCTGAACAATTAGCCATAGATCAAGAACTGAATCTCGAGCCATAAAAATTGCTCAGAGTAGCTCAGCAGAATTATGTGCAGTAGGCTACAACAAGGACGACAACAGATCCAGAAAGGATAAATATCAGCGCGACCACAAGAAAGAAGACAGACTGCCCAGTAGTAACTACAACAAGCAGTATGAAAATAAATTCAAAAACAGTTACAGAGGAAGGTCCAAGTCTTCAGACAGATCCAATCCCAAGGACTACAGATCAAATTCCAAAAATAGATCCGACTATAATTCCCCAGGAAGAGATAGGTCAAAAGACAGATCAGAACAAAGGTCAAGATCCTCTGATAGCAACAAAAGTTTTGTCTTCATACCAGTTGCTGGACAGCCAAATAACAATAAAAATGTCTCCTTCATGGCCCCAGCTGACTTCACCATCCCAGACAATTGGGTACAACAGTCATTGAAGAAGTCCAGAGACCCAACCCCAGGCAGGAACTACTCCAGAAGCCACTCAGGATCTCAGTCTGAGGCCGACAATGACAGCCCCAATAACACACAAGATGAATAGGGATCAGGGGAAGGCACTCAAGCACCTAGTGACCCCGACCCCACCCGGACCACGACCATCAAATTATCCACTTCTCGAGATGCCGATGCAGAAATGAATTCAGTAGACTCCCAATCATCCAGCTCAAATTATACCAACTTCTTTAATACCAATGAGAATTCAGACTCCAGTGATGACGAGGACGAGTACGAGGACCAGAGCCAGAGGACTTCAATCCTGAGACTGAGGATCAAATCTGAGCAATATGGGCAGCAAGGTAAGGCCATTTACGTTGATACAGAATTAACCAAAGGTGCAGTTTCTGTAGACATAAGTAACCACTTGTATAGAGCTCTTGTTGACTCCGGCGCCTCACTTTCTTTTATTAGCCAAAAAATGGCTGACAAAATCGCGAACACACCAAATTTTAGACACGGGAGACGCGCGCGCCTGACAGTTTTATTGGCTGATAAAACCCCCATCCAAGTAAATCACTCCATGACTATAACATTCCTCATTGGTGGCCATGAATTCAGATCCAGATTCCATGTGGTACCTGAACTGAACCATCACCTAATTTTAGGAGTAAATTTCATGACCAAATACAAAGCCAAAATTTCTTTTGGACTGACTCCCCCATCGCCCAACTACATCAGGGCAAACAAAAATGTTGATATTCCACCAAACACTGAAGCCACTTTCAATGCGGTCGTGATAGGGAATAGCAACATTGTGGGAAAAACTGGATTGACTGAGAACTCAGGTTCTACCCTACCGGTACTTATTAAGCACGCCATAGTTAAACCTAGATCAAACCTTAAGATAGTACCAGTAACAGTAGCTAACCCAAATGACTTCCCCATCAAGATAAAAAGACACATGAACCTCGGTGTATTTAGACTTTTCAACATCAAAAAGGCTGTACCCATTGGTGCACTCAATAGCGCCCATTCACTCAACAGTGTAACAACAGAAAAGGACTTATTCCCAATCAATTGTGGAGAGGATCCCATGGACCAACTCCCCAAAGGAAATGAACCTTTGAAGTATAAAATCTGTGAAAAACTCTCTGAAATTCAAAGGCAACAGATCAAAAACATCGTTGAGGCCAATAGGCAAGCCTTTGTCCTAAATGAAAGCGCCATAGGTCTCAATGTAGAAAATGAAGTTAAACTGGAATTAAAACCAGACTTCAAACCCTGCAACAGACCGTCGTATAGGATGTCCCCTCACAAAGAAATTTTTCAAAGGGAACTCCTGAGGAAACATTTAGAACAGGGAATAATAGAAGAGTGTACCAAGCCCTGTGAGTGGAACTCACCTGCCTTTTTGGTGCCGAAACCACAAGGTGACAGGTCAGTAGCCTCTGGCTGGAGAATTGTAGTTGACTACAGATGGGTAAATGAGAATTTAAAAACTTTCTCTTACTCATTCCCCAGAGCTGACGACCTCATGCAGCAGATAGGCAGAACGGGCGCCAAATATTTTTCCAAATTGGACGTCTACAGCGCCTTCCACCAGATTCCCCTAGCAGAAGAATCTAGGCCACTTACCACTTTCTCTGCCAATGGCACGAGATACATGGCCAAAGTTCTCCCCATGGGACTCAAAACTTCAGGCCTATCCTTCATGAATGTAATGGAACAACTCCTCATGAAATGCAAGTATAAAAATGCTGTAGCATATGTGGACGATGTGGCCATTTACAGCCCCACGTGGGAAAGGCACTTACAAGATCTGGACGAGGTTTTAAAACTTTTTATCAGAGGAAACATCAAACTGAAATCAGAAAAATGCGAATTTGGAACTACCAAAATGGAATTTTTGGGTTTCAATGTAGACCAGCATGGTTTGTCACCATCCCCGGACAAAATAGGACCTGTCAAAACCTTCCCCCCACCTAAAAACATCCATGATCTTAGATATTTCAATGGTATGGCGCAATTTTACAAAAGGTTCATCCGAGGTTTTGCTCATGTCATGAAGCCCCTTTATGAGGCGACAAAAAAGCACCTTTAAATGGACCACTGAGTGTCAGAGAGCCTTTGAGAAAATTAAAGCTGCTATCTGTACTGAAGCTGTGCTGAAATTCCCGGACTATAACAGACCTTTTGTCATTTTTACTGACTCGAGCAACTACAGCTTAGGGGCTGTAATCACTCAGGTAGACGACTATGGTTTCTATAGACCGATCGAATTTGCAGGGAGAGGTTTGACACCTCAAGAGTCTAGGTATGGGATAACTGATAAAGAACTGTTGGGAATAGTTTTTGCAGTCAAAACGTTCCACCATTACATGGATGGAACTCACTTCAAAGTATACTCGGACCACACCGCCCTGGTTTCCCTTTTCAATAAAAAGGAAAATATAACCAATGGAAGGTTAGCCAGGTGGGTCGACACAGTCATGTCCTACGACTTTGAAGTCAGATACCAGCAAGGCAGAGCCAATATTGTGGCAGACATTCTTTCCAGGAGGAAATACCCGCCCGGCTCTGATGACCCAATTCCCATCAGGTCTCAAGGTAAAATAATACTACCTCCTAAATCAGTCAAATTCTCTGACATTACCATGACCAAAGTTTTCAAATCAAATGACCCAATTCCCAAAAATCCAGTCCTCATGGGACCACCTAGGTCCATACTAAAAGGAGGACAGATTTGGGGTAGCACTTCCAAGAAGCCAAAAGGTGTGATTGCCAAGAAAGGTAGCTCTGAGAGAGAAAAAATCAGCTCCATTCATACTGTGCCCGAGCTGTGCATTTTAACTCGATCTAAAGCCAAGCTACCAGACCCAGCCACACCCCCTCAGCCCAGCAAATCAACCAGAAGTAAACAGACCCGCCCCCCTAAGGTCAAGGACACCAAGACCAAACCAAGGGGCCGACCACCCAAATCTAGGTCACCCAGAGTATCAGTGAAATTAGCTAATACCAGAAGGGCTAAGCTATCACACAAAGTGCTACCCATGGCTGAACGAGCGATAAGCCAGCTATGCAAACACCACTCCCTAACCCCATCCAGGGAGACACTGATACAGGCACAGCAGGAGGATGTTTTCTCAAACTCCATGCTGTCATACATCAATAAGGGTGAATTACCAGAGGACCCCAGCCTTAGCAAACAGATACTGCTAAACCATGACCAGTACATGGTTTTAGACGAAGTTTTATTCAGGATCACCAAATCAACCTATGGAGACAGCTTAGAGCCTACACTACAAATAGTGATGCCAGAAAAGTGGGCAGAATCACTAATTGAGGCCACACACTGCTCACCATTAGGAGGACACCTTGGTCCCACTAAAACATACGCAGCAATCAGATCCAGGTATTATTGGCGTTCCATGTTCAAACATGTTTTTGACTACTGTGGCACTTGCCACACATGTCTCACAACAAAGAAAAGACCAAAACACCTGAGAACCCCAATGACCCTGAGAGACCCTGTTTTTACAGCCTACACTCACCTCACCATGGATACCATCGGTCCTTTCACACCTGCTGTGGACGGATCCTCATTTATCCATGTTGTCACAGATCATGCTACCAGGCACATCACTGTTTGGTCCACAAAGGATAACACCAGCGCCGAAGTAGCGCTAGGATTTTTCCAAAGGGTTATTTGCGTTTTTAAAACCCCATCAGTCCTGAACACAGATAACGCACAACAGTATGTGTCCAAATATTTCACATCTTTTTGTGATAAATTCGGCATCAAACATGTGACAGGGAGTGCACATTGGTCAAAATCACAAGGTCTATGTGAGCGTCAACATCAAACAATAGAATCTTCACTCAGAGCCTTTGTCTCCAAATCACAAAAACATTGGTCAACCTTCCTACAGGCCATAGCATTCAGCATAAACAACACTGTATGCAGCATGCTAGGATACTCACCCAATCTTTTGGTATTTAGAAAACAAACACATCTCCCAAGTGAGTCCTCCCTCTCATTGGTACAACAAACAGAAGAGATCAAAGACAAGGAAAAATTGGTTACCGCCTTACTCAGTTTGAGAGATGACATCCAACTTAAGGCAGCTGAGAGCATGGTCAAATACCATAAAAAGATGAAAGCCAGATATGACGCCACTGCTTCTCCATGCACCTACAACACAGGTCAGCTTGTGTATTTACACATATCTAACCTGTTGGTCAAACAAACGAGCAAAAAGCTGCAGCCCACCTATAGTGGACCATACATCATAATGAAAATGACTTCACCAGTAACTGCAAAATTAAAAAGGCTACAGGATGGTAAAGTATTGAAAAAAATCAATACATGTATCTAGATTGAGGAGACCAATCACCAAGGCTAGCGCCAAGGCTGTGATCAAAAGACTGCAGTCTGGGCCAGTTAACACCTTGTATGACCCTGATCTAGATTCCACCCACATTGGTGAACCAGAATCCCCCGCAGTCAAAAAGAAAAGAGGACGACCTGCAAAGAAAGGACTTGTCACCTTTGCCCCTTCCCCAAAAAAGAAGACAAAGAAAAAGTCCACGAAAAAGAAATAGATTTTCAGAAAACACACAATTTTCTTTTTTCCCCAAACACCCACCTTAACCCCCACCCCCACATTTACACATACCTCTCTACCTTTACCCCCAACCGATGGCAGTTTTGGCCACGTGTTATTTCGTGCAGTGATGTTTTTCCCCACAATTTTCTTTTTCTCATTATTTATCATTTTTATTATCCAAACCACATACCAATTACCTTTAACGTCACAATTTCTACACAAAACCCCAAAAGCCTTCTGGCTTACCTTTACTGATGGGACATTGTCAGGAATTTTATCTAGAGTTTGAGACTCAGACAGTCATATAATGATTGATTAAGGTTGGCACGCCACATAAATTACCCAAGGTCACAGTGTATTCTCGGTTCGTGCGCCGGTTTGTTACAAGCTCAGGACTCCTCTATACCCTAAAGTATTACCAAATGACCACCTATTGTAGGAGAGCAGCACCTAGACATCCTGATCCGTGTTTATGCCTCTGTTTACCATCAGTACTGGAATGTTTGGTGAGACACTTAATCAAATAATTCAGCACAGTTCCCTGCTGTGTTATCACAACAGGAACAAGTGCACCCCTGGTAAGCTGACTAATCTCAGCACCACAGCCATCACTCCCCTCTCAATTATAGTCAATATTCAGATCATCCAATGATCATCCGTACCGAACATGTAAGGTACCCCCCCCCTCAATTTGCATATCACAAGGCCTGTGATTTGCAAAACAACCAATAGTTAGGCCTCGTGCCATATATGGGCGAGACATACCTCATCGGGAGGCATGTAATGAGGAATTAGCCAACCTCATGAAGTGCTTATAAGCCTCACACCACCCCCACCTTAACCACTCTTATCAAATACACCAAACTCACCACATCCAGCCGCTATGGAGCAAGCATCCGGAGACCACAGGACCCAAGTGTCGGGACTGCCATGCAACAAGCCCAGGTAGGATCGGCCTCATGTGTCCATTAGTAGCGTCATCAATCGTTCTAGCATGACAATGATGGAATCTACCATCATGTTGCCCAGATACCCATTTCATGCCAATGGTAGTGTTCGCCCAGAGTGCTTTGTAAAATGCAATAGTTGAATTTGCAGTCCTTTTTCAAAACCATGTATGGCAGCCTGATTTTTCACAATCTTATTTATCAACCTCTTGACAAAACCCCCAACAGCCCATTCATCTATCTTAGTCTAACAACAAACCTATCAAACCTTTTTTTATTATTCACAACAGCCTTAGAGCCCCAGAGGTTAGACATGGAGCCAACTCAGGGTGGACCATCCACAGTCTTTTAGGCCCAAACGGCATCAAAAGTAAGGCCATGGATCTGTTCGAGATCAGAATAACTATCATGGAGCACAAAGACATGATCAAACGTATATCCAGCGAAGACTTAGGTGTATACCTAAAAACAAAACAGTTCAAAAAGAGCTCACCCTACAAGACCCAATTGTATTATCGGCCACCAAGGCCATGATATTGGATCTATGCAAAGACTTCCCCACAGTCCCATTGTGGGACAGATTCAGTGAGGAAACATCAAGCTATATAGCACTCCTATGTGCCAGAACTCTGATTACCTCAGAGAAACCACTTAAAGAGCTACCAAGATATGAAACAGGTATCGGCAGATACAATGTCATAATTCAATCAACAAATCTTCAGACCCAGCTGGCAGCGTTTGAAATGGCTAGATACTCCCCCTTATACAGTTAAAAGCTATCAACCCTGAATTGACCCATTTCCCCCCCCCCCCTACACATTTACGACGTGAAAAATCAATTACTTTCTTTCAGTTCCTTTTTTTTTTTTTCTCTTCTCACGACAATTTTTTTTTACATGACTAAGATGGAGACATCCTTGCTGGTTAAGATATCAGCCTAGCAACCTGATAACCTTTTAAATAACACGTCCCAAAGCGCCACATTCACACCGCACACAACCAAGCGACCCCCCCCCCTCATGTATAGGACACTTACCGCCCAATCTACACAAACATACCTCACACAAAGCCAACTCCCCAACCCAAAACCAATGTATGCAAAATAAAAACCCTGGAGAACAGTCCTATCTCAGTCTCATATGATCCATTTCTCATAAGCTTATCTAAATTTCTATTTTTAGGATAGCAACCTCCTTGGCAGCACTCTTCCTAATTATGTGCGCCCAGACCCAACAGTCAGGAGCACAGGATTTTGTAACCAAAGAAGAGACCATCTTCAGGCCAAACTATGGTGTTTAATTCACTAAAATACCCCAGAAAATGATCTCAGGATATATGGATTACCCATTAGTTTTCGCTTTAGACCTATCCTTTAATCAATCCTTGCAGCGACCGGACAAATTAACCTCCCTAGTCAGCAAAAATGCCCCAAATTTTATCTTGGAAACCGCCCAAACTTTAGACCTAATTTTGGCAAATCTCAAAAATCTTTAGCCCTGTTAATAAAATTTTTGGAACATCCCCAAACCAGAACACCCAGAGGCGCCCCAGGACAGATCATAGGTGATATTTTAAGAGCATCAATTGGCTTGAGCACGCAACCTGAAGTAGACTTGTTGAATTCCGAAATGTCCGACTTAGAGAAAACCCTAGCTACTAAAATGCACGTGGTAGAATTAGCCAACCATTTTCTTTTGAACATTTCTGAATTTAATTATCAATCTCTGAGCATTTTCTCCAGCATGCAAAATAACACGGATGACGCCCTGGCTCTGCTCAGTTCCAACCTCCAGCTCTTGAGTAAGAATGTATCAAATATCTTCAATATTTCAATATATTCAACCTGGAACAACAGAGCAGACAAGACACCTATCATTCGATGTTATTTACCGCTGCTAACTCTCAGATTGAAGCGCTAATGAACCTGCAAAATGATTTAGACACCCTTCTGGACTCACTAACCACTCTAATGAAAGGCGAGCTACCTCCAAAATTAATTCCCCATAAAGTTATGGAAGATGGACTTAATAATCTATCAAGCTCTTTGTATGAAGCCAACAACGGTATCACGATTCTAAACATACCCACCGGTTTCTACTACAAAAGGAGAGTGCATGTGCACTGGCAGAACCAAAACAAACTTTACATCACAGTACCTATACCCATAGGACTGGGAGACAACATCTACTCCATATATAGAGCGGAGGCCTTCCCAGTCCCATTTGATACCACCAATGTAAACACTACTGGGTTTACACAGGTACAGCCTTTGCCTAATTACATAGCTATGTCTGTGTCCCAGTCACACTACATTGAACTGGACCACTCTGCCTTAGTTCTTTGTGATGTAAATGTTTTTATAACATGCAACCTGCCCCTGCCCATGTTATCTCCTAGGTACCCCACCTGCAGCTTATCCCTATTTTTAGACCTACCTGACGCTGTACATAACACCTGCAATTTTCGGCCCACATGACAGCACAAATTCCCAACATTGCTAAGCCCATCTCCCAGAGCTCCTACATGCTGATCACTAGCATTTCACCTTCAATAATGCAATGCTCGAACTCAGGCCAAATCGAGATCAAAAATGCAGCCTACTCTATTATTTCAGTGCCATGCCTCTGTTCACTTAAAAACAGAGGCACGCTAATGATTAATTCCGATCTATCCTGCGCCCAAAACTTTACTCTAGAACCTATTGCCAAAGTGCCCGTCAATTGGCCACTATGGCGGCATTTCGGTAACCCGCCAAACAACATATCAGGAGTAACCATAGCAACCACCCCGACCCATCTAGACCTACCAAATTTTCAGTGCCTGAAGCGCCTTCACAACCAAAAATTCCTACCCCTGTTCAAGGACATTTTAAACCTAAAAGGCGCTGCCACCAAAATTCATGATAACTCATCTATCCTGAGCACCAACTCACTCATACATCTAGGATATCACCTGGAGTTTTCCCCTGTTGTCGCCAGCCATCGCCATCTTGTGCTGCCTGATCACGTGTCGTGTACACATGCGCGTGGTATACTTAGCCCAATTAATGACCATTTACAGTCGAGCAACGATGGCTGACGCAGCATCTTGGAACAAGCTTAAAGAAATGATCAAGAACACCAACCAAAATTGGCCCACGCGGACCACACCCCAGGAGATCACAACACCTGACTGGATTTAGATGCCAGGAAGGTATGACTCCATGATTGCCTTCCTAGGCATCATCCTCAGCTTGCTATTCATCAGAGCGGCGGGGAGACGCTGTCTTAGGCATTGGCCCTACGGCAGACAGGACCCCGCCCCCGGCACCCCAAGATTTGTGCTGAAAAAACACTCTGGAGGGCACACATATGCTTTTCCAGTGGGATTAATGGTGTATGGAAGGAACCTTTGGCCAGCCTCCATCTTGGCACCCAAACTAGCATCACCCAGGTTAACTTTCCCCTTAGCCCGTCATCTTGATGCGCATTGGAAGTCAGACGTCGGAATGATCATTGGTTGAAGACTGAGGATGGTGAAGCTGGAGAGGTACCCCAGTTGCCCTTTGCTCTGGCGCATTCCCCTCAAAATCATCCTCAGATCCAGACCCCACACGGTCACCCTGGCCATTGTACAGGAAAACCAACCTGACTTCCAACTCACACCAAGTGAATATGAACTATCGGCCAGCTACAAACCAGTGCCACCTATGACACGGAGAAAAGACCTACTCAGGCGGGAAGCCCCTAAAGACTCCACCAGTGGAACAACTCCAGCAGAGATAGCCCTGCTACAACTCAGGGAAACCCAACCACCCAAGGACCTATACCTATTCGACCCTACACTGGCTGAGAGGGCCATTAACACCATGGATGGTAGGTTTTTAACATTTTAAACCATTAGTTTCGGCTGATGTGGGGATCGCTGAGAACGCTCAGCATCCTCAGCGACCTCCACCGGCCACCCCCCAAGGTCCCTCCCATAATGAACTCTCCCCAGCGCCCACAGGCCCGGCGACAACACTGGACGGTACCACCACCCTTATGTGGGGATGGCAGGTGCTGAACAGCGCTACATAGCAGACCGGATAGCCCTCAGACGCTGATGTGGGGATCCCCCTCCTATCCGCCGAGATCCCCGAGACCCCCCAAGGACCCCCCATAGGGCCCCATCCCGACCTAATACCTTAAACCATGCCCACAAATCGCAATACCCCGCCGTTGTCTCATTTTGCACCTCACTAGATCTTATCAATGACGACGCAAAACCGTTTCGCAACCCATAAACGCAGTCATAACCTCTGCACAAAATTTTCGCGCCAGTCACGACCCGGCGTCGCCATTTTTAAAGAGCTTCGTGATATGCAAATATCGATTAGTTTCGGTCACATTATCGTTCTAACTTGATACATTGGCTGAAAACAACAACATCAACACGTGCAAACAACTTAAACATCATGATAAAAGGGATTACTCAAGTCTTTCCTAAAAGCCGTTCACTGCCGGCACCTGAGGCGCCAGCAGTAGGTAGGTGACCTGATGAATCCTACAAGAAAATAAATCCAAAATTGAATTACCAAAAGTTCCAAACAAATTATCTAATTCAAAATTCCGAGCAAAATTCACACGGCCACTTGTTCAAAATTACTTACGTCCCATCCTCATTAATGAAAACGGTGATCAACAATCAAGGCCATCTGGAAAATGAAGAACACCTTGAACGATCTCCATCTTGCGTAACTACTGATAAGATAGCCGGCACCCATATCTTATATAGGGCCAAGACTATAGGCATCAAAACTCAAAATTTATTTCAAAATTCGCGACCCCCACCTTCAGAATTCAACTACCATACTGTACGCCAGAATGCCAAAACTCAAACCTTTGTCGAGACTTTTCAACCACTTTCATGGAACTTTAGGCCACTATTTGAAATATTTTTCAGGAATTTTATCTGAATAATCAGGTTCGGCACGGTGAAGCGACAGCTCGTTACCGCCACCCAGCGTAATACAAAATAACCAACTAAGCTTGCTTAGTTACACTTACCGCGTTCTATTCTTACAATCAAATTGAGCTCTGTCAAGTTAATATTACGTGTCAAACAGCAGAAATTTATAGCACTTATTGGTTATCCTGTATTGACAAGGCCACCTGCTGACCCAAGCAGGATTTTACACCTCTGTTAATGGTTTGTTTTCACAGCTCTCTTCCCTACAGACCCCTCCTCTGGAGACCTGGCAGCCCCACAATCCGTCGGCCCTCCAGCCCTGGAGACAGACGAGCCGGGGCAATCATCGTCAAGGAAGGTGACAGGAGGAAGAAGCAGGAGGGAAGAGGTCAGGCGAAATCCAACCCCACCAGCCGCGGACCCCGAGCCCCAGCAGCAACTTCCACCAGCCAGTGGAGGGAGCCAGCTAGGAAGCCCCATCTAACACCCAGGGGAACCTATGTGTCGGCAGCCTGTAGGCCTGGCACACCCATGCCCCCAACCTACAGGCACAACAACAACTGCTGCCGCCACATCAATGGGTAGGTATCCGCTGCCAGACTTTGCATACCGTGTTACCATCAACCAAATGGGTTCCTGTGCCCTTGTGCTTATGACAACAAACCTAAGCCAAGCGGCAACAGGCAAAGATCCCCGCCCAGAACCATGTGGAAGCCCATGCCAGCTCGACCTACCCCTACCACAGAGACAGATACCACCTCAGAGGACGGATCAGATGTGGCCACAGCTGGTGATTTAGCATCAGTATACTTAGACTTTTCTGACATTACCATCTCAAAATTCAGACCCATCAGATCCAGGACCCATCGTAAAGCTGAAGGCAGGTTCAAGAATTTCAACATCAAAGAACATCAAATCTACCTCCAAACAGCATACACCCAAATCGACATTTCAGAACACACAAATAGACATTTCACAGAATCAATTTTTGTACTACCTAGCCATTGAGATACGATTGTAAACAACCCCCATGCCTATACGTATTACTTGTTCTCTGAGAATGTAAAAAATCTTTTTTTTTTCTTCTTCTCTCAGCATGTCAAATCCTTTTCACTGGATTCTTTAAAAAGCCTGTTTTTCCCTTAGGCCAAATGTATATACCAACTTAAGATTTTTTTTTTTCTCCTTGATGAACATTATGAGACTAAGACCAAAATGGCCTTCTGGTTTACCTCTCTAGGCGCTATAAAGTTCATCACCTTTACCACTGTTTTTCAAGCTCAACTATGACATGTATTTATGAGTTTTAGTCAAATTAGTTATCCATAATCAACAGGTTGTATACATCCCATTTTTGTCTATTGTCATGAAAATTACCACTGTAACACCGAATACCACCTTGACTTTTACCTTATACCCGACTGTGTAGCAGACCCTACACAACTTCAGTTATGAGCCTTGGTGTTGTGGAGCCAAAAAAACTCATCACCCTTGTGTTGATTGTTGACCCCACAATACCAAGAATCACCAAACTTGGTTAATTTTCATCTGGATTTATTTCATTGCGTATTATTGTATAAAACCAACATGTCATCAAATTAGAAAAATTTTCATTTTCCCATGATAACATACCGGTACATATATATTTTAGGCATTGTACATATCCCGGCATTTGAAACCTGTATATATACATTAAGTCACTTGATCCACACAAAAACTTTATTTTTGTAATTCCATAAAGGAACCCTTTTTTTATACTGCATATAATGTCAAACCCATCAGGTTTTTCACAAAACCCAGTATTTGTATCATAATACCCATAATTGTCAATGGACTTGGCAAAGCCTCATCGTTTCTACTTATTTTTCTCCCTTTACACTCGTGCAGAGACGAGTAGGAATGTGGGGATTTGTCAATGGACCATTCTGGGTATTATTATTATTTTTCATATTTACTAATTTCTTCGCCATATAAAACCCAAGCTCTGCTCACGATCCATACTCAACAATCTCCTGCATTCCTCAATAGAAACCAGGATCCTTTAGTCATCACAAACACATTTCCTCCATGAGGTTCTGTGACATAATGTAGACGGATGTAATAACATTCCAATCATATCTACACCCACACAGCCCCGCTGGAGGATGTGGGGTCCACCTGTGGTGCCTTATTTGGAATGAGAGAATATTTCACAATCTCCTCTCAATCCTCATCAATATGATTAACACACAGGTGGCAATCTCTCCCTATGACACGTGTCCCTATTTCATTGAGCCACGTGTATAAAATATTTCACAACACTGCGAGCTGCTCAAGTCCTTCATATAAAAGGCAGCTTGAGCAGCTCCCAATCATCTCTCCCAACTTACACCTCACACCTATACCTAGAACCTACGACAGGTTGAGCTATAGGATCGGAGGCAGAGCTTAGATCTTGGCGAGTGTTATCATTGTTACCTTTATGAAACACTCATGTTAGCTATGCAATAAAAGGATCAACTGAACTTCCCTGGATTCCGTGTACATTCACTTCACCACATGTAACCGTCCGTTGACACCTTTAGGAGGAAAAGAAACACAAAAGACTAAAGACTTAATAGACAAAAAAAAATTGATTTTAAATATAAAAGGAACTGGTAATAAATGCTTTCTTTATTCTGTTTTAGCTGGTCTACATAAAGTAACAAATAATTCAAATTTAGCAAAATCTTATGATATTTTTTTAAATGAATTGAATCTTTGTTTATTACTTTTCCTGTGAAATTAAATGAAATATCACATTTTGAAAAAAAGAACAATTTAACAATAAATGTATTTGGTATGTTAGAAACACAGCAAAAGATAATTCAACCTTTCCCTATGTATATTTCTACTAATTCAACTTTTATTTCTGAAGGAAGACATGTTGATTTATTGTTATATGATGATCACTACTATTTGATTAGGAATTTACATAAGTTTATAAGACCTTTTTTTTGGAAAAAAACTAGATATTTTTGTTACAAATGCTTAATATCTTTTTGCTCAGAAAAAAAATATAAGTCCCACATAACTCAGAATTGTAATAAAAATCCTTACGTAGGACAAGGATACTATATGCCACCTACAGGTTCATTTTTTTACATCAAAGTGGTATTTCCCCTACACAAACTGCCTAGTGTTTGTCTTGGACCATGCCAAATAGTGTTCTAGTCAAGACGACCTGGAACCCTCCATAACTTAATTTTATGGGGAAATACCACTTTGATGTTAATAAAATTAAGTTATGAGGGGGGACAGGTCGTCTTGATTAGAACACTATTTGGCATGGTCCAAGACAAACACTAGGGAGTTTGTGTAGGGAAAATGAATACTCTTTTTTTGTGTGTGATAAGCTGTACATTGACTAGATGTTTATATACTGAGACATCATTTGGCCAAAGTGCCAGATGATACCCTTGGGTGTGTGTAGGAGTGGCTGGCTGGCACATTCCAAATACACACTATGACTGAGCATGGGAGGGACTTTCTGGCATGGTTCCAAATCAGCACTTATGCAAAGGGACTGAGACATCATTTTGCCAAAGTGCTAGATGAGCTCTCAGCGAAAGGGACTGAGACATCATTTGGCCAAATTGCCAGATGAGCTCTCATCGAAAGGGACTGAGACATCATTTGGCCAAAGTTTAAGATGAACCCCTAGGTCGTCTGTAGAAGTGGCTGGCTGGCTGGCTTGCCAGATGAGCTCTCATGGAAAGCGACTAAGTGCCATTGATGGACTTGTATGTGCGAAGCATCGTCCTGTGAATTGTGAAGCTGAAGATCCACCACCAGGATTTCATTCAATTCTTAGGGGACCATTTGGGTCATGAACTATTGTCTCATGATGTCAATGGAAAAGGTTTCTGGAATCATTACATAAATATGGCAAACAGACAATTTCGGGAGCAGTACCTACTGATGACAGGCAAATGTGGAAGTGGGAAGACTATTCTTGCTACAGTTCTTCTCAGTCCCTTTAATACTCTTTGATGACATACATCCAGTAGGACTCCAACTGTTACAGGACATGACCCCACACCTTGATGGTGCCTTGGAAAATGCTCTCTGTAGGGGTGTCAAATTGGAATGTCCTAAACAGGAATGGGATGTGTTCTTCATTGATGTCCTTTTTCTCCCTATCTTACACGGCCAAACCCATCCACCATTAAGACCAATCCTGCTGGCCAAGACTTCGCCACTATAACGTCAGATGGCAGCACTACGCATTTTTTTCACTATATATCGATCGGGTTTATTGAAGTTAATTACAATACAAGTACAACAAAGAAAATAACAATTCTATGTTGACCTTCTCTCTCTAAAACAGTAACACAAATCAACAAATACATTTAATATCATTTATTTACTAAATCAAATGATTCAACACATATATCAATGTCGCACACCATAATCAAGGTTTTAAAATACAGACATATAGAACCAAATATCTACGTTCCTCGAGGTAAGTTGGACTAAGTTTGTGTGCAGGTAAAGGGGGAATTTTTGACGGCTTGTTTAAACCAAGCCAACTTTAAATCCAAAAGTAATACAGCCAACCTGAAGACCGATCCTACTTTCGACCTAAAGTTTTTCTAGAAAATCGGGGTAAATGGGGGCCAGACAGGAACCAAATATGCAGCTGCTCTGCAAGAGTAGCCTCTGTCAAGGAACTCACAGAGCGTTACTCACACAGAGGAACAGATGACAAGACAACATTATATGAAAAAAAAAAACAATCCCCCCCAATGAGGGATTTGAACCCTCGACCCTCAGATTAAAAGTCTGATGCTCTACCAACTGAGCTAACCAGGCTTCGTGCATTCAATTATGCAAATTTAGAACTAATATGGTAATTCTAATTTGGTCATGTGATTCTCAAGTATATAAACCTGTGCAAAATTGAAGTCAGTAAATTGATGGAATAACTGGTCAACCACAAGTGCTTGGGATGTTGAAATAAAAAAACTAGTTGGACAAGATGGAATACAACAATGAAGCAGACAGTGTTCCTCAAACCAACCAAAGATCCGCGTTGGAGGAACTATACAGGGCACTTTACCATGCATTACCATCAGAGGAAGAGATTGTGACTTTGAGAAAAATGAATGAGATCCGTGATGACTTCGACAGTCTGGGGGCTGAACTGGTCCAACCTCTCCGTTTACTGGTGAAGAAAGCTGACAGTGGGCCGATGTTTCACAATTTCCCACGGTGTTACACCAGAGAGATTGACACCATCATATCGACCGATGAAGAAATTGACACGTTGAACCGCTTGATGGCCATGTACGTCTGCCAAATGGTTGCAGAGAATTGTCGACTCTGCCATCCATTCGTTCTCAGTGTGCAATAAAAAAGAAACAAAACAAAATGCGTTTTGTCTTTTTGTTTTTCAATGTCATATAGGACTACTGTTCAACTTGTGCCATATTACGCAGAATTTTGGGGCAGATATTTAAGATGGATTTTTTTTTCATGGCAGACATATCAATCAGAATTTTGGTAAAAAAGGTATCAAACATTTTTTTTTTTTTTTTTGTGGCAGAAGAATATGCACTCAGTCTAACTGTCTGGAACATCATTTGACCATGTGCCATATGGGCACTTTGGATAACCTTGGAAGTCGTCTTTTGGCCAAATACCAAATGGACACTAGGACCAATCATAAGAGGAACCTTCTGGCATGATGGAGAAAGTTTGTGAAAAAAATAGAAAAAGAATCATTTTCTTTTGGGTGTGGACATGCCAAGCAGAATTTTGGGAAAATTTTTTTTTTGTGGCAGACATATCAAGAAGCACAAACAATCAGTCTTGGGGTCTGGGACATCATTGACCATGTGCCAGATGGGCTCCTTCGATAAGCTTGGAAGTCATCTTTTGGCCATCTGCCAAAAAGGTGCTAGGACCAAACATGGGAGGGACATTCTGGCAAAGTACAGAAATTTTAGGGAAACCAAGAAATAATTTTCTTTTGGGTGTGGACTTAGCAAGCAGATTTTCGGGAGAAATACTGTAAACAGAGTTTTTTTTTGTGGCAGACTTATCAAGCGGAATAAGCATTTAGTCTTAGGGCCTGGAACATCATTTGACCATGTGCCAGATAGGCACTTAAGCTAGGCTTGGGAGTCAACATTTGCAAAATACACACTAGGACTGAGCATGGGAGGGACTTTCTGGCATGGTGACAAATCAACACTCATGCAAAGGGACTGAGACATCATTTGGCCAAATTGCCAGATGAGCTCTCATGGAAAGTGACTGAGACATCATTTGGCCAAAGTTCCAGATGACCCCCTGGGTCATGTGTAGAAGTGGCTGGCTGGCACATGCCAAATACACACTAGGACTGAGCATGGGAGGGACTTTCTGGCATTCCTGATGAGCCCCTGGGTCATGTCTAGAAGTGGCTGGCTGGCACATGCCAAATACACACTAGGACTGAGCATATGAGTGACTTTCTGGCATGGTGCCAAATCAGCACTCATGCAAAGGGACTGAGACATCATTTGGCCAAAGTGCCAGATATGCCCATGGGCTGTGTGTATAAGTGGCAGGATGCCTGACATGCCAGATGAGCTCTCATTGAAAGGGACTGAGACATCGTTTGGCCAAAGTGTCAAACAAGCCCCTGGGTTGTGTGTAGAAGTGGTTGGATGGTTGGCATGCCAGATGAGCCTGGGTCGTGTCTAGAAGTGGCTGGCTGGCACATGCCAAATACACACTAGGACTGAGCATAGGAGTGACTTTCTGGCATGGTGCCAAATCAGCACTCATGCAAAGGGACTGAGACATCATTTGGCCAGATTGTCAGATAAGCCCCTGGGTCAGGTGTAGAAGTGGCTGGCTGGCACATGCACTTAGTCATGGTGAAAAAGCCCCTTTTGGCTCAAACGAGGGCCAGAAACGAGGGCCAGACCCGAAAAATGAGTTCCCGTCTCATGGTAATTTGGGCACGTGGTCGACCTCTGCGCAGGTACCCGAAAATTTCCAGGGCCAGACTTTGACAAATCTCCCCTTTAACACCTCCCCCACTGTCAGACCTGGCCAGAACCACACCGAACCATGCCCTGAGTGTCAAATGGTAGGTTCCTCTGTGTGAGTAACGCTCTGTGAGTTCCTTGACAGAGGCTACTCTTGCAGAGCAGCTGCATATTTGGTTCCTGTCTGGCCCCCATTTACCCCGATTTTCTAGAAAAATTTTAGGTTGAGTTTTTGTTTGGTCAAATCATGCCCCCTCTCCCCTTGCCCCCTGCTTGCAAAGAGGGCAGGCACAGGGCAGGAAAAAAAGTGGCGCCATCTGACGATCTGTGGCCGCATCTGTGGCATCAAACGGCCATGACCTTTGAACTGTGACCTAGATACGGGCAGAGACATTCGAGGATCACTGATTGCAAAGTTTCCAATCACATATCTTAATCATTTGAGAGTGTTTTGGTATTTTATCTAGGATGCCTTTTAGTATGGATATCTACTACTGTAAGCCATCCGATAATCACACCAATCTGTTATTAGTAGCTTATTCAACAGCCTTGATTAATAAGATAACAATGGAGGAATTTTGTCCCATCTTGTTGCTAAGCATTCTGTGGAGATTATGCAGTTTATTTGATGATATTTTCTTCAGTGCATCAGACATCCAGGAATGATTTGAATCGGGGGAAATTCTATCATATTTCAAGTCCTCAAAATATTAAATGAGTTAAGAATAAAGAAAAAAATCGAGTTAACTTTGAAAAAAGTACATCATTTTCGGTAGCCTCTTTTGGTTTATCTGTTCCTGGCAAGCAGTCAAGGACAATTCAATGGGGTAGGGACCAGCGACGAACTAATGCCTTTTTATATATTGGGTAAAAACAAGTTCATCTATGAACTCAAGATCTCCATATTATCTCGGTTAATTCTCTATCTTTGTTCATGAAACTTTTTTTGGGGCAAGTATTACTATAGCTAGATTTTTTGTCATCGTTTTCCAATTTTTTTTCATTGGGGGGACTGGGATTTTTTTTCACTTTAGCTCAATTTTCCTTATCAATTTGCTTATGTGATGTTAAAAAGAAATTCACAACAGGCCCCAGGAAAAGGAGACAATGTCACCAAGGGTCAAAATAGCTTCTTTAGATAAAGTAAAACAAATACTGTTCTTTTTTTTTCCTTGGCAAAAGGGTAAGGTACTTTAAAAAAATAGTTTCTTTGTGTGGCATAAAAAGGCCTCTGTGGAGCAGCTTTTGCCATATTGGTAGCTTAGTTCACTCAATACCCACACGGTGGCACCACATTTAGTGCTGATAGTCTCAAACAGACCGAAGTAGGTCCTATCAACCCTACTTTGTGCATGGCTGTGATTGGTTAGTTCACCTTTGGCCAAAGCCACAGGAGAGGATGGATGGATGGATGGGACTATGGGACTTTTGTTGAGACTTCTGTTGGGAAGACTATGGGACTTCTTTGGGACTATTTATCAATGATGTAGGCAATATATGAAAGTAATTTACTAAACATTTGTCAGCAATCATGCAATGTATGTCCAAACTAACTCACCATTTCTCAGCAATTAGCAATAAGTTGTCCTTATATGTCAGTACTTTTTGTTACCAACAAGTCAAAACTATGGAACTGGGAAATCTTTGGGACATCACCGGGACATCATTTCAGCTTACACATCAAAAGATTAAAAACACCCTGCCTCACATGTATCAAAACACACATTCAAATTTTAATACATGTACCTATATGGGCTGGACCCTCAATAGGGGTTTATTTGCAGATCAACACGGTAAAAGGTACTCCCGCAGGGGGTGCGCAGATGTACATTTTACCGTATTGATCCACATTTACTTGACTCTTTTTTTATGGATTATAGACACATTACCATGCACTATGCACAATATAGCATGGCACCTTGTTAATTTCTCCATGTATACCTCGTTGGGGTATCATCACAATGTACTATTTTCCCCCAGAATCCCAAACGAAGCAAAGTGGTCTACTAGTATTTTATGGTATACAAAAGTTGGTGCAAATTATGTTGACCACTATTTCTGATATTGCACTGCACTCAAATATCCAATCCATTTATGACATAATTACACTGCTGGGAGTCTGTATGTTGAAGTTATTAGAGCTGCTTTCTTCACAATCTAGTAAGCATCATGGAATGGGAACGGAGTCAGTATTTGATTCCGGTTTATTCAATGTTTTAATGACTTAACACAAAAATGTGAGAGACTCACCCTGGTTGTGGAGTCACGGTGCGGAGGGCCATCCCAGGGGCCAGGGGCCATCCTGTCAGATTATCATGATACCGACGTCTTATGTATGCTGGGTTATGGCAACGGGGGCAGCAACAGAAGCAAATAACAGTTATCATAATCAGAAGGAGAAAAATGAAGACACCAACTGGTATCAAAACAGGGATGAGGATGCGTTGTTCAATGTCATCGTCGTCGTCATCGCCATCGTCATCATCATCATCATCGTCACCAGGTAGGTCAACTACAATACTGTCAATATCAACTGGCAAGGAGAAAATGTATAAAACAAACTTCTAATTTCTTATTCCAATTTCAATTGAAATTTTCTAATTCATTGCTAAACACATATTTTTATATCTAGGCACATCCATCATAGTGATTGCTATCCGGTACTTATACATGAAATCAATATGGTTTTGTATCTGGAGTAAATGCAGGAATATCTCTTTTGGTAATCTCTAGCTTACTCATATAGACATTTCCATCTGCAAAGACAAAACGCCCCTCCTCATTTAGTTGTTTGAGTGTTCCCATGATGAAATTAACAGTAATTTCATCTGGTTGCACAGCGAACAGGATTTCAAGGGTGACGATGGTGCTGCCAGCCCTGAAGGCATATTGTGAAGAAGAAATAAATGTTGGTGGCTTCCTTTGAAAAAATGAGCCCACTGTACAAGTTCTTGCACATGTACTGGGGTTAAGTTAATCTGGTTTTTGGGTTGGAAACTTTTTTTTTCTGCATGATATTAATAGGAAAGCTGGTCCCCTGCAGGTATTGAGAACGTATACCTGTAGCCCGTGCCTGGAGACAGAATTCTGGAGACTTCACTTCCCAGTTTAGTGAGTAGTTTGGAATTGAAATCCCTATCTACATTTAAAATCCCTAGGGATTTCAAATGCCCAACATCACAGTTCATAGCACACATCTGTGTATGAGAGACAGGTCGGCCATTGGGTTGATAGAGTGCCCTATAGGGAACAACAGTCAAGTCAATTCTTAGACATCAGCCATGGCCTGCCAGGATCCCCAGTCAAAAGAAAAGCCTCTACGCATTGTGACAACGATGTCACTGCCATACAGATGTACAGATTGCATATGACTGACGAGTTGGTCATCCAAAGTTATTTTCAACATTGTCAAGGAAAGAATGGTTTATTGTGAAAGAAATATAATGCAATATGATGCACATTTATATATAGTCCTACTGTGGTCTAGTCTGAGATACCATTCAAGTCATGAGGAACAAAATATGGGTAGATCAAGCGAAATGGATTTGAACCATAATATTACAGCTTTGATGAAAGAATGAATTTAACAATTATCAAACAAATAAAGTAAGTCAAAATCGATGTTATTATTATTAGACTAACCTGGTATGGCAGACAGGGTCAACAGCAAATTTTTTTTTAATCTATAAATTGCACCAACACATGTCTTAAATGAAATCATGGTTTCTGGTATATTCTTGGCAGTGGGGAATTGCATCTTGCTTTGCCATTGATTTGAGCTTAGAGTAGTTTTATTTCTAATCGCCATGAAACAAAATGTAGTCACATCATTATAATGCTTAAATTTCTGTGGGGCATTGCTAAAATAACCCCATCCTGGGCCTAGATCCCAAACAGATTTTTCAAGCGAACCTTAAAGGATTTAATGCAGGGTCATTACTAATGGCTACAAATTGCTTTTCCATGTTTAGGCATATCTGAGGATTCAGGAAAGTACTGTTGTACTAATGAAATCATGTCCATATATCAAATATGCACTTTTTGAAACCCAGTTCATTGAATTTACAGAAGACAAAAACTAGTTCATTGGACATGGTACATACAAGGTGCCACCTCTGTAGAACCCCCATTGGCAGTCAACAGTGTGTAGTTCAGGTACTACCTGCCAGATGTCACCACTCTATTGATGAATGACCTTCCACACAGTCAAGCTAATATGCCAGTCCAGAGTAAAGGCCCCAATAGGGGGACAGTTAAGGTTATCTCTCAATGTCTCTTCAAGAAGAAGTCTGATCAAGTCCATACTTGTACATAATATAGCAATAATAGTTTTCTAATGAGCCCTAAGGCAGGTTTTCAATTGCAAATGATTAACTATGTAAAAGTTAAATAAAACGAAAGGTTGATTAGGCACCTAATAGCAGACATAGGTAGATAATAGCATACAGTGGACTTGCCTAATGGCTAACATGCCAGGGGCTTGTTTTTCCCTATGTTTAAAAATATAATAATATACGGACAAATACATATGGCTTTCCTGCAGGTCTTAATAAAAATAAGATAAAAAATGTGTTCCGCCACCCGTCCATATCTTTTTTCCTTTTCATAAGAACATGCGGACACATACAGCGGAATACATCCGGACGTCTGCATGTACCCCTCCGTATCCCTCCGTATGTTTTAACACTAGTCCGTATGTGTCCGCATCTCATGTGAAATACCTCACATACCGGGAAACCCCCGGGGATTCCCTTTCCTTACTGTCCTACGTCACTTCCTGTCGCCATTCGCAATAATGAATTTTTCATAACACGCGTCGAAATGTCGTTCTTTCAGGTAAGGAAAAAGATGTTTTCTTTCAAATCTCGCTGTAACTCAAAGCCCAAAGGCTGTGGGAAGGCAAAGGGGGTAAGGGTCTGTCCTCATAGTCCGTGAACCTTCAGAATAAAACAGACCTTTCCTCCAAAAGACAAAAAGGGAAGGCCCCAAGTTCCGAGCATCCCTCTCACTTTCCTCCAGTTTCTCCTGCTTCTTCTCTAAGGCCCTCTGTTGACCCTAAGAAAGAAAAGATCAAGGACCCTACCTATGTTCCTCCTGGCAGAGGATCCAGAGGAGGCTCCAGAGGAAGGGGAAGGGGGAGGGGCCGAGGCAGAGGAAAAGTTACTGGAAAAACTGATTTCTCCTCTTTGGCCGCCTCTTTTTTAAGTGCTCTCTCAGAAGGCAGCAGTGAAATAGGCCTTTCAACCTCTGTTGACAGTTCTTCTACCAAACAGGAAGGAGAGCAAGAAGAAGCTCCCTCTTACACGTCTTCCCAGGGGAGCAGAACCAAAACCGGGAAATCTCCACGCAAGAAGTCTCTTCACTGGCAGACCGACGAGACCCGGGCTCTGATACACGGGGCAAACCATCTTAAGCCTGTGTTAAAAGGGAAATTCAAATGCTATGCCGATGGAATAACCCTCAAGAAACTGGCTTGGGAGGAACTTGCAGGTAAAATAAAAAAATTTTCTTTGCTTAAATACATCTAGACACTTATCACATCAACACATATAAATCTTATACCTACCTCTGACATGTGCATGTTACCTATATGTGTCACATAGAATTATTCTAAAACTAATCCAATAGACTAAATAAAACGTCCTCATTTAGACCCAAATCTGTATTCTTCTTGTGTTTTTCATTCATCTTCAAATTAAAATATAACTTTTCCCATCCTTTTGTTTTTAAAGATTACGTGAATGCTAACGGCGGCCAGGACAGAGACGGGGATGGGTGTAAATTTAAAGTAACATACTTCTGTCAAGACGCCAAGCGCAAGGTACATATATTTTTACTTTTTATTTATATTATATGCGGACATGTGTATGTTTCATCTTCTAATAAATTTTGTGACCTATCTTTTAATGCTTTTTGTTAATTTTCCTGTAAGACATTATAATTTAGTCTCTTATCTATTTTTTTTTTCATTGCAGCGTCAGAACATAGACTCTATATATAAGACGGGGAGTGGCCAGAAGGATGACAAACATTTCCTGACTGACCTTGAGCAGGCAGCATGTGACTTCTGTGGCACAGAGGTAATACTAGGTGAGCATCTCTTGGTTGTTATTTTCTTATTCACTGTCAGAAATAAAAATATATGTCATCTTACAGTATTATTTAGTTAATAAATTGGACTCGGACAGTAGGTGGAAAAATGTAATAATATATCATGTCTCCTCTCTCTTATGTAAGTTGTATATGTTGGTCCAACTTTAACACATTTCAAGTGAATATATGGATATGTTTTCATATCTACTGTCAAATTTACTTTTTTTCATGTATTTTTTATTGGATTATAAAATAATATATTCTTAGGAATCAAAGGAATGCAGCCTCCAGATCTGAAGGGCGGAGACCCATCGCAGAGAGATATAGAGTGGTCATGTTATGACCCATATAGATCTACACGTGTGGACTATGAGAGCATGAAAATGCCATCCGATTCCCTTGCGGCAACAGTGCAGGGCCAGATGCTCCAGAGCATAGACGGAGGTGGGTATCTTACAGCTTCTTTCCATGAAGAAAGCTAGAACCTTATTATATTCTGACCTATGTACTTATTTTGTTTAAAGAGAAAGAAACCTTACTTTTTACGTTATTTACTTTATACTACACATGGGGACCTGACATACCACATATTAATTGACCTGATTATTAACTTTGATTTTATTTTATGTTTTCAGTTCCAGTGCTCGAGAAAGGTGAAAGTGAAAATGCTTCTTGTGCAGACACAGAGGAAACACGTAGCACTCAGGGAAGAGAAACAGAGAGTGAAGTGGAGGTGGACCATGCTGAAGAAGCTGAAGCTTCCACTGACCTCACCCAGAACTTTGAGAGGGAACCGGTTTCTCATCACCCTGCCCCTGCCCGCGCTACTACTTTACAGCCCCGGGTATCCACTTCTCATATGTTGAAAATATGCAACTCTTTTAACAGAAAGCTTACCTTAGAAAAGGAGAGGAAGGGGACTCCCAGTGTCCCGAAATATCAAAAAAGTAGCCGACAGTTACTGGATGAGAAAAAAGATAAAGACAGGGATACCCTTCTGAAGAAGGTTAATGATATCAAAGAAAGGAACCTAAGTAAAGCCTCTCATGAAAAGAACTTTGTTAGTCCTTCTACTTCTAGCTCAGGTCCGAAGCCCTCTACCTCCGGGACACATCCTAAGCCCTCTACCTCAGGGACACATCCTAAGCCCTCTTCCTCAGGGACAGTTCCTAAGCCCTCTACCTCAGGGACAGTTCCTAAGCCCTCTACCTCAGGGACAGTTCATAAGCCCCCTACCTCAGGGAAAGGTAAACATCCCTCTACGTCAAAGTTGATAGAGCAGCATTCTTTAGGCAATGAACCACCACAAGAAGACACCCAAGACCAAGACTGTGTTCCTCTACCCCAAGGAAGGATAAGGAGGAGGGCAGACTCATTCTCAGGCTTGTTAAACGACAATGAACCTTATCTAGACGAGGATGATGACTTAGAACAAGCCTTGGATTTGCCTTATAACACAAAAAGGACAAACGATGATGACTTACGGAATCCCTCTAAGAGGGTAAAGCTGTATACTGAGGAAGAGGTGCAGGAACTAATTGCCGCCTCTAAAAAGCAAGAAGACACTAAAGCAGATTGAGATGATTTTTTGACCAGTACTCCTTCTAGGACAGAAGGCAAAGAGAAGAAACAAACCTCTTCCAATAAGAAAACTGTAGCTAAAACCAAGGATAAGCCTGTCCCTACTGGTCCACGCAGAACCTCTCCACGCCTGCAGGCCAAGCAAGATTTTGACTCCCCTCGTAACGTGTCTGTTTTAGAAGAAATTTCCAGATAAAGTGACACTTCTTCAAGAAAAAAACTGTTTGGTTCTAAAAAGAAGGAAAAGAAAGATGGACAAGATAAATCTTTAATTGACATCCCCTCTTCTCCTATCCTATCTGACTTAGAGGACGAAGGAGTTGGTAGTGTGGAGTTTATTACACATAAAAGGGGGACTGGGCATACTCCTGTGGAAAATCCCAACCCTATCACCCTGGAATTAAAAAAGACTCACGAGGCTCTGGCTGAGTCTGCAGTGAAAATATCTGAGGATATGAGATATGCAACGCAGGAACTGGTTGTTTCCAACAAAAAGATGACTTCTTCTTATGACAATTTCTCTCAGAAGGTTGTAGAGTCAGCGGGAAATATAACGACGAACACAAATTTATTTATCGAAAAACTTGAGGAGACTTCTAAAGTGTCTTCTGATACATTAAAAAAAATGTCCGCTGCTTTCCTGCATAACCAAAAGGAGACAGTTGAAGGAGTAGAGGTTATAAACAATAAACTGATAGACAATTTACTGTCCAAGCAAGTGAAAATAGTGCAAAGTGTGAATGCCATGACTGAGTCCTTAGGGAAGCACACAAAAGCTGTAGAAGAAGCTCAGAGTAAAATAACTGTTGGTATTGTTTCTGTAGCAGACAGCTTTGCCCGGGTGTCTGAAAGTATGAAGCGATTGGCTTCTACTCAAAAGGCCCTTAATCTTTGTAATAATACTTCTTTGCAGCTGGTTGACAACACAGAGAGAGTTCTAGACAGGGTAGTGGCCAACCTCGAGAAGCTGGGTGACCTTTAGGAGAAGCTCAATAGGGAAACTATAGCCAGGACTTTAATTGAACGTGAGTATAAATTGACAAATAAATATATTAGTTTCAGTATAGCTTTCATTGATATAATTTTTTCCATTGAATAACACATGCGTAAGACAAAAGGAATAATTAAATTTTTTATTGATGTGAATATGAGTATAAAAAAAGGACACATAACCTTAACATACAGGCAATCGGTATGGGTATGTTCTTATAAGCTACTGCTTAAAACTAAAGAAGGAAATTTATTTTTCATGTCTTTATTCAGTCGGTCGTCCCGTACTTAAAACGCATGGAAACATGAACCGTCAGGACCCTGATGAAGAGACAGAATCTCCTGTAGTGTCCCCTCCTCAAGCAGTCGCTGAAGGTCCGGACGAGTCTCCCCCACGAGATGTTAACGAATTTCCTGTACCCTCTCCTCCCGTTCCACTCTTACCGGAGCAGACCTCACCGCAAGAAACAAAAGAAACTATGGTTAATTCTCCTGCTATAGAAGTAGATGATGCAGCAGTGGAGCCACAGGGGGAGGGCAGTGCCTCCCAAGAGCCTGACACTCAGGCTTCTCTACAGACAGAAGAGACACAAGGTACAGAAAACAGACTCAAATCTTTCTTTGACGTTGTATTTTATTATTGCACTTAGTTTTAATGTATCCTATATTCCTCTAATAACTGAGTTTCCTGAAGGCAGTATCAAGGTGGACCCTCTGTTTTAAAATAACTGAGAGTTCCACTTTTCTTTGAACATTTTAAGTCTAAAGGCAGTAGAAGGAAAGAAAAAAAGATCGACATAGAGCCTAATAAAAGCCAAACTGATATTATAACTGTCGCCTAGGTGTTTGTCAGGAGGCTCTGACTTTCATTGCATGCACACATTAGGGAATCAGATACATCCCTCAGAAGTAGACCCTTCCAGTTTATCTGCTTTCCTTACCCATCCACAACCTCCCACTGGTAAGTTCAGATAACTGTACATGCTCATCCAGTCCTTAGAGGAAAAGAAGGCAAAACATAGTTGGGGATTTGCATGTTTTTCAGATGGGTAAACATTTTGACATAGAAAGATGTATGTAAGATTTTATTCACTCTCTTTTATTCTAATTTTTGGTTTTTGTATTTTCCTTTATAAGATGGGAAACCGCCCACATATCAGACCGAGAGCAACATTAACCCTGGTTTTTTCTTCGAAGAGGAGACGTCTAAGATGAAGTTGGCTATACCTGGTGAAGGTAAGGAGATCCGAAAAAAAGATAACAAATGAAGATTCTTATTTCAGATAGACCGAAATAAATAAATTCTATGAGGTCGAGAATAAAACTTAAATATTTAGTTCATGCTTTGTGTAGGAAAAAATTATACTGAAGAATTATGTTTCCTTTCATATGCAGCTATTAACTGTATAAGTCCTCAAGACAAAGGGCTTCCTCAGTTTAGTGTCTTAAAAAGCGACGATTTTGTTATAGTGGCTACAGACATACAGGAAGATCATCAGGATGCGGCAAAAAATCTTGTCATCCCCAAGGACATCGACACCCAGTCTGAAGCAGACACAGAAGCTTCAGTGTCAGCTTCAGAGAAGGACTATGGAGAAGATAAAAAGAAACGTGTCCCTCTGAAAAGGTCTTCCAGGGCACGTAAAGCAACACAGAAATACCGGGATAATATATAAGTGTTAATGAACATGTGTCATTCTGGTATCAAGAAGACAAAAACACCAAAGATTAATCTTTTCCAGTCACATACAGGACTGTCTTTTAATACATAAAGTGAGGAGAATTGTTTATGTGTAGTTACTTTTAAGACTGCAGAACTAAAGACAAATTGTCTTAGACTTGTTAAGCATCGAGTTAAATATCTAAAATGTAATAGAAAAAAACAGGTTCAGTTGGAGAACTTGTTTCTGTAATAATTAGAAAAAGAATGTACAAGGCCCTTTGTTAAAGAATATTAAGGAAAGTAATGAATAGAATTTTTAAGACTTTGCTGTTTCCATGCTGTTGATTGTTCTGACTATAGGATGACAGAAATGATTCATAGTTCACGTGGTATATGTCCGTATGTGCCAAACATGAGAGTATTTCACTTATATCCAAGAAATTAAAAGAAAACTGAAGAACAGTGGAGATCTTCAAAAGAAATAAGTACTTGATACTTATATTTACACACATACATATGGAAGTCTGTATCTAAGAAGTAGATAACATAGGGACTTCAGGTTAAATGTAAAAGGTACATTCGTATAATAAAACCATCAGAACCACAAGGAAGGATGCTTCCTCCTTACATAGAGATTAATTTATGTCTTGACTTAGTGGTTTCAAATATTAAAGTAAAGCCAAATAAGTGCCTTCATACATAATAACAAGGTTTGAAATTTATTGTGATAGATATACAAAGAATTTAATTATATTAATTCACACTGAGACCTTCTTTGTCGGACAATAAATACACAATATTTACTCTATACATATGTACAATAAGATAAAATAGAAGTGTCCTTAAACATCTTAAGAGTTATAACCGATTCTGATCCTGAAAGAATTGCTCCATGACTCTGTTCACCTGTTGAATAAGGAAAGGAAGATCTGGATAACTGTTAAACTGGCTGGGGTCACCTGCGTCTTCTCTCTGGTCTTGAACCTCGGGATTCTCTCCCACCTGTAGCACATTTTCAGTCTCTTTGTCTTCTGAGCTGAAGTGTTTCTGGACGAAAGAAGACTGCAGGTTCTTGAAGGCTATACGCTCAGCCGGAGTCCTTTGCTCAGGTTGAGGAACAGGGGGCCTTATCCTCTTGAACCTGTCTCTGTCTAAGGAGTCTGGGAGAAGAGGAACCTTTGCCGCTTTGGCACAGTTGTGCAGGGCAACACATGACTCTATTATAGCCGCAGCTGTGGGAGGGGAATGGAACAAGTAGCCCCCACTGCTGTCTAGACACCTGGTTAAAAAAAAATATTACACATCTTATTTAAAAGGTGAACATGAGGGGGCTTTAAATGTTACGGTAGAAATTACATATGGTTTATGCATATATATAAGAAGCTAAAATATTTTAAGCCTTACCTCCAGCGCTGTTTAAGGATACCGATGGATCTCTCGACTGAAGAACGAGTCTTCCTGTGCCATTTGTTGAAGTCTATGTCTGCTTGCGTTTTCTCATACTTTATAGGGGTGAGGACATAGTCTGTCAGGACATACCTAAAAGAAATCGTTTTATTTTTAAAGGAAGAAATTTATGAATGACTTTCATAAATAAAGTTATCGGATAATTTGTTGTATTCAAGAGGAAAATCATATTTATATTTTTGAAATAAAGGAAAAACCTGTTTCTATTTTATTTGAGAAAAAACAAGAGAGAGAGAATTGTTCTTTCATCACTACTTACCCAGAGTCCCCCAGTAAAAAGTATCCTTGGAAGTCCCCCCTCTCTCCTAGGAATTTAACCTGCGACCCATTCATTACATATATATCATTGGAGCTTCCCGGGTTCGCTGGATTCACATGAAATATGATCCCGTCATAGTCTGCGATGATCTAGAAAAAAAAGGGACAACATGTAAAGAAGAGAAGAAGAAAAAGTTAGGACTTAAGACATTTAAGTCAAATAACAGGAGAGAAAAGAAGGAAGAAAAGAAGATAAACTTTACATCTTTTTCTTTATGAAAGGAACTTTGATAGAAAGAAACCAAATGAAAAGGAAGACAAGAAAGAATTATGTTTAACTTACCATAACATTGATGCTGTAGTACCCCTTATAGCAATAGTACTGATTCTCGTCGTTTATGACACCTTTGGGGCACATTATGGGAATGTGGGTTCCATCCACCAGACCGAAGCACTTTGGTTTCTTTGTTTTCTTGTAGAAGGCAGTGGCTTTGGCATTTTTCTCATCAAAAGAGTCCGGCCATTCCACATACTCTGTGATGTGTGTCCTGAAGTATTCAGCCACGTCTACCACAGACTTGCTCACCACGCTCTTGCTGACCCCGTGACAGTCCCCGATAGTCTGGTAGCTTGCTCCTGTGGCGAAGTACCTCAAAGACACACAGAACTATGAAGTAAAAACAAATAAAGTTAAATTAGCTGAAGTCAAATTATTTTCAATGGATTTTGCTATCAGTATGGTTCTGCGGAAGATAGAGTGAAAGGGGGATATAGTACACCCAACATGGGCCTAGGAAAGGAAAAAATAGACTGCAGATAGGCAGAACAACCTCTTAAGAACAGGTGTGTGCAAAGCCATTTGTATAAATAGATGTATAGGAGAATTATAGTCTTTATTGCTCGGGGAAAAGGAGACTTACTCTGATCCTGTAGGGTACAGCATGCTTGCCCCTTAGGACTTTGATTTCTCTAGTGTCGACGAACCTGTCTATCAAAATCCTGACAACTGGTTTAGGAAGACGATACCTCTGGACAAACTTCTTGTCTGTGAAAAAGGAGAGGGGGTCAACACGCTTGAAGTATTCTCTCTTGCTTCTCTGGATCCATCCTATCCTCATCTTGGTGAGAGCGAGCACCACAGAGCAATCTTGTTGAGAGCGAGCACCACTGAGCAAGTTAGAATGAACCGCCCAAACAAAGAAATAAAAACTTCTGGGTCAAGGTCATATGTCATGACCCCACATATGGCTGAACGAACAAGACGCGGAAACATACGGACCTATGCGGGGGTCCATATGTAACATACGGTGGTCCGTAAGCGTTTTTTTAACATACAAGGGGGGTACCCCCCTGTAGGTATTTGAGGCCCTACATACGGCATTTCAGCGGTTTTCTGAAAGTCCGTAAGATAAGGAAAAACAGAGTTTTTCCCATATAGGAATACGGAGGTCCGCATGTAGAGGCTAAAAGTCCGTATACATAGGGAAATACAGAATATTTATTTTAAGCACATACGGAGGTCCCTATGTGATATACGGACGTCCGCATGATAGGGAAAAACAGGCTCCAGGAATGCATTATGTGCATTGATTTGTTCACGAATGACATAACTACACCAATAAATCTACCATTGACACATTATTCCTTGTAGTCCCTTGAAAGTAAATTAGGTGGGAGGTATGAAATAAAACATCACATATTTTTCCATGAGGGTTCTGACACACATGTAGTTTCCTCAAATTGACTTGTTAATACACATGTTATCAATGCACAAATGCATTCATACGATAGGTGAATGAGTTAAAAGCAGAAATGAAGGGTCATAGCTATAACAAATACAGAAACAATTATATATTCAGAGAGTGCCTACCAGTATGTACCCCTTAATGAAAAGTAGATGTATACTTTACCAATAATAAATAGATACAGTGGAGTCATATAAAACATGATCAACTATGTGGTATATTGTTTAAATGAACATGTAACCACTTATTTACATCAAATGAACTATTTGTAAATGCCCTACATGTCAATAAAAAAAGGTATCAAGCTTAGCTATGCATTTGACAACCATGACCTCAGCCATGAAATCAGCCCCTCCATTCTTATGATTACAATTAATGATAGTAAATACATGTCTCAATCATCTGGCATCATTATCTGCTCAAGTCTCCTTAATTATCAAATCTTATTACCCCTTACATTAAGGTGTCCACTATCAGGTGCTGTCTGCTAAAAGGAAACATTACTCTACATGTGTTATATACCTGTGTCTGCAGTCAATTGCTCAACGAAAGGTCAAACATCCAGGGGGTGGCATGGGGGGCATGTGCCACCTCCCTAGACACCCTGAAATTAAACTCTCAACTATAGGAAATGTGGTGCCAAACCCTGGCTGTGGCTGTCCCCCCTAGACCAATTGTTCTTGGCTGTGCCCCCCTAGACCACCCCTTCTGGATCCACCCCTGGAAACTATGAATTAGATGTTTTACACAGCCTATTGATGACAATAGTATACAGGAATTGTTTCTGTGAAAGGTTCTTATTGCTAAGCAACAGTTGCTAAGGAACAGTTGCTACAGCAATAAACTTATGACTTAGATAGATTCCCTATTCCTAAGTTTTATCGAGCGAATGGCAGATTTCTATGAATGTTTTTGGCATTCTGTAAATGTTACAAACTGATAATAAAAAATACCAAGTTTTATATTATATGGGCATAATTATATCATTACTTTTCTTGACCCCCAGGTATCCCCAAAGATGGAAAAACAAGTTGTAGCCATTAGTAATGACCCTGCAATAAACTCCTTGAATATGCCTCTTTTGCAGGGGCTGCTGCCGTCCTATTACACAGGTGAAGCAGGAAGAATAAGGATCAATAAACCCTGACTGGGCCCCACTGTTGGTGGCCACCTGGTGAGTAATTTATGGGATGCATATACATACCAGCTGAATTATTTCATTGCTATACAACTATGCGATCGCCCGTGGTTATGTATAGGAAATATGTATTGGTTATTTGATTTAACACCCTATCATATTGTAATAAACATTGACCGGCGGCTCGGCGGTGGCCACCGAGGCTCGGTGGCCGGTTCCCTCTGTGACCGCTAGGTGGCGTGTGACGTCACCGTCGGCGGCCGGGGGCTATAAAACACGGTGTTCGGTGGTTTTATGGCAGACGCGATCAGACACTCAGGTGGCCTACGTGTAAGCTATCTTAAGGGAGTTCGGTGGCTAGTCCTAGTTCACGAACAATGTGGCGTCTCTAAGCAAGAATGAGTACAAGTACAAGTATCAGTATAAGCAAGTAACTGATGACCAGTGACTGTTAGTCCTTAAGGCTCCTAAGAAATAAAACAACAACAACGGCTGTAACTTTATATTCCAATCTTTATATACGGTGTCGACTCTGGTTATTACATTGGTGACAGCGGTGGTTGTTTACATTAACGAACCTGGGCATACCAGAGTAGAAACACAGGCATGGCGGATAGCGAATTAAAGATGGAGGAGGAGAGGGCAGCCCTGGAGGAGCAGTTAGGGGCGGGTAGGTGAGGAGAGCTAATCCAGGTTGTGGATGAGAAGGTCTCTGTTAAAGTAAGAGGGGCGGTGGCTGCGGCGGCCGGCGCCACCGACGCCACCGGAGCAGACGACAGGAAGTGGGTGGTGGAGGAGCGGCTGGACGGGAGGGCAAAGGAAGCACCACCTGGGGAGGAAGTGGGAGTAAAAGGTGGCGTGGCTAGTCACCGGGCACCTCTTGGTGCGGCCGCTAAAGTGGAAAGTGAGATGGGCCCGACTGAGTTCGGTGGCCGGTTCGGTGGACCGGGCGGTGGGTCGGTGGGTGGCCAGTTCAGTGGCTCGGTGTTCAGTGGAGCGGGGAATGATAAGGAGGGTCACCGGAGGGAGGAGCTGACGCGAAACTGGGGCCCCGACAGGGCCCATGGGGAGGTCAGAGAGGGCCACGGAACGATTGGAAGGGAGGGGACAGACCCGTTGGCGGAATGGCTGAGGCAGGGCAGCCCCAGAAGTAGCTCTAGGATGGAGAGTGTGGAGGGGGCCAGGAGCTCCACACCCCTGGGGATGGAGCAGACGCAGGGAACGATGGCGCCAGGTTGCGGGATACGCCCGGGTAGGCCGGGGCCCGGGGGCGAGGGGGCCACCCGGAAGCCAATTGTGATGCCGGGGAAGTATGACGGGTCGAGCGATCTGGAGGAGTTTTTGTCGCACTTTGACCTCTGCGTCATGGCTAACTGATGGACGGAAAGGGAGTCGGGGACGTTTCTGGGAATAAGCCTGTCGGGGGTCGCCCGGCGGCTGTTGGCGTCAGAGCGGCCGGCGGCTCCTGGGGGATATAAGAAGTTGCAGGACGCGCTAGTAAATAGATTCCAGCCGAAGAGTCAGGTGGAATCGTATAAGGCTCTGCTCCGCACCCGGGTGCGGAAGCCGGGGGAGGAGTTACAAACCCTCTCTGAGGCGATCCTGCGACTGGTGCGGCTGTCCTACCCTAATGCGGACGCCCAGATGGTAGATGGCATGGCCAAGGATAGGTTTATCAAATGTCTGGAGGATACGGAGCTCCGACAGTGGATATACCAGGGCGAGATCCCGACCCTCCTACGGGCGGTGGAAAGGGGTATACGGGCGGAAACTTACCTTAAGGAGGAACGGGCGAAGGCGGTGAAGGTCAGGTCCACCACGAAGTCGATGGCGGAAGAGATGGGGGAGCTGCGGGTGGCGGTCACCCAGATGAAGGAGTCCCTCGCCCGATCGGACCCTGTAACCGCAGAGGGGGAGGGGGCAAGTCGGGGACGGGGCTGCTTTGACTGCGGGGCACCAGATCACTTCAAGCGCGACTGCCCTGCCTGGAGGAAGCGGGTCGAGGCCGCTCGGAAGAGAGAGGCGACGAAGAAGGCTTCGGAAAACTAGACGGGGTCCCCTCTTCCAGCCTGGAGGAGACCCATGGAGAGAAAAGGAGGAGAGAATGGCTGGGTCGGAAGGAAAAGAAGGGGAACGGCCTGGAGGTCGGAGGGAAGTTATGGGGTAAGGACATCCACTGGGTGCAGATTTCTTGAGGCAGACGCGGGCGACAATCGACATGGCCGGGGAGAGGCTGGTGTGGCCGGAAGAGGAGCAAGGGACTCAGCCCTGCCGACTGGTGAGCTTGCGGACAGAATGGGTGAGGGGCCGCACGGAGAGGGTCATACAGGCGCGTATGCCGGAATCAGCCGGGCAGTGGAAGGAGTGGAGAAGGTGGAGATGGCGAGGGAGATCCGGATAGGCAGGTCATTGGTGACGCCCGAGAGGGGGGAGGTGCCGGTCCTGGTCTGTAATCTGGGCCCTAATCCGGTGGTCCTTTACAAGGGGATGCACGTGGCTGTGGCCGAGGCTGTGGGGGAGGAGGAGCTCCGGGGGGAGGAGTGCCATATGGAGACCGAGGAGGGGCCGTGCGAGGGGTCCCGGACGCTTGTAGAGCAGCTGTTGGGGGGAACCCAGGTCGAGCATGATCAGGAATGGATCCAGCTCATTGCCCGGAATAAGGCGGCATTCCAGGAGGGGGATGAGGATCTGGGACATACTGACTTGGTCTCACACACCATAGAGACGGGGGGGGGCCCCTATTAAAATGGCTCCCCGACGACTGGCGCCGCATCGACGGGAGGTCGTGGACAAGGAAGTGGAGGAGATGTTGAGGAGGGGCGTCATAGAGCCGGCGACGGGTCCGTGGGCACGCCCCGTGGTCCTGGTAAAGAAAAAGGATGGGAGGGTGCGGTTTTGCGTGGACTACCGCCGTCTAAACGCGGTGACGGTTAAGGACGCCTACCCACTGCCACGGATAGACGATTCGCTGGACTCGATGGCGGGGGCGTGTTGGTTCAGCACGTTGGACTTGGCGTCGGGATACTGGCAGGTGGCCATGGAGGGGGCGGATAAGCCGAAGACGGCGTTTGTGACACACCGGGGCTTGTTCCAATTCAAGGTGATGCCTTTCGGGCTCTGCAACGCACCCGGGACATTCGAACGCCTGATGGAAGTGGTGATGCGAGGGTTGCAGTGGTCCACTTGCCTCGTGTACCTGGATGACATTATCGTGTTTTCGGCCACCCTCGCCGAACATGCCACCCGGCTGGAGACGGTACTAAAGTGGCTACAGGATGCCGGTCTCAAGGTCAAGGCCAGTAAGTGCCAGTTCGTGAGGGAGCAGGTCAACTTTCTGGGCCACCGCATCGATAAGACGGGGATCGGGACCGATCCCGAGAAGGTGGCAGCTGTCCGGGAATGGCCCACCCCAGTCTCGATAAGGGATGTCCAGTCCTTCCTGGGGTTGTGTGGCTACTACCGCAGCTTTGTGCCCGGGTTCGCAGCCATCGCACGGCCCCTGTCAGAATTAACCGAAAAGAACAAAAGATTCCGCTGGGACAGATCCTGTGCAGAGGCCTTCCATTGTCTGAAGGAGAAACTGAGTGAGGCTCCGGTGTTGGCATATCCGAAGGCGGATGGGCTCCTTCTGCTGGACACGGATGCCAGCGATATGGGGCTGGGCGCCGTCCTCTCGCAGATGCAGGAGGGGCAGGAACGACCGTTGGCCTATGCCAGTAGGACGCTTAGCCGTTGCGAACGCAACTACTGTGTGACGAGGCGGGAATTGCTGGCGGTGGTGTTCGCGGTGAAAAAGTTTCGGCACTACCTGATTGGGCGGCCGGTCCGAAAACGCACAGACCATGCAGCCCTTAAATGGCTAGCGAGTTTCCGGGAACCAGAAGGGCAGGTGGCCCGGTGGTTGCAACTCCTGGAGACGTTCGATCACGTTATCGAGCACTGCCCCGGCCGGGATCATGGTAACGCGGATGGGTTGTCCATGCACTCAGTGCGGTATGGAGGGGGAGGGGGGCTCTCCCCTGTTCGACCAACCGGGGGAATGTAGGGCAGTAACGCGGAGGGAGGCGGCCGCGGACGCGGAGGCTGATGAGGCCAGCAGGAGGCCCCAGACGGCGGAGGGGGACGAGGAGGAGGAGGAGGGTCCCACCTTGTCCTCCGCGGAACACTGGGAAGAAAGAGCGGTCAAGAAGAAGAAAGAGAGAGAGAGGAAGGAGAGGGACGAGGAGAAGGGGGCTAGAGAAAAGGAAAGGAGGGAAAAGGAAAGGAAGGAGAGGGAGGAGGAGAGAGCGGCCAGAGAAAAGAGGGATAAAGATAAGAAAGAAAGGGAGGAGAAGGAGAGAAGGGAGAGAGAGGAGAGAGTTGCGAGGGAAAAGAAGGAGATGGCCGAGAAAAGAGAGAGAGAGGAGAAGGCTACTAGAGAAAAGAAGGAAAGGGAGGAACGATGGGCTAAGGAGAAGAAGGAGAAGGATGAGAGGGAGAGGAAAGAGAAGGAAGATCGGAGAGAGAGGGAGGAGAGAGCAGCCCATGAAAAGAAGGAGAGAGAGGACCGGGATAGGAGAGAGAGGGAGGAGAGACAGGTTGAGGAAAGGGAGAGGAGGAGACGGGAGGAGAGAAGAGTGGACGAGGAGACGAGGCGAGAGGGCCGGGGGAGTCAGCGGTATGAGGCTGGCCCCCACAGGAATGAGAGTTACGGGGAGTACCGGAGGCGCCGGGAGTATGAGGAGAGGTATGAGGAGGAGAGGGGCCGCTGGGGGCCGGGGCCCAGGAGAGAGGAGTGGCGGGAAGAGTGGGGAGAGAGGATCCCTGGGGCGGAGGTTACCGGGCTGCCGCGGGCGGAGGAGATGGACCTGCTGGCGGGGAGGCCGCTGTGGATCGGGGACACCTACCAGCGGATCCCCTGGCGGCAGGTGGACAACCCCGACAAACTACAGAAGTGGGCGGTGGGGCTGGCTCCATCCCCGGACCTGGGCGAAGAATACACCCCTGTAGGCGGGCGGGCGCACGGGTGGGTGGAGCTGGTGGGCCCATCCCTGTGGCGTACACACTATTACGCGACCACAGTTCAGAGGTACAACCCAGGGATGGGTCAGGGAGGCGTGCCCCCGCCACCACCTCCACCTCCCCCTCCGGGAGTGGGGCGACCCCCACCGTCGGCTGCAGCGGGCAGACCGCCCACCCAGGAGCAGTGGGGACAGCCGGTCCCCAGTGTTCGGGCTTGAGTCCGCCGCCGCCGTCAGCCCAGGGACAAGGGAGATATGGCCACCAGACCCTCCCACCCTTCGTCCCACTGCTCTCAGGGCCCTCCAGGGCCGCCCCGCAGCCGCCGCCACCGCGACCAGCCGAGGCCCCCTTGAGCCGCGACCTAGAAGAGCGGATCCGCCGGATGGTGAGGAATGAGCAACAGAGGGGCAGCCAGTAGGCGGGAGGAGAGCGGTTGCCAGAAGGGAGAGTGGGAGACGCGTGAGGGAAGAGGGGACGGGCAGTGGCCGGTGAGAAGGGATGGCAGGGACGTCGGAGGGCGCAGCCGGGAAGCTGAAAGACAGCCGGGAAGGGGGGTGTGAAGGGGGTTAGTAGGGATAAGGGGAGTACTGGTGGGGGATTGAGTACCTGCCAGGAAACCCAGGCCCTAAACATCCCTGGAAGCCCCCAGGGCATAAGACAAGCAGCATAAGATAAGGGCTGGCGGCCCAGAGAGTCGGGAGGATCCCCGTGGCCAGGACAAGGAAGAGACGGCCCCAATTCCTGCATCGTTTTACCGCGCCCTTCTAGACCGTGGATCTCCGGTGATCGGGTGTATATATTTCGTTAAGTGCATAAATGTAGAGATAAGAATATCACACAAAACCAAACACAGTCAGTTTCTTATTAATAACAGTTTATTTCTTAGACATTTGAGGAGTATGATAATGGATGTTACATTTTGTGCATAAGTAAATTAGGAACAGCCCACTGTTGGTGCTGGTAGTCCAGATTAAGTCGGTTTTTTTTATAAGTCATTGCAAGTTGTTCACGCTCTAGTCGGGATTAAGTAATATGACCTTAAGGACGCCCCACTGTAGGTGCCGATAGACTGAATTAAGCCTTGACATATTATATAGTTAGGGAGTTAAAGACGGGCGGTCCACTGTTAGAGCCCACAGGTTTTGTAAATAGTCATGATAATAAAGGGGGGGGGATACTCACCTGGTACATACTACGGTAATTATAGGATTAAAGAGAATCTAGGTTTAAAGAGAGTAATACTAGACCTTAGGCTGTACGGCACGGGTGCCATTGTTGGACACTCGAGTAATGTTTATTATCAAAGTTATACCCATAGAATAAAGTAAGGTGGGAGGGCTCTGTGACCGCTAGGTGGCGCGTCGGCGGTGACGTCACAGCCTTGTGACGTCACCGTCGGCGGCCGGGGGCTATAAAACGCGGTGTTCGGTGGTTTTATGGCAGACGCGATCAGACACTCAGGTGGCCTACGTGTAAGCTATCTTAAGGGAGTTCGGTGGCTAGTCCTAGTTCACGAACAGAGTGGCGTCTCTAAGCAAGAATGAGTACAAGTACAAGTATCAGTATAAGCAAGTAACTGATGACCAGTGACTGTTAGTCCTTAAGGCTCCTAAGAAATAAAACAACAACAACGGCTGTAACTTTATATTCCATTCTTTATATATGGTGTCGACTCTGGTTATTACAATATTCTAAGTTTCTGAATTTGTGACTAGTAGTAAAGATTTTAGAATTCCTGTAATGTAATATGTCTCTATCTCTTTTGGATTCATGTCGTTGTCATCATAGGTGTGGGGTCTATGGAAAAATAAAGAACCAAGAACACAAAGAATATGGATCAGTTTCAAAGTACTAGCGTAAGTGTATTTCATGCATCCATACATGTGCCAAATCAAATTTACTACAGCCATAACGCATGCTTATGATATGTAATCACCTCCTAATTGGGTTTTGCTTTTTTTCAAATCGCTACAATGCAGTTCTCTGTTAAATGTTGATTCAAATAAACATTTGTTAGAAATATACTTAATTAATTTCAGCGATATATAAAAGTACGCGAAGATGTAAACAATTCTTCTTGCTGGTGAGGGGCTGGCATTGACAGTGTTTACAAATCTGGCATCAATAGCAGCTGCCTCTATCATCTAGCCTAGGGGTTTACTTACCAACCGTAGATGTTGTAGGCATGGGCGTTGATGTAGTCATTGTGGCTACAGTCATTGTGGTGTCAGGAGTGATTGTCATTGTCTCTACAGTCATTGTGGTGTCAGGAGGCATTGTCATTGTGTCTACAGTCATTGTAGTGTCAGGAGTCATTGTCATTGTGTCTACAGGCATTGTGGTATCAGGAGTCATTGTGTCTACAGTCATTGTGGTGTCAGGAGTCATTGTCATTGTGTCTTCAGCCATTGTGGTCTCAGGAGTCATTGTCATTGTGTCTTCAGCCATTGTGGTCTCAGGAGTCATTGTCATTTTGTCTTCAGCCATTGTGGTCTCAGGAGTCATTGTGTCTACAGTCATTGTGGTGTCAGGAGTCATTGTCATTGTTTCATCAGCCATTGTTGTCTCAGGAGTCATTGTGTCTACAGTCATTGTGGTGTCAGGAGTCATCGTCATTGTGTTTTTAGCCATTGTGGTGTTAGGAGTCATTGTCATTGTGTCTTCAGCCACTGTGGTCTCAGGAGTCATTGTGTCTACAGTCATTGTGGTGTCAGGAGTCATTGTCATTGTGTCTTCAGTCATTGTGGTGTCAGGAGTCATTGTCATTGTGTCTTTAGCTGTTATTGTTTCTGAAGTTGTTGGCAATTCCATAGTTAGGGGTGTGATCTGAAAAGTAGATGGCAGGGATATCCTCATCTATTTTATGTATCAGCAACAATACCATGATAAAAACATGGTTAATCATGGCTGTTCCGAATATAAACATTAATTGCAGCTTTATCGAGTTCTAAATGTTCAATTATACATGGTAAAAGCATGATTATCTCCATACCTGACCTGTCACAGTGATAGGTCCCATCACCACAATTACTAAAAGAAGTAATAAAGACGATGCCATGGTCCTGGCTGTGAAAGACAAAATACGAAAGATATTGATCATGATAATTGCTGTTTAGGTATTAAAGTCGGAAGGACAGCTTTACCCCCCTCCCCCACCTCCTCAAGGATCAACTTAGTATTTTCGTCTAACCAAACTTCCTTTATCAACTTCTACCCCCTTCTTTAGATGCCTATACTTGTACACACACTATACATTTCTTCCATGGTGGATTCATCGACCACCACAGGGGAAAGGTAAATGTTTAAGGGACATTAAGAATGTATATGACGAAAAGAAGAAGACGTTGCAAAATGCCTTATTGATAGTTAGTGCAGACCTTGGTTTAATAGGTAACCTCAAGAATTGTACCATTGGTATGACTCCTATCTATTCTTGAAACATAATGTTTAGCCTATCATTAAATCTTCAGTGCAGGCAAAGGGAGAGATGCGTGCCTCCAAGCCCAGTCCAAATCTGTCACTGCCAGACTATGCCAGTCATCACAATCGCTATTGTATAATTTTCTCACAGGGAGTTAAAATCAAATTAAAAGTGCCTTTGTGACCTGACGCTGAGGCTACAAAAAGAGGATATTAGAGAGAGCACAACCCATAGAGGGCAAGTGTAAATGTTTAACTTTCAGAAAGGGGGTGGGTGGGATGAAGGCCAACATCTCTGCCCTTGGTCTTGCCATGGTTGGATAGTTATGTGGGTCAATTCTCTTAATTATCCTGAGGAAACACCCTTATTGAACAGCACCTTAAAATGTGTTCAAACTCTTACATAGAAACTATGTGGCTGGTTTGAGATGCGTTCACTTGGGAAAGCTGAATGATTACTTCCTTTTATAGTTTGATTCAATAGTCCCCAATGCTGCTGGTTGATAATTATGAAATGATAAAATCAAACAATCATTGGTGTAAATCTTAATCATAACACTGGTCTACATCGAACAAGCAGAGTAAGCAATTCTATAAGAAATTATCTATAGTGAAGAAAGTCATGATATTTGATCACCTTCAATATCCCATGTGTGGTATAATCCTTGCAAACGCAATCCTGAGACGAACTCGAGACATTCTCGTGTCATGATTTCTCAAGAACCTCCTGCGTCTTTCTCATGTCATGTCACACAACCCAGATTTGCCCCATTTAAACATGTTCTTTTCTGGGGAAAATCACAAGATTTAAACACATGTTTTGACTTGTGACAAGGATCCACTGATTCAAAAGAATGTTCAATTCCTGCGGGTCACTCGAGATACAAACTTGTGTTATGACTTTTGATCCACATGTAAATGCACTTGTTCAATTCCTGAGAATAACTCATAACATTTACTCATGTTTTCTCCACAAGAATCCACCATGTCATCAGAATGTTTGATTCTTGAGTTTTGCTTAGAAGGAACATATCCTGAGAATAACTCAAGTCCTAAACTTGTGTCAAGACTTGTGATTGCCACAAGAATCTGCTTGGTTAGTTCCCACGGATAACTCAAAATGTGAACTTATGTCATGACTTGTGATCCCCACAAGAATTTGCTGGTTTGTGAGAACATGTTCAGTTACATGGAATAACTTGAGATCTAAACTTGTGTCATGACTTGTGGTTGATACAAGAATTAACTCATGTTATTCACAAGAATAACTTGTGTCATGACTTGTGATCCCCACAGGAATCCATTGGCTTATGAAAACATGTTCAGTGTTGAGAAATAACTCAAGTTGTAAATTTGTGTCATGACTTGTGTATGCCCCGAGAATCCACTTGGTTAATTCCCAGGAATAACTCATGAAATCTACATGTGTCATGACATGTGAATCTACCAGTTCATGAGAATGTTCATATCTCAAGTTGTGTTTAGAGGGATATGTACCTGTAGGCAATAGCTTCCCACTACTCTAGCAGGTAAAATTCAAGGCAATTAATATGATAATTATTATGTTATTGGCTAGCCAATAACATAGTCACATAAGGGGAGTCGATGCAATGGAATGTGGCAAAATGGGTAGACTTGCCCACATAAAAGTCCTTAGTGTTCACATAGGATTAGACTGAGACAAGTAGCTTGGACAAGTCTAAGGTACCTGGATCTAGGGGTTGAGGTAGCTTCGTTAAAAGTTTTAAGGACAAAACCCAGTTTAATATTTCAAATCTGAAAGAGGTATTTGTCATGTTACAAGAGGATTTTAGAATATCAGGATGTGGTAAAGTCATTAGTCATTATAATGACAAAACTCCTTTGTTAGATGGAAGTTATACATGTATTGGGATGAAAAAGTAAAATGCACAGATTGTCTCAAGGTGAGTTTAGCCTTAAGAGAAATAGCCATGTACATGCTCACACATCTGGATGGACCAGATATAATCCTCTTAATTAGGTAGTTATTATGTCATTGGCTTATTGGAAGAAGGAGAGGTTTCAGCTTGCTGCACAAGGGGTTGAGTGGGTTGTACTGTTTACCTGTGACCATTAACCCCTTCAGGGCCACCTACATGTATAACTGTAGCTATGATGCAGGATGTGAAGTGTTGTATTATATTTGCATGTAGCATACCACTTTTGCATGTACATGTAATTTCATATAGAGTCTAGCCCTTTGAACATAGAAACCAATAACATCTTAGGGCTGTGAAATAGCCCTAACCTTAAACAATCAGATGGACAGGAGTTAGGCCTTCCTGCACCTACCAAGACCCCTTTTAGGGCGGGGTTAAGGTAATGATACACAAGGCCTAAAGGGAATGAAACTATTGTGCATGTATTATAAGTATTCCCCTTCAGCTTAGATGAATGCAGGATGTTTATGCAACATTCTATTCCCTTTTCATGTAACTTCCTATTGCAATTCACATATCCCCACCTCCTCCGGTGTAACAATTACGTTGTATAAACATGCCCCATCCTAGTGTTCCATCTGTTCCAAAACCCCTAGATACTTCAATCTATAGTACTAGGCCTATCATAGACAAAATAATTGATAATCACTGACAAAGGTTTGTTGTGAAAAGATGAGAAAAGTAGGAGCCCTGGAAAGGACATCTGTTTTCTATCTACTTTTTTTTCTAGAGTTTGTTTCCGCAAGTTTTATTTTCGTTTCTGCAAGTTTTATTTTCGTTTCTGCAACTTTTTATTTTTGTTTCCGCAAGTAAACATTTTGTTTACGCAACTTTATGTTTTGTTTCCACAACTTTACATTCACAATTCATTGACTATGCACAAAGAAAAACTATTAAGTTGTGGAGACAAAAGTATAAGTTGGGAAAACGAAAATAAAGTTGCGGAAACGAAAATAAAACTTGCGGAAATGAAAATGAAACTTGTGGAAACGAAAATTAAATTTGTGAAAACAAAAATTTAACTTGCAAAAACGAACTTCAGATAAAAATATGTGGAAAACGGATGTCCTCTCCAGGGCTCCGTAGTACGGTGAGAAGGGTATGCATATTACTAGACCTTTTATAACATATTCTAAATCAATGATAGTGCAAAGTGCATAACGGTATAGAAAATACATAATCCACTTACCTTGATGAGCTGAATTCTTGATTGAAGGAACCTCAGCATCTGCAGGGTGATAACCACTATGGCAGGCTTATAGCATATGCTCTATTCCTTTCAGTACTGCAATAGTACAATGGAGATCCCAACTAGTGCACTGTATATTTAATCAAAGGAGGGTTGGGGTGGGTTTTAAACTTGGGAGGTAGTGCAGTGCTCAGCGATTTGGTCTTCATGGTCTATTTCACCACAAAATATGCGACAATAGAACTCTCTATTCTCTAAATTTTATGGGTTAGGTCGTCAGAAAGTAAAAGATTTTACCCTTCAAGGGCCTGAAAATTTAATTTTCTAATAGCTTTATATAACCTTAACAAATTTGTGAAGGGACATCCCCTCACCTCAGAAAACAAAAAAAAAATACCGACTTGGGATGTCTGGTTAACACCCGCTACCAAAATGATGAAATAAGCGGTAATTCGAGTTACTCTCAGTAATATAGGAATGTCCCATTATGTATAACAAACACATGAAATAACAAGGCTAACATGTCTTTTATTGACTTCAATTATAAGAATGGAACAAACTTTGAGTTATACATGCACAGTAGACTGCCTCTTACATGATGATAAAAGTACCGGATAAAAGTACCGCACAGTAGACTGCCTCTTACATGATGATAAAAGTACCGGACGTTACGTAAAGTCCGATACTTTTATCAGAATTATTTCACCTAAGCTGCTCTCACAGGGAGACAAATGTAGATAGACACACAATTTTTTCACCAAAGTAGGGGATAATAGAGCGCTCCATATGGATAATAACAAAGATTTTGAAGCTCCATTTTTTTCATGTTTTATAACTGATTTAGATTTAGGTACCGGACGTTACAAATTACAGATTTCCATTTTCAAAGACACATAATGAAAAATTATCACTCAGTAACATGTCCAAACCTCATGGAAATGATACCTATGATCATATACAATACAAAAAATAACTTTGTGATACTCCAGATGTTCTTTATTTAATACAGGACACTTATGTCAATGGACGATTCTGGGTATTACAATTATTCGATACATATTTACTTTTTCACCGCTAGGCTTATCCACAGACCTGCCTACAAGCCTACTCAAACCAAGACCTTGGATCTGGCTCTACCTTCCCTGGCCAGTGACCTCAGATTCACCTCAGGATCCTGGCTAGGGGTCATGACCTCGACCCCCACTAACCCTAGGTACAGGGTGGAAGTGTGCTCACACCCACCTCCATTCCTAGCCAATCAGGGGCCGAGCTGCTCCTCCCACAGGAGCTGATGCAATGCAGGCAGGGTCTTGCCTGTCCCTGAGCATGACGTCATGCTTCCCTTAAGGATGACGTCATGCCTACCCCAAGCTGTTTCTATATATATGAATACAGGACTGGCTTGGGACATGTTAGTCTGCTCCCAGACCTAGAGGCTACATCACCCTATACTAAGGCATAGGCTTGGCTGGATAACCTTGGTGAGTGATCATGCTGTACCATCTTACATGGTCACTCTGTACCACCAATCTTACAATAAAGCTGGATCAACTGAAGAGCTCCAAGTTCCTCTTTTTCCTTTGTAAAGGACATTTAACGCTCCTTTGACATTGGTCGAGAAACCCGTAATAGTGGAAGATCCCACCCTATACCCTCCCACAAAACCAAGAACAATAAGTGAGTACTCTTCAAACAGACCAGCTTCAGGATCCTCCAGCAAGTCACAGTCTATAGGTACACCACCTGCCTCCACTGAGGTACTACCCCTGCTCAGTACAGGTTCCTCCAGTGTATGCTGCTACTACCTCTATAGCAGGACAGGGTCTACTCCTCCAGCTCCGGCTCCTACTGGCCTCCACCTTACATCCAGCATGGTACCATACAGCACACCTAGTGCTATGAACTCTATACATACCACCTACAACACAGCTGAGTACAGGAGGATGCAATCCTATCCAAAAGGATACATACACTTATATCCACCTGATGATTGGCACCAGCAACAGGTAGGAGGTTCACATTGATATATTGACATAATTGCAGAACAAGTTCTGGTCACGGTTACTTTTGTCATGCGGGATCTCTCATATTGACTGATACAATACTCAGTGATCTGTCCTATGTGATATATACCCCTTTTAATATGACCAGTCCCTATGTAGAGTATATCCCATATTAGCAACTCACTGACTCCAGGTAGACACACCTTACTATTTCCCCTATAGCCTGTATGTCCAGCCCCCTATGTAGAATATACCCCACTAAACCACTATTGTGGATATACCCCTCTATCAGGGACCACATAGTCGTAATAACAGCCAAATTCTACCTAAGATAATGGTAATTTGGAAACAAATCAGTGTGGCAGAAAAGAAAAACTTCACCCAGACCTTTTTCACATGACAAGCTAATAGCCTCAATAAACCCAAACATTTTAAGCCCATTCTCCAACAACAGCCATCATGTATCAATCTAAATAAAACATAAACATCTTAGACCTATTTCCAGACTTTTAACAGAAATCATAGCCCCCTATACATGTAGAATATACCCCATTAGTAAACCACTACTATGGGCATACCCTTTTGTCAGTGCCCATATGATCATAATGCCACCCAAATTCTACCTCATTTCTAATGGTAATTTGGAAACATACAGTATCCAACATTAGAGAATGTCATAGAAACATATGGTACCCTATTTCTTTCACAACAGTGTTTCATGCTGTATTTCTCACTACATATATCCCAAGGGCTACTCAAAATTCAATCCATTTACGATTAGAATGTTCAGCCCTACTCTCCAGGAATTCTACTACACTAGCATATCTCTTAGCCCCTTTTACATCACAAATCTCATTTACAGTCTAAAATCACGACACCTAGTTTCCCACTCTCAGAGTATATCAACAACTACCTTTAAAGTACATGTTTGCCTATTCCCATGACAGTTACATTCCCTCAACCAAATATAACCAGAACCACACCCTTTAGACCCATCCTGACGACAATACTTTGAAGGAAATCACAGTATCTTTCACTCTTCCCATAGAATAGCTATAAGCCCATCATACTAAGTGGTATATTTTAGGCCCAATTTCACGACAATTACAGAACTTAATTAAGCCCAGTCATTATGCCTCCCAGTAGCTGAATACATAGACAAACCGCTACTCTGTTTTGCCCAAAAACCTACACCACTGTGGTCAGACCCCCCCCACCCCCTCCCTGGTCGTGTGTCTGACCTCAGGATAACCCCAACCCTCCTGCTCCTCCAGAAGGTGGACATACACACACACCTGCTGCCCCCAATAGTCTGTATTCGGTCCCTTATATTTAATAAACCACTACTGTGGATACTCCCCTTCCTTCTAATCAGGAACTCATATAGCCAGAAAGTTGTACCTATTGTTAATGGTAATTTGGAATACAGCACCATGGCAAATCAGAAAACGTCATAGTGGCATGTAACATATCATATTTAGGCTTTACCAACGATAACCATAGCCTCTTATTGAACTAAATCAAACCCAAATACTTAAGACCTTTATCACGGCAATTCACAAATTAGAGTGATGGTAAATCTTATTCTAACCTTTAATCGAATTTGAGCAATTAATTAGAGTATATTTAGGCCATTCTTACGGCAACTTTAGCCCATAACAACTTAAAATTAAATTCATTTATCCCAAAGACTTTTACAATCTAAATTGAATAAAAGTTCATTGTACCACACTAATCAAGCTCCAACATGTTCTATAGACGCTGGATTTATTGTGAAATCCCTGCTGTGTTTTCAAAATATCCCTACCCCAGCCTACACCACACGGCAAGTCAAACATACCTCCATCCTATGCACCAGTGATCTAGATAACCACCACGTGCCTACACCTTGATCCCTGATCAAGTGCAGAAATCCGCATCCAATACCGCCCCCCCCCCTTAATTTGCCAAACATATTACCCTCAGAGCATATACATACCAACCACATTGCACCCAGCGCCCCACACGCCACCTGTCCAACACTAAATACTGACCACCCCCCCCCCCGAAAGCTCCCAATACTCAACCCCCATTCCAGATTTTCTTTCTTTACTTTTCTGTTTTCTATTTATCAATTTTTCCTTCCCATAAACACCAATACACCTTTTTTCCTCTTATTGTACGTTGTATGAAAGTTACACAACACTCACATGAGTCTTGTAGATTTAGTTGTTCCGCGCCCATGGACGTTCTCAGCACACCCACATTTAATGGTTCGATACGCCACATATACTACCCAAGGCAGCAGCGCATTCTAGGGTATATGTATAAAATTTTTATTTTATATATTCTTGCACCGGCTTGATGGCTTGTCAGGACTCCTGTTAAATTCGGTATTCTTGCCACCGACAAGACTACTGTAGGAGTCCCGGTCTCCCATGCTCCAACCATGTTTGCACCTCTGTTCTTCTCAGATCCAGTAATGCAGGTGGAATACCATTTTGATTGGCTGTAATCAACCACAGCCCCAATTTCACGCCAAGCTTCCACAAAGCAGGCAACCCACCTGGTCAGAATTCAATCATAACCTTGACCTGCATCTACCAACCTTCTTGACCTAAAAATTCCAATTTTTAATCAATACATACCAGGCCTCAGCGCTGAGGCCACCAGAAATTTGCATACGGGGCAGGCCAGCCCCCACTGCATATATCCAATAAGATAAGGCCTAGCCTTTTAAGGGCAAGACATACCTACATGGGAGACCTGCAACTGAGGGTTAGCTTCCCTCACGACCAGGTTTATAAGCCTTGACCCACCCCAATCTTATCCATTCTCAATAATACACCATATCCAACCACTTCCTGTTTTTCTGAGAGCAAGTGCCTGGTTGAAGTTAACCATGGCGAACAGGGCATGCAGCCAGCCCAGGTAGGCCTGTCTTATGTGTCCACTCTAGTACATAGACCATCAGTCGTTCTTGCATTTGGTAATGGCAAAGTTTATTGTCATACTGCCCAGACTCCTCAATAAACCAATGGTAGTGTGAGCTCAGAGTATCTAGAAAAAGTTGAATGATCTTCACTCTTCACTGTCCAATGTTGTGCCTGCTAATCTTCCATTGTGTGTGGACCCAATCACCCACCTCCTTTAGGTTGGTTTATCAAGAGATAAACTCATTATTATGGAACACCAATATTTCCAATTAGCAAGTGATGATCTAGGTTAAGAAACCAAATTGTTAAGCACAAGTTAGTGCTCCAAAACCGACTCCTAAGACCTGCTGAGAATTGAATCTCCTAAGACAGGCAGAGAACTGCACAAATTAGTGCTCCAAGCCGACTCCTAAGACCTGTAAAGAATTGACTCCAGGAAGAAAACTGGCAATCCAACCTGGTGACCGCAAGGCACCAAAAGTTTTCATCAACAAGGTATTTTGGAATCCACCCGTGGACCATACATATATGAGTATCTATCTCCCCCTTTCCAGCCCTAGCACTTATCCATTGTTAGCTAAAAGCTAAAACCTTTTATTCCTTTATTCATGTATTTATTTATTTATTTATTTACTTATTTTCTCTATAAAACCCCACCCTCCCCCCACTCCACCTAACCTGAGGTCAGTTATCATCTTAAGTAACCACAAATTCACTCACACCACACTTACAAATCCACTTTCCTCCTTCTCCCACAGATTATCCTTTTTGTCTATCGTGAAATATTTCAAGGCTTGTCTGGGGATAGATATTCTCCTTAATTCACACCCCAAGATCAGTCGACCCATACATCAACAATATTTCCCCTTTAGACAATATCCAATTTCTTATCTATTTCCACATTTGTGTGGGGATGGACATTCTCCTTAATTCACACCCCAAGATCAGTCGACCCATACATCAACAATATTTCCCCTTTAGATGGTATCCAATTTCTTATCTATTTCCACATTTGTGTGGGGATGGACATTTCATGATTACATCCCTTCCCTATAACCCCCTTCAACCCCCTTTTTCTCAATTGTTTTCCTTTAACAACTTCAATCCACTCATCTTGGAAAATTTCCAAGCTTGTGTGGGGATGGATATTTACATGACTATAATTTTACCCCTTCATTCCCCCCCCCCAATGAAATTTAGGCCAAATCATCACAATATTTTTCCTTTTTTGTCAATACCCAGTTCCTTGTTTTTTTTTCTAACCATTTCCACATTTGTGTGGGGATGGATAGTTTTAAACGAATAGTTGGGAATCAATGTGAGTAACCACTTTCCACTGAATGTCAGAGCAATGTCTTAAAAAGACAGCTTTCCCATGGGGTGCCAAAATGACCCTTTTTCTGCAATTTGACTCAGGCTGGAAACTCTTAAAAGTTGGCATGCCACATATCGACTAGCCTGCCGTGTGAGGTTAGTGTGAGCGCTAGAGTGTCGTAAAAAGATGAGATGAAAAATGCTCCACCCTTTTCTGAAGTAAGCCAGGTAGATGACCTTTGCTTTTTCTGGGCACATTAACAGCACCACCTGATTATAGCCCCACCTTGCACTAAGACATGCCTGGCCCCAGTTAACCACTTACTCACAGTCTGACCCCCTTATTAATTCACGATTAATACCCCATCCTATTATGAAAATGAACCAAATGCCACCCAATCCCCCAACCACTACCCCAACACACTCAACACCCCGTTTCACGGAGTACTAAGGAGATCACTGGGAATATTGAGTTGATGTACTGGGATCATCCTGAGTGATACATGTAATGTAACCAAAGTGTGACCCAAAGTTTTGATTGTGTCTACTTATTTTTGTGACTTCCTGTATTGCCTCTAACAATGCCTGCTAATCCTCAGACTCGTTCATATGACCGCTTTTTCCCAATGTATCCACCATCATCAAAATTAAGTGATTGTAGAGACAGACCTTACTTAGAGAAGCAGATGTGAAGATAATCGCAGTACCTGACTACCATTCAACCACGTTTAAGGGCTCCATCTTCCCATCTTCACCAGAGCACATCACAACAGCAACGTGGCTTGCCACCACAAACCCTGTCGCCGAATGGAGCTGCAGAAACCAGCTGAGCGCAAGGCACCAGAAGTCTATTTTTTTGTTAGACAAACCTTACTCAAAGATGCAGACATGAAGCAGACAGCAACAGCTGACCCAGTTTCAATCACATTTAAGGGCTCCATCTTCCCATCTTCATCAGGGCACATCACAACAGCGACGTGGCTTGCCACCACAAACCCTATCGCCGAATGGAGCTGCAGAAACCAGTCCACTGCAAGGACTGAAAGTCTAATCTTTATTGTACAGGCTTTTCTTCTACAATAGCAGAATATTTTTAAAATCCTTAACCTTCTGAACTGTATTATAACCAGTATTTCCTATAATTAAGGAATTTTCAACTTAGATAGAAAATGCATGCATATTTTTAGTTTTTGATCTGTTTACTGTACTATTTCTGGTTTGCCTGCCTCAAAGAAGACACTCCAGGAATATATTAGTTTAGTTTAGAAAATAGAAAGTGGAATTTTGATCACATTGATGTAACAAGCCGATTCCCCTCAGTGTTTAATCAAATTATTTTTGTGCATCAAAGAGCTCAATATACATGACACCTTTTGACCTTGACCCTTTCGGCCCCTGTACTTCATATATTTAGTACTACATACTATGTCTGTGCAGTATAGGAGTTGAATAGACGGTTCCAAATAGCAATATGTTAATATGTGTTGTGTACGCATGCAGATGTGCACATATATTGTGCATATGCTGAGGTCAGTATGCGTATAGATCCACATATTTAAATAACCTTTCCGTGCATTATTACACAAAACATCAGGTGCATTAGTGCTCTCTCATTTTAATCATACTTTGCTTGATTGTCCAGTCCTATTAATTTTCACTGAAGTTATTGGCAGGAAGCCTTTGGCATACCACATTGTATATGAAACCCTCCTTCCAGTCCTAGCCATATAACCAATCATTGGTAAAGAAAAGCAAAAGTTTTAAATAAGAGTGTAATTCACCTCCACTGAAAAGGGAAAATACCTCAATGATCACGCCCAAACTACATGTTTTTGATTCCTATAGCCATGTTCAACCACAAAGTGCTTTCCAACTTGACTTCTCATTATTCAAAATTAATACAACCAAAGATACTTTTTCAACTCTTGAAAAATAGCATAAGTTGCGAGATCACTATCACTGAAAGGCTTAACAGATTAAGTCATTCATGACCCCCTTTCACCCCCCCCCTAACAGACACAGGGCTGTGATTGGTAAGAGTTTTGCTCCATGACTAAGGCATATAATGGCAACAAAGCCAATACCATGTCAACACAAATCAGACACGCTGCACATACTCCCTGAAGGAAGGGAACCTGGATGCACATTGCAGCTAGTTCACCTTTTTCTAAACGGCAGTATTGTGTACCAAAGATTGCAGCCAAGCAGCAACAAAACAGTCTGAGTGACATAAATTAGAAAGCCAAGGCACTGCAGTGTTCTAACAGACTTTCTCCAGCACTCACAAACCAAATACACGGAAGTATGCCCACATATCACCAGAGCCCCCATGCAGACCTTGTCTGTCCCAAATCCACCCCCCCCCCCAACAACTTCCCTGTTGGCCCCATGCCCCCACGTATAGTGATTTCTCGAATCTTAAACAAACCTTGATAATACTCATAGCAATGAAAAACAAAATTTTTGTTGGTTTAAATGCGCATGGTTGTTGAACAGGTAGTGATGGAATATTGGAAGTCTGGCATCAAACACTCCCTCTCCTTACAGGGTATGCATGCACCTGTCACTCATACGGAGCTGAGTGCTTGTGTGGGGATATCCTCACTCACTTCCATCATTATAACAGAAATTACTCAACTTCTCAGGCCTGGCTCAGACATTAGATTTAAACATACAAAAGAAATGTTTCAGGTATCCACTGAGCTAGGGTTGGGAGTGTGTTAGTCGTTATCCTGTACTTGTACATTTTTTTCTTGAGCCCTCTCTCTATGACAGGACTCTGGAAAAATCCCTCATATAGCATCAAGGCAGCCTTGAAACCTACCCTCTAGGCTGTTTCTTAAATGTCATACCCTTTTCAAACCCACCATGTGTTGTATTTATGGGTTTTAGTCAATTTAGTCGACATATAATTTGCATGTTTAAACAAGCTAGTGTTCAGTGTGTCTCCTTGATCAGCCCCAAGTCAAGCCACCTTTCGCAAATATTTCAATACAAACCAGTTAAAGGTATAATTTAATCCCTTGATTAGGTCACTACTCCTTAAAAGTTTCTTTCATTTCACCCTCAATTTACTCATAACCTTTAAGGACCTATTACAATGAGAATCCTGTGGCAATTGCCTTTATACTGATCAAGATTGCACAAATACATCCTTTTCTGTAAACATGAATTTAGTAAACCCTGAATCCTTACTCCTGTAAACCTATATTTTCCCTGCACTCATAGCGGAGATGAGTGGGAGTGGGGGGATATGTCAATGGACGATTCTGGGTATTACAATTATTCGATACATATTTACTTTTTCACCGCTAGGCTTATCCACAGACCTGCCTACAAGCCTACTCAAACCAAGACCTTGGATCTGGCTCTACCTTCCCTGGCCAGTGACCTCAGATTCACCTCAGGATCCTGGCTAGGGGTCATGACCTCGACCCCCACTAACCCTAGGTACAGGGTGGAAGTGTGCTCACACCCACCTCCATTCCTAGCCAATCAGGGGCCGAGCTGCTCCTCCCACAGGAGCTGATGCAATGCAGGCAGGGTCTTGCCTGTCCCTGAGCATGACGTCATGCTTCCCTTAAGGATGACGTCATGCCTACCCCAAGCTGCTCCTATATATATGAATACAGGACTGGCTTGGGACATGTTAGTCTGCTCCCAGACCTAGAGGCTACATCACCCTATACTAAGGCATAGGCTTGGCTGGATAACCTTGGTGAGTGATCATGCTGTACCATCTTACATGGTCACTCTGTACCACCAATCTTACAATAAAGCTGGATCAACTGAAGAGCTCCAAGTTCCTCTTTTTCCTTTGTAAAGGACATTTAACGCTCCTTTGACACTTACAAAAAGTCAAAAAAGAACAAATTTGGCTGGTTTTTTTTTTCACTTCGGCAGGCTATAAGTCTGGTGTTAAGTTTTATATCTGTATAGAAAATAAAAATATTTCTGTTTTTACATTGTTATACTCTGCATTTCTTGTATAAAGGCGAGTTTATTTTGTCTAAGCTAACATCCTAAACATATACAGCCATGCACTGAAAGATGTTGGTCAATGGATTTCGCACCAGAATTTTTATGAAACTTCAAATCATTATGACAATTGATTCTTTCATGTTTAGAAACTTCTTCGTCATTCATTGGTAATAGGTTTAGGAAGAAAAGAAAGAGAAAAAACAACAAATTTTCACTTGATCCCTTATTCATGAACACGAAAACAAGAAAGTAACATCCTTTGGTGAGGTCTAAACCTATCTGACCTAGCGTCCCTATATTTCAGCAATTTTAGGGGTCCAAAATAAGCAATTATTCTTGAGTACAGGTTAAAAGGAGGGGGCACACGCCCCCGCGCCTCCCCATCTAAATCCGCCACTGAGCTATACCTGACAAAGATCACCGAAGTTCTCAAGATTTACTACATTGAACATTGTAAAATGTACTATCCAATGCCTAAAAGTATTCGGGTGTTTGATTATAAGCAGCCACCGCGCTGTTGCCATTCAGGGAAGTCCACTTACCACGTGTTAGGACAATGGTAAACCCCAATATAGTCAGTATGGAACTTGTCCATCTACAGTGTCTAATAAAATACTATCTCAAGGGTGTGGACATATTATTGCAGATAAAACACGCGGATGATGGTAACCTTCTGTAGGTGAGGACAAACTGTAAATCATTAAGAAGTCCTTCAATGAAATGGAAGGAAAATCCCCTCTTGAAGGAATACAAATAGATATTCTGTGATAGATGCGAACATTTTTCTATGCCTTTCTGTTCTGTGATATTTACATTTTCTCCTATTTGATTTTACACATACTTTGTATGGTTACTCTTGAAGGTACAGTCTATAGGTGCAGATTGATAGGCAAGGCATGATGTAAATGCTGACATAATTGATATGAGGTTTTGATAACCTGAATTATTTAGGATTACGGAGAATTGAATAAAAAATAAAGACGGAAAATGTCATCCAGTTATTTCTGTCTTTCAGTCAGGATCCTGCGTCCATTACTTCCTTTTTTTTGGGGGGGGGGGAGGCGGGATTTACGGAAAACAGAATCTAAAATTATTTGTTCATTGATATTTTCCGTCCCTGAATGCACCATCTGTTTTTTTTTTTCTCTCTAAGGAAAGATCTGTGGTCGCCTGGTGTTGGTAACCGATATCGTATTGGCTTACTATAATTTTTTTTTTTTTAATTGTACACTTATCGTTGTATATGGGCACGATTGTATACACAAAAACCACTCTGACTCCCAGTACTCCAGTAAGGACATTGTATATACTAGGCACTTGGAAATAATTTTCAAAATGTTTAGATTTTAGAGTTTTCTATTCCACACAATAGACCAGGTTAATCCCTTTTCATAACACCTATAATTATGATCCTACAATGTCCAGAAGTGGTGAAATGGATGAAAGAGCACAGTTCTTTCTATGGAAATGTATGTGGACTGCCATTAGAAATTGGAACCATCATGATTGCTTGCCATATATCAATCCTATTCATTTAGAGCTCTCAGCAGAGGTTGTGCATGGTATCATTGATATATGCTATAAGAAATAATAATGCATAACCTAGTCTCAACCCCATATGTGGATGAATTTAGACATAATATATATTTACCAGAATGTACACTAGGTGGTGATACTGCTCTAGCAGAAGAACATAAGTGACATTGTTAATGGGAATTCTCTGGTGTTAACTAGCAGAGAATAGGTGAGGTGGGGGGTGCATCTTACATGATACACTCCATACAAATAGTACAATATTCAGGATTGAGGGGATTTTACACAATTCTAACAAGTGGTCTGTATATTTCCCCATTATATTTCTATTGTCCTTTTTCGATATACCTGTGGGAGCAGAACTCATTTTTATAAAATATGGCTAAGTCTATTCAACACCTTGCTACTCATTGTGGGAAGCTATAAAAGCATGTATAGGACCATTTTGATATGTAGAATAGGTTTATCATGTTTAAAAGATTGTTTGTTGATTATTTCAAATAGATTTTCATTGTCAGAGTAGACCTGTACCTCTGAAGAACTGCCATTTCAAATGAGGTAAAGGCAATAATTTATAGAGATGGTTAGGTCATAGTCTTATTCAAGACCTTTAGAATTAACTGCTGCCCACTCTGGTATCTATGTTATTCACTGAATGAGAATAAAAATCCATCAGCTCATCGTAGGAGTTCTTGCATATGCATCTTTATTGCCAGGAAACAAGTTACATCCAGTAATGCTCATCATATATGGAGATAAAGGATCCCAGTATTTCTAATATCCAATTAACCTGAGCAAGTAAATCCAATTTCTGGGCAAAAGAACGGTGATTGGCTGATACTTCGTGGGGATTGAGTCCCACAGCTGAATTGCAATGACTGCACCTATGTATATTTGCGGCTGTACATTGGCAACTTGAATGAGTCCTATCTAGCCATTTCATATTTGCCCACACACCACAATGCATGAACATCACCTATAAACAAAATCAGCAGGAAATGGCAAGAATAATAGGACAGTCAAGGGAAAGGGGACCTCAAGAAAAAACTTAAACATGAAGTCATGAGCTTTCCAGTGATGTGTAATGGGCTAGGTTTGTCTGGTAAAACAGGTGGAGACACTGTAGTCTGATTCTCTCCTACCCCACCATGCTCCACACAGATAACCTCACCTTGGTAAACCAACATCCTGATAGCTCAGTGGTAGAGCATTTGCTTGGTACTTGAAAGGACCTGGGTTCGATTCTCAGTTGGGATATTTTTCCAATGGTGACAGTTGCACTGGTATCCCAACCACGCATTCTGGAGGAACCCGGTTAAAGTGTGTGGATCAGGCTATAGCCCTTTTGTCACAAAGAGGGCCTAAAATTGGGTCTCTTTTGACCCGTATTTGTGCGTGTTAGGGGTCAATTCCATGAAGAATTTCAATGGCTTTCACATCAGTTAATTTTCTAAGCTGTCAGATGCATCCTCAACTGACTTATAGGGACGCAAACATTGGAAAAATGCCACCAAGCAATAAAAACTTCACCTTTTACCAAGGTAAGTCTTGTTTAACTTATAAAGTTTATGTCTGGTTGCTATGATGATGATGATGATGTTTATTCACGTGAACAACGAGAGTAACATTGTGTGTGGGGTAAATAGAACTACAACATGAACAGGTTTACAGTATATATAAATAAGTGTTAGGGAAAAAGGAAGCCATGTGATTTTTAGTCTTTGTTGATTGCTCTTTTGAATCTAGCTTTTGTTGGTAACCGCTGTACTTCATGACTAAGTCTGTCCCATAATGTGACCCCCCTATAATAGGGTGATCTCTGATATGTGCCAGTTTTAGCTCTTCTCTTATGGAACTTCAGTTTCCTATCCCCTCGGGTTCTCACATTAGCCTGTTCTATCGCCTCCCCTCCATGCGCCTTTTTCCACATAATCAGCAGCAACTGCATGTCTCTCCTATTGCTGAGATAGTCAATATTACATTCTATATGCAGTTCTGCGACACTCATTTGACGTAATCTTGTTTGACAGCAGACTCTTAATGCTTGGTTTTGGAGTCTCTGCAGTTTGATTAAATCTGCCTGCTGTCCAGACCCAGTATAGAATGAACAGTATTCAACTACTGGTGTGATCATAGTTTTAAAGACCCTTGTACTAGTGTCTTTCATCATGCACTTCCTTAATTTACATAGCTTATAGAGCCTGTTACCCATGGACTTTTTAACTTTTCCGATATGTGGGCCTATGTTTAAGGTTTCATCCAGCTCCACACCCAGGTATGGGTAGGTCTTACAGTTTGGGAGAATGGAATTACCTAGTCTCAAATTAGGCCCAATAAGTCTATATTTACTACCAAAATACATACCCATGCTTTTAGTGGCATTGATGATCATATAATTCCTGTTGCACCAGTCGCCAATGCGATTCATGTCACCCTGTATAGGGCTGCGTCCACTGCGACAGATGGACCATCCGTCGCCCTTCATCCGTGTTTTGCTCCATAGAAAACAATGATAAAATCGACGGATGAAACCGACGGATGGTCCATCCGTCGGCAGTGGATGCACCCCTTAAGGCAGCAGAAGCTGTAGCTGCATATCGGTTGGATGTATATAATACAATATCATCCGCATACATAGTGTATGTGCAATTTTCTATGACATCACCTAAATCATTAATAAAAAGGATAAACAGGAGGGGACCTAGGGTTGAGCCCTGCGGCACACCAAATTTGACTTCAGATTTGTAGGACTTACTTCCATTACTGCCGATGAAGTAATTACACCAGAGATTTGAAAGCTGCCTTGTTACCCAGCTGGTACAGTCACCATGGCTTCCAGCTTATTGTGTGCTGGAAGCCATGGTGAGTGTAGACTGGTATGTACTGCCATGTTCTTTGTGGATGGACCTCTTGTAGAACCTGGCAAAGGTTACTGCGTTGGTCCATTCACCCTGCTTTAGGATGTAAACCACAGGTAGTATGCTGTAATCTGCCTTAGATACAGAGGCTCCTCTTGGTGAGTGTGTCTTGAACTGTTTGGGAACTCCAGCTTCCGAAATGGCATCTTTGAAGTACAGTCCACTTGCTTCTTGGTTTTGCATTATGATAACCAAAGTTGGTCCTTGCCCCCTTCTCTGAGGGTTTTTTGTGACTTTAAGGTACCTCTTTAAAGTTCTGTAGGGGCAAAGTACACTGTCTGTGAACTTGTAGACGTGGAACCTATCAAGAGGTTTGCCCTCTTTAGTGTGTTTAAGTTGCTTGTCTACCGGTAGTACTACTTCATCATTGGTGAATACTATTGAGCTGACTTTGAAAGCATGTAATGTTTGTGCTCTCTGTGCTGTTGCCAGTGCCAACAGCAAGACAGTCTTGTAGGTCAAGTGTTGGTTAAGTGTTCCAATCGGTGTCAAGACTTAAGCATAGTTAATACAATGTCTACGTCCCAAGTGTGAGTATATCTGACATTGGGTGGGATGTATGCTGTTTTGTCCACTTTCAAAAATACACATTGTATTGTGTTTGGGTGCCCTTGCTCCATGAAGCCATGTATAGGCACACTGCCCCCCAGCAATTGTCTGAGGAGTCAGTGATGATAGTGGTTACAGGTTTCTGTAGTCTGATTTTTCTACAGCCTGTATCATACTCTCTAGCCACCTACTAGATAGAATGGAAGACTTGATTGTATCACATCAAAACAATTACCGAAGAAATTTAGGTACTGGATATGCTATCTTTGAGCTAGTAACTGACATAGACAAAGTGAAATCTAAATGTAAAAAATTGCGTCTAACTGTGAACAACAGCAAAACAAAATTTATGATGAGTGGTACGAGAGAAAAAATGAAAACAGTTCTGGCAAACCCACCAAAAATAAATGGTATTCCACTTGATAGAGTAGAAACATATCACTATTTAGGTGTTAAACTTGACGAGTGTATGACCCTAGAACCTGCAGTCAAGGAGGTGACACCGGCTGTTCAAAAATACGATATGATTTGACACAGAAAGCTGCTGTTATGGTTATATAAGTCAACAATCATGTCCTTGTTTGACTATGCAAGCTTCTTGCATTCAGGAGCAAATTTTAACTTGACTGCGAAATTGCAACGTCTGCAAAATAGAGGATTGAGAATATGCATGAGAACCAGTGTTAGAGACAATGTCATGTCCATAGACCAGCTGCATGACAAATGTAATATACCCAAACTAGACAGACGAAGGGACGAAACCCTTTTAGTATATATGTACAAATATGCCAAACAAGGCAAATTTGTGAAAACCAACACTGAAACTAGGCCCACAAGGTCACTAGGCAAGGTGAAACTTGATCTGAAAAGGCCAAAACGAGACTTTTTTAAAAGATCTCCCCTTTACAGAGGATCTCAGATGTGGAACAAACTATCACACTGGCATCAAGACACTGAGCAAAAATCACTGTTCAAGGCCCGAATACATCAAATACAAGATCTACATGAACAAAGCCAAAAACCAAGGTTTGAAATGATAGATGACAGTGTCCTGATTGCTGATATTTCTGATGAAAGCGATGATGAACCATAAATTACCTTGTATCATTTCAATCTGTAGCAAGTTGCCATTGGGAATTGGCATGGCTCAGTTTCATGTCTCTCATGGGGCCTGTCTTTCCTTATGTTAGAATGTATTAAAATGATACAAAATAATATCAGATACGAACCACACATATGGACGTCCATATGTCACATATGGACGTCCGTATATCACATATGGACATCCGTATGTCACATACGGATGTCCATATGTCACTTTTAGGATACCACCTGGTACCCCCCTAGCCGTATTTGATTTACCAACATAGGGAGGTCCGTATGTGACATATGGACGTCCGTATCTGTCTGTAAGATAAGGAAAGACAGGGCCATGGTCAAATATGTGTTTGTCCTAAAATACCACTTCTTATATGGATGGAGTCTGTGAGTGTGTAGTATACTAAAATTCAAACTGAAAACCCAGAGCTAATATTGATTAGTCTACGTCCAACCTTCATTAATCCATTCTTGAATGTTCCCCGTAGCTTTTCTGAATAAGGTCATGTTGAAATCTTGTAAATAATAATGTGTTTTAATCTATATTTTTATTACTGATGCGGAATTTTCTCCAAATTGCATTATTTTGCAAATTTTCACATTGATTACCAAGTACTATCAGGGTACAAGCCATACTTTGATAATTTTGTTTTGTGTTTTGTATTTTTCTTGTATTAATTTCCAAGTACTGTATATATTATGTATGTTTATTAGGACTGTTATATAGCAGCCTACCTGCCTTGTTTGTGTCTATACAACAACTCAAAATTTCATCTTTTCTCTCATCTCGCTGTGCATCATTTCATCTTTTTATAACAAGTCCTATCAATCAGGATGGGACTGTCATGTCTTTATATACACAAAATAAAAAGTGAACCTGAGCATAAATATTTTTGGTCGCAATATTATCACCTCCTTTGCGTAGTGGAATGATCAATAAACACGTTTGAAAAAAAAATGTCTTCTTGCCCTGCATAGTAGAGAGGCCAGCCGTTCAGCCAACTCTCGCCACCATATGTGTAACAGTGCTAAAAGACTCAACATTAAACATGCCCTGGACTATCTATAATGGATGTATGGTGTATTATAGTATATCAGTAGTACAGGAGGGGTCTAAATCTTCATGATCAAGTGATATTCAAATTGTTTCTCTCAATTAATATAGCTATTATTAGAGTAGGAAAATTGCTAACACTAAGAATCTCTCTGTGACCTGGGATGGTTTTTCTGGTAGGATTAAGGAGTATCTAGCTAACCATTATAGGGTACCCCCCTTGAACCACCATCATCAACATAGCACCTGCTATATAGCAATATGTATTGCTGGATTTTTGAGAGAGGGGTGTATTTGTAGTGGTATTTGCAAAGTATTTATGTTCATGAGACATTGGTGGTGCCATAAAACTATAACATTGCTAGCTGGCTTGGGTATTAATGTCATAAGTATGCAGTAGGGGCCAGCACCTCCTTACCCCTGATCAAAAGAATACAGCTGATTGCCTATATTTGACCTGAGTATTTTTGACAGGGATGATTACTCTGGAAATGTTTTTTGAAAAATGGTAATAAATCAACCAAACAAGGTTCAATGAACGAATTACAGGTATAGATTGAGCTAGATTTCATCTATACCACAAAATTGTAACAAGGCATTCAGTGAATTATTTAGAATTACATTAATCTACCTATTCATAGGAAATTTCCATCTTTGCCTCAAAGTTCCCTCTGTTTCTAGTGAGAGCTTCTGTCTTGTCTAAATCATGATGCCTATAATGGGTTTCCCCATAATCTATGCCTTTGGAGTAGTCTACCATAAGGCCCACTAGTCTGGCTACCTCTCTAATGACAACTCTACATGTTTTCAAGAGTTCTGCTGCCAGTTTGTCTGACAAACCCAAAGACCCGAGGAACCAGTCTTTTTGTACCATGTCTATGGCTGTTTGTAGACTTTCCATTTTGAAGTGTCTGTATACTACTGAAGGATTCAGTTCTGACAGATCTAAGATTAATCTCTGTTTGTCATTAGGTTTAGGTCTCAAGAAAATGTTTGAGATGAACTGGCCTGGGACCGGCTGCATTATTCTATATTAAATGCCTTTGTCAAGGTGTTCCTTTACCACCTTGCCAATAATGTCTGTATTTTCTTCAGACACTAGATAGGGTCTAGGGGCCATTTCTTGTATGGGAGGTTCAAACAAGCCTACCTTTTCTCCTTGAACAGATTCTATGATGAAAGGGTCATGAGTTTACCTTTAACCATTGTTTGACATGTGTTTTTGTGCCATCTGGTACAAAAGTACCAAACCCTATGTCTTTATTAGCTACGGGTGTTTCTGGTACACTAGGGGGTTATATGTTTTCATGTATAGCATTATTAACACTCACCTGAGTTAGTGAGACCCCCCTTCGGAAAACCTGAATTGTTGGGTTTCTTCTTGTGTGGGTTGTTTGGCTTGTGTTTGTAGCTCTCGTGCTTTTTGTCCTTATGGTTGGACACATGCTCTTCTGCATGGGAGTACCTGGTGCTTATGATCATTTTGGTGAAGTCATCAGTCTTCTCCCTTATGGCAGGGTTGGTATCATGCTTAGCCCATACCTTGAATTCTTCAATGGTGGTGGCCTGTTTTGCCATGGCTGTCATGGCAGTGGACATGTTGGTCTGAAGTTCAGCCATGTTTTTGTCCAGTGCGCAAGCATTGACAGATGCTGCGTGTTTCAGTGAGTGGTTCAGCTGTGGCACTCTTAACTCTGGCACATTTTCCGGTCTTGGCAACTGTTACCTCTTTGCCTTGATGAAAAAGTTAAATCAAATGAAGGTCCACAAGCTTTCTTGAAAATACTGACAAATATCTCTGCCTCTAGTTGGTCATCCAGGCTTTTATAGTAGGCTTCCAGGTCATCCCCGGAATCTGGGTCAACTCCGCCATCTTGGCCGGTGTTGTGGTCAGCACCTTGACCAGTGACTTGGTCGCCATCTTGGTCGCTTTCATCATCGCTGATGTTGTGCTTCTTGTACTTCCTAACCACTTTATCCACTACTGTTTTCAACTGCATGTAGATTTATTCCTTGAACAAACTCATCATGTGATTGAGTTGATGAGTGAAGAGTTGCATTGTTTGTGGGCTTGCCACACCCGAGGTTTCCCCCTGGTCAGTCGTGCCGCCATTGTTGGACGATGCACATGTTGCCCTATTTGACATGATGGGCTCAGACCGGCTCGTGAGCACTCGGTGGTATTGGACTTATAATAACAGCTTAGCAAAGTCTGTTTGTGCCAAAAGGAAGCAAACAATGAAAATTTAGCGTGTGCAATGCACGACTGGCCCAGGGTCGTCCACAAAATTTTGCAAAAAACCTACCGTAGGGGACTATCACTATAGTGACAGTGTGTTTGAGTTGTCAATGGTTAAGGCTTAAGGCTAAGGCTAAAATTTATCCTGACCATAGACCCCATGTTAAAGGGCTTGTATTACATATGGCACTTAAAAGGGTAAGTGAAATATGGCAGCTGTTTTCACAAGGAAAGACATGCCTCATGGAGAAGAGATATGTACTGCCTGAAGGATGAGATTCTAATCTATCCCTTGGCTTTGGAATCAAATTGATAAGAGGCCTGGATCCAGCAATGATTACACTCTAAACTTGGTGATTAGAAATCAGGAAAATTAGCCTCGAACCCGCCTGTCCAGGGGACCCTGGGCCAACTAGACTGTTGGGACCTATACCGATGGTCTTAAAAGTTTGTAGATCTTGTAGAAATCTGAAAGAATTTGTTGTATATATTTCTAACGCTGGGATGTGCGTGTTGCTGCTGTGGGATCGCGCGCTCAACTGATGCATTATGGGATGGCTGATTGCCGTGTCCTCTCACTGGTGTGATTACTTTGTCAGCATAGCAACCAGACAAACTTTATACACGCGAAAATATCAGATACATTAGCAGTATTCCTTGGCTGCCTGGGAATCGAATCACTACTGGTTAGGCATATTGAATGGACTGGTCCCCAACTCTCCAAGCAAACTTAGGGCCCACCCTTGCGTTCAGTCTAGCCCTCCCAATCCCTATCTTGCCTACCTTCCACCCACACATCTACAAAGCTAATGGGGGCCTCTTTTAAAAGGGGACTCGTTTACGATACTTTTACCACCCATCCTGCTCACTTGCTTCTCACTCACGACCATGCCAATGTTTCAAAGTATGAAACTGGTATATCTCACCCTGTGAAAAAAAGTGCTAATTTCCAAAAATCTGTCATCCTATTCAGAGCCATATTTTTCAAAGTATAGATGATACAGCTATCAAATTAGGCTTGAAAGAATGAATCTCAAAGTATGGACATGACAAGTGGACATTCACATAGCACTCTTAGGTTTAAGGGGATGCAGATAGATTTTATATAGGATGTCTCTGCAGAACAACATCTTCTCCACACCAACGTGATTTATAGTTGTATAAATTACCCCTTTTAAAAACAGAAGTCAATTGAGCATTGGCTAAAGTGGGTATTTGATTCACAATAAACAAAGAAAATAATCATGAAGTTTTTCTTCTTTTGTATCATCATTTATTACATTTCTACATTGCATTATTATACACATGGAAACGCCTAGTAGGTCTCATGAAGACCTCTCCCAGTGGATAGGTCTCTTGACGGCTAGGTACAGTGATGTCCAGAGGCTTGCAGCTTAGCCTTGGGTACAGCATCAGAAATCCGCATATACATTGTTGTGAAACACTCTCTCAACAATGTCTCAAGAATGGTATGTCTGGGGAATATTATCTATGGCATTTACATGTTTAAAAGGATTGACCCTTATGGAGGGATGACACAGAAGCAGACTTATCCCACCAAAAACTATATCCAACTGCAGACTTGGGCCCAAAAGTCTAATAACGGTGATGAATTACACATTCTACACACATATTCATAATCTTAGACCTTATTGTTGAAAACGTTTATATACATGCAGCTCCATAACTTAGCCTATTGGAATACTTCATTCTCTGCTGATGCTTGAATCTTCTATCTGAGGGGCCCTTATATTGTGTAGACAAGGCGCATGTACAGCTCTATGATATACCTGATTATGACCATAAGCGTGGTTCATTTACACACTAACTCAAAGTTTGTCATCCGACGCACACATATACAGAAAAATCATGGTGGCTATTGGCCACTAGCTGGTCTGGAGCTGGTTCCTGCGACCCACACTGATAAGGTGGGACCAGCATGTCCCTGGAAGGGGGTGTTAACCAGGGACAAGGTACCCATCATGGTATGTCTTATCAGTGGGTTTTAGCTCAACCAGCGAAATTCAAGATGGTGGCTCCACTAGGCCTCCATACTGAATCCTATACAATGGATTACGTAGTGGGACACCGGTCAGTTCAAGTTTTTGCTACGATAGGGCATATATCAGTCGGGACACCTGATGGCATCCTATAGCACTTCTTCCAGTTGTACAAACGTATTTTAATCATTAATGGCTAGTTAGAACCATGATACTGTGAATCGGCACCGCTCGGTTCAATCTATGCATGTGTAGTGGTTAAACCTGGCAAAATCCTTTACAATAATCGGCTCTGGTTATAGGCAAGAGGACTTCCACAGCAAAGGATAAAGGATGTTTCCTTTCTCTGTACAATATTAAATATAATCCAATAACAATATGACTGTACAGTAGGCTTCCAGATACCTTTCTTTAAAAAGATCATCTCCCACATTAGGCTTGATCTAGACTTGCACCACACTAATATATGTAATTTCCGCGCAGAGTTCATTGTAAGGTCACATAACAAGTTTTTGAGAGTGATATATCCTCATAATCTACAACTCTCACTAATTGCATTAACGTTTTCCCATGCCTTTTCTCCCCTGGAATCTGTATACAAAAAGCACCCACAACGAAGCAAATGCACGATGGAAATAATAAGCAATTGGAAGATTAAGACGTATAACAGGAATATTCATTTCTAAGAAAAGTTACAGACAAAAGCATGTATCAGTTTTCCCATTATTAAAGCACCAGTCGAATATATCATACAGTTACCCTCTAGACACCTGCCCTTAATAAATGTATGTTAGTAGCGGAAGTTGAGATGAACATTAGAGCAAAATATCCATTCTAGATAACACAGCATGTTCAAAGGGGTCGACCTTACCCAGAGAAGAAAAGGGGTCACAGAGCATGAAAGATAAATATTGCGGAACTTATCTATGCACTTAGGAATATAAGGTCACTGATCCATCTGTGCTCTCACAGATTGCAACCTGGGAATACAATGGGAGCTTACTATACAATATATACTAGCTTCGTTTTAATATAGCGGATCTGCACATTCCCCTTCTCTCCATTATCTTCACTGTGGCTAGATCTGTTCAAATGTACTCTATTTTGCTAGATATATAAGGAACTGTGCAGTGTAGAAACCTAACTAATAGGGGTCGGGGGCCAGCTCTAGAAATCTACATTTGGGCTACCTTGCCGGGTGTCAGTTTACACAACTGGCACTTGCTCTCAGATCACTGCCGACACATACACAAAAATACTGCATCAATATTAATACAAATTTACATCTCCCCTTGCCCCACTCCATATCTACAAACATCATAACAGCGTTTATTATCTAGGAATTCAGGCAGAGCAGTCTTGGCATCCAAGAGACTATATTTGTGCAATGGGTCCCATGTCTGATTAGACGTGGGGTTTCACAGGCATGAAGGTATTTTATGACAAAGGAACCTTCACCTGCATCAACCCATTCCTCCTAATTTCTGGTATTTTGGTAATAAAAAAAAAGAAGATGATCCTATGTGTATTACTTGATTCACTGCAGTAGGCCAATTTCATCCATCAATGGTGCTCTGATCTGTTGCCAAAGTCTGTGCAGTCTTCATATACCGTATACCAGCACGTTATTTTCCGTGGACAGCATAAAAATGTCCCCAATAAGTGTTCAAACTGCTCAAAGAGATTACTATAATTTTTTAAACAAGTTGGCCTAGAAGGAATGCATTTCTCCTTTAAGCCCAGTGTACTATGTAAATATGTGTGATTTAGCTTGTGTGATTTGTGTTATGTTCCCCCAAAAAATGAAGAAAGAGATTATTGGAATTAGTAAAGTATATCTTTCTCATAAGGGCAGGTATCATATGAAACATACTTGAAATTTCCAGGCGCGGGTGCGCGTAAACAGGCGATTGCCTTATAACCAGTTACATTTCTGTACAATGGATAAATCGAGTATATACACTTTTATCTGCAATAGGGGTAGTGGAGGTCAAGTCATCTTGTTTCCTCAGGCACAGAATATCTAAAATTAGATCTTGTATTTATCTGGTAATTATTACCTATCCTACCTGTCCTTGTGTGAAAATTCAGATCTATTAGTTAAAAAATCATGGATAATCCATGCGGATACCATAACTAAGCAGCCTTGGTTCAGATTCTGTATCTCGTGTGAACGCAACAGGTGGCTGATACAATTCCCTCTTAACACCTAAGAAAGCTCGGTGCTATGTATACATCGTGTAATTTGCATTCATATCAATTTTGAGGGCATATTAACATTGGCTACATTGATACTAATGTCATGGTAAGCAGGGTTGGGCAGCATTCTACTATTAGAACGATACTTAAAAGAAACCTCAATGGCAGGATTATCAAAAATACCAACAGTGGTTTTGATAATGTAGTAGTTGGTTATTTCTTTTGTATCACGGTAACAACCAATTTGACACGTAATACTCCAGCTCGGAGACTTCTCTTCCCTGGGGAAACTACAGAGAGGACATTGGCACAGAGAGTTGTGTATGAAGAGGGGTGTGGAGCAGCTCGGGGCATGGAGTGAGAGCAGTTCCGGGCATGGAGTGAGAGCAGCTCCGGGCATGGTGTGGAGCAGCTTGGGCATGGAGTGAGAGCATATAGCACAAGAACAATGACGCTCACAGAAACCACATGGGACAAAGGCACAGACAGTTCCGAAGGCGAGAAGCAAATGGCTACGCACTTTACTGGCTGTATACCTAAGAGGGAGGACAATGTGCCGTTGCGTCCCTCCAACCTAGTCATCTGCATCTTTCCACTGTGCTGCCCCCTTCTTGAGTTGTGAGCTGTTACTTGAGAGAATTGGTGGTACAGTAGTCGATCAGCCTACCACCCGCTCACGATCAGCATTCCAGCAAGTTGCTAACAATGAACACCAAAGAAAAGAATATGTGTGGTTCATCATCATGACCCCACATAGGTGTTCTGAAAGAACTGAGGACAACATATGGGGGAGAAATCATTAAAAGTAAGACATCCACATATGTCCAATTATGTAATACATCAAGACTAGTGCCCTAGCAAGACAACCGGCAAATCTGGCGACAGTAGAAAATAGGTCCTTCCCTATGTGTGGATAATTGATTAAGTTGACAATGACGACATCTTGTGTAGGTGGTGACGTCATATTGATTTAGTGCTGCCACCTCTCGGAAAAGAAGCGAACCATACACTATGTGGCAGCGTTGACAGCGATCACATTGCTTTGAATCAAGGAGAGGGACTTTTAGACATTGCCCTGTCAAGTGGAGAATGGCCGCAGGTGTTCAAGTTGTATCTCTAGTGCTATCCGTTGTTCCATTACCTCTTGCAGCTCTTGGTTAAGTTCGTTGTTCAAACGCAATAGCATATTGTTCCGTTCTCGATGCTTTCGCACCACTCCTTTTAACTCTTTCCTATCCCGCATATCCCTGCAAAGAGGAGAATTGAGTTTTATTTCCGAGAACATGAACATTTATAATGTATATATCTCAACCTATGATTACCACGCACTATTGTCAGACCTGCGCCAAGTGGGGGGTGAAAAATACGCTGCAGTAACACGGGACCTGCACTAAACTTCAAACTATGCTATAATCGACCACTTTGGTAAATATACTTTTTTTTAATTATATCAAGGCCATCCACATGTTGTATGTCTGTACTCACTTTGCTATAATTTCTTGGTGAGTGTGATCAGTGTCGTCTCGCGTTTCTTCATCGGAGTCCAACAAATTTCGACTAGACCCTAGAGCATCCTTTAATAAATTCAATTTATATCATTAGTACATTTCTCTACATCTACAATACAAATACTGATCACATTGTTATTGCACATTGAATCAGTGATTTTCTTCGTTTAAAAGGCAGGGAAGATTGTCCCATTATGTTCCTTTAAAGCTACACAAGAGGGCTGAAAAGATTTCGGCTTGTTTAGAGTCGGGGGAGAAAAGAAATGTCAGTGCTCCTGCCCACCATCCTATTGTTTCATTTCATTGGTTTGCAAAGGACACATAAACATTAATATTATTTTTCAGTTAAATACACGTTTGATATTGTCAAAGTTAGAATTACATACTTCATATGGTTAGACGGCGAGTAATTTTACCTTTTCTACTCCCGATATAGCACACGCCCCCATTTCTGCAATTGAGAGAAAAGTAAAGCAATATACATGTATTTATCATATTTCTGTTCCAAGGTAAACCATACAATCGTGAATTGTATTGCTATCGGGTCATCATTTTTCTATTCTATAATATCCCATTTGAGCATTCGTGTTTTTTTTTATTTCTTATTTAACATGAATTATCATAAAAGTTTCAACTTCATGAATAGAAAGAGCCTACACAAAACTCCTACCTCTGATATCAGTTGTTCCAACGGAGGCAGCAGTTGTAGCACCCTGTGTATATCCTGCAATGTTCGAGGCCTGAATTGAATACAAAATCTCATTATAGGAAGATTCCCTATATACAGCCATTAATCATGTCGGCAATTTAAAATGCATGCTGAACAGGTGATGGTTCCATTGACAATTATACATTTTAACTCATCATTTTTGTGTACACGAGATAATGAAAAGTAACTGAAATCCCTAAGTTTATGATTAGTGTCAACTGTATAGCTTACATCCTTTGGAGAGGGGCGGGGAGGAACAGCTGGAGGCGGCTTCAGATCTCTACCACTACCTGGAAATGACAATCAAACTACTGTCAATATAGTCTCAGCAAGTATTGTAAGCAAGATTGGACAATCTGGGGCATCTCCTGATATACTTTCATACAGCTTACGAATTCGTCTTGTTTATTCAGAACAAAGAGATTATATCCTAATCTTTCTTTTTCTATGGAAAATCCAAAACTGATACCCACGGCCCATGTACGATTCTATCTAAATTTGACAGCTAAGGAGGGGAGGAGAGCAATGACAAGTTCCTTGCCTGGTGGACGACCATCTGAGAGGTCGATCAACTGGTTATCAAGGGAGGAGCTCCGTGAGTGGCCCGTCTTGGACCGAGGTGGTGGTGGAGGGGCCATTTCACCAGCGACTGGCAGTGTGGTTGGGCGATCTGCGGCCTCGGCCCCAGGAAGCTGGCCTCCGGGTGGTGGGTGTATCAGGGGCCGGCGAACAGGTGGCATTGGTTGAGGCGGTGGTACCTCAGCACATGATGGGCCTGGGACTGGAATAAAACAATAGTGATTAGAACCCCTACCACTCTGACGACCTTGCCCATTCCTATGGTACTGGGTTTTTGGCAGATTTTACCTGATATGGAGGGAATCTTTTTGACAGTCATGTTATAGGTGCAGACACATATATAATTCCCAATCGCCCAAAATGCCTTCCCTTACTCACAATGACATATATTTTATGTTTACAGATCTCTCCAAAACAGGTAAGACCTATCACTTACTGGATTGAGCCTTTTTGGGTGTCGGTCGGGGCCTACTCTGGAGCGGCATGGGGAGCGGTGGCCCTGGATGATGATCAGGTCCCATATCGACCAGATCAGCTGGTGTGCGTGGTTTAGTTGGACTGAGAACCTGCTCTGTTTGGGCCCCACCAGGCAAGGGTTCATAACCACGACTGATTACGGCACCATCTAGTGAGAGAACGATCAGGATTTCCAAGGGTGTTTATTTAAGTGCAATTAGGCAGCCTATGACAGATTAGCCTACGCTCTAGGACTGGCGATTTTTTTACGTATAAGGGAATACATAAACACGTTCAAGCATAGAATTTTGAATAAGTGCCGGTCTTTGATAAGGAACAGAGGTAAGGGGTTGTTGGAATAACTGTGTAGCAGTTATGATAAATGTTGAATAAGTTATTCGCAACGACACGGTATGGTGAATTCAAAAGGCTCCTTTCATCAATAGATTTGTCTGACAGGAGGCAGTCTACATAAGATATAAGGTAGAGATAAATACGCTTGACACTGCATGTGGTACAAAATGTTTACGTTATATGTGTACTGGCTTACCTGAGAAGGCCCGACACCGGTCTATGCCATCAATGGGAAGAGGTTGACCATCTGGTGAAACCCGCATTGGCACAGGATGGACTATTTTGGAATCCTGGAAAATGATTATTTTTGGTTAGTTTTAGCATAAATTTGTTCTGTATAGACAACCAGATGAAACTGAATCTGTTCTGCAACATTCTTTGTTTGAACTATGATCAAGTTGTTTATGGTACAATGGGAATAGGTCGTTTATATTACAACAATGTACTAGGCATGGGGCTGGGTTTTGAAGAAATTTAGCACTGCAACTTTGGAGCATTACCTAAACTAGGGTGCACAATTTGATTGCGACTGCCAGAATGACGTGAAGGACAAGTAAATTAACTCAAATTTCCTGCTCAATGAACAATCATTACACAACTTTCCATCAAATCCATCCACAATACAAATAAAATTCCAAGTAACGCTACTCACAGGGTCAGACATGACTGGCTGGAAACCAAACTTGACAGGTTCGGGTTTGGTTCCAGGCGAGGATAGTGAGCTGGACGTGGGTGACTGTGGGGGTGGCTGGAAGTTGGTAGGTGGCCACTGCGCCTCGGGTGATGGTGGAGTAGGTGATGGAGGCGGCGAAGGTGATGGGGGAGTCGCCCGTCGTAACGTGCTGCCTTGCGGAAGATCTGCAGCAAATGGCTCCTCTGGAAGTGGCAGTTTATGATTTTAGTACTTAAATAAGACACATACAGGATACATTAAAATGGTGTATGTTTGTACTGTGATAATAGAAATCCTCCATGTCTTTAAAAGCTTCTCTAGGAGAAGTATCCTTTGAATAAATTGGGAGATAACCTTCCCAGTGCTATAAACTGATATAGAGTTAGGTTTGAGAGCTCACCTGTACTGCCCAAGGGCACATATGGCATTAGTGCTGGCGGCAGGTGTTCTGGCAATTCAATATCATTCCTTCTAAGAACCACCAAGTGCATGGCAGTGCAGAACTCTTCAAGCGACAACCCACCATCACGATCCATGTCAGACAGTTGCCTGTAAGGGAAGAGAGTGCATTTTTATGTGTTGACAGCCCATGAAAATGAGTCCAAAAATATAAATTTGCCAGATCCATGTATATGTGTATATGACGTCAAGAAGCATTCTTAAACATGAACGGCTCTTAAAGGCGCACTGAATGGAGAACCTCCGTCCGCCGACATTAGCACTATGGTGGACATAGCCAACTCAGAGCTCCTTTAAGTTAAGTAAGGTAGTAGTAAATAAGTTAATGATGTGCATTAAATTGTTACAACGATTATACTAACCATATTTTGGAGAGCTCCTGAACCGGCAGTTTTGACTTTTCAAAGAATTCCTTTGCCACATGTCCAGGGACTACGCCATTTGTGTCGGCCTGCATTGTTCTAAACTGGTTCATGTAATACTCGTGTTGCTCCTCAGTGATTGTCCACACGTCATCCACACTCTCTGCTTCTGAACTGATCGAAGACGTGTCTGCCGCTTTATTGTGGTCCGAGAAGTTCGCCCATTGTTTCTGTTCATGTTGGACACCGCCGAGTAAGCCTACAAAGCGCAAGATTTAGTGTACTATTCTAAATGATACCCATACTTTCATTTTCGATTGAAACGCTGTCAAATTTATACTTAAAGGTTAAAACCGCCTTACGCTTTACCCACCTTGGTTATCTTCATCAAATTGTGCCCAGCTGCGTTGTGGTTGCCCATTGAACTGGTCTTGGTATGCGAACTGTCCACTAGGGGGCCCAGACGACCGAGTACTTTGTGTTTCCACCTGTTGTTGGCCTGGAGAAAGTGGAGGGCTTCCATTGGGAGAGAACTGTGGTGAAAGGGTGTCTGCCGGGGATTCTTGTGTGCTTGACTAAAATATACAGGGATAACCATTCATTTATGATTAAGTGCCGTATACCATGTAGATATGAATCTATCAATATTCTACTTTTCTTATTGACGTAGCACTGTGGTCACAGAAAATGAAACACCAGATATCTACCGGTAATTTCAACTCAGGGATGCCACTCCTAATCATTGAAAATTCGGATATAATTCTGATGTTCTAAATTCCCAATACGAAATGCCTGCAGGAATTACAGCTAATAATTTGTAATGCGTTAAAATATAGGAAAGGTGGCATCTCTATCAGTTTTCGCCCTCAAGCAGGAAAGTAGATGAAGACGGTCCGTTTTGGCAGTATAGAACTGTAGCAGGAAATCTACATATCCCTCAATACATATAGCATTCAGAGATGCCACTCACTGGCTGACAAAAAAAAAACCAGGAAAATTGGACTTTGGACATATATTCCCAGGAATTCAAAATAATCTAATACAGAAATCTAAGGAATTAAAACCAAGAATTCCTGGTAAGCCAGGAAAAGTGGCATCTCTGATCATTTATTATAAGCAACATGATTTTTAAAAAAATACCTGAATGGAGTGTGAGTCATAGCCTGGTATGCGCTGCGTCTGAGTGATCGACCCACGGGGATGCTTTGGTGGTGGTGGGATTCCACCAATTCCAGCCTGTACATTTCTATAAAGATACCAATCGTAACTATATAAACGTCGAACAAAGTTATACATTTAAGCAGTTCTCAAAACAGGTCTGTCTTATGTCAGTACTATCATTACCAGCAGGTGGCTTTCCCAACTCAAAGCCCAATATATTCTATAATCTTATACTGATAGAGCAAAGGATAATGGGCCACCTCAAGTCCAAGAGAAATGACATTATGTTTTTAAGCTATCTTTATGAAAGTCAGAGAATATTGTGAACATACCGATCCGGGTATCCAAAGCCTTGTTCATTAATGTGTGGATTGTATCCATGGTCCATGGGTGGCCGGCCGTCCACCGTGTATACTCGGCCAAATACTGGCAGTGGGAATTCTGGACCAGCTTCAAAGAATATAATTATCTCAGGGCATTAGTTTGAAAAGCAATTTACACATGACATATGACCAATACGTCTATATTTATTTTTACTGGTATTTTTTCATTTTTATCCAGAATCAAGTATAACTCTTTCTGTTGAATGTTTTGTCTCTTAGGTAAAACAAAATCATTGAATGTCAGTTTACCAAAGAGAGGTGTCAAGAACTGCTCACTTGCACTATATTTTTCAAGGGGATCATAAATGAAATTCTGCTTTGGGCGGAAAGTGATAAATAAAGTTCAAGAGGATATTACCTAGGTTGAGACTTTCATAGTTTATGGGGAGTCCATTCTGTGCCAGAGCTATCAACTTCAGCGCAATGTAAAATTGGGATCGACCAAAGTGACCCAACCGTTTAGCACCACACAGTTCGATTATCTGAAAAAGACAAGATTACACAAGATTACACATTTTTCTTTGGACATTATACTATATACTGCTTGGCTTATAAAGAAGCAATGCAGATTTGTTACCATTTGCCTTGTATCTAAACAAGGTTTTTTTTCTTTGGTCATCTACGTTTTTTTCCTTCCTCTTTAAGTTGGGGAAGAACAATGCTATTGTTGTAGATCAAGTAGCTAAATATTTGAAAAGGAAAAGTATATACTTCAAATAGTTTTGCTAAATACATATCACAGACACAGGTAAAAGAAAGTACTGTGTCCGTGTTCGTCTGTATGGACCAGATGTATTTTTTTCTTTCATTTTCTGTTTGTGTGACGGGGAGGGGAGGGTGATGTCGAGTGGAGGTGGGGGGGGCGCTGCTGTATGTATAAATGTGCTCTGTAATGAGCTATGACCTGCGTACTTTGTATCTAAGATGGGGAAGTGGTGCCTGCCGGGGCTGCCTATTATGTGGTTCTTCCAAGAGACCTTTGAGTTGTTGGCTTGGGGCAATGTATGAATAATCAAGAACATGCCCAACCAGCGTGAGTATGGCAGGGTCAGGAGAAAGGGCCTTTCGTAAAATACAGTAATACCCTGCGTATAAGGCGCACCCCGTGTATAAGATTTAATGTATCCCATAGAAAAATATAGATCACTTAACTTTTATTCTAATCAAGCTCCCCCAACTACACAAAAGATTATTTCAGTGGCGGAAGGGGAGTAGATTGTACGCCATCCTGGGTACATCCTCTTAGGCCGAAAAAAAATTGTTTGTTTCAGGTAACCCGACCCTACTAGCAAAACAGGGATAACTCTAACTCTTTTTCTCCCATTTTAGAAGAAAATATAGGCTTTGGGCCAAGTTTTCAGAAAATTTAGTCATCCCTGAGTCGCCATGACTTGGCACAAGTCTTTGAAGCAGTTACATTTTTATTTTTATTTTTTTACAAAAAAAAATAAATAAATAAATAAAAAAAATCAACCTACTCTACCTATTTTTTTTCAGCATGTTACCTAAAACACACATCTTTTTTTGGCCTTATCTAAGCTGTGCCTTACGCACAAGGTATTACTGTACATTCTACACACTTTGACCAGCAGGGGCATTGTCCCAGCATATGTAGGGTATAGTAGGCTCACCTTTCCTGAAGCACTCATGGTATACTCACAAATTGATACAATGTGTGAATAGGCCAAAAGTTTAAGAGTATGGATAATGATATAGTTTAATTATAAATACTCAGGATTCACTTTTCATTAAAGTGAAAATAAATGTTCTGGGCCAGCAGATTTAGATGTAAGCCAGTATATTTCTGAAGGTGCGGGTCCAGGTTTCCTGAAAAAATTTGACTGAGCATCATCTCACTATTGGCAAACCGAAACTGAAATCACTCAAGGCTGGAAGTGAAACCTGGAGTGAACACAGAAAATACCAGTGGTCTGTATCATCAATGCTGTTCCATGCCAATGCCTTTCCTCTTAGCTTTTCAAAGTATGCCATCTTATAGCATGTATCTGATGACATTCATTGCAATTACTATCAATGACTTCTTAGAGCTCAAATGTGCACCCTGGGTGTGCTCAATGCACAATGGCATTCAGGGCTTTGGGAACTGAAAATGTTTGGATTAGCATACAAAATCGCTGATATAAAATCTATGTGCTCTGAGTACTCTAATTTGGTGGGAGCCCCATTAGGGATACTTTAAAACGATTTGTAGACACCCCTTTCCTTACATGTGAGCCACCATTTCACTTCACAAACCCCTATTGCGTGATTAGATAGAGGCTGTAATATTTATGGCCCACACGTTCATGTTTATTTTCATTACTCCAGTCTCCAATGGCCAACACATTGGCTTGATCATTGGGTACTGGTAATGTACCTAACCCTACTGCAGTGTGGTTTAATTGAGTCAACCCCTGGATGGTTATGGGATGTTTTTCTTTATTGTTTGAGACGTCGGCACCGCTGCCATAATTTAGGTGGCGCAACATTCAATACACATTGAAACATTTAATACACATTGAACTATCCATATGTCGGGGGGGGGGGGGGTCTGGGTGCTCTGCTCAAATGCCATAGTGGTGACCTGTGCAACTTTTATCAACACATAGCAGCCTTAGAAACTTGCAGTGCCGTATAGCTTGATTCGAACACATACATTTTAAGTCTCAGTGTACAATATTATTTCATATACATGTCTGAAGTGCACCACACTGCGCACTGTCACAGACAGTAAGGTATTGGTAGGGTTCCAGTGTAATTCCCAGGAAGCAGAGCACCCACTAGGAGAATTCACCGTGGATCACACACTTGGAAATGTGGAAGAGGGTGGATATCTTATGTGTGTGAAATATACCGTGTCAGTATGTAATTTACATGTCTAGTGATAATACCTTAAGGGACTCAAGGATTTATACTTCTATTACAGGAATGTTAGACCAGAGATTAATAAATAAAACACAAATGAAGGTACAGAAATATTAGAAATGGATGGGTGAAATAAATTCTCCTTAGAAAGGAAAATCCAGGAGTTCCTTGAATTCCAGTAAGACTTACATCCCTGAATATCAACGGCAAATGTAGCAATGACCCACATTAAAAAGAATAGTGTATGAGAATCACCTCCATGTGGAATCAAACAAATTCAAAATGCCAGGTCATATAAAATGCCAACTTACTATACTTCCTATGATTTATGGAGGTACCAGTTCTAGAACTTACTGAATACTTTAGTCCATAGAATGACACATACTTTCACAAATATCAACACATACTGTTCAATCACATGAATTCATTTGTGCATAGCACAATCATAGAATGTGGATGTGTTAAGCCTACATTGTCATACCGCTGGGATCTCCCCACACTATTTTTACTATTGCCATTATCAAATTACCCCTGAGGGTAACTGGATACCTCGGAAGCAGGGACACCTCAGAAGCACACATCTTGGGCTTGGCAGCAAGTCATCACAGAAGCAAACAAATTCTGTCTTCTTGAGCTAAAAGGAGTTGCCATCCACGATTCTATGGCATAAGGGTAGTACCACTTGCCTGACTAGGGTTGTTGTTTCTTCAAATTCTATAAGAAGAGAGGGATATTATCATGGTTTAATTGGCACCAGAAATGTCCTGCTTCTGAGAAGTCCCACAGCCTGCTTTTGGGATGTCTGCTTTCGAGGTGTCCCTGCTTACTAGGTGTCCAGTATTCCCCCAGAATCGTGGCCAGTGTCATTTAAGCTATCTAAAGGTTTTTGAATTTTGAAAACCTATCAATTAGAAGAGAAGTGATACTCATAATAACACGGACCTGAAACTTTCCTGAAACAAAATATGATATTTCTTTCTAAAACGATAAGCAAATGTTCAAGTACGAGGATTCTAAAGCAAGGGTCATCAGTGTTTAAGCAGTGCGTAACTTCATCAAAATTTATCTCAGAAATTTGTAAATGATATCAATACCATCGAAATATCTGCATGCAACGTTTTAGGGACGCCTCATTTATTGCCAGGTGGGGGGGGGGGAGCTTGTTAGGTATGGGGGGGGGGTCAATTTCGAAAAAGAGCCCCTTGGACTTGGTGGGATATCAGATTTTTTTTTTTTTGGGGGGGGGGTCATTTTGCAAAATCAGCTCTTAGTGAGGGGTTCGCGATCATTTTTGTCATAGTGTTGGGGGGGTCGGAAAAAATCTGCCAATCCGCCAAAATCCATCTAGCCCCCCTGCCTAGCAATAACAATAAATTACTCGTCCCTTACGGTGTGATTTTTCAGTCTGCCGAGGACCCTGAATGACCCGGTAGTTCATTGCTGAGACAATGTGATTTGTAGAACAACCTATCCAGGCCCATGCCATGCATATGATTTATCATTAATATGAATGATTCTACATAATGAATCTGAACTTCTGGGAATAGGGAATTCACTATAAATTTATCCCAAACCCTTTAATTTTACTCAAGTATAATGACATGATAATTATCAACTTACATTGTGTCAAGGACTGTATGAGTCTATTATCATTCACCGTCTGTCCTTCTGTGAGTGAGTGAGTGAGTGAGTGAGTGAGTGAGTGAGTGAGTGAGTGAGTGAGTGAGTGAGTGAGTGAGTGAGTGAGTGAGTGAGTGAGTGAGTGAGTGAGTGAGTGAGTGAGTGAGTGAGTGAGTGAGTGAGTGAGTGAGTGAGTGAGTGAGTGAGTGAGTGAGTGAGTGAGTGAGTGAGTGAGTGAGTGAGTGAGTGAGTGAGTGAGTGAGTGAGTGAGCAAGAGTGTGTGTGTGTCTTTGTGTGTGCGTGCATGCGTGCATGTGTTAGGCCGAAATACCTGCCTGCTTACAGGCAGGATCCAACATGTATACAAGTCTATAGTGGCACAAACACATGGCTATTCTAAACTAAGTACTCAATGTCACTTCCTGGAAATTGTCCCTCCTATTCACAAACATGTACTATTCCTGTACAGCAACTTAAAGGGGTTGAAGCATGAAATATTTCCAAAAAATCAGGCATGTTTATGTTCAGGGCGCAGTCTCCAACATGGAAGGCCATGTTGTTTACTGAGGAAAGCAGTTTTAGAAAACACCTGGATTATAATTGTTGTGTGTATTTCAAGTGCTTTGTTAGGCACTGACATAACTCCTGTGGGCGGCTCTGCCGTGCGCGGACGCCCACAGTGTGATAAAGCAAAAGTGGGGGCTCTTCAGGGTGACCCATCTTAACTTATTGATTCTGAAGCTGTTTACTGGTGGATCTGGACAATTAGGGTATCATTTTAACGGCTTTGAAGAGGGCTTTAATACACATGTACTTGTTCAATAGTTTGGGAAGTAAAAAAATATGTTTCCCCCAGGTGAAGTTGAAACTTAACTTCAGAAGCTTTTTATTGTGTGAAATATGCATCTCACATATTTAAAAATGGTACTCACATATTCCTTGGTTAAATAAGATTTAGAAAATGTCTAGTTTTCTTTTTTCTAATAGGCAGCACTATGTTTTCTGAGCAACTACAAAATCATGACCTATTTGCTCTGTGAGGGGGAGTGAGAGACTAGCTCTAACACCTCCCCCACTGCACCACACCTATAGGCCCACCACTGGAGGGACCACCTGGAGGTGGCCCCTACTGTAGGCGGGCCTCCCTAGCCCACTTAAAAGGGTCTATTTCTCCTCTTTCCTATCCCCTCAGGATGTGTGTGGTGCACATATGTGCGGGCACTGACACATTCCTCTGTGAAATTGTGTAATGTAGTTCTTGCCATGAATATGACCTCAGCTGTCGAAATGGCGTTAAACATCTATTACTCACTCACTCACCCCTACTGTAGGACTGACTACCAGGACTTCTCTCTGACTGACTAGGAGGGCTTTCCTTTGATGTTTGAACATCAGTGACAGAGTGGGGGAGGGGTCCAGTCAGAGGATTCCTCCCTGGGACTGGGTGAGATCATTCTAGTCAGGTGGACATTTCCCTAGCCCGGGCCTAGGCCAAGACCTATCTGACTGAGAGGACATCAGTAGACTCCCTTAAATATGGAAGGAAGGACACAAAATGTCCCTTTGACCTTGACCTTCAATAGGTCAACTTGACCTTCTTGGTCAAATATTGAAAAAGGTCAACTAATCATTGATTAAATCATTCATCTTGCTAAATCTCAACAAATGTTAACCCATTTACAAAAAATTAATAAATTTGAACTTAAATTGACCGTGACCTTAATCAAGGTCAGGCCATAGGTCATCAGAACCACCCCTTAAGGTACCCAGCTAACTGGGCCCTAGATATGTTCATTCAGAGGCCCAGCAATTGATGTCCACTGAAACCAAGTCCCATGGGTTTGAAGGCAGTTTGTGGCCAAATGATGCCTGTGTGCATTAATTAAAGTAGACCCCTGTCTTGTGTTGACCTTTATGAAGCTGTCCTACTATCTGTGATAATTTATAATTGTCAATATATCCTCCCTGTGTGTTGGAATTGATCACACATGTCTCAAATGTCAACAAAACATCTCATCCAACAATTTGGGCTTGAACTTCCTGTCCCTAGATGGTCCCTAGGTGGCAGGCCTTTACAGTTCATATTTTACTCACCAGAAGGACCTTGTGTCCCTCCCACCTGTACCACCACAAAGACAACAGTCAGACCGACCAGGAACCAGCACTTGCCAGCTTGTCCAAGATGTCTGACTGAGTTCTAGATATCAGGTTACAAAAACAAAGGCATGGATATGATTTCACATTTCAAAACAATACACAACAAGTAGGTAGGTCCTAGAGTTAAGATATCAAAGACCAACCCCACATAAGACTAGAGACCAAGTTTTCATTGGGGGCTTGGGAAACTACTCTGAAAGTTCCACCACCACAACACCAGTGCCACCGCTTACCATCGCTCCTTAAGCGATGGTTCCGTCTACCCTTAAGGGACTTTCCTCTACTTTTTATTTCAAGTTCCTAGTGTCAATATCTTCTGAGAAACAGTGATTTAAGTGTTCCATGCATTTCTGACCAAAGTCAGCATGATCACAAAATTTGAATCCTGATTAAACTCTTAAGTATGGGTTATTTTGGCAGAATATTAGGGTCATTTTGTGGTCTTTGGACGGTCATAATGTCACTTTAAATTAAGATAGAGACTTCATTCAAAAAGCAAATCCACTTGTTTTCTTGTGATCTATCCAATGGTATACAAATAGAATACATAGTATATAGTTTTGAAAAACTAGGTAAGTGCCTAGCTTTGTGCATTAAGAACATTTGGATATGCATTGAGGGAAGTGTTGGTGGAAGCATTTGACCTGACAGTAAGTACTTCTGTGAGAACTGGGCGATCAACCAATCTGGCAGAGTAGATAGACTACCAACAGACACCTTTGGTCTCTGAGGTTTCCTCAGAGTGTCTGCGGAGTAGTGTGTGGCAATCTGGCCCCAGCTAGACCACTAGTGTGAGTCGTCTCTTAGTCTGGCACCTAGCGTTTGTGGGTAAAAGAAGTTTTTTTTCCGCTGGTTGCTGTAGTGCTTATTTGTAGGCAGGTACCTCGTGTAGTAATTTTCCCCAGAAAATGGGGACCATCATCCCCATACACGAGAGAGGTATTCCCTAGAATCCCGACGGGGCTAGACTGTGTGTGTGGGCTGTGTGTGAGTGTGACAGCTCGTTTGTTATGACTGGATATGAGTGACAGTGAGTGACTAATGTTATTGTTAGCTGTCAAACTTGTCAATCGCTCATTTCAAACAACCAACAAGCGTATATATACTGTTTAAGTGGATACTATACACAGCCGTCGACATCTACATCTATAGATAAAGTATCTATGCTACAAACCTTGTGTAAAACATCTTGAGTTAGTCCGGAAGTAAGGAACAGATCGAATCCTCTAGCTCCTGTTACTTTCCCGGTATTCTCTGGGTCGCAGACAGTGAACAGTTCCGCATAAGTGCGCTGTTCCTGCTCAGTCAGTTTTAATGATTCCATGACTATTACACTGCAAGGTACATACTATTTTGTTGCATCATTCCGTATGGCGGTAAATACATTGACTGTCATTGTTGCATAGGTTTAGCAGATTTCATTCGCACGATCCGGCGGTGGGTTTCGTCCCACTGTCCACCATATTGAAGTCAGTGGAACCCGGATGAGTGACCCTTATATTTATATTTTATTTTAAAATATATTATCAGCTTTAGAGATTGAAATGTACAATTTCTTGGTATTCAAGTCATTTCTATCTATTATAAGTGCAATAAATAATGAGAACTTGATATTAGATATGAATAACCATGCTCCTTTGCGTGATGCAAAAAAATTGGCGCGGACTGGCTGGGCATGCGCAGAGTTCACGCTGAAATTGGCGTGAGAAATAAAATTTTCTGACTGCCGGGCGAAGTCATCGCCAATTACAAGGGAAATGGCGGATAAAGATGGAGGTAAGGCACCACATTATATGTACCTTTCGTATGTGTTTAAGTTGATGCAATTAAGTATTTGGTCGTGTCACATCCTTTGAAAAATCAGATCTTAGACAGCCTCTCCGGCGCGCCGGGTGTTGTTTTCGGTGACCGCCATCTTTGAATCCCGATGTGCGTCCACCGCTATGAGTATTGCACCAAAAATTCGCTGATTAATGTGTATTCCGGAGAGGATATCCTTTTATAAACTGGTAAATGTCTCATATAACCCAAGAATGCATTACTCAGGGGGTCAACAGGTGTAAATACGGCGTGCGATCGCAGCCAACTTCTGGAAAAGTGTGCTGCGCCTTTGTCATTTGATTTGAAGAGCCGATCTGGGGCGCGTCAGCCAAGCCATGAAAAAAAAAACTAAACTATAAAAAAATAGCTGGGAATGAATGCGGAAGTTTTAGGTCTATGTCTGCGAATTTTGACCCGCAGGGGTAATGCCATCAGATCCAATTTGAGGTGTAAGTAACTGGACATTTCGGAAGCAGTAAGTGAGTAACACCTCGCCGCTCGGAGGCAGACAGGCAGACATTTCGTTAGAACTAGCCATCTACCGTAAAACGGGGATACTTTGGCCCACTTTTTGGATATTTCCGTAAAATTAGCATGATAGGAGTGCAAGTATTGGAGAAATAACCATTATTAGTTTGAGTTTTAGTCAGTATCTTTCAGATGTATGTGTAATTTTAAAATTTTGTGGCCAGCTAGTACTAGATTTACATCAAAATAGGTTGGGGCAAAGTTACCCTTACTTCGGGATAACATTGGCCCACAAGGGATTCCCTATGGTAGTATATTATTTATTTTTTCACAACCAAATATTGGGTCAAAGTTACCCCTAAAAACTTTATCAATATAAAAAGCATTCTTAGAAAGTATCCAATTCAGGTATTTTTCATCAAAGGTGAACAAAACTCATGGATACAGTCTAAAATATGGCATGTAACAAAAATTGTGAAAAATATGACTATTTTGACTAAAATGACAGGCATTTAGTAGTGGCGGGCCAAAGTTACCCCCAAGGGCCAAAGTAACCCCAATTTTTTTTAGAGAAATTATAATTTTACAGAAAATGTGAAATAATAAAATCCTTCTTGAGCTAAATGAATATAGTACACTTGATTTGAGATGCCTTTGGGTTGATTAATTGTTGGTTAAAACCAACAGACTCATTCTTGAATATTATTGGTTGATCCAGACGCAATTTCCGGACACACCGAAAATTGGTGAAAATTTTAGCCTCTACTCATTGCCTTATATCTAAAAATAATTATCACTTTCAAAATTCTATTTAGGCTAAAATTGTAGCTTAGATGATAGGCTTTTTGATAAAAGTGACCTAGATATGAAAAATATCCTTAATTGTAATATCAAGATCAAAACAACATTTTTCTGTGACTGGGCTAATGTTACCCCTTAAGGGACAAAGTATCCCCGTTTTACGGTACATTAATTTATAGCCGCTCCCCTGGTACCGTAATCTCTCGCGTAGAAGGCGCACCCTAAACTTTGAGAAGGCTGTTTCACGTAGAAGGCGCACCTATTGACCCACTGCTTCTGGATGTTGATTTCTTTAATAACCTCGCGTACAAGGCATAATTCTGACATTGTATCAACTATCATCAGATCAGTGAGTTTTCTTTTGAAACATGAATTAGAGATTAAAGAGCAGGGCCACTGGTCAGGCCACCTAAATTTGATAACTTGTATTACGGGATTTTTCACCCTCAACTTTGGTCGGATAGAGGGAAAAAAAAAATTCCGAAATTAGAGCCAAAAAATCCCATCGGCCAGAGGGGGAAAAAAAGGCCCTTGTTAAGTCATGTTTTGGGACACCAAACGTACGTTTTAGCCAAGAAAAGGTTGATTTTTTACAATTGTATGTCACATGTAAAGGTCAAAACTTTATATTTGTTCATCTCCATGGACATTTTATTATTTTTTTACCCCTAAAACCTCATCGGCCAGAGGTAAAAAAAATCTCGTCGCCGGATCCATAATCCAAGTCATTAGAATAAAACGGCCTCAGTTGAAAGTCAGTCAAACCCATTTTTCTTTAAAGGTCAGGTAAGAAGATATTTTGGGGAAAAGTCAGTTAAATTTGAAATTTTGACATTTTTAAGGGGGGTGATTGTCAATATTTCACCTGAATTTGCAAAATTTCTTCAGTGTCCTTGCTTCCGGGCCGATGAATTTTTTCGTAAACCCTGTGAGTTATCCAATATTTGGTCAGGTAAAAGTCAGTTATAACCATGACCTGTAAATGGTGGGAACCCTGTTAGAGAGTGCTCAAATGTCATGAAACTTACCGTAATCTCCCGCGTATAAGACGCGTCCTCTACGCCAAACAAAATGCTGGTGCGTCTTATAGGATTTTCTGAAGTTGGGGGTGCGTCTTATACGAGGGGTACTTTTACTATAGAAATGTACTGGGTTTACTAAATTGGTACCTAAGAGGTGCGTTTTATACGCGAAAATGCATGTGCTAAGTTTGGGGTGCGTCTTATACGCGCAGCGCGTCTTCTACGCGGGAGATTACGGTAGTTGAAATTGTTTGGCTAGTAAAGCTGTCTTAGAACTAGAAGTGAGGATTCATATAATTTCTTGTTGTAGCTTATAATATGTAGATTATTTTAAGGAGGTATATATTAGGCCAATGGAACTCACATTGCAGTTTACTGTCCACTGCCCGCATGTTTTTGAAGGGGCCGCATGAGAAATTTTCATTAGTCATTATCTAAAAAAAATTGAAAAAGTTCTCAAAAAAACATTTTGACATGATAGGAATGACCTAAGGGGGGCATATTTGATATCAAATTAAAGCTCTTAGTTCAAGGAATGTAAATAACATAGTGACTGACATGTACAACCTAGACAATTCCCGGCACTGGTTGGTATATCATGAATAATGAAAAAAGCCTCATCAATTTTCAAAATGGCTCGGACGGTAAACTGTAACCTGACTTCCCATGGCCTTATCGTATTATGATCTCCTTTAGATAAGCTGTTATCAGTTTACTCAAGCAAAAGGCGATGTGGCTGTCCTTTTTTTTTCGGAAACACTAAAGACGACTGCAGGCGGGCCCGACTTTATAAGTACTTTAAAGGAGAGAGGCGCGATCCAATCGGTGACATGTTTGATATTGTCAGACACGATCAGACGTCTGCGCAGATGCTCCCAATCATCCGGATCGGCCAATAGAGTTGGGCCTGTCTAGAGCCTCCTTAACACTGTATGTATTACAGTATAATAACTGGTAGTTACTAAGTAGCACTACAGTTAATACTGGACAATATCAATTCCTGCCTGTGCCTTTTGACTGACACCAACTCAGGGTTGTCGCATACACAGGGTGCGCCTTTACGCGAGGTACTAAGGTACAAATGTTTGTTTCAATGAATACTAAAGTCTTTCTTTATTTTCTTTTCAGTTTCAAGCTCTGGCTTTGATGATGCCGTAGAAGAGCGAGTGATCAATGAAGAATACAAAATATGGAAGAAGAACACCCCTTTCCTGTACGACTTGGTTATGACCCATGCCTTGGAGTGGCCTAGTTTGACCGCACAATGGCTACCTGATGTCACCAGACCCGAAGGAAAGGACTACTCCATACACAGACTTATCCTAGGAACACATACGTAAGTACATATCCTCAATCAAATATAAGATAAGGCCCTTATTAAATGCTTAATTAACCAGTCTGGGTAATTTTCTGCCCTCTTCCTTGCCTAACTATGTAAAGGTGTACAGTAATTTGCAAAGTTTGAAATGTTAAATTCTGTTTCTGTTAAAAGTTGACTATGTAAAAGTTGCCATTGCTTCATAATATTGATTCCACTGCACATTAATTAATGTTTTCTTCTTCTGTTTGATTTTGTACTAACAAAAGGCAAGGAGAAGGCTCCAGTCCAAACAATTGCAGCGCTGTATCATGATACTTACACATTTTGATACCCTTGCCTTGGTATGGAGCACAGAATTCAAAAACCGACGGGATCCTCTTTTCAATAGGCCGATGTAGGTTGATCGAAACAAAGTTATTCTGTTTGGGCTCTAAAATGCAAAGACAAACTAATTCGTGGTTTGGATGCCTTCTCTGGCTTTTTATAATTTAAAGGCTTTTTTTATTTATCTTATTTTTATTATTATAACACTGGAAAATGCTATAATAACATCTTCATTCCATGTAGAATAAAACTATTTAATAATTACGGAATTTGAACTTGCTAGAAAAGTTGTTTGGCCAATGAAATGGAAAAAAGAAATAAGCAGAAAAGACTTTGAAAAGAAACTAGCATTGGTGCTTGGAGAGAGGATCCCTGGATTTCTGTTTGTGTTTTTCAGGTCAGATGAACAGAACCATTTGCTCATTGCAAGTGTACAACTCCCAAATGATAATGCACAGATTGATGCATCACATTATGACAGCGACAAAGGCGGTGAGAACCACTGATAAACTTAAAGCTGCCCCCTCACCAATGGGTGATGCTGTCTAGTACACTCATAGACCCTTGGTGAGAGGGTTACTTTAATGGCTTTATCAGCCATGAAGCCATACACAGAAGCTATAACCCAGAAAAGATCCCCCCCCCCAAAAAAAAAAAATAAATAAATAAATAAATAAATTTAAAAAGGGGATGAAGGCTGGTTTTCTCCTGACATGTACACATGGGAAGCTGAAAGGCAGGGTGGGGGGCGGCGTACTACCAGTAGGTTCCAGAGGTTACTCATTCTTTGTATTTTAATGCTCAGGGATGCAAGGATGGAAGTCTTCGGGTATTGCCCTGGTTTCAAGTCACAAAGCCATGTACTTACATATGCAAAATCAATATTTAGATGGGTTCTTTTGGAGCATTTCAGATAATTTGCTCCCTGTGACTTTAATCCCTGTGGATGGATTAGATTTTACCACTTTTTATGATTATCAAATTTTATCAAATTCTGTTCCATTCACCCCCGTGCCACTGTCAGGGTGGGCCTTCGGCTCATTGAACAATCCATCTACCGATAAACTGTGTGAATGAGGCAGCCCCTCTCCCCATGCATTGCTCCATTTTTCAGGAAGCAAAGTGGAGTAGGTATAGCGTGAAGGTACCCATGGTTTTCCTTGTTCTTAAGATAGATTAAGAGAACCGTGGATGAACCGTGACCAGATAAAAAGTAACCCAAACCGTAGTGAATTCCCTTTTTATTTTGTCCGCCAAGAGACTCGCTTCCCTTTCCTAAATGATATATGATTTCTTTGCCATAAATATGGTAAGCAGGGACAGGACGAATCTGCCATCACGTTCATAGATTGAGGGGTTGCAAACCTACAACCTACAACCTTGGCCTTAATGACGTATAAATGGGAGAGGGTTACCAGTGACATCCGGTATGTGTTGATATTGCCACTATTAAATGGCCTTGTCAACTCGGAAGTGGGGGGGGGGGTACTGGGTACAGATATACTGGTACATCTGCTGATGACTAGTATTTCGCATTGCTGGTGACAAAAAATCCTGTTCTCGTTCCTATAATAGGCATGTGATTCTTCAGGATATATCCAAAATCTCGTATATTTGAAGATTAAATGGGTCATCCTTGTGATTTGCATAGATCTAATGAGAAAAAGATTTAACATTAATAAAGGCAGATTGGTCTTAAAACTTTCAGGCTTCTATTCTTTAAGATCCACCTTTGTTTCCCCAGAGAAGGGAAAGGGGCACCATCTCGGATGTTTCTTAAACCCCAATCCCCTGCCTGCAATATAGAGCTGTCAGGTTAAACTCAAAATGTCTAAATCAAGACACTTTTGGTTCAGAAGTCAGTGGCAGTTGGCTCACGGGCACTTGACAATCACTGGACATGGGGGGGGGGGGGTTATGGGGCATGTGGGATCATGGAACATGGGCTCCCTGGGCCATATATGCTAAATAGCACATATTGAATGTTTTCCTTTTTGGTGCAGGGTGGGGGGCATCATAAAAGTCATACTTTACATCAATCACCAAGTTATCCTCGCTTTAATATTTGAATTAGAATGTGTCGGTAGTAGTAGCTTGCGAATTGAAATCATTAAATAAAAGAGGATCTTCCAACAATTGTAATTTTAATTGACACAGTGAAGAGATATAAACATATTCGCTTGGTACTAGATCAGTGAAGTGATATAGTTTTTAGCTAAACTCAAAAAAAAAGGACGTTAAAATGCACCTCATGGTCGACTCCCTGTTAGGTAATGAACCAAAGTGTCTGTAGTCCAATCCTGTAGGAAAGAGCAGGAAATGTACCACGTAGTCTAAGAGGGATTCGTAGCTTTAAAATGTCTTTTCAAGTGTGTAGTTTTCCAATCAGTCAGGGGAACAGCCGTATATGTACTCGCACTCGTGGCTTAAATGTCTTTCCTATTTGCAGAGTTTGGTGGGTTTGGTTCTGTCAGTGGTAAAATTGAAATAGAAATAAAGATCAACCATGAGGGTGAGGTTAACCGTGCCCGATTTATGCCACAAAATCCCTGCGTGATTGCCACCAAGACACCCTCAAGCGACGTGCTTGTATTTGACTACACAAAACATCCCTCAAAGCCAGGTAAGTTTGAAATAAGTATCACTTTATCCAGAAATACTAAATTGACGTCGTAATCACTGCTTGTGCATTAATTCCTAATACTTTAACTAGGAATATTACCGTAATCTCTCGCGTATAAGATGTGTCTTCCACGCCAAATAAATGCCTGCTGTGCCCAATAGAATCATCCCAAAGTCAGGGTGCGTCTTATAGACGGGGTGCTTTTACTATAGAACAGTACTAAACTTTCAAAATTCATGCCCTAGGTGCACCTTACAGTTTTCTTTTAACTCAGGGTGCGTCTTATAGGCGAGGTGCGTCTTATACGCGGGAGTTTACGGTACTAGAGATAAAAGATCTGATTGTATTCAAGGGATCATTGGATGGTCTTGGCTGATAACACTCTTGCAGACCTGATGTACTGGTTCTTTTTTCCCCGCTTTAAGGCAATAGTTAATATTACACCCTGGCAGTACAAGGGAGGGTCAGTGGTATCTTAAAGATAATAATCAACAGTAAAGTGACCATAATTCCAAAGATGCATATAAAGGTGCCAGTTGCGGCTGACAAGTCCCTGCCATATTTACTCATAGTAAGGAATATTTTCCTATTATTAAGTGATGTCAACAGTTCTGGTGCGAATCCCAGATTTAAACCAAAAAGCAATCCATAATAGGCATATTGATTAAGTTAAAGTGGCAACTGTTAACATAATTTGCATGTATGTGACCATTAACTTGATATCAAATAATACATGCACATCTTGCTCGAATAGATCCCAGTGGAGAATGTCAACCAGAATTGAGGCTGAAAGGTCACCAAAAAGAGGGCTATGGCCTTTCATGGAACCCAAACCTAAACGGACACCTCCTGAGCGCCTCCGACGATCACACCATCTGTCTGTGGGACATAAACACAACACCCAAGGAGGGCCGTGTCATTGACGCACACACTATCTTCACCGGTCACACGTCTGTCGTAGAGGACGTGTCATGGCACTTACTACACGAGAGCCTCTTTGGCTCAGTCGCTGATGACCAGAAATTAATGATGTACGTGAATTTGCATTTTTAGTGGAAACATTTTGTATGACCAACAGGGGAAGGAGTGAAAAGTTGTCAATCAGACCCCTCTGAGTTAAAGTAAGAAGAGCTGGAAATCAGAAAGTTTATATAAGTTTCAGGACGGGATCTTTCATGTTTTGAGATAAACAGACTGCACTCAGAATATGCATGCTGATAGTTTATCAGATAACCCGAATACCTGTTTTGACATCGTAGATGACCTGTTAATTAATGTGATTTGATACCTTTTCAGTTGGGACACACGGTCTAGCAACACGAGTAAACCCAGCCACACAGTTGATGCCCATACAGCAGAGGTTAACTGCCTATCATTCAACCCATACAGTGAATTCATCCTTGCAACAGGTTCAGCAGATAAGGTATGGGGGATACACATTTTATTGATAACCCATCTGAACTCGCATTACAAATAGAAGAATTTGCCCTTAAAGGACGGTATAACGCGACAATGTAACACAAGTCCTTTGTTGCACTAAAGAAGAGTGCTTACTTAAATCATATTTTTCAATTCATTACACAAGAATAGACGTAAATATCCAGGCCTCATAGCATTGTTATATTGATAACAGTTTTAGAACTAACAATTGAATTACCTAAGAAAGACTCGTTTATATTCCAGACTGTAGCTCTGTGGGATTTGAGAAATCTTAAATTGAAGTTGCACTCATTTGAATCACACAAGGATGAAATCTTCCAGGTAACTATATTTTGTGATTTCGACATAGAATGGTGGGGCCCTGCCACAAGTGTTATTTTCCCTGCTACAAACAGTGTCCCAATGCTACATATGTACAAGCAAACTATTCTTAGACACATGCACACGCATGTGCAACCCATAGGTATGCCTATGGCTTACCATTACTATTGAAGATTTTTAACTTTCGAATGTCCGAGTCCTGATGGACCCTCGACGTGAAACCAAACAAGCAATCAAATGATTGTTTTTCCTTTACTGATTTTTATTAACATATACAGGGAGAGTGAGGCACTCGATCCCATGAATGTTTTATGTCCCAGCGTGGGGGGGGGGACAGCAATCAAATGTGGAGAGTTAAAACTGTTAACGGAAAATTACACTATGATCTTTCTCCTAAATTTTCAAGTAATGCATTCCATCTATAACTGAGGAAATAAGTTGACAAGTAAACGCCAAAGGGAAATTTAAAGGAATAAGGTAATATAATGTTTATGTGATTGCCAGGTTCAATGGTCTCCCCATAACGAGACGATCCTCGCTTCAAGTGGAACCGACCGCCGACTTCACGTGTGGGATCTCAGGTAAATTGAAAATCATCAGTCATTGACAAACTTAAAAAGGCTAGCTAGAATGCCATTCCTAAAGCTTGCACACCTAAACAAAATTGCGAGATTCTTCCTTCCTGGTAAAAGACAACATTGACAATTCAAAAACAAATAACCTAAATTCAGTTCTCTACTGTGTAAATTAGCCTCCTTTGCACATACTTGTGTGGTCAAAAAGCATCAATTCAACTTTTGATGATTTCAGTAAAATTGGTGAGGAGCAGTCAGCGGAAGATGCAGAGGATGGACCCCCAGAGTTGCTCTTCATCCACGGCGGTCACACTGCCAAGATCTCTGACTTCTCCTGGAACCCCAACGAACCTTGGGTCATCTGCTCAGTCTCCGAAGACAATATCATGCAAGTTTGGCAAATGGTGAGTGGAATTAATTTAAAGTAGTATGCTTGCGGCTGTGATAAAGGCTATTGTTGTTAAATGTTAACTTGCCAAAAGGATTTGAGAATAGATCCTTCTGCCTTGTCCTGACTTGCTTGTTAAGGTTTTAAACTTTTTAAACTGATGACATACAAAGTGAATTATACAACACCCTCTTCGGTTAATGTAGATGATGAGGCTAAATTTGTTGGCCCTTTTAAAGTCGATAAAAAGAAAATACAGTGTAAAATTGATAAATGACCTTGTCGCCGCTTGAAAACACCTTAAAAAAAATGTGTTGAAATTTATTCTCACAATTGAATTTTGACTTTCAGGCTGAGAATATCTACAATGATGAAGAAACCGACACACCGGCCTCAGAACTTGAGACCGCAGCATCATAAACTATATCAACCACTGCTTATAATGTTCCCATAAAACTGATGGTGTTTACGGCTAAAGCCAGCTGCTTGCATCAGGCATGAACTTCAATGAACTATGTGGCAATACTTCAACGACTGATATCGCATGGACTTTCATACAAGATGTCATTATCATCATTGGAAATTTATTCATCAAAATACAAATGTATTTGGACAATATTTCGAGGATATGTACTGTCGACCAGTTATTTGTTATGTGAACGTCAGTGAATTTTCTTTGGACTACGAGATGGCCAGTATGGAGGAACTGACGGTCTGACTCAAAATGAATGAGAAGTTAACCCTTGTGTTGCTACAGGAGAAATGCATTTATATAGTGTTGAAAAGTATTTGGTATGGGTGGGAATTGTCAGCAACAAGTAGTTTACACTTTGTACAGAAAGACATTTATTTAATGTAATATGGTAGGCTGATACTTTAGTATGATCGCCAATAAAAGATTGGTGTACTCCACCATTTTATAGCAATCGTGAATAAAGACGTCAAACGGTGATGAATGGAAAAAATGTTTTCATTTGTATTCCTAGAACATAGAGCAGTAATAAACTGCGAAATATAGTTGATAAAAACCCCTTTTAAAGGCCGCACCTAAGGCCTTGAATTTGCCAGTCTAGTATTTTATCATACTGGTTTCGGGTGATCATTTAAAAGAAACTGATTTTGCACAAGTGCACAAATGTTTCATACAGACTGACTCGCTCGAGAGTGGTTAAATATATTTGTAAGCCCCATAAATGGGTCAGTCATTAGTCAATAACGGCAGTTACAACCATGAATAAACTGAGAGCCCTGATTATTCAGGGAGTGATCATTAACAACGGGGGGGGGGCTGTTGGGTTTGAGAGGGGGTCAGAATTTTTTCAACCCCTTGACCAGGCGGGGTCAAAATAATTTCACCTGTTTTCAGCGAAAAAGCCTGTGTGTTACTATAGGTTGTGTTTGCACGCGATTTTCGCCTCCCAAGAGGGGGGGGGTCGAAAAAATTTGACCCGTCAAGAGGGAGGGCTCGCAAACGCACCAGCCCCCCCCCCACCTCCCTAAAGTCAACCTAGGAAGTACCTATTGCTGTAGACTGGTTCCCAGTTAGTCCCCTGAACCCCTACTAACAGCAACCTGAACAAAAACTAGTACCACGTAAAGGCTTCTAAGTATAAAATATAACTCGTACCGATATGTTGAGTGGATTTTTCCAGGTTGGGAACCATGTACACTGATCAATCTGTGGGTGTTCCGTCCCTCCACAATACCCACAGAGAACAGGGTCTGTATGTGGGTCACTCTACCGACGGATGGACGGGAGACTGAGGGCAATACACATTCACCTTAATTTATTACTTTTAATGACCCCCTTTGATCTAGATATTAAAGAATCTGATTGATCTAAGATGTGTATAACAGCCACGCACCTCATTTCCCCTCCCCTCCCCTCCCCCCTACAGATAAGGATCTGATTGAAGTCGAATGTGTATTGGCCCTCCCTGCCCTCAGTCTCCTGTCCATCCGTCGGTAGAGTGACCCATATACAGACCCTGTTCTCTGTGGGTATTGTGGAGGGACGGAACACCCACAGACTTGTCAGTGTAGGAACCATGCCACTGGGGTAGTACAAAGTTCTAGCCAACACCACAGAGGGCGCCACTTACTGTGTTGTGCAATCTTCCGCTTGTTCTCAGTGTGCATAGTTCTGTGTTAAAGAGGTACCCGGCTTACCTAAAAGTAAACACACTCAGACGTTTTCTGAACGATTTTGAACAAGTGATATATGCAGTCTGTCATAAATGTGGGAAGAGACAGTGAAAGCCAATGGTAGGTCCATATAGTGTGTTCCTTTGTGCACCTTTTGCAGTAAGATACATGCATAGACCTTCGATTATCACCTGAAGTATTGACTATCTGTGATGCACTCATGTCAGTCATGAGTCATGGTGGTGCGACTATTATGGACCCTCTATTATATTAGGGAGGTTCGCGCTGGGAGAAAATCGTTCGGGACATTCGTGACGCAACTTCGCCGCACTTGAACGTGATCGGTTCTGGGCTTCTACAGCCAAAACTCTTATTCTAATCAACTCACTTCTTTGTCAGGATTATGCTTGATGGTTTTACAATCATGTGGACGTTTTCCTGGCTCAAATCGGAGTATTTTAAGCCCTCCAGTGACGAAAATATCTGGAGGGCTGTTCAACTTTCTGCTGCTGCTGCAGTTTTACAGAAGTGGCACAGAAAATTTGCCTGAGACACAGCCTGATCACATGATCTTGGTGTCCATAAAAAAGACAATAGAAATCACATGACCTGGCTGAACCAATCAGGGATGACATGTCTTTCACGTAGCGCCAAAGCAGACTAAAATCCGAGTAAGTATGACGTTTTTACCAACTTCTCCCCATGCTTGAGTGAACAGTTCTATGGTATCATTTTTATTGTCAAATGACTCAGCCATCATCTAATACAGTTTGAAAGTGTCTTCAATCTGGTACCATTTGCATTGAGGTCAAAGGATTATTTCTTGCTTGGAATTGAGTTGGAAGTTGGGGTGGTGGTGCTTCTGGCACTGCCAAGCCTGAGTCTATGGCAGCACCATGTTGAGCTCTGGTTGCTGACAAACAGTCCCCTCAATTTGTTCTTATTATATAAATATAAAATTGCTTTTAACTAATGACTAGGCAGAAATAAGATACTTGGGGTCCTAAATAATAGAATGGGAAAAAAAATTGGAGTCATTGATATGTTTTGAACAGTTGGAATTGACATTTATTTTGATGAAGGCTCATTCAGTGATTCACTCAGTGCACAAGCCAGTGTCACAGCCTGACCCAGAATAGGCTAGGTAAGGGAGTGATCATTTTTTAACAACAGGGGGGGGGGGGGGCTGGTGGGTTTGAGGGGGGTCAGAATTTTTTCAACCCCTTGACCAGGGGGGTCAGAATTTTTTTTTGCCCACATTTTTTTGACTACATCGTTGGGCGATAATAGGTTTCCGAGAGAGAAGCGATTTTCTAGAGGAGTCCATAGCTGTTTGAATTTTTTTCCTACGACGATTTGGTGGAAAGTTATGGCCATTTTTGTGAACATTTTTTACGCCCCCCCCTCGATGGCAGTCAAAATTATTGTCAAATTTTTTTAAGCCCCCCCCCACGAGAGGGGTCTGAAATTTTTACGCCCCCCCTCAAACCCACCACCCCCCCTGTTGATAATAAATGATCTCTCCCTAACTAATGACTAGGCAGAACTTCTCCCCATGCTTGAGTGAATAGTTCCATGGTATCATTTTTATTGTCAAATGACTCAGCCATCATCTAATACAGTTTGAAAGTGTCTTCAATCTGGTACCATTTGCATTGAGGTCAATGGATTATTTCTTGCTTGGAATTGAGTTGTAAGTTGGGGTGGTGGTGCTTCTGGCACTGCCAAGCCTGAGTCTATGGCAGCACCATGCTGAGCCCTGGTTGCTGACAAACAGTCCCCTCAATTTGTTCTTATTATATAAATATAAAATTGCTTTTAACTAATGACCAGGGGGGGTCAGAATTTTTTTTTGCCCACATTTTTTTGACTACATCGTTGGGCGATAATAGGTTTCCGAGAGAGAAGCGATTTTCTAGAGGAGTCCATAGCTGTTTGAATTTTTTTCCTACGACGATTTGGTGGAAAGTTATGGCCATTTTTGTGAACATTTTTTACGCCCCCCCCCCCTCGATGGCAGTCAAAATTATTCTGGGCCCCCCCCGGAGGCACGGAGAGTTTTTCGCGCCCCCTCTTCGATCTATAGTAGCGCGCGGCTTTTTTGCTAAAAAGAGGGTAAATTTTTTTTAGCCCCCCCCTCAAGAGGGGTCAAACTTTTTTAAGCCCCCCCCCACGAGAGGGGTCTGAAATTTTTACGCCCCCCCCCTCAAACCCACCACCCCCCTGTTGATAATAAATGATCTCTCCCTAACTAATGACTAGGCAGAACTTCTCCCCATGCTTGAGTGAATAGTTCCATGGTATCATTTTTATTGTCAAATGACTCAGCCATCATCTAATACAGTTTGAAAGTGTCTTCAATCTGGTACCATTTGCATTGAGGTCAATGGATTATTTCTTGCTTGGAATTGAGTTGGAAGTTGGGGTGGTGGTGCTTCTGGCACTGCCAAGCCTGAGTCTATGGCAGCACCATGCTGAGCCCTGGTTGCTGACAAACAGTCCCCTCAATTTGTTCTTATTATATAAATATAAAATTGCTTTTAACTAATGACCAGGGGGGTCAGAATTTTTTTTTGCCCACATTTTTTTTACTACATCGTTGGGCGATAATAGGTTTCCGAGAGAAAAGCGATTTTCCAGAGGAGTCCTTAGCTGTTTGAATTTTTTTCCTACGACGATTTGGTGGAAAGTTATGGCCATTTTTGTGATGTCATAGCTTTAAAACATCAATATCTAAGCCTATGGTATCATTAATACCCTCAAAATTGCTTCAATTATCGATAACTTTGTTCCCATTGTGCAGATTTGAAAATAAAGACCGCCATGACGTTCGCCAGCTCGAGCTACCCTTAATCTATAGGTCACACTATGGGAAACTCCTATATTAAGGGAGTTATGATTTTATTTGTAAAACTGCCAGTTCTTGGCCCTCTCTGCCAGTGCCTGGACTGGCGTCTGCCCCCCGCATCCCAAAAGACCCTCTATTTCGATCCATTCCTTCCACAAACCTGCCCTTTTTCGCCGCTGACACTTAAAACAGATAGGTTTTGGCTGGGGGTAGGGCGCAGGTGGACCGGCTCAGGCCGAAAAGGCCGCTAGTTAAAAAAGTTATTTCGCTTATTCTTTTCCGAAACAAATTTTTTAGGGGGGCATGTTCTATAGGGGGACGAAACACCCCAGATTGATACCAAACATTCCATATCCGCGCATATTATTTGCATAATTAGCATAATTATGCAGTATCTTGGTACTGTTCAATATAATATAGATATGTTCCATTGGTCCCTTATAGAATTCATATGCTTGCAAGTGTAAACTACTGACTGCACCTAGAGACTAGTGGAATCTGAACAATAGAAATGGAATACCCCTCCCTTACCTTTCTATTGCATGAATCAAGTTGTTCAATGGAGGCAGCCATTGCTTGATCAGGTGCTTAGACCTTTTAGATCCAAATGCTAGTTACCAGTGCATTATCACTGTTGATACACATCAATAGACCTCTCCCTAACTAATGACTAGGCAGAACTTCTCCCCATGCTTGAGTGAATAGTTCTATGGTATCATTTTTATTGTCAAATGACTCAGCCATCATCTAATACAGTTTGAAAGTGTCTTCAATCTGGTACCATTTGCATTGAGGTCAAAGGATTATTTCTTGCTTGGAATTGAGTTGGAAGTTGGGGTGGTGGTGCTTCTGGCACTGCCAAGCCTGAGTCTATGGCAGCACCATGCTGAGCTCTGGTTGCTGACAAACAGTCCCCTCAATTTGTTCTTATTATATAAATATAAAATTGCTTTTAACTAATGACCAGGGGGGTCAGAATTTTTTTTTGCCCACATTTTTTTGACTACATCGTTGGGCGATAATAGGTTTCCGAGAGAAAAGCGATTTTCTAGAGGAGTCCATAGCTGTTAGAAATGGAATACCCCTCCCCTACCTTTCTATTGCATGAATCAAGTTGTTCAATGGAGGGACACGGTCGGCGTCAAACCCGCCGAGCGCCCGTCGACACCTCCCGGTCTGCCGCGGTGCTGGCTCTATGAGTTCAAGCTGTCATCGGCACACGGTGTGACGGTCGGCATCAAACCCGCCGAGCAAATCTACACCGACCGGGCTGCCGCGCTGCTGGCACTATGAGTTCAAGCTGTCATCGGCACACGGAGTCACGGTGTGACGGTCGGCGTCAAACCCGCCGAGCAAATCTACACCGACCGGGCTGCCGCACTGCTGGCGCTATGAGTTCAAGCTGTCATTGGCACACGGTGTGACGGTCTGCGTCAAACCCGCCGAGCAAATCTACACTGACCGGGCTGCCACGCTGCTGGCTATACGAGTTCAAGCTGTCATCGGCGCATGGTGGGCCTTATCCCCGGCGAGCGCGTTGACACCTCCCGGTCTGCCACGGTGCTGGCGCTATGAGTTCAAGCTGTCATCGGCGCATTTTCCCAAATGAGATGTTGGAAAAACCCGCGTATAAGGCGCACCCCCAACTCAAGGCAATTACCCGCCCGCGTATAAGACCCAGCAGCATTTTGTTTGGCGTAGAAGACGCGCCTTCTACGCGGGAGATTACGGTAGTCATTATTTATCAACAGGGTGGGGTGGTGGGTTTTCACGCGGAGGCGCAAAAATTTTTTACGCCCCCCCTCGATGGCAGTCAAAATTTTTCTGCCCCCCCCCCACGCCGGAGGCGCGGAGAGTTTTCGCGCCCCCTCTTTGATCTATAGTAGCGCGTGGGCTTTTTTGCTAAAAAGAGGGTAAATTTTTTTAGCCCCCCCCTCTAGAGGGGTCAAATTTTTTTTAGCCCCCCACGAGAGGGGTCTGAAATTTTTACGCCCCCCCTCAAACCCACCACCCCCCCTGTTGATAATAAATGACCTCTCCCTAACTAATGACTAGGCAGAACTTCTCCCCATGCTTGAGTGAATCAGGCATCATCTAATACAGTTTGAAAGTGTCTTTAATCTGGTACCATTTGCATTGAGGTCAAAGGATTATTTCTTGCTTGGAATTGAGTTGGAAGTTGGGGTGGTGGTGCTTCTGGCACTGCCAAGCCTGAGTCTATGGCAGCACCATGCTGAGCTCTGGTTGCTGACAAACAGTCAGTCCCCTCAATTTGTTATTATTATATAAATATAAAATTGCTTTTAACTAATGACTAGGCAGAAATAAGATACTTGGGGTCCTAAATAATAGAATAGGAAAAAAAATGGGAGTCATTGATCTGTTTAGAACAGTTGGAATTGACATTTGGTTTGATGAAGGCTCATTCAGTGATTCACTCAGTGCACAAGCCAGTGTCACAGCCTGACCCAGAATAGGCTAGGTAAGGGAGTGATCACTTTTTAACAACAGGAGGGGGGCTGGTGGGTTTGAGGGGGGTCAGAATTTTTTCAACCCCTTGACCAGGGGGGGTCAGAATCTTTTTGCCCCCTTTACTACGGCGCGTTCACACACGATTTTCGCCTCCTGAGGGGGTCGAAAAAATTTTGACCCGTCAAGAGGGGGGGGCCGAAATTTTTTTCACGCATCCGCGCGCAAACCCACCAGCCCCCCCTTGTTGTTAAAAAATGATCACTCCCTAAGGGATTTACCCACAATCTGTCATCAATTAGTCAATATATAACAGAGAAATAGCCGTTGATTCAATTCTGCATCCTGCCTTAGGCCCATCTGGTACATTTTGAGGTTTGTTGAGCGCTTGCGGAAATTAGTCTGAGGCATTTTAGGTCCATCCGGTACATTCTGAGGAAAGATGAGCACCTGAGGAAGTTAGTCTGAGGGATTGTAGGTCCAATGGGTACATTCTGAGGTTAGACGAGGCAAAACTCCTGGCAATATTCCTGCAGTTCTATCAGCAAAGTGGAGTCATTCAAACATTCCCTTGAATATGGTCATCTTTTTATTTCATATTCAGTAACTACTCTACTACTCTTAGGACCGTCAGCCATGGACTCCATGGAATCTATTCCAGAACCAGTTCGGTATGGCTTCCCTCAGAATACCAATTTATTTTCATGAATTTAACCTGTGGTTGTACATGACCAATAGTCATGAGGCTACCCAGTCTGGATGAGCCCCTCATGTATAGATTTTTACCTCTCCCCTGCTAATTTGTACATGTAAATTCTGTTTTAGAGTTGATTGTAGATGAAACAAATAAAAAAAAAATATATAGTAAAAAAGCCTAGGCGCCAAGGCTGCCATACTGTAAATATCATGTACATATGTATATGTTCTGTTGATATGTATATATTCACTTGATGAATAGAAAAGCAAAAAAAAAATTGAATATAGTAAAAAAAAACCTAGGCTCCATGGCTGCTAATCTGAACATTTCATATTTATGAGTTTTTCTGCTACTGTTAAACTTCTCATACAAGCCAAGGATGTTTTGACATTTGAGGCTCAATTTGCCTTGTAGATGTGTTTGAAATTGGGAGGGTTTTTTGACATTTGAGGCTCAATTTGACTTGTAGATGTGTTTGATATTGAGAGGGGGAGTGGGCTTACAAGGGAGGTTTTTATTCTTGGTATTACAGTCCAATACAAATTCAGTTGGTCAAAATTTGGTATATAAATTGCTTACAAGTTAATGGGGTGGTTTATAGGAGAGATAGGCTTGTGTGAGAAGTTTTACGGTAATGTATCATTGATTGCAGGTTCTATTCGGAAGTGATGCACAAAATGGTGCCCTTTTTTTCGGCTTTTAATTTTTGTCTGCAGATAAGGAAGGCTGGGCTTTTTTCCATCAAACATTGCACTTGGCACTAGAATCTTTCATAAGCCAACATCTTTCAAATTAATATGGAAATCATATTGTGGACCAGTTGAAGAAATCTCTGAGCATTTGAAAACAAAAGAATTAAGAAACAAATTTAAATGAATACCACTAGATCTTCAGTGTTCCTTTTGCTATTTCTATTAGTCAAAATTGTGTAAACCCCTTTACTGTTAAACATTCATATAGGCTGCACCATGGGTGTGTATCAACCATTGTAGTGATTTGGATTTATTTGAAGGAACAGGTATTAGCAACAGAGTATTACATAAATATTTTGTGTGAGTACAATGTCATGGAACAGAGTATGGTGGTGGCAGTGGCTTTTTTTTCCCTTTTTTTTTTCTTTACTTGCATAGGCAAATTTACTTTTTGCATTTTAGGCATTGTGTTGAGTGAATGAATATTAGCTGTCTGGAGCCATTTTGACCACTAAGGTTATATTCTTGGTGAGAAAACTACATTAGTCATCTGGTTGATGGATACATGTGTGTATGTTCATGGATATGGCACCAGACACACTCAAAAGGGGACAGAAAAGGGGATATGACTGGAAAACACAAAGTTAAGTATAGATTGGAGTCATCCTTTGATAATACATTCAATAGTGTTGATATGTGAGACTAAGTGTTAACAGTTCAATCCTAGATTTTCAGGTAGATTCACTTTTGATGCATTCAGCAAACTAACCTATAAAGTATTATGATCTAATGTAAATTTCTTTTGTTTTAAGGTTAATCCATGCTGCGTTTGGGTCCTCGTCCTGGTACTGATGACTGCATCACCTGCTTTTCAAAAAAGTGTTGCTGCTTCATGATTTCTTACTGAGAATATGTGACTTCAACAAACTTCATTCTTCTCTGGCTGACAAGAGCTAAGCAAACTTTCAATCTATGTTGACAATGTTCATTTTAAAGTTGAATTGTTGAAGTTGAAGATGATTGACAGAATATTCAAATGAGGCACTCAAAACCGTTTATTTGTCAAGTGCATACATTGTACAAGATGGTATTGATGGTTGGCTTCTGAAGTAGTATCCATGGTATTCTTGTGTCATTCTGTTATCTGTGTTCTTCAAGTTGTGTAACCTGAAAAGCAAAATAATTGTATGATCATATTTCTCTCATCAGCATTGATGGAGATCATCTCTGCATACTCAGACCAACCAAAATAGTGATTTTTTTTAATTATGCTAGGACTTGCAGTCTAAGTACTGAGTTGTCAATTACTTTTTTCTCAAAATCTTAAGAAATTGGAGAAAGAATTTTAGAGCCAGCATATATACTAAGTAGGGTTGGGTTACATGAACAACACAACATATACTGGCAAAGGGGGCCTTAAGGCATCCTGCACTCACAGATCACATTACACTTTATCTTGGCCTTGTATGTTTATCATATCAAGTGTGATATTCCCAATAAATAGCAACACTTACCAATTATCATAATGAAACATGGCAAGCGAGCAACTGCAAACTGTAAATCCAACGATGACAAATAATGCAAATTAACAAGGAACACTTATCTATGTTAACACTTAGCATCCAGTAGGTTTTAAATACCTTCTATTGTGGTAGACAAATGTCACTCTTAGGCAGTGTCTGGAATAAATATTTATATATAACTCATAATTTTGTGAATATCTGTCATATATAGAAGTGTTTGTATGTCAAATAAACATGCATAAACACTCTTATGTATCTATGAACACTTCAATAATGAAAAGCACTATGCACATCCGGAAATGTTTTACGTTGCGATAACGACGCGTCACGCATGTCCCAACGCTCGATCTCCATGCGCAAACCTAAACAGGAGGGGGGAATATGGTATTTTCAGTTGAAATTTGACTGTTTAGCTAAGATTTGACCTTGAACTTACTACTGGCTTTGAATAGTGTATTAGTCATTATCACCATGCACCTTAACAAAGTAGCAGATGTTATAGAGCTCATCCATACAATTTTAACGCACTTGAAATCATGTCTCTACTCCAATTATTTGCAGAGTTATTCAGAATTGAAGTTTAGATAGCCCACTCTCCTTGACCTTGCAGATGACCTTGACCTTGAATAAGGCAGTTATGATAATTCAAGTGGTAGATGTCCTTAGCTGTACATGAGACAATGCTATGACATCTAGAAATATGATTTTCCAGAGATTTTAAGCAAAAATGGGCTTTTGACCTTCGCCATAGCCACCATAGCTTTTTTTGTGACCTTGACCTTCATAAAAGGTCACATGAGGGCAGTATTCAATTAAATACATATTCCTAATCACATTGCATCATAATAGACAATAAATAGTCAAAGTATTTAGAATTTGGCCCTTTTGACCTAGAAACCCAGAATATCGACCTCATGACCTTGACCTTTCATGAAGGTCACCTTAACGTGACCTAGATAAAGTTGATAGTAAGCCGGGTACACACCGAAAATTTCAAGGCCATATCTTTAACGGTTCTCTAGATATACCCAATCCAATAGGCCATCTATTGCCAATCTGAACACTTCCCATCCATATACCCACCCAGAAGGCAGTCTACGTGCCATGTTTGGGATGCCCTATGTATTGGCAACCTGTCCAGGAATAGAGCCCAATATCCGAACTTCAACCTGAAATATCTCAGCGAATAATGGGAGTAGAGACTTGATTCCAAGTGCGTTGAGATTGTATGATTATCCTTTACACAATGCACTGGTTATCTAAGAGGAATAGAGCCTTTAAAAAAATGACCTAAAGTCCCTAATTATATGCTATTAAATAAGTGGTAATCTTTCAGCGATGTATAGGAGGATATTGCTTTTATTAAATGAGTGGTCATCTTTCAGCGATGTCTAGGAGGATATTGCTTTTATTAAATGAGTGGTCATCTTTCAGCGATGTATAGGAGGATATTGCCCATGTATTAACTCATAATTTGATAGGATTTTCAACTGAAAACCACGTTCAAGACCTCCATGCCCAGCCTGGTTCTTTAATCATAATTAACCCTTTAACTAAGGGTCGCTAATACATCATGCCCATTGGTCGTCATGATGCACCAATGATGGCGAGACTGCTCACCAGTGCTCGCCAGCACTTCATTGGAGCACCCTGCTGACCCTCCAGGAATATAATATGTATCAAGGGGGTGTGGATGGGGGGTCCCCCATGTCACATGTCAATTTTAAGAAAAGGTTATGTCACATGTCACTTAAATCCCCATGTCCCATGTCACCTCTAAGAACCTCCATGTCACATGTCGATTTTAAGAAATGGTTATGTCACATGTCACTTAAATCCCCATGTCCCATGTCACCTCTAAGAACCTCTCATTTCACATGTCGATTTTAAGAAATTGCCATGTCACCATGTCAAATTTAGTGGTCCACACCCATTATCAACCCTGTAGGGTCGGCATGATGCACCAATGAAGTGCTGGCGAGCAGTCTCGTCAGCACTTCATTGGTGCATCACGACAACTAATGGGCATCATGCACTCCTGCATCAGCGGCCTTTAAATGGTATTGGGACCTTAAGCATGATTAAGTTAATGCTGCCCATATATGTGAAAACGCATTGCTATTGCTGGCACACGCCTTCCTTGAATGGTACTGTGTAACTGGACACCTCAGAAGAAGGGAAATGTCTGAAACAGACATCTCGCAAAAAAAGTCATTTTGGAACCAAACAGCTTTTAGAATTAATTGATATACCGTTTATCTTTTCTTTTTTAAATTAAAGCATGTCTCTGCCAGCCCATGTACAACTTTTCCTGGATTGCCAGGAATTCCTGTAGCCAATAGCCTTCAACATGGCTGCAGTGTTAACTGAGAAACCATCAAAGTTACATGTACCAGTATGTTTAGCTCCGAAAATGCAGTCCAACCAAATCAAGCCAATACAACATATGTACTATTTTCTACAGATTGGTAACTATGGCAATGGACTCGGGGGACAGAAGAAACCCCTCTCAAAAAAGACCAGACATTGTAAAAAATCAGCTCCAGTATATTCAGAAAAAGGTTCTGAATGCTGTGTGGAAACATGAAGATGCTTGGCCTTTCCACAAACCCGTTGATGTTGAGGCACTTAACATACCTGCAAGTATCCTACTTTTCTGTATAATAGCAACAACTCTCAAATAGATCAAACCTGTATAATGGGGCCAGGATTTATAACCTCAGATTCCAAATTAACTCACGGGCGGGCTAGATTACTTGGTGCTTCATGTCATGGCTATTGCTGCTTAAAACTTTTATGATATCAATTGAAGTACTTGATTAGACTTTTACTAGTTGGCCCAACTGTTCTGCTGTGGAGCAGGCCAAGGTGTCTTTGACTCACCAACAGGACATGCAGCATACACTGCCATTATGTGGACTGCATGGCGACCTGCCACCTGGTGTGTGAAAGTGCACTAAACCGCTCAACTAGTGGAGGAGCTCTGCCAACCTGCTACAATTAACCCTGTATATTCTACATACATAGGGAGGGATGTATAATCATTATAACAACCCCTTTGATTTATGTTAACATTTGGGGCTTTTCCCATAAATCACTAAAGTTTAGGAGATAGATCGGAAGTTCCTTTCTCCTCTAGGATTATCGCGAGATCATCAAGCATCCAATGGATTTGGGAACTGTAAAGAAGAAACTTGAAACAAATGTCTATTGTAGTGTGTCAGAATGTATCCAGGACTTCGACCTCATATTCTCCAATGTTTATCAATACAACATACCCGGCAGTGTAAGTGTCAATTGATTACTCTCAAGTTTAATTGTACCTGGACTATGTTTCTCGGCACATTGTTGGATTGGGAATTTTGAAACACCAATGGCATTACAAACCTTCTTTACTCGTTTCTACAAACACCCAATACTTCAGGACCAAGGAAATAAGTGCATTCCAAAACATGATCCTGACCATGAGGGTCACTCATCTACATCACAATAGATAACAGGCAAAGCTTTCAAATCTCCGGTGTGTCTCAGCAGCCAGTAGCCAGCTATAAACTTCAAAAATTGAACGAACTTACTGTACCTTGGTAAAAGTGCGTTTGAATAGAAGTTTATGATGGTAGGTAAGGCTGTTGAGAACGGTTCCACTCCGCATTCCAGCACTCACCCTGTTTTTCTTACAAAATTAGCAGGGTTTATCTGTTACCAGTACTTGAAAGACTTCTGGTACCTGACCCAGGGATGTAAGTTTTCAGAATTTTGTCTGATTTCAGAATTTTTTTAACCAGACATTTCTAATAGATTTAACCAAATTACCTTTCTTGCATCAAAGTTTTGATAATGTTTTACACTAATAAATGCAGGATTTCTAAATGTATCTTCAGAATTTTTCAAACAGTCTGACTTACATCACTGCTAACCTATCTCCGTTATACTTCTTGGCAGCCTTAATAACTATCATATACTTCTAATTGAACTGTGCTTTTACCAAGATAAGTTTGTTCAGTTTCTGAATTCATGTTTTAAGTTTAAGATACAGTTCTTTAGTATCTTGTGTCCTGGAAAGTGTGCTTATACATGTATCCAACATCAGTTTGCTATATTGAAAAATCAGGTCTGCCCTGTATTAAGATAACCTTGCTTTGCAGAAGATCGTCATCATGTGTCAAAGGCTACAAAACTTCTTTCTGGAGCAAATGCAACAAATGCCACGAGATGTAAGTTTTGATAACATTATTTCTGGTTTCAAAAGGTAAATTCAATAGTAAGGGATACATTAAAATGTTTTTAAGTGCATGGTGAAAAGGGCTGATAGTTTTCTTGTACCTCCCTCACAGGGCTCCCAGCGCCCCTATATTTTCTATATTTCCCGGTCTTCCCTACATTTTTCCAAAATGTCCTATATTCCCTATATTTTCAAAGTAAGAGTACATTTTCAGTCTTTAGGGGGAAAAAATTGTGTGCTTCTCTAGGTCAAAGAGGGGTGAAACCTCTGGCGTGGTGGGGGAACAAAAAAACTTGCACGCTAATATAGATCAATTAGGGGTGTGAACTTTTTCTGTGCCTCCGGCATAGGGGGGAAACCAAAACATTTTTGACTGCTGTAGAGGATGTAAAAGATTTTCGCTCAGCTACCCTGCTACCCTTCCTGTTGATTAGAAAATGACCACTCCCTTAGAATTATCCTTTGGTCCCTGGGACATTGACCCTTCCAGTCAAAATGGGAGATCATACCCACAAACTCCTTGCCCTTTTTTCATTCCATACCCCCACTTCCACCACAGTCAATCTTGTGATTTGCCCAGATCCAATGAATTATCATACATATGCTTTTATAGGGGTTGTCTTAGGTTTTGCAACTTAGGATACAAACAATTGACAAAAAGAACCAACAGAAAATCAATACTCACTGCAAACCCTCCCTAAAATGCGGATTGCAATTTCATATTTTAGGCTTTTCAGCTTATAGAATGTTCGATAGTTGGGAGGTCTGCCTCTAGCATCAAGTAAATTGCGGTTTCTCAATAAGTAATTTTTCTCAATTTTGGCATATCACCCTCAATTTTAAGTGGTAAGTTTCCACAGGGATCAATTTTCTGAGGAAGGTTGCTTCCGAGGGACGTTTTACAAGTCAGTAGGATATTTATCAGTTTGAATTCTTGAATTTTCAAATCTTTCTGGTAGGGGCAATTGAGGCCCTCCCCCACCCCACTCCCAATGTCATCACCACACCACTCTTTGAACCCTTTGCTTTCTCCAACTACCGTAAATTCTCTTTTACAAGCCGCAGCCTCGTAAATTATTGTTGTGTCAGGGAAATGTAAGGGCATTGTGAGGGAATTTTGAAGTGTGATGTCGGTGGCAACACTGGGCAAGTAGTTAGCATTATAGACGGGTGATATTTCCCCCAATGCTTTTGGTCCAAAAAGGTTGACCCTTGTGATTTCCCCAGATTCCTTCAGAAAATCTTTGAACATTCATTGGGGAGGGCATCATTTGGTATTTTGAAGCTGATCAAGGATGGAAGGAACCATTATGACCTTGCCTGATTGAGTTTCCAACATGATTGCCTAAAATGATATCACATTCCTGTATAGAACAGGATTAAATATATATTTATCAACCTCAGGTGTGGCCTGTAGCTCCTCCAGAAGTCAGATTATACACAGCAGTTCATAGTAGTTGAAATAATCCCTATCATCCTAGCCCTATATTTCTGATTTATGTCCTATATTTGCCCTATAATTACCCTATATTTTGTCAAAAAGTAGTCCTATAAAGTCCCTATATTTCTGAATGACCCCACTGGGAGGCCTGCCCTCAGTATAGATCACTCTCTGCATCTCCTCTGTCTGCGCTCTATGCAATCCTCCTTTTCCAGTGATGGATCTTTATGTGTATTGCAGGTGATGATCTTTGAGGGCTGCAAGATTGCTGTAGACTTCAGTTCCTCCTGGAAGTTTAAGGAAAAGCAAGCTTTCAGTGAGAAAATAACACAAAATGGTGGGACAGTAGCCTATGCCGTGTCAAAGCAGGTACGTTCCAATTAACCAGTTAACAATAGGGTAAAACACGATTCATATCAATCATTTACGATAGGAAGGGTCATGTTTAAGCCCTAAAATTGTAAAACATTAGGATTCTGTGGGAAAAAAACAGGATTCTATGAGTGGATCCAGCGGGAAAATTAACCCTTCAATGATGAAATAATGCCTCAATCATTCAAGTCAATTTGTTAGCATAATGCTCCAATGCAGCACCACATATAATATCAACCCTCTTTTTTTCATTTGAACATTGTTTTGTACTATATCATTTCATTATTTTGAAAGCCTCCTGGGTTTTTCATAGTAATAAAAATGGGAACCATTTTACATATACGATACATAAATGATAAATGACTGAACTTCAACATCATGCATACATACATGTAGGCCTAGGTCACTAATAGAGTCTAAACTTCCCTTTCTAGTCATCCTTTCTCCTGTTGACTGACCCTGAAGGACAAGCTGGGTCATACCGGTCCCAGACAGCTCAGCGATATGGTGTACCTGTTCTAGTTGTTGACTTTGTAAACGCCTGCTTAGAAAAGGGAAAACTTGTTGACTATGAGAGTTTTCTAGCGGCCGGTTCAACTAAAAAGGATGCATTTAGCACAGGCAGAATCATGAGTGAGTAATTATTAATATTCGTTTTTATTTCATGTTTGAGCTGTAGATGATGCACGCCCCACAGGTTTAACCTAGGAACTATCTCCCCCCCCCCCAGAAATTACTCACACCCCTATCTCACGGTCATAAATGGCACTCCAAATGACCATAAACATGTAAATGATCATTATTTCATGCTACGTATTTCTAAATACCGGTAGATTTGAAGATTTCTGTCAAAAATGACATGAAGAAATGCAAAGATTCAAAGATTCAAGATTCAAGATTGGCTTTATTGACTCATGAGAGGTACATATATGTGTGTGCCAGGTTGATGATAGTTGGTTGGTTTTACTGTAGATGTCTTTTACAAAGGCACATATATAGTCTTCTGGCTCTAATCTGTGCCTGGGCAGGCATTTAGGTTGCAACGATAATACCATTTCTAGCTTCTCAAATTTGTCTAACTTTCTGTATCCATTGGTAATGTTACATATCTTTTGGTCAAATACATTTCTAATGGTACATAGTTGTGTAATATTACATTCAAAAAATATATGTTGCACAGTTTGCTTTGTTTTACAGGTCTTACATTCGTTGCTAGTCACATTTTTCCCCTATAGCCCCTATATGTGCTGTCAAGAGTACAATTCACATCCAGCCTTAATTTAGACATAATACTTCGTACATGAGGAGAGCGTACCCGATTCAAGTATTCTTTTTGCCCATATGGTGTGTCTGACTTTTGGCAGATTCTGGTCACCTGGCATTTTTCGAGGTTGTTTTCATTCTGTATGTACTGATCATATGTCTGTATATGAATATCTTCTAGTCTTGTTTTTATTCTAGATTTAAGCCTGTTCTTATTCCAGATTTCAGGGTTTTCACATATATCTCGGCACCCTATTTTGTATAGGAGATATTTTATATTATCCAACCATGGGTGCTTGTCTGTTTTCATAGTCAAAAACGCTTGATATAGTAAGGGGTTTGATGACCCAGTCTCAAGTCTAAGCCAGTAGAAAAGGTTGAGTAATATTATTCTTAACTCTATTGGGAATCTACCCAAATCACCCAGTGCTAGTGTTGTGCTAGCATATTTTGATATCCCCAATGTATATTTACAGTTTGAGGAGTAAAATGTCTCAGTTGGTGAACCTTTTCTTTCTATTTCTCCAATGGTAAATGCCACAGGCCTATTCCTGTAGGCTGACATAAGTTTAATTTTGTCACAGACATTTTCTAATGCCACATGTGCTTCCATTGTATTTCTATAAAATCTAAAGGATTTAGCATGTATGTCATCTATCCCTAGAACTTCAAGTATTCTACACCAATCTAATCTGGTTATTATTGCTCCGTTACTTACTTTGTCTATGTATAATGTAAAGAATAGATAGACAAATAATGCCAGATTTATTTTGAAACAGCAACAATGAAGTAAAATTCATGTAACCCTATAATAATACAGATATGTAGTCATCACCAGGCAGTAATATAACAGTCAATCAGAAAGAAGGATTTTGGTATTTGAAAGTTAAGTCGATTTATTCCTGGATCTGTGTGTTCATGAAGGAGAAAAAATTTAAATCCACGGATAAGAGTTCTGCCATAAATCATGAGGCAGTGTAGAGCAATTGTAGTGGACGTATGAAATCGCATGCCATGTATGATAATATAAAGCGATGTAAGACAATGGAGGCCTATGTAAGGCAATGGATGGTTATTTGGTTTCTATGCCTTTGGTATGTTTAAACGGAGTTAAATAAGCTTCTTTTTTTTATTGTGCCATTCATCTCAGTAACAACATGATCTGCCTGACAACATTTTGATGGCTAAGCTGTATATGAGATTGCAAGTTGCCGGATATATTGTTGGCAGTAAAATATGTTAGACAAGTTGAGGAATAGTCCTGATATATGTCTTTTAATTCACCTTATTAAATAGACATCAGCCCTAGAGTGAACCACACTGCTCCAAAGTCTCACAAGGACGTGGACATCGATAAGCTACAAGTATGGCCATGGAGGGATGCTTCAGCTCCAGAGTTTGATGAGCAAGGCTACCAACTAGCCAAAGGTGTTACCTTATTCCTAGAACTAAAAGACAACTTTGCACAGCAAGATAAATTCGTGTCCACTGTCCAGAAGTTCCCAACAAAGGCTACAGTAATTCAAACCAAGGTAAGATTATTCACAAATCTATTATGGATAAGCAAAGAAGAAATTAATGGGAATTCATATGATTAATCTTAAGTATATAAAGCTATGATAAGTCAGTTGACCTATAAATATACGTTCGATGTCAGAACCATTACACATTGGCATTGCCCCCTCATGTTCTGAAACCAAAATGCTATATACAGTCCGAGCAAGTGAGTGTAGCAAGGAAATCTCACCAGTTTACAAAGCCCATGTGTATTTCTTTTTCATCTATTTTCTACCATAGACTGCGCCGCTCACTGCAGTGAGACAAACAAGGTTCATGGTAATAGAGATTCATGTGTCATCCGAAAAGGAATCACAGTTCCCATACCGTGTCTTCATGCACTGTGGCACCATTCCTCAACACAAAGTAAGTAATACTTGTTAGACCGAAGCAGCCATGCACACCTGGAGAGTCTTTCTCGCTAAATATATCCACCCTCCTAGATGTTTAGGGACCACCCTAAATGCAATTCTAGTTTCTCGTGAGACCTCCCTAAATTTAAAACTCATTTAGGGTAGTGCATAAATATTTTTCCCAATTTTCTAGTTTCTCGTGATTTATTCAGCTGCCTAAATTTGCCATAAATGTCAAAATTTATACCTCACCAAAGTAGGTGTATCTAAAGCAAAATCAGGCATATATTGGTATATAGGGAGTTGCTTAAATTTAGGGATATGCCTAAATGTATGCCCAACTATAAATGGACGATGCTGGTACCTGTGTCAACCTCATGTCCTCACTGATACCAGCGGAATATCTTGCTTGGTTGTTTGCCTAGGCCTACTTTGGCTGAGCTAAATCCCATGTGAAACAAAAGCTAAGGGGGCAATGCAGGGGGGGTCTGGGGGCAGGGAGAGCTGTGGCCGGGGCCAGGAGCATCGCCAGCCCAGGCTGCTCCCAGTCCCTGGTTACAGTCCCACCTCCTATGTTACGGGTTAGCCCTGTCTCTGTTCCAGGCCATAATAGGCCCAAACCAGGCCAACATGATGGTGATAGCTGAGGAGACAGGCCTAAGGTACAATTTAGTAGGTTTCATTCTCTGCTTGTCCATAGATGACAGACCAATCCCCAATCTCACCGGTACCAATACCGAGTAGGTAGACAGGTAGGCCTATACGTCCGTGCCTCACAGCGCCCGGATTCAGAAGCGCTAGCGGCCACTAGGCACTGAGAGCGCCAGCGGGTTTCGGTGTAGTAGGCCTACCTATGAAACTTGTGCGCCTATGAAGAGAGGCTGTAGGGATAGTGCCAAGTGCCGTCTGAGAATGGCAAGTAACTCGCTGATGCATTTGTGCATCATGTGTAACACAAAAGTGGACCTGTGTCACCCTTGTTATTTCTATTAGAATGTATTTACAGCGAATTTAGAGAGTGCCCTAAATTACCTTGGGCCTTCCCCCTAGCGTGAGGGAGATGAACTAAATTTATGACGTCACAAGGAATCCCCTGGGGGTTTTCATCAATTTCTCTACTGTTACACTGGATCCCTGAGATTTAGGTAGAGAAATTTTATGCAGTGCCCTAAATATTTAGGAAAGTACCTAAATTTAAGGCAAATTTATACAAGATCAAAAAGTTAGCTATATTTATGCACATGTCTAAATTTGCCCTATATAATACTGCCTAAATCAGTTTTAAACAGATTTAGTGAGCAACAGCCTCCTGGGCCCTAAGTGTTGGGGCTGCGAGAATTAAATATGTAATACATAGTTATATTCCTTTACAGTTTTCTCCCTAAGAGAATAGTTTTTCATGTAATGTCCTGTTTATGCAGTTAGGTGTAGGTCTTTAGAACATGAGATACATTCTGTTTGCATGACACTGCGTCAAGTTACCAAAATTTACCAACCATGTTAATGGGAGTAAAAAGAATTCATCGGCTAAGGTAAATGGAGTGTTCTGTGTTGAGGATATGGAGGACCCCTAAAATGTTGATTGGTTGGGCAGGAAGCCCTATCTTTAAAGTTTAGTTCTTAAAATTGTCTAGAAACTGACTTATAACTGACGTTTTGAGGAATAAGTGGTCACATGTATATTGAATCAAATTGAGTTATATGACAGATTATTTCCTCAGCAAGACCTGAATGTACATAAGCATTATATACAAGTATACTCGGAATAGATCAAGGCAGAACACTGCATTTAGCGAATGGTCTAATAAAAATAAATAAAAATAAAAATCCGGAGCTTGTTCATTTATACATTTGAATCATCTCCATGATCTAATTACCAGGAAATATGATACATTGTTCCCATAAATGACAGAGTGATGATGGCGATTTTGGCACAAAGAATTGTCGCTATTTGGAAACAGCGGAGGATGCATTGTCAGTGTATGCACAAATGTATGAGCGTCATACAAGTCCTATGCATGGCTACTCACGAAGTGGTCGAATGCTACACCCATACATAGGCTCCAACAAATACAGAGAGGTGAGTCCCATTCCAACCTTTTGGTATTTCTTTTTGTCATATTGTAAAGATCCTATTTTATATAGATAATTGTGGGATAATGGGCTATTGAAACTGAAAGTAATACTTGTTCTTGCTCAAGCCCTTTGGGGCTTGAATTATTAACTCGAAAAGCGAGTTATAAGGAGACACCCTGGGGCCCTGCACTTTCAGTCATTTTGGTGGTGCGAATAAGTTTTAAAAAAGATGGAAATTTTATATATAAGTGGCAGAATTACTTTGCAGTGCCATTAAAGGAGGAAATGTAGGAGTCTTGCAGGAAAAGGTATTTCATTACCAAGTTTTGTAAATTTTGAGAAATTGTCAATATTGTACAGACTCAGTTGGTTGGCAGCCATAAGATGCTTTTTGCCTCCAATGGTGAAGGTAAATGATGTTGACCCATGTATCAACTCCCCTGTCTTTTTTGGCAATGTGGTGCGAATAGCGCAGTTTTGGCAGGAGTTATGCGAATAGTGGCTTGGTGGTGCAAATAACCTGGGTCAGGGAGTGCTTGACTCCATGGCATCCCCAGTAAAGGACGGTGTGACAGTCAAGGGAGTGCTGATGCAACAGGATGAATGCACAACTCATGGGAGCCAATCATAGGCTTTTCACTTTTTGAGTTATCAGCAATTTACATTGCTGCATTATATTTGCTTTATGGACCCAGTTGTGCTCTACAATTTACCTGCTCTTAAAGTGGTTATAGCAATCATCTCATATCTGATTAAGATTCCTCTTAGTAACTAGCATGTTTAAATATTTCCAGTACATGAGGGAAACAGAATGGAGCACAGTGACCCCTCATCCTGAGGTGACCCGTGTAGTTGAGCTGTTCTGGGCGGAGGCAGTAGGAGAGTTGGAAGAACAGCTCTCGATGTCACCTGAGAAAATAACACTAGATCAGGTAAAGCCAAGGATAGATCACAAGATGCAGGGGCTGTTAATCATAACCTCATCTTTCGTAGTTTTCCCAGTCTTCAGCTGTTCTGTCCATATTTTGTCATTTTAGCCCTTCTATATTTCTATAGGTCTTCAAACACACAAGAAAAAAGGTTTTAAAAAGTATATGTGTCACTTTCTATTTTGTGTAGGTGGATTCGGCAGAGGCAGTGCTCGTGGACATAAAAGATGTGATCCGAGAAGAATATAACAAAAATTCTTCGGTGGAAGCGATTGAGGATGCACTCTCTTTCAAAGACCAGAAACTGCAGGTGAGTGACTTTAACACTCCAAAAATTCTAGTGAATGAGGCCATAAGTCTACTAAGAATCATATATTTTGTCTTTCCAGTTATCTTGTGTTTATATTGGTAAATGTGAAGGTATGTTAAAAACTTTAATATAAGAGTTATAACTGTAATATGACATTTATAAACTGTGATTTTGGAGTACACGGAGTAAAACGACAGACGAAAATGGATACACATGTACAGGGTGGAGGAAAATGAATATACATCATAATATCAGACTCAATTCAAATTTAAGTTTTAAGAAATCTTTATTCATGCGTGTAGTACAAAGTGTGTATTTCTGAATACATATATATATCCTGAAGTGATGACCCTTTACAAGTTAGATGTAGCACCTTCCCCCATTGCGTCCCTCATTTTATTGGCATGGTGGGGGGGGGGGTACCCCTCAGGGCCCCATAGGTTTAATTTTTGAAGATTCATTGGGTTGGAAAAAAAGGTTTTCCTGTTTAACAAAAAATAGAATTTCCATCTCTCAATAAGACATAACTAGGCAACTTTCCCTCTCATTTTAACTACCGTCGCTAAAAGATATGGTGATAATTGAACAAATTCAACAAGACTTAATATGGATATACCGACCCAAAGTCCCATTGATCCGCCAATGTCTGACTTTAAAAATCATAATCTTCCTCTTTTCAAGTCCTTTTAACAGCTGCATCTGAGATGTAAACATTTAGCTTAGTAAAATCTTTCATCTCATCATATCTATTTATATTGGTGAAATTGTGTGTGTACAGTTGGCGTTTCACATCAGGGATGCCACCCTCTCGGAGAAATGATTGTATTTAAGGTTCTATCTCCTGCTATCCGTTGCCATATCATATCAGCTTTCATTGTTGATGGTCAAGCAGCCAAGCTGAAACCTACGTTGTAAGGATATTCATTACAAGATGGGGGACACGAACAATACGACCCTATGTCCCTGAGAACTTGTTTCTCAACTTTCTTTGAACAGTTAATTTTGACCTCCAATTCCCTAAAGGGGTCAAGACACTGAATCGGAGGGGCTTCTACTTGAAAATATTTTGGGAGACGTTTAATTGCCGTGCAACTAGACACATTCTCTTCAATCCAAGAATTAGTTAGTAAGCTAGGACTACTGCAACTACAATCTTTTACTGTGTGATTTTGAATACACATATTTAAGCAAACAGACATATGGTATGGGCTACTTTGGTTATGACTATAGGGATCAACATCTGTGTAATTTCCATATGGCTGTTGCATCCTACTGTACTCGCGCACAGTAACACCTAGTGATCCCATGTAACCAGGAGGTATTGTGACACCTTCAGTCATTGGTAAAGGAGGCGTTTTCCTTGGATGAACTATTACTCTAAGACCTTCAACACCTCCAAGCGGGTGGGAAAATTTATAAAGGCCAGGCATTATCGTAGAAGTATCATTGGTTTTTAATTTGGTCCCATGGGATCATACCCGAACCAACTAGAGAAATTACTGATAGACCATTTTCAATTCCTGCTTGCACTATCATGTCAGCTGGGGCTCTCAGTGTTAAACATTTCATGAAATATTCATCTCTTATTTCAAATACCCCTTCCTTGCATTCTTGCTTGCCCCACCAGCAGACTGGTATCAGCTCATGCATAGGTTCAGTCAAAGTGTCAATTTCATTGCTTGACATGATCATCAATGGCCAAAACATTTTCCTAGAAAATGGCCGTGTTATTATTTCCCGGTATTTGGGTTGAGGCAAGTATTTAAGCTAATTACCTTGGGCGCAGAGACATATAGCTCTGATTAAACAGACTGTAGAGAATATCAACATGTATGTGTCTATGGTTACACAGAGTCACATCAGGGACTTGTATTTCAGAATAATCAACAGTGAATAGAGTTGTTTTTTTCTTTTTTTTATGGTTTGAAGGGTTTTATTGCCAAGTCACAAATTAAACATAAGTGATAAAATCTGACAATAGTTGATTTCCTTTCTTTCAATGAATTTTTCAGTTGTTAACACATAGATAATGAGAATAATGATACATGTAAAATGGTGAGGATGAAAAAACACAAAGTATAAGAATAGCAAAGGAAAACAATATGTACAAAGAGAGGTATACAATATATGCAGAGAGAAACCGATCCGGATAAGAGAAAATTACTATGATGGCAGATTTTCATCCACCTAGTTTTCTTCAAGTTTAATATTTCCGTATTAGGGCTTTCTAAGCTTACAAGAGGAACTTATGGTCTAATAATATGAAAAAAAAAAACAGCAGCTGCTTCTGACATAGCAAGACAATGATGAGAAGTCTCATTGAAGGTATGAGAAAGGGGTACAACGTCATATGATGTAACCATTGATGGAACAATGACAACTCTTATTAGCAGTTTTCTTATTGTACTTCAAATATATATTTACCACTCCTCGGATTTGCAAAACAAGGAGGACAGAACAAGTCAAAGTAGCCAGAACCTAGATGATTCTATATGGGGTGTTCTTCACCCCAGTGATTCTGCTCAGGCCATGCATTGATGCTGTAGTAGAAAATTCTTGAAGCACATGTGTGGCAGTTAACATATCGCGTGAAGTTTTCTGATTGTCTTCGAGAACTCCCCTTCCTGACTCAGTCGTAGTCGTCATATTGAATGCTTGTAAAATGAAACTGAAGTGTGACAGGAATTGCCTGTTTTAGAGACAAAAATGTATGTAGTTTTCAATATTCAGTGCAGTGATGAATCATATGTGAATGTTATCACATTCTCCTATATAAGTGTATATTATTAGGCCGTTGAAGTACCGGAGATCTTGTCTCGTGAAACCCTTAACCACTGACAGTATCAATGTATGGATTAGATTAAAAGGATATGTTTGAAATTTTGGTCTTCCGACCAGCAAATATTTGATAATCATGGACAGCATTAGAGTGCGTCAGTGCACTGCAGGCACTGAATTGATCTGATAATTACTCTGGGTTCAATTCCCATGCCATGAATCTACTGTAGGTGTAGCCCTAATGGGGTTCTCTTTGTGAGGTATTCAATTCAATTAGTAATGGCTTATTTTGTCTTTGTTACTGATCCTCTGTTATGCTTGATGCCCTTGGTAACGCAAACCTTCCTAACATACAAGGGCCGGCTCAAGCTTTTATTGGAAGAGATGGCAAAATGGTCGATCTGCAGGTTTTGTGGTGTGTAAACTTGCGTGTGGTGTTTTTTTTTTGTGTGTGTTGTTTTTTGTTTATTCATTAAATGATCATTAACTTGTATCCTGAAAGGTGCACCTTGGGTTAGGATAGGTGAACCTAAAGACGTCCACATACCTTGAGGCGTCCCCCCCCCCCGACTTATCAGCCATAAAATCAGTTTGAAACTGCACCAGCCTTGCAAACTGGTTGAATCAATGCTGATCAACCAAAGTTCAGGGGTAATCCAGCACCAAGATGATTTCTATGACCAATAAGTGGGATAATCTACCCTAGATCATGTAGAAGACGTACCTTATGTGTGAGGTACTATGGCATATATTAAGTAAGAGTATAGCTAATTCAATGTCTTCCTATTATCTCTCATAAGACTCCCTATAATTCATTCAATTCCAGATGCTGTCAGAGGAGTTTTACAAGTACCTGCCTCACCAGCACCCCAGCCTGATTCACATTATGAAACAAGTAGCTCAGAAGCAAGAGCTCTGCCAGGTATGTTCTAGGCTTTCCATGTCATGATTTTTTTTTTTAAATCCGCGTATCAAAGAAATTACAGCATAAAACAACATTATTCGTTTTTTAAAGTGTTTTATTTGGACATTTGTGGTAATGTCTTTAACTGACATGACTCGTATACATGTAAGTGTCATTGCAAGAGTAAAAATTAATTACAACAAAGTTTTAGGTTACAAAGATAAAGTTGCAACGTGTTGTGCAGTGCGAAGACCATAAAAATCATAATTCTGAGCTCAAATGCCATTTCAGCTCCTAAGAGATATGCGTGATATAAGGGAGTCTATCATACCAAACTCGATGAAGCTTGGAGCAGCCAAACTGTTTTACCTTCACTGCAGTATCGACCATATAGAGACAGAAGACCCAGAATACTCTGCTATCAAACAGCTAATAGAGAGGTTTAACACAGAGTACGTAGTATTGGCAGTTATTTCATACAAAATATTCTTAAGATGTGCATGATGGTATGAATAGCACATAGGATACAACGCCAATAGCCTGAACCCATCCTAAGTCAATGTTTGAGATGCCTTGGAATAATGTATATTGAATCTCCATTAATACAATGTCGGCCATCAGCTAGTAATTAAGATTGATTCATGTCCTCCTTTTTATTTATGTTTGTGTCTAGGGAAGAAGGTGTTCAGGTACAGAAAGTATACAGGGTTAGAAGGTCTGCAGAGTCTGAACAATTCCCACATAATCTGAATAACCGACAGCTTCTGCTGCATGCGTCCAGACCTCAGAACTTCCTTGGCATCTTATCAAGGTAAAACGTACCTTTCCTATCATACTCAATATCAGTATTTATCAGGAAAACTAATGCCTCGTGCAATAGTTAAAGAATCATTAGAAAAAAAAGTTGTATTCTCAACCTCTATAAATGGATCCATAGAGTCATGATAATTTTGTAGAATACTGATTTTTAGACTTCGATTGTATTAATATAAATCTCAATTAAGATTCGCACTTGGTGGGAAGGCGATTGGCCTTTCATGTGTAATAGAATTTTCTCCTGGATGCACAGTCGTCACTGTAAAAGGTCAGCAATTCGGGTTCCTGAGTGCATGTGTCAGGTACACAGTAGAGATGAGGCCCGGTGTCCTAGGGCAAAGTCTGTGTCAGGAGGTGCATACTCTATATTTCTGAACCCATTGGTAGTGATACAGTCTATACAGCCTCGTGCAATAGTTAAAGAATCATTAGAAAAAAAAGTTGTATTCTCAACCTCTATAAATGGATCCATAGAGTCATGATAATTTTGTAGAATACTGATTTTTAGACTTCGATTGTATTAATATAAATCTCAATTAAGATTCGCACTTGGTGGGAAGGCGATTGGCCTTTCATGTGTAATAGAATTTTCTCCTGGATGCACAGTTGTCACTGTAAAAGGTCAGCAATTCGGGTTCCTGAGTGCATGTGTCAGGTACACAGTAAAGATGAGGCCCGGTGTCCTAGGGCAAAGTTTGTGTCAGGAGGTGCATACTCTATATTTCTGAACCCATTGATAGTGATACAGTCTATGAGTACGATGTGCCTTATTCCAGAGTGTTTTACCATGACATACATAAGACTTACACGGCCGTATGCACTAAGGGATCCAGTATGCTGGTTTCTGATAGGTTAGGGTTTCAACACCTCCTTACAGCACAAAAAAAGAGATATCAATTGTGCTGACTTGTTTGAACACAATACTAAATTAATTTCTTTGCTATCAGAGCAATACCTACACCTGTGTTTGCACGACATCAGCCTTTCAGTTGCTAACGTTACTTTGTGAAAATTACAGAGGCTTGTTGATGCCCAAGATCGTAGTTGATCATTACAGGGGAAGCAGATCAGATCCTGGAATGCTTGGAGATGGCTTGTATTTTTCTGACTCAGCACTGTGAGTACTTGTACTATATTAGAAGTTAGAGTGGCGAATTTGGACATTAGTGCCCTTCATCTGCTCAACGGATACCCATTATGTCATAAAGTTTTTGTTTAGTAACTTTGGAGGCCAGGATAATGGATTGTATATAATGATATGTAATTTTAGTGTCGAATTACACATAAAATTGATGCAAAGGCACATTCCTGATGAAGGGCTCATTATCACAAATTTATGCGACCCCAAGCAGGCTGGATCGAATGAACTCCAGTGTTGTAGTTTCAATTGCTCTTGTTGTTTCCTACTTTTCATTGATTTCTGATGACAATTCTACCTTCTTCAGGACGTGTGCTAAGTACTCTCGACCAAGTAGTGAGTCTGGAAGACGCTTCCTTTTGGTCCACGAGGTGGCTTTGGGGAATTGCTTGTCTACTTATACACACAACACAAAATGTCGGGGTCCCCCTGCCGACTACCACAGCCTACATGGTGTGCGTGCTACTCAGGGCACTGCCTCAGACTTCATGGTAAGGACATTTTAGGTATATCAGGGTATCTTAAAATCGCCCGTGACTCGACGACTTGTAGGCATGTTGGTACTTGTTGGTCAGGGGCGACCTACAATAATAGGAGAATTTGAGTATGATCATATTCTTCACAAAGTGAGATTTTAACGGAATGAATGTAATTCTTTAATTGCATTCAATATTTGATTATTTACATTTTCAGGATGATGAATATGTGATATACCATACTTCACAGCAGCGAATGCGTTATCTGGTGGAGTTCTCTTGTACCTCTGACAACTGCATGAAAAAGCAAGAGCAAGCAAACTTAATAGGACCTTCAAATACTCAACCATCTGGCCAGCTTAGCTCTCATCTCACTAAGAATGTTCAGCATCAACAAGGACCCAGCTCTCATCATCCCAGAGACAGGATTAGAAGCGAGTTATGCTATACACCTGTTGAGGAACTCAAGCAGAAAATTGGTGGGATATCAAAAATAATAATCACAACATTCCCTACAAAAAGTACATGAAAATACATTTCATAGCATATGACCTAGAGCTATGCATGTAGTGTCTGCTTATTGAGTATAAGACTTCTAGATGTTATGAATTGCCCCTGTGTAAAATCTGTCAGTACTTATATAGATAATTGATTCCTGAGATAGATAACAGTTACTGATAAGTGCTTAATGGATAACTAATACGTTACTGTTTTCAGACCTGTCAGATGTAGAAAATGTGAAGGACCCCCTCAACAATGTTCAGTTGGGGCTAGTTGCTGGTAATCAGGCCAAGATTGTGCTCAAAGAAGTTCATGTTAGAGCCAATTTGCTGGACCTTGTCGCTAAAGTAAGACATGTTTTCTCTCAATTACCATGTTGCTTTAGAATGAGTGACTTATTTTCAATGAACGTTAACTCAATTAGTATCGCAATGTCAAATTTGAGACACTGATGATAATTACCGACATCTAAGGTTTTGGTAATACTACCCGGGATACTACCCCAGTAATAACAATTAGATAAGGTCTTAATGACATCACAAAACTGATAAAGCTAGATTGATTAAAGTTATGATATCGATAGAAATAATATATTTGCCTTAAAGAAAGATGAATCTATCATGATTGTGTTCTATAGACTGAAGCCTACAGCAATGCCATGATTCTCGTCCTATGTGTGAATTTCAGGTAGTGCTTCTACAGTCTTATACAAATAATGGTCAGGATGCTGTAGAGGGGAAGTATGTGTTCGCAGTTGATGACCTTGCTGTAGTTTCTGGTTTTGAGGCTTTCATCAATGGGAAATATGTCATTGGGAAGGTGAAGGAGAAGGAGGAGGCTAAGACTGAATACAAACAGGCCATCAAAGACGGACATGGAGCCTACCTGATGGAGCAACAAGGAGAGACACCGGTCAGTGATAGAAACAAGAGTTTGCAGGGTCTGGACTAAACGTGGGGAGGAATAACAGTGTGAGGAAAAGTTAGGGAAGTTGGCAATGGGGTTTAACATCCATTGATAACATTGTAAGGTATACTTATTCGATCAGAGAAAATGATCTTTTTTTTTTTTTAATGTAGAGTAAAGGAACTTCAGAGATTTTTTTGTAGAAAACATAGCATATTAAAAGCAAGATTCCCCTAAAATCTAAATCTATTTCCTAGTTCTCATAGAGACGACTGAACATGCATACCCGGTAACCCTTCTTCAGTGCTGATATACTTATAATATATAAACACTTAGAGTGTACTCTTATGTATATTTCAGGAGGTTTCCACTGTCAGTGTTGGAAATTTGCCTCCAGGTGCTTCGGTTCTCATCAAGATCACATACATCACTGAACTACTGGTGGATGGTGATAACATTGTCTTCTCTCTGCCAAGTAGCCTTGCCACCTGGAAACATAATGAAGTACTAAACACCCAAGCCCAGGTATTATTCCTTTTTTAAAGGCTACATGCATACACATTCCTTAATTCAGATTCTCATTAAACATTTTATTTAAATCATATCACGCTTGCAGAATGACCACACCGCTGGTTGAATATGATAGTAAACAGAAACATGTCATATTTCCCAATGAACAGGTTGGTCTGGAGATGGCTCAGGTCTATAAGCCGAGAGAGATATCCCTACAGGTTGCCATTGAGATGCCATTTGTCATCAAGTCGATCAAATCACCATCACATAAAATCAAAATAAAGGTAGGCTAATTATTGTGAATTTTCATATTATTTGTACCTTTACTATACACGTTGAACAGTAAGAGCTGGGTCCCAGTCATCTTAGTAAATACCACAGAGGCGGTGTCTGTGCATCAGAACCAGCAGTATCGAGCAGTCCCCAGTAATTGGCACACTGACCTGCACGCTGGCTGCTGGGCAAGTGATGTCCACATTCACCAGGCAGCAGGACCACAAGGCTAACCCTCCTGTGGGGTTCTCCAAGGCACAACAGTCCCACTCGGTTTCACTGATTTTCCACCCTCTATGTTAGACTAATGAGATTCCCTGTTACCTAATTGGCGTAGGTTCTATTGGTTCCGATGTGCAGATGCAGTCTCTGTTCTTTTCTTTGGTCTCAAACAACCCCCATAACCTTTAAATCAAACTTCACCTTTTACTAAGTTGAGTCATGGTTAATGTGTCCTCTTGTGTAAGATAAGGAGTATTTTAAATAGACATACCTAAGTTTTCACGTATAGGGCGCAGCTTATACACGAGGATTATTCCTTCTCTCAAGTTTGTGTTGCATCCTATATATGTGAGGATTTACGGTTACTGTGTATATATATAAAAAAAAATTCTCTTGATAAAGTTTTTAATCGTAAGTTACATGTTGCTTGTAGCAAACCGAGACCAAAGCATTGGTGGCATTGGAAAAGAATGAGTCCCTAGACAACCAGTTCACCCTTCAGGTGGAACTTGCCTCGGTGCACAGCCCACGGATGTGGGTAGAGCGACATCCAGAATCAGATGATAGTCGAGTAGGTCAATCTAATTCCTCATTGCACTGAGGAGATTCTTTATTCATATATCTAGGTTTATCATGTATCATAGGATACCTAATACATGTAGAATCATTGACTTATTTATTATCGGTTATATTAGCTAATCCATCAGCTAATAACGATGTCTAAGTTAGTGATCATAGTTATTGTATCATGATATGAAACATAAATATTTCTGAAATGATAACTTTCATAGAACACACACACACACATATACATTGTTGAACCTGAGACTGGATGATAGCCATCTTGATAAACACGTGATGCAAATCAATTCTTTCATGTTCTAGGCCTGCATGCTGGCATTCTATCCAGAATTTGACACAGTTAATCAGAACAGCTCAGAACTGGTGCTTCTCTTGGATATGTCCAATTCCATGTCCCCTGAAGATGTTCATGCAGCTCGCAAAGTGCTGCTTCTCTGCCTCAGACATTGTCCTCAGTCATGGATGTTCAATATTGTAGTCTTTGGAACGGGTAAGGGAATGATGGAGAAAACTAAACCTTTCTCTTACTCACCATTTTCTTTTTACTATGACAAAAATAAACAAAATCTGCAATATCACTGTAAAACCCCACATATAAGCCTCATTCATGTTTAAACGGCACCCACGTACAATGGTTAAGCTAGGCCCTGACAGTAGTAGAATAACATAAGTTGCATCTGAGGCCTGAAAAGCTTGGCATTCCTTACTGTAGTCTATATATGTAAAACCCCACGTATGAGCTGCACTCCGACTTGAAGAAGACTATAAGCCGCTGTAGGTCTGTGGAATGGTCTATAAGCTGCAGAATATACACTGTCTTTTATGGTTTAGCGAGATATGTATTGCATCTATGAAACCTTCAATGTATTCCCAATTTGTTGAGCATAATGAAAAAACCTCCATATGAATTCATGGTACATGTATAGTTTGTGGATTTATGTCATGGCAGATATGACTGTTACTATAGATTAGTTCTAGAAGCACCATATTCAATGGGGGGATGGAATACATGGGGCCTGTATTCAATGGATGATGATCACATGACCTGCTGCTGTAAACAGAGCTAAATATTGTTGAGTTCCTTTTATTTAAAAGCTTTCAAACCTGTGTAGCCATGACATAAATGCAAATGTCAACTCCCCATGGGATATTTTAGCACCGTATTCACTGAGGTGAGGCTGTCCGTATTCAATGACGCCTTATAGGCGGAATTGAATGCGGACAGGCCTCCCATGGTCGTTGACATTTGCTTATATATTTCTTAAGATTTGCTCTTTTTTTCAGGATTTGTTGAACTCTTCCCAAGATGTCAGCAAAATACAAAAGCAAACAGGAAACTTGCATATGACTTTGTACAGGTAAGCTTCATACTTAGTATCAATAAGCTTGAGTACTTCTATTGGCCAGTTTATTTAAAGTTAGAGTCTAAGCTAAAGATGAATTTAAAAAAGGAATGAATAGTATTTTCATAGGATGATTCTGCCAATGACCTTAAGTTCTACAGTTGACCACTAGCTGTAGGCAAAATGTTTGTCCAATCTGGAATGAGTTAATGGAAAATTCGCAGTTACGATATTAAGTTTATGACAGTCGTGATCATATCAGACGAAATTTTAGAGCGAAGTTGTAATGTGTAAAACAGTGTCAACATTTTGTGTTACAAATTCGAAAAAAAAACTAGGACCGGCATATACATTGCGGAAACACGGAAGTTTTTGGAGCCCTCAAGCCGCACTTCCTCCTACCTCCACCAGATGGTGTAACTCGGAACATCTTCCTCCTGTCCGATGGTGATATCAAGAATGAGGAAGTTGTGCTGCAAACTGTGTTTGATAACCAAGGCCACTCCCGCCTCTTCACCTTGGGAATTGGGTAAAAGAGTGTGTTTTTTTTCTTGTTAATTTTTTTCATTTACTTTACCATGCTCTGAATCATGTAATCTGACTTCATGTAATCATTACTAATAATAATCACACCATTTGATAAAGAACAATTCTCTTTGATAAGTATGATATTCAAAATGTGAGATCAGAAAATAGAGCCGGAAAACTGTCTTTTTATCATACTAAATAGAAACACTTACCTTAGCTTAGAACCGAAAAAAGTCTTTTCATTTTACTAAATAGAAACACTTGCAACAAGCATTGCATGCGAAAGTTGGCCCAGAATGGGGCTGGAGCATTTGAGCACTTCGACCCAGCGAGAAAGTCTAAATGGATACAATTCATCAAAGAGCAACTCAAGCGAGCAAATCAGCCAGTGCTCACATCTGTTGAAGTTGACTGGCAGCAGTTTGAGGATGACAGAAAGCCAGTCCAGGCTCCACAGCATATCAGCAGCCTCTTTAATGGGTCTCGCTTAGTGGTGTATGGCTTTGTGCCCAACTGTACTCAGGTACATTGAATATTTTAATACCTCGCACACTTTGGATATATGATGCACCCTGATATGAATGAAATGATAGCAAGTGCAAAGGTTCTTTAAGGTGCAGTAGGCATCTTTTGTGACTAGTATGTAAAAGAAGAAAAAGAAATTTGAAAATTAGTAAAACTGGTTTGGACTGATACATCATTTGTGCCCACTTTGTCAATTCCACCTCAGCCCCCTAGATATTGGGAAACGAATACGCATAATCATTTTATATTTTCTTTTCACACACAGGCCACCTTGAAGGCTAGGATTGGTGGGAAAGAAGTGTCAACTCTGGTGTCCACGTCAGAATTGGGTGTCTCAACGGGAACGGTAAGTGTCTAAGCTGACTATACAATTGTAGAAAAGTGTCTTATTGTAGTGGCCCATTTGGGGTGCTAAAAGATTTCAATATACATCTACCCCTGGCCCTTATATGGAACCAGCTGTCATTTGAATGCTGCTTTCAATTCTTAAGATTGATTTCAATACCCCCTCACCCCTCTTCAAGACTGGCGCTTATTTGAGACCCCGGCGCTTCAAAGTGTCACTTGAGTATTACTGGTTGAGGACTTAATAAAAAACACTCACTTAAAATGATGAACCTTTCTCTGTATTGTAGATGCTACATCAGCTGACTGCCAGGTCGGTCATACGAGACTGGGAAGATGGAATGCTGAACAAGGACAAGACTCTTAATGCTGTAAGTTACCTAATACATGTAGATTGCCTGCACCCTGCTTTCAAATAGCGATAAGTACTGCTGTGCTAGAATAGTTGCATGTTCATATATTCATCAAAACCGCTTTAGTGATTATCATGATTTGATATTTCCTTCTTCATGTGACAGGTGCTGAAGAGAAAAGGAAAAATTCCATCATAAATATGAGCAAGAAATTCTCCATTGTCTCCCAGTTTACAAGTTTTGTTGCTGTCGATGAGGTTTGTAACTTTAAGAGATCTCTCTTTGAGCACCTTTCTCCCTTCTTAATGTTATAAGCTGTCGTTGACCAATGCAGTATCAAGTGAATAAATTCCATATATGGAATACTGTAATGCATGATTTATCAAATTTATATCTTTTTGTAAAATTCTGATGACTCTTAAAGAATACCATTCCCCAAAGATAGTAGTTAGAACCTAAGGCTATGTTACGACGTATTATACTTGCATTACGGAATTTAAGAGCAGATATTTTGGGCGGCCACGGGTTGAAAATGAGAAAATAACAAAAAATTTGGCATCAATCAATGTTTCCCAGCGGCCAGAGACACTCACAAAAGAAAACCCACCTAGATGATCCCGAAAGTAGACTTTTCAGGCATCCATAGAGACCTTTTGTTGATCAAGTATATATGGGAGGGGGTGGGAGTAAATGTTGGAAAGATCGAGAATTGTTGTGTGTTTAGCTATTTGATACCAAATCTTAAAATAATATGGGTAGCCTAAATCTCAGCGGCAGATCTGTAATCCAAGTCATTCTAAGTAAAAGGCCTAACATTTGAATTCATTTGATAGTTTTGTCAAGTGTTCGATGTAATTACATGTTTATAGATCAATGGTGTTGGGCCAAGTCTAGCAGACTTGGTGGCTCAGGAGGATGTTGATACCTTGATGTACATGGGCTGGGAAGATGTAGTCTCTGAACAGCGGCCACCTATTTCTCAGAAAATCTGCCTTGACGAGGCGAAGATTAGGGAAGCTAAGGAAGAGTTTGACTGTGAGTATTTGATTGCTCTGTTACATATAGACCCATTCTACAAACCGATTGTTGATTTGCAAGCATTTATTCAAACAACCCTTTTTGATAACATAAAATCCTGTATACAAGCTTATAAACTTGCATTTGCATTTGAGAGCGAGCCAGAAGCCACACCTAGTGCCTTAGTTTAAAAAAACAAACAAAAAAAACAATTGGAACCTGTGAGCTCCATCCCCACCCCTCTAGCCATTCAGTGGCATATGATGTATAAGAAGGGGAGATATTTCTACCTGTGTGTCTACTGCTGCATTTAGATAGGAGAGGTAGGGCATCCCAAGTCTCAGTACTATTTTATGGGAATACCTGTCAAGTCAATCTTTGCAACTGCTTCACTAAAATGTCAGTGTTTGCAAGTTCTTCATTCAATCAGCTTAGTTCCTGAGTGAGGAACCGTCTTATGCGGAGGGCAAAATAGGAGGCCATGATTTAGTGTCATAGTCACATGAATGAATTGGTTATTTTTTCCCCTTTTTTCACAGCACTGGTGTCAGAATTGGATAGTCTCTCAGAAGACACTTACAAAGAACGTGCAGTGCGTGTCATGGAGCTTCGGAATATGATTGAGTAAGTGAAAATGTATTATCATGGCATTGAAGTAATTTGTTTCATAGGGATAATTTTTCATAGTAGATTTATCCTTTTCCAATTTATGTTAACGTTCCAATCGTCCAACTTTTTTTTTCAGGTCTGCAAGAATAACACAAGAGGAGGAGCAAGGTCAAGATGAACAATGTGTACAAGGTATATAACATGATCTTTATGTATTAGGATAAACAAGCGAGAGTGAGAGTGCAGAAATCAGATTTCTCGTAATGATAACCAGATGGGCCATTTAATATTGAGAAGGAAATAAATGAAGAATACGCAAGACCTGTGGAGTAAACCGACAGTTATTGTCATTACCTTAAGTTTAGTAGTAATTTCTTTTCTTCTTTTTTTTCAGTATATGAGAATAACAAGTGTCAAGAATTGAGAATGCCAGAAGAATCGGTCATCCCAGTTGATCCTGATGTAATGAAGTCATGTTTAGCCAAAGATAGTGCTGCCACATTCATTGGAATCGAAAGCCAGACTGCAACCCAGCTAGAACGATCTATGTTTGGTACTAGCCAACCAGTCTCTATGAGTAGTACTCAAAACATAAAACAGGACTTTCAAACAGAATCTGGGACATTGTTTGGGTATTGCAGCCAGAACACTGCTGAAGGTGAGCTGTTTAGGTCAGCTAACAAAATTACTGCCTCATCAACAGGAGGGTTGTTTGGGCAATCTGACCAAGCTACTTTCTCTGCAACAGGAGGAGGGCTCTTTGAATCGTCTAATCAAACTGCCTCTTCTGGGGTAGGGTTGTTTGGGTCATCTAATCAAGCTACTATCTCAGGAGGGGGAGGGCTCTCTGGGTCTTCTTACCAAGCAACAGCCGTCTCTGAAGGGTTGCACTTAGGGTCACCTATCCCAGCTACTAACTCAACTGCAGGAAGAGGAACGGGGCTCTTTGGGTCAACTAGCAAAACTGCTGACTCCTTAGGCCTTTTCAGATCCTCTGACCAAAATGTTGCCTGCTCAGGAGGAGTAGGGCTCTTTGGACCACCTAACCAATCTTTTGCCTCCTCACCAGGAGGAGGATTATTTGGGGCATCTAACCAAGGTACTTCAGGAGGGGTAGGGCTTTTTGGGTCATCTGGCCACGCTTCTGCCTTCCCAGGAGGGGGAGTCTTGTTTGGGTCAGCTCACCAAGCTACTGCACCCATAGGAGAAGGGCACTTTGGTTCAGCTACTGTCTCCTCATCCCCATCTAATGAAACCACTTCTTCCACAGCTGCAGGTTTGTTTGGTTCATTAGACCAAAATACTGCCGCTTCAGGAAAAGGAGGGCTCCTTGGGCAAGTTAATAACTCCTCAAGAGGAGGACTCTTTGGGTCATCTAACCAACCTAGTGCCTCCTCAGCAGGAGGATCATTTGGATCAACTGACCAACATTCTTCCTCCTCAGTAGGTGGACTCTTTGCAACATCTAATCAAACTACTACCTCCACAGGAGGTTTGTTAGGGTCATCTGACAAAAATACTGCCACTTCAGGAGAAGGAGGGCTCTTTGGAGCATCAAATCAAGTCAATACCTCATCAGGAGGAGGAGGGGGAGGCCTCTTTGGGTCATCTAACCAGCCTAGTGCCTCATCAGCAGCGGGATTATTTGGATCAGCTGACCAACATTCTTCCTCTTCAGTAGGTGGGCTCTTTGCAACATCTAATCAAACTACTTCTTCCACAGGAGGTTTGTTAGGGTCATCTGACAAAAATACTGCCACTTCAGGAGAAGGAGGGCTCTTTGGAGCATCAAATCAAGTCAATACCTCCCCAAGAGGAGGAGGAGGACTCTTTGGGCCATCTAACCAACCTAGTGCGTTCTCAGCAGGAGGATTATTTGGGTCAGCTAACCAACACTCTTCCTCCTCAGTAGGTGGGCTCTTTGCAACATCTAATCAAACTACTTCTTCCACAGGAGGTTTGTTAGGGTCATCTGACCAAAATACTGCCACTTCAGGAGAAGGAGGGCTCTTTGGAGCATCAAATCAAGTCAATACCTCCCCAAGAGGAGGAGGAGGACTCTTTGGGGCATCTAACCAACCTAGTGCGTCCTCTGCAGGAGGATTATTTGGGTCAGCTAACCAACATTCTTCCCCCTTAGTAGGTGGGCTCTTTGCAGCATCTAATCAAACTACTCCCTCCACAGGAGGTTTGTTTGGGTCATCTGACCAAAACACTGCCACTTCAGGAGAAGGGTTTGTTTCCCAGCCTAACCAAGTATTGTGTACATTTGGTTCAAACCAAACACAGTCTGGGTTTGCTTCCCGATCTCAGCCTGACACTCTATTTGGTTCAAAGGAAACAGAGTCTGGATTAAGTTCCCAGCCTACACAGCAAGGTGGTGCATTTGGTTCTCAACCTACTCAATCTGGCTTTGGTTTTGGCTCTCAGCCTACACAGCCAGGTACTGCATTTGGTTCCCAACCTACACAGACTGGCTTTGGTTTTGGATCCCAGCCTAACCAGCCAGGTGCTGCATTTGGTTCTCAACCTACTCAGTCTGGCTTTGGTTTTGGCTCTCATCCTACACAGCCAGGTACTGCATTTGGTTCTCAACCTACACAGACTGGCTTTGGTTTTGGATCCCAGCCTAACCAGCCAGGTGCTGCATTTGGTTCTCAACCTACTCAGTCTGGCTTTGGTTTTGGCTCTCAGCCTACAGAGCCAGGTACTGCATTTGGTTCTCAACCTACTCAGTCTGGCTTTGACCCTGGATCCCAGCCTATACAGCCAGGTTCTGTATTTGGTTCTCAACCTACTCAGTCTGGCTTTGGCTCTCAGACTGCTCAGCGCAGTTCTGCATTTGCTTCTCAATCTACACAGTCTGGCTTTTGTTTTAGATCCCAGCCTACACAGCTAGGTACTGCATTTGGCTCTCAACCTACTCAGTCTGGCTTTGGTTTTGGATCCCAGCCAACACAGCCAGGTACTGCATTTGGTTCTCAATCTACTCAGAATGGCTTTGGTTTTAGATCCCAGCCTAACCAGCCAGTTTCTACATTCAGTTCACAACCTACTCAGTCTAGCCCTGGCTTTGGCTCTCAGACAGCACAGCCCAGTTCTGCTTTTGGTTCTCAATCTAATCAGTCTGGCTTTGGTTTTGGCTCTCAGCCTACACAGCCAGGTACTGCATTTGGTTCTCAACCTACACAGACTGGCTTTGGTTTTGGATCCCAGCCTACACAGCCAGGTACTGCATTTGGCTCTCAACCTACTCAGTCTGGCTTTGGTTTTAGCTCTCAGCCTACACAGTCAGGTACTGTATTTGGTTCTGAACCTACTCAGAATGGCTTTAGTTTTGGATCCCAGCCTAACCAGCCAGGTACTGTATTTGGTTCTCGACCTACTCAGTCTGGCTTTGGTTTTGGCTCTCAGACAGCACAGCCCAGTTCTGCTTTTGGTTCTCAATCTAATCAGTCTGGCTTTGGTTTTGGCTCTCAGACTGCACAGCCAGGTTCTGTATTTCGTTCTCAACCTACTCAGTCTGGCTTTGGCTTTGGATCCCAGCCTAACCAGCAAGGTACTCAACCTACTCAGCCTGGCTTTGGCTTTGGCTCTCAGACTGCACAGCCAGGTTCTACTTTTGGTTCTCGACCCACTCAGTCTGGCTTTGGTTTTGGCCCTCAGACTGCACAGCGAGGTACTGCATTTGGTTTGCAACCTACTCAGACTGGCTTTGGTTTTGGCTCTCCGACTGCACAACCAGGGTCTACATTCGGTTCTCAACCTACTCAGAATGGCTTTGGTTTTGGATCTCAGCCTTTCCAGGCAGGTACTTTATTTGGTTCTCAACCTACTCGTTCTAGCTTTGGTTTTGGTTCTCAACATAATTATTCTGCCACTGGGTGTGGCTCCCAGATAGAACAGCCAGTCTTTTTATTTGCTTCTCAGCCTACACAGCCACTTAGTGGACGATCATCCTCCTCTGCAATGAGCAGTAGCCTGCTTTCAAATCCAATTGACCAGGCTCACGACTTTTCAAATCTCTTTGGGAAACTTAAAATATGCCAAGATATTAATGCATCAAGCCAAGTAAGAATGATGTCCGACCAGTGCAACTGGCTCTCCTTTGAAGAGCAACGAACTCTATATTACTACTTCAGTCTCAGAAAGGAGCTTCATGCAGTGAAGACACCAAAAATAGATCACCACAGCGTTGGTGTTCAAACTTCAGGCCAAAGTCCAGATGATTTATCCTCATCTAAATATTGTAATTCTCCAGAATCTTTGTCGAAAAGGTAATTACTTGCCCCACCAGTAATCTGTCATATCTTGTGTATAAGGTACATCCATTAGATAGTTCTATAAAAGCATTTAGGGTTATATTTTCGTCATTTTGTAGTCAATATATCCTCATATGTAAGGTTCCCTCTCAGTAGAGATTAATTGCTTATATATTATGTGCAGCTGATATAATCGTCTTGTTAAAGGTTCTGCGCATGTGCGAGGGTATGTATTTGGCGCAACAATGACATGCAGAGGGAACGTCTGAGATTTGACCACTGTATTACCGTAAATTCTCTCGTATAAGCCGCTGCAGAATCCAAATGAAATTGAGGCTTATATGAGGTTCCCAAAGCCAGGGTGCGGCTTATACAAGGGTATTTGACACTATAGAATAGTACCAAACTACCAATTTTTAAGCCTGAAGTGCAGCTTATAGCTCTCTCCTCAAGTCAGGGTGCGGCTTATACGGGAGAATTTACGGTAGAAAGATATATGATTTTCAATATTTGCTTTGAAGGAAATTTGAGGATGGAGGAGAACACCTGGACCAAGTTAAGAATTCCTTGCCAATTAAACCTAAGTGTTTAGATGTGCGTGGTGTTTCTATACCACTTGGATATCCTCCGCACACTGCCGCTCAGCCAGGAGCAGGGTTGTTTCCACCATTTCACCAAACTCAAGTAACACCAGGAGGAGGTGTAGTTGCGCTAACATATCGGACAACAAACCAGGTTACTAAGAATGACTTACCGGTACCTGCAGTGTACAACAGGGAGGAACACGAAGGCCCCATAGTAAAGAAATCCCTGCTGGGCAGAGCCAAGGATAGTGAACAAGGTGAGACTGATTTTGGTGGATCTTTTACTACATACATTTCTCCTGGAAGGAATGAAGCGATTGTGATGTCTTGAGTCTGTTACACTACTGTGCTTATACCAGGCATCAGGCATACATAGTCATTATTTTGGTATTTCGATTTGGTAAGACCACTATTTTAGTGTTTTGAATTTTTGTTATCTTTGGAATGGGCCAAGTAGAAAGTAGGTGATAGCCATTATATGAAAGGACAAAAAATGTTTCCTTACAGATGGCATTGGTACGGAAAGGTTTGCAGCACTTGAAATTAAACTCAACAACTTAAATCAGCTACAGCCGGTAAGAGTTCTATCAATAGTAATGGTTTATATAATATATACCTACTTTTTTATTCACAGACATAATATTAAAATTGTTTTAAATTTCATCCCCGATTGTGGTGAAGATTTCATCTATTGCAATATCTATATATAAAAAAAAAGACGTTTACACATCTTCTTTCACCATGTAGTAATCAATGACAAATTCAAAATAGATTTATCATATAAATACGTTCATGTAAGTAATATAATTATGTGTAATGACCAGTAACTGCGAATGCTACAACCCAACGTTAATAAAACGCTTTTATCTCAAAGGGTATCTGGTGGACACTTGGACCAGAGCTGACCAACTTGTTTGGGCCAGTGGTAGAGCGGTGTCATCGAGAGCTTATCGAGGCAGGGCTCAACTCGCTAGGTAAGCTCTTGTCTCTCGTCTCTCATATTTTATCCAAGTTTCCCTATACTATTATATTCTATCCATCTACAGTTTCCCGATTTTCTTTCTGTATCTATTTTGTCTACCCCCTGTCTCTTTCGTTATCTCCCTCTTATATCACAGTGAAATTTGATTGTAATAATGGCATTTGCATTGAACATGAGTGTACTTTCTGATGTGTTAAAGATGCTATTGTTTTCACAGGAGAAAACACAGCTCATGACCTGGAACACTTGGTGGGCACCCTCCTAGTACTGACCATGCTTATCAAACACAGCCCTATGTGTAAAGCACCAGATGACAGTGTCCAGTGCCGCCCATTGGAGGAGGTCATCCATGATGTCTTCTCTTACGTCGCATCATCAGAATCTACTACTAAGCCATATTTGATAGAGTGGAAGACCGAGCAGATCCAAAAGCTATTCCCAGATACAGATGATGGGCCTCCATGGTACCGTCTAGCAAATCAAATGGGTGGCATGCTGCTAGGGCATGTGACATCACAGCGTCTTGTGAACGTCCTTGGCCCACAGTATACAAGCTATGCATCGAGACTAGCCCGAGCAGCTGGCTACTGCAGGGCTACTATGAACAAACACAAGTCCATCTGTAATATGTTGGAGCTTGGTAAAAACTGGCTTGACTTTGTTTTGAAATTCTGTTAAAGCCTTTTTGGAAATTTTTATTCATATGGGAGTGATACTTAGGGAGTGATCATTTTTTAACAACAGGGGGGGGCCGGTGGGTTTGAGGGGGGGGTCAGAATTTTTTCAACCCCTTGACCGGGGGGGTCAGAATTTTTTCAATACCTCTGATGGGGGGGGGTCAAAATAATTTCACCTGTTTTCAGTGGAAAACCCCGCGCGTTACTATAGGCTAAAAGGGGACGTCAGCGCATGATTTTTGTCCCTTATGGGGGGGTCGAAAAAATTTTACCCCCTCAAGAGGAGGGGGTCGAAATTTTTTTCGCGCGTCCGCGCGCAAACCCACCAGCCCCCCCCCCCCCCTGTTGTTAAAAAATGATCACTCCCTTAAAGGGTTTGGATATTGAACCTCAATAGCAAACAGGTCAGCTCGTCTCAGTTGGATAAAATCAGATTCACCAACTACATTTAATGATTACATGCATTTTGTCACAATGTGAAGGAATGAATTGTATTATTTTCCTTGATTAAATTCCAATCGCAACTTTTTTTTTATCATGAGTTACGGTGCCTTAGTGTAGGCAACCAATCTATATACAAAATGTGTTCATAAAGAACAGGGATTGACCTCCTTGAAATGTGGTAATTTTTTATGCTTTGCAATGCAATAGCATAAATGTGATAATTTCTTTATTAATTAGGTGACTTTACTCTAGGAGGTGTCACATTTATTTACCTCATTCTTTCGACATCGGTTTAGATATTTGATAACTCTAGAACCTGAGAGATAATCTTACATAAATGTGATATGAAATATAAAACTTGTGATATGACATGATTTCAAAGGCCTACCAGCTCTTCGATTGATGACCAACGTTCTTAGTAATCGTATTATATATATATATATATATATATATATATATATATATGTATGTGTGTGTATGTATATATATATATATATATATATATATATACCGTAATCTCCCGCGTAGAAGGCGCAGCTCGCGTAGAAGGCGCCCCCCCAACTCAGAGATTGCCTTTTCACATAGAAGGCGCACGTTCCTCTTCTGGATCGATTCCCACGCACAAGGCGCCCCCCCAACTCACAGGGGGGCTGTTTCGCGTAGAAGGCGCCCCCCCCTGCTGGCGCTATGAGTTCAAGCTGTCATCGGCACACGGTCGGCGTCAAACCCGCCGAGCAAATCTACACCGACCGGTCTGCCGCAGTGCAGGCGCTATGAGTTCAAGCTGTCATCGGCACACGGTCGGCGTACACCGACCGGCAATAAAAACTGATTTTTTTTTTTTTTTTTTAATTGCCCTATTTTTGGGTTGTTTTCCCAATTGAGATGTTGGAAAAACCCACGTATAAGGCGCACCCCCAACTCAAGGCAATTACCCTTCCGCATATAAGACCCAGCAGCATTTTGTTTGGCGTAGAAGACGCGCCTTCTATGCGGGAGATTACGGTACCCAAGTTATACATGCATTTTATGATACACTTGTATATCCAAGATTTGATACTATCGGCAATGGAACTCACGGAGTATATATGAACACATGTAAGATGTAGACAGAAAGTGATATCCAAGAAAACCATTCTCTAAAAATGTCAAACCATACACGGCAACAGGTAAATTCTTAATGCAAATTGACTGCAATATGAACCAAATAAAGGCTGGAATAAGCTGGGTGCGAGTGCTGATTTACTCTGAATAAAAAGGTCATATTCTTGAAACATATGTGAGAAAATGATCTACCATTAATGATTATCATTCTATGAGAATTATCTATATCCCCATTTAAAACAACCCTGCTCCTGGCTGAGCAACAGTGTGCGGAGGATATCCAAGTGGTATAGAAACACCACGCACATCTAAACACTGAGCTTTCGGATCTCTCCTCCGCCTCTTTAAGTATCCAAGTTTGGCATCACCGTGTATAGGGACTTGCATAATCTTTTTTAATTGTTTGAAACATTTGATTATGGGCCCTGTCCTGTAGAGCTCATTGCCATCTTTTCAGATCTGTTTAGATTGTCTTTCTACTGTATATAGTTCCCGAGCAATCTTAATCTAAGATCCAAAATTGATGGACACTTGATCCCCATTGACACAATGGTTAAGCTGATAGGAGGACTGTTATCAAAATGGAATCCAGATAGGGCCAGAATAGACAGAGGAAAGAGGTTTTTTTAACATAACTCAGTCAATAATTCATATTTTTGCATGAAATTTTCAGTATATATTATTCAGATATCGTGCCCTTGTTCCTCTATGCCCATTTGACCTGTGACCTACTTATGATTGACCTTTGACCTAATTAACTAGGTCAATTTGTTCAAACTATGATAACTACCAGAGGTTTCTCATAATCTGTGTACTTGCCATCAGAATTAACATTTATCCTACTGATAAATGATAATCTATGATATTAAGGTCAACCTCTATGAACCTATAATTGACCTTTGACCTTCAAGGTCAGGCTATGAAGCCAAAACATAGCTAAGTACCTGAACACAATGGACCTGTTGGGATGAGAATCTGTATGCTCCCTAATGTATTCTCATTTATCAGAATTCTCATGCATGTTATATATCTTGACCTTAAATTTGACCTTTGACCTGATTAATCCATGCATGACCTAATTAATCACATTGTTTTCTCGCAGTTCATAGGAAATTGCAGATATAACACTGAATTTTTGCATAAAGCACCAACAGCAAGAGGTACATATTTTGATACCTATCAAGTTTGTGTGTATTGACCTTAGACCTAGTAAAATAAGGTCAGTTCATAAATAGGTCAACCTAGTTGAAATAGGGCAAGTCGAAATGCGGATTACCAGGGAAAGGTACATTGTAGATAACTTCTTTACCAGGGTCTGGACTAATAAATGTCTTTGTCAAAAGTCAATGTGTTTGTGTACAATGACCTTTGACCTAGAAGTATATGTCCATTTCTGAATAAATTTGACCTAGAAGAGAAGGTCAATTATTACTGTGGGCCAGTATAGTACGGCTTTCATTTTTATACTACCATGTTGAATAGAGGGGCTCCATAGGAGCCACTCAATAATTAATCCCCTGGAATTCGAAGGGGAGACATGCTTTACTAATACACTACAGCATAATAGAACAAATGTAAAAGATAACAGCATTTCCCTTAGATGTGTTTTACACCCCTCAGAAGTGTGAGAGGGTGTGAAGGCATCAAAGTGAGCATTTCTCTTAGATGTGTTCACACCCCTCAGAAGTGTGAGTGGGTGTGAAGGCATCATAAGCACCATTTCTTTTAAAACAACATCAAAGGAATGTTAATATATCTATAATATACACTTTATCTTATGCCCATAGAATGGCTCAGTCCCTATACTATGCTATAGTCCCAGTGTCTAGGTTGCCTGCACTGAAGCTGCATTGACAAGGGTAAACTGTTATGGCTGGGGCTTCATTGGGCTTATTCCTTCAGACTTGAAATTTGCAGGGAATATACTTAGGATATGTAGGAACACAACTATGTAGGTGAACTTTGGCGAACCTTTTTTTTTCTTAATTTTGGTCATTTTAAAATAAAAAATAAATTCAAAAGCTACGACAATACAGAAATATTCTATGGACATCAAATATAGACCTCTCATTGTAATCGCCTAATTCTAAGCTTCAATTTGGCATATTAACTTTTATTCTAGCCCAAATATTAAGCCCTCCAGCCCCTATTGTCTGCTGCTTGTAATGTAGCAGCATGGAAAGTTGTTTTGATAACAGTAACGGCGCTACACACAGCGCGGACGCGGCAGTGGTTTATGCAAGTGCCTACCGTGTATATAAGACCATCTTACCATGGAGAATATAGAATAATGATAAACGTGGCTTAGTAATGTACCCAACGTGTCCTTATATACATGTATTTTTGATGCTATCTGTCTGTATACTTAGGCGTTGAATATCACTGTTTCTTTGACTTTGGCTGTGAGTTCCTGTACCTGTGCACCACAAAGCCTGACATAAAGAAGAAGGTGACAGCTGGTCCCATGTCGGCCATCTCATTGCTGCAGACCAGAGTCTGAATGGCTCCTGCCATCATCAGCATCAGGAAAACTGCTGAATAACGCTTCACACGGCAGGGGCCAAAGGTGATGAGGGCCGCCAGCCCCACCTCAGCCACACCCACAGAGAGTCGGTACAGGCGGGGGTCGGGGATGTACCCTAAAGGGGAAAGGGGAAAGACTGCATTCCACTGGGCAAACTTGGTCAGCTGTGGCAAAAGAAAAATACAGTAATATTCAGTACAAAATAGAGGGAAGGTAATCTGAATAGCTGAAAGATTGTTTGTCACTAGTAATTAAGATGTTTCACCTGAATTTTTTTTCTCGGTCTTTATAATATGAAAGATTTGGCTACCATGTGTGAACAATACACGATTCTGAGGGAAAGGGGTAATTTTTGGCCCTAGGCACGAGCCCTAGCGGGCTCTTGATAAGGGGTAATTGTTAACCAGTTTTGCAGGAAAAGTGGTACATTTTAAACCCAAAATGAATTGAAGTGCATTTTAGTATAGTATTTCCCTTGTCACCTTATCCTAGTGTTTACTTTTAATAAGACGCACCTTGTGAATATGGGTTATATTTGAGAAAGTCACCCTTTAATAAGGATAGTTTTGGGCTTTACACTTTGGAAAAAGTTTGAAATTTAATGACGTTTTACCCTTGATTAGGGTACCAAATAAGGGGGCATGTTCGCACATGGAAAACATAGGAAGTACAGGGTAGTTGGGGAGCCAGCTGGGCCAAATGTCAATATTTACAAAAGACCTGGTGTTGAAAGCAGCACAAGATATCAGAGTTGCATCTGGGTATCTTGATAGTGCTGATAACCAATCAGGGGTGCGTATCTTCCTATCTTGGTCGGAACAAGGTCAAAATAAAGGTCAAAGATCACCATACTATTGCAATGGATCCTGATTAACTTAGGATACATATGAATGGGAAATCTGGTTACGTCTTTTGGGGAGAAGCGCTAACGTGGCGCCATTTTCGCTTGTAAAATATGAGCAGTAGTTTTTCGCATTCCCACCGGAACCACTGACACACTTCCGATCATACCGTTTCTCCCCGAAAGGGTTCACGGGGAAATCTCCCGTACACTAAGGACCTCTAGTGTTAATTAGTGGAACAAAGCTCTCTCTCTGTTCTATATTAAATATCAGATCATAAATTTTGACCTTGTTCCGACCTAGATAGGAAGATACGCACCCCTGATTCGTTATCAGCACCATCAAATTACCCAGATTCAACTCTTATATCATGTGCTGCTCTCAATACCAGCACTTGTCCCTATCTGGGAGCTGGCTCCCCAATTAGGGAGTACCCCCCACCCAGGATTATGATGCATTATACTTTTAATATATGTGACAGGATCTGCGAAAAGGGCCCTTAGTGCAGGGTGTATTAAGGTCCCTATTCCCAATGCATGTCACATATGATTTAATTGCTGCACCAATGCCTCACACTGTCAAACATAATTCACCTGCATGTGCAATCAGATATCTGGGGTATTAAAGGTCACGTAAACTATGTATTGTTATTGTGACGGTCAAATTGTGGACCTTTCTACTTCGATTGAGAGAAATGACATCCATGGAATTTAATTGCTATCATAAATGCAATCATGAAATGATGTCATAGGTTAAATGCACATACTCAAGCATTGGACTCATTGTAGAATATAGTCAATGCCCGAACAGGTATCGGCATGTAGTTGGGGAGCCAGCTGGGCCAAATGTCAATATTTACAAAAGACCTGGTGTTGAAAGCAGCACAAGATATCAGAGTTGCATCTGGGTATCTTGATAGTGCTGATAACCAATCAGGGGTGCGTATCTTCCTATCTCGGTCGGAACAAGGTCAAAATAAAGGTTAAAGATCACCATACTATTGCAATGGATCCTGATTAACTTAGGATACATATGAATGGGAAATCTCCCGTACACTAAGGACCTCTAGTGTTAATTAGTGGAACAAAGCTCTCTCTCTGTTCTATATTAAATATCAGATCATAACTTTTGACCTTCATTTTGACCTTGTTCCGACCTAGATAGGAAGATACGCACCCCTGATTCGTTATCAGCACCATCAAATTACCCAGATTCAACTCTTATATCATGTGCTGCTCTCAATACCAGCACTTGTCCCTATCTGGGAGCTGGCTCCCCAATTAATGTGTAGCTTACTGTTCTTAACCATCAAGCTAGACAAACCACAATACACGTTATTACTGTGTCTGGTATTACATAATATTAAGGCCATGGAGCGAGGTTAGCATTAGGGGTCTGTCAGGTTTACAATTCCCCCTCCCCCAGCTACTGTAAAGGTATATATATATATGGACTCTGGATAAATATAACCTACCATGAACGCGTGTCCCTCTTTGTTCCATGGATATAACTTCAAGGAACCTGCCAGACCAAAGACAGCTCCCAGAATATAACAACTGATATCTGCTATCCTGTGTGTATTCATGTTGAGTGAAATCACAAAGTTTGCCAACTGAGAGCCCGTGCTAAATAACGGAATACTACTTCTCGTCCTTAACGTAATCACACGTGTCTCTAGTGTTTGGAAGGAGGCGGGCTCACCTGGACTGAGACTATACTCCATCTCACACAGTTCGGCCAAACCAAGCTAGCTACTTCAAGGGAAGGACATTATTAAAACGACAATGAACCATTAAGCTGCACCCTGGGGTTCCCTTCACTACTACACGTATATATGTTGAAGTCTAATATTAGTTACTTTCTTGAAGATTCGTCTGAACTTCTGACTTGATTACAGGCCCAGATACCTGTTCGTGTCAGGAACAAAGTATATATGCCGGGTGTGTGGCTGAGGCTGTACAGGTGGGCAATCAATACAATGTCCCCAACGCACTTGGAAAAGATGAACGGCATAAATCTAGACCCTTAAAATCGACAGGATGATATGGGCTTTTCTTCAATTCGACATGTGAAATGGAGCTTATAGTATGGCCTTAGACCCCTAAAATCGACACAGTGACATGGTCATTTCTTAAAATCGACATGGTGACATGGCCATTTCTTAAAATCGACATGGGACATGGCCATGCTAGTGACATGTGACAGGGTCATTTCTTAAATTTGACATGTGACATAGGGCTTAGTGACATGAAAAATAGGGTTTAGAGAAGGTTTCAGTTATACTCAGAAAGCTTTAGAATGCACCTTTTGGTGCCCCAGACCCCCTATCTTCATAGATCACTTGTTCCAATGAAATATATTTTCTTCCAACATGTCATTGCGCATGTCTGGACTTTGCATGTATGATTTTAGCCAATTTCAAAGTTTGATAAGGTACCCCAACCAAGTAATCAGATCTTTTTTTTTACTTTAATAATAATTAGATCAGCTCTGTTTGTGACACTAGTGACATGGGTTTTTGCTTAGTGACATGGGACATTGTCATTTCTTAAAATCGACATGTGACATGGGGACCCCCCCATCAAGGGCCCCTATAGTAGTGACAAAGTCAGGGAAAATAAAAAAAATTCTGAGGGGCCAACCACAAATGACGTCATGCCCGGCATGACGGAATTAATTTTCCGTATACCTTCAGCATTGCAAAATTGGCCAAAAACATGACCAGGGGGGGGTCTAAAAAGGTCAAATTTTGCATGACATCATTTATGAATGGCCCCCGATATGTGACAGCTTTTTCTTAAAATCAACAAGTGTCAAGGGGACCCCCCCCCCCCTCTAGACCCTCAATAGAGTGTTGGTAAAGCTTCCACTTGCATTTCTAACGGAATCCACATTGGCAAAATATCCTTTCCCCAAAATCAGTAAAATAAAAGTGTGTGCATTCCTTAGCCCGCTTATGGGTTCATTAGTTGCACTGGGCTGAACCGGGGGGGGGGGGTGTGCATTTACAAACTAATTTGTTGGAGGGCAAGATTGTATTCACTATTGTATGGGTTTCCCCTTGCCCCCCCCCCCCCACACACACACACCTTTCGCCAATACATTTCAGGCCAGTATAACTCTCCCAGTACCGGGGAGCATTATAGCGCTCAAGCGGAATAAATCATAGGCCAAAGAAACTACCCATTCAGTGCTGAATTCTTAGGGTGGAGATGGTACCATCCTGGTATATGTGGCTATAAAGTTACCGGTAGTCCTGATTTTGTCTCTACTTTAGCTAACTTCAGTCAGTGGCGGATTTAGAGGGGGGTGCGGGCCCCCCCCCCCTTTTCCCCAGTACTTAAGAGTTTAATTGGATATTTTGGACCCCAAAATTTGCTCAAAAATAGGGGGTGCACCCCCTCCTTTAGGGCCGCGCCCCCTCCTTTTCCAAATCCTGGATCCGCCACTGATTCAGCAATTGATGCACCCACTATCAACGTGGAGAAGGAGCTCGCACTTCGGCGGAAGCTGTTGCAATGGGTAGCCTATTGCTGCAATGTCTGGTCAATAAGACTATTTAACTAAAATAACTTGGATTATGGATCCGCCGCTGGGATTTTTGTCAAAATAAAAAAAAAGCCTTTGGCTGCTGGGATTTTTCAAGATGTTAGGCAAAACAAATTGAAAAAAATGCATATGGTGAGAACCAAACACCCAGCAATTATCGAAAGTACATTTGTGGGGTGTTCTAAGTGGATTTCTTTTGCCTTTGGCCGCTTCAAAGTCAACTTTTTTCTATCTTTGGTCGCCCAAAAAACCCGCAAGTTATTTTAATTAAATGGCCTAAGATGTGGGAAATCTCGGTTAAATTTCTGTATCAATGAGATTCGACAGTCTACCAGTGGCAGAGCGGTGTCTGTTTTAAAATAGGCCAAACAAGGCATGGCATTCCGGTTTCCCACTTTCTATTGGTCATAGCTTTCAGTAACTTCTATCTGACCTTCACCGTGTCTTAAATGACTATTTTACACACCAATCAATTTCATTCAAAGAACACCTGTGGAACTGAGAAAAATAGGGAAACTGACATTAACGAGAAGGAACCCTTTGTTTCATTGGAATATACATGTACAAGAAGTTGCGACTTGTAAGACTCACAAGAAAACACCCCTATCCCTACCCCATCAATTTGGCCAGTTATGACTTCTCACTGAATGATAAATGAAATCATCTCAGGTTTTAAGTTTTTTATTATAAAAAATAGACATTTTCATGGGTCATTCACCTCGACACCCCACGAGATTTCACTACATCGTCTTTATATCGAATCTGTAAGCCAACCATAAGGATCGATGTGCTGCACGATATGTAACATTACACTATATTGTTAGAATGTCTTCATAATCATGTAAGTCGGACTGTTTGAACAATTCTGAAGAATACATTCAGAAATCCTGCATTTATTGTAAAAAATTAACAAAACTTTGATGCAAGAAAGGAAATTTGGTTAAATCTATTAGACATGTCTGGTTCAAGAAATTCTGAAATCAGAAAAATTCTGAAAACTTACATCCGTCATATACATGTAGCAGGGATGTAAGCCAGGCATGGGCAAAAATCAGGAAGCCATACATTTACTTGATATAAAAGCCTTCTATTTTTCCAAAAATCCCTCTTTACCACTCGTATAAGGAAAGTACATGGCATTCAAAATTTTCAGAAATCAGGAAATCCTGATAAATCCTGAAGACTTACATCCCTGAATGTAGATTTCCAATGTAAAATCTCAATGTCTCATTCCGACAAGGTGCCAATGTTGAGTTCAAAGAGTGTTAATAGAGTTTCATGAAGATTTAAACCTACCCCGGTAATAATGGGTTGCACTGACCTTTGGTAACAATATCTTATTCACTCTTCGTCTATTCCGAGGTAGCAGGTTGCCCCATAGGCGCGGCCATTGCTGGAGCTTGTTAGCAGAGAGTTCCACTGATAACAACTATCAGATGGGTACCAGTTGGCCCCCGAGAGGATTGCAGTGAATAGTTGGTGCCATTTCATTGGCTAATAATCAAACCAGCTAAGTCCTTATAGGGCTGACCCAGGATACATTATCAACCAATGAGAGGACTCTCTACATTCACCGCAGAATTTTTTGGGTACATTATGTAACACCTGGTACCACCATGGACAATGGACCTCAATACTAAGCCCTATTATAGATTATGCACTCTTCTATTCTCATAATGAAAGTACCCCCATCCCCATAGGAATGGTGTCTACATGCATCACATTAGCACACACTATACTATATGCTAGATTTCAGAATCTCTTCCTCCATAATGAACAACCAGATAGCACATACACGTCTATATTGCTGGGACTTTGAAATATGAACACAACCTTCTCTTGTAGAACCAAGAATTTTGCACCAATTTCATTTCAATGAGCTTTGCTAAGGGAGTAAGGGAGTGATCATTTTTTAACAACGGGGGGGGGGGGGGGAGGCTGGTGGGTTTGCGCATGTACATGCGAAAAAAATTCCGGTCCCCCCTCTCGACGGGTCAAAATTTTTTCGACCCCCCCCCCCTTCGGGAGGTGAAAACCGCATGCGAACGCACCCTTTTAACCTATAGTAACACGCAAGCTTTTTCGCTGAAAACAGGTGAAATTAATTTGAGCCCCCCTAGTCAAGGGCAAGGGGGTAAAAAAATCAGACCCCCCCGGTCAAGGGCTTGAAAAAATTCTGACCCCCCCCCCGCAAACCCACCAGCCTCCCCCGCCCGTTGTTAAAAAATGATCACTCCCAACTACTCTATATATGCGCCATGCACGTCCGCATCTCAAAGTCAAACACATAGATTTCCATCCTTTCAGAATGCTGCGGAAAAATATATATCAATGACATCACGTCCCGCGAGCTAATACGTCCTGGACGTAAGGGTTGTTGGCTGCGCTGACTTCATCCTTTAGTTCCTTTAGTTTTTCCATAGTCTCAGAGGGGCTGAGTTTGGACAGAGGGAGTGCTTTCACTTTCTTCAGAAAGTTGGAAATGAGCTCCTCTCCCTCCTGAAGTAAAAGAATACGAGTTATTCAATATAAGAAATATAGGAAACTTTATATCATGCTTTAGGTAGTTAAGACTATACCCATCGATCCTTAACGTGTATGAATGAGCAAAGGTGTAACAAATACCGTAATCTCCCACGTATAAGACGCAGTGCGCGTATAAGACGCACCTAGAGTTTTGGATTATGCCCAAAAGAATGAAATATTCATAACTTTTCTTCTACTGAATGGAATTTTCAAAATTTAAAAAGCTATGTGTAGCTCCGGCCTCCCAGACACCACTGGAGCCATCTATGTCATAATATGACTTAGGGGGAGTGTAATATATCAAAATGAAGCTCTTGGTGTCCCCCTTGTGGATCCAGGGAGAACTAAAACCTCACGTATAAGACGAGTCTTATACGCGGGAGATTACGGTAGTTACGATTTCATGAATGACTTTAGTATTCCCATAGAAGCCCGTGTATAAGTCAAATCAGTATACAAGGTAAAGAGGGAGGATGCACAGTACCTCTTTAGCAATCTTTCGTTTCTTGACCGCCGGCTCTCCGTCACCCTCCATGTCGGTGCCTGACAAACTAACGCTCTGGAAGTCTTCTAATTCTGCTGCTTTCTGACGGGCAAACTGTAAAGTCAAACAAGCAGGCATTGATAAGTTTATTTTGATGTTGCCAAAATGATTGATTTCAAAATCTAACAGTAATTGAAATGACACCACCACAGTAATTGAAATGATACCACCGCTTATTTAGATACTGTAATCGTTGCCTTTCTTATAAGCACTGCAATTTTTCACGTTTCCAATCTACAAGAGAATATTTATTTGATTATATCAACCTTTTACCATGGCTTCATCATGTTAATCTTATTAGCTGGGTTCTACTTACTTCTACTACGTGTTTTGGGAAGTGAGCCAACTCTGCTACGTGGATACCAAAACTCTGATCACATACACCTGAAAAAAGGTAGAGGTCTCAAAGGCGAGCTTGGTAATTCCATACCCGTAAGTAATAAATTATTTCAAGGGAGTTTGATCAGTCAACTTTCATTTAACCCATGACATTTAACCCATTTAATCTCGTGATATTTCCTACCCTTAACATGTTGTAAATTCCTACTTATCCATGATTAGAACATGACCTTCGCTGCCAAGATGGAAATGAAATATGGGCAACCCTCTGATTACTTTCAGAGACCTCGGCCATATGAGGAGCACTAGTTCTAACACGAACCTACATGCTAGGGATGGGCAGGGTGACAATGGAAATAGAGAACACGATGTTGGAGAAGAAAAAAAATATCATAGCGTCTATAATATCATGCAACTGTTCCCCTTTGGTTGACTGACCTGGTTTCACCCTGTACAGGAGAGTGAGGGTATCATTGGTGGTAAGGGCTGTTACATGGAGGTTGTTAACTGATGGAACGACATCGGCCAGCGATGTCAGCTCGTGAAAGTGGGACGCAAATAGGCAGAAACATTTGATCTTCGTTGCAATATTTCTGTGGAAAGACAAAAATGTTTACTCTGTATTTCAAAATACAATTTACTCCATTTGCAAGAGCTACATCTAAACAATATTGATCTTCAGCAAGGAGAAGTTCTTGGTTATTAAATGCAATGTACTCACTCTGATATGGCCCAGGCCAGCCCAAAGCCATCGTATGTAGAGGTACCTCGTCCCAACTCATCAATAATCACTAGGGAATTTTCTGTGGCACTCTGAAAACAATAGATAGCATGTTTGAGGAACTTTAACTTGCTTTTGCAACAGAGAAATATCAAGGATCTTGAAAATGGAAACACAAAAAGTATGGTTGTAGTTCAAAACACAAAGGCTTTAGATATCTAAGAGATGCCTATCACAGTCAAAATCACTGCCTTGACACTCACCCTAAGTATGGAGGCTGTCTCCAGCATCTCAGCCATGAAGGTGGAAACACCCTTCAGTTGACTGTCTCCCGCCCCAACACGCGCAAGGATACAGTCCACCACCGACACATCGGCCTCGTCACATGGTACAAAGCACCCCAGCTGCGCCATCAGGACAATCACACCAGCCTACAAATAAAGAAATTGTATTGCCATTTTTTGCCAAAGTCTATATGAAATTATATAAAATCCCTCGTGTAAGTCGTACCCTGAGTTCAGGGTGATTCTATATGCACCAAGTGTCTGGAATAGCCTAAAAGCCGCGACTTAAACGTGGGTTTTTACGATACATGGAAACCAATTTTCCTGCAAACTCACAACTGGAAAAAAAGAATCATACTATTGCAATTATTATATGTCTATATGGCCATAACATGTACAAGTTCTAAATGGCTCGAGGCTCAAAGTTAATCAACACCTACCGATCGAATGTATGTCGACTTTCCACCCATGTTGGGGCCAGTGATGATATGGAACATCTTCTTATCTAAAAGGTGTGAACGAACACTCATTAATCCATGAATCCTCCCTGATATATCAAACCTTTCACACAGTGAACTACATTCGGTTTAGATTAAATAGCTTGACATGAAATTCAGTGTTTTGTGCCAAAGTAGTGTGCTGATATTACCAGGACCTGAATCCTAGGCATGAAGAAATGTACTTTTCTTTCCCTTTTTTTTGTGATAGTCTAACATGAAAGAGGATCTTTAAAAGGAAATTGAAACCTTCACATCTGTAACTTTGAACTTACCCTTTTCAAACTCAATATCGTTTGGGATAAAAGCAACATCATCTTGCATCTCTAAGCAAGGGTGCCGTGCTTCCTTCATTTTCAAGATGCCTGATCCTGTGGACAAATATTGTACATGTGTATAGATATACAAGATGCCTGATCCTGTGGACAAATATTGTACATGGGTATAGATATACAAGATGCCTGATCCTGTGGATAAATATAAGGCAGCGATGTGCATTGCTCGTAACTCAAAAAGAAATTAAATTTAAATTTTTTGGCAGATGTTATGTACCATAAATTCTTTGATTTGAGTTTCATATCATATTTGAATCGAATCAAAAGTGTAGTTTATTGCAAGGTCAGTAATGCAGGTAATGTTGCTTGTATCAGAGAATTTTAGGTCGAAATACCTGCCTGCTCACAGGCAGGATCCAACTGACTGACTAATTAATAATCCAGGTGATTTTCAAATCTGCCTCCCTAACTCCAAATCATTGTCGGCCATCTTGAAGCCAGGTGTAGCCACCTAGTGCCAATAAGACTACACTATTCTTGGTTGGTTAGCCCTATGTTTCAAGAGCAGGTTAACACCAGGTAGCACCCCAGCATGTTGACAATGGAGGCCATTGAAGTAGTGATATCTAAGCTCAAGATAAACATGTCAGACTTATTGGATATATCTCATGTTTCAGTCAATATAAGCTGATGTACATGAAAACTACTGACAGTGAGTACTTAGTTCAGACTAGCCATTTGTTTGTGCCACTAGACTTGTATACATCTTGGATCGTGCCTGTGAGCAGCCAGTTATTTCTGCCTAGAGAATTTAAGGTAATTGCAGTTAGTTAGACTCTCTGCTGTCCCAAAGCTTTGGCCCCTTTATACTTGATAGTCTTTTCCATTACATTGTTTCTCCAGAATTAAAATCAATAGCCTTGAGCAAGTCTAGCTTGTGGTCTGATATCAGCACTCCCATTCACAGACAGGAACCAACTCCAAGCAGGTGTTAAGTAGTGTTATAGTCCCATACTTTCACAAGACATCTGCTTGGAGGACAAGATGCTACTCACCCAGGTTATTCGCACCACCAAGCTATTATTTGCATAACTCCCGCCAAAACTGCCCTATTCGCACCACACTTGCAAAAAGAGCGGGAAAATTGATCCTGGATCAACATTCCTATACCTTCATCATTGCAAGCAAAAAGTGTCTTATGGCGGCTGACCAACTGAGTGTATACAATATAGAGAATTACTCAAGATTTACAAAACTTGTTACTGAAATGGCTTTTCCTGCACAACCCCTACATCTCCTCATGCAATACCACTACAAATTCCTGAACTAATTCTGCCTCTTATACATAAAATTTCCATCTTTTTTGACAATTATTTGCACCACCCAAATGACTGAAATTGAGGGGTCCATCCTCACCTCCTATAACTCTCTTTTCGAGTTAAATATTGTACATGTGTATAGATATACAAGATGCCTGATCCTGTGGACAAATATTGTACATGTGTATAGATATATGATTTCTGATGGCTAAAATCGGTAACATTTCATACTTCACATATAGGGCATATCCCGTGCACACAAGGTACCCCGAGTTTAAGGGGCTGTGTACAAATGACGTCATGCAGGAGGGGGGGTCCCACTCCCCATGACCAAGCATGACAAGGGGGGGAGGGGGGGTCATGGAATGTATGACATCATGTCATAAAAAAAATCACAAGTTTTAACAAGAAAAAAAGATTTGTAAAGGTAGGGAAGTTTAATGCATTCATCTGATATGAAATACCAATACAGGCATGCTTTCCTCAGACATCCCACTCAAAGAGTATCACTCCCATCAATGTCAGTGTTGGTTGACTAGGCCTACTCTATCCTACCTCTAACCCAGGCCCCGTAACACTTTGAAATACCCTTTTAGTTGGACACATTTTACCATACATAGGACCCCATGTATAGGTTGATCCCTGCAGGTAAGAAGCTCCCTGACCATGAGAATTTGGTAGAAAGGTTTCAAAATGATCCAAATTCTATTCTATATGATATATTTCACAATTCAAAAACCCATTGTTAACTTAATGATTTCTCATTACTTATCAACGGGCCATTCTGTCCTGCAGACATTAATGTTCTGCAGGCTCGGACTGATTTTGGCAGCACCGGATTCCTCAAGAACACAAGGTCTTGAGATTACAGTCAGTCATTTGGTCCCACAGTCTGGTCATTTCTGCAGGCCCGGCAGCAAGTTTCACAGCAATGGCCTTGGTCCCACATGTTTTATGGACTGCGAGGGGTGCAGTAGATTTCCATGCAGAAGTGCAGAAAATTTTCTGACCCCTTCCCATTTGACAGGTTGCAATTTCCCTGGTCACCCCCCTTGTTCTACAATAATTCACAGGCTTTCCTACTGAAAAGGCATAACATCTTTTTGACCCCTCCCCCACCCTGAGGTGTCAAAGTCATTTCTCCCTTGGAAACAAACAACCTTACTCTCCTTTGTCTGAATGAGACTCTAGGGGCTATGCTCTATATGCAGGTTCTACAGTAAAAACTGACTGCTTTGTATGTCTGATTGCAATTGATGGTCTTCTGACAATTTGATCCTTTTCTTTTATCATGTATTAGACTATTGATCTAGACAGGATTTTTTTTCAGGATATTTTATGACAGGAAATACTTGTTTATGATCAATACCATAGGCATAGTACTCTGTGTACAAGGCACGGAAATTCAATCCACATATAGGGACTCATAAGCTGATGCTGACAGTGTTCGACATGTTTTCTGTTCATTAATTTTGTTGATCAGTGCTAGTTCATCTGTTTTATGTTGCATGTATCCTTGATTGCCAATTCACACCCATTATGTCCCTTTGAACCATTTCAATTTGTTTATCTAGGCTGTACACTATTCATGCACTTTGGACGGGGGGGGGGGGGTATCTCTGCATGACGTCATGTTAAGGGGGGGTCAAGTGTTGTATGACCAAACATGACAAGGGGGGGAGGGGGGTCAAAAATGGTCAAAAAAAGCATGACGTCATTTGTACACAGCCCCTAAGCGAATACTTAGAGATTTATTTTAGGCAGTTTTGTGTTCTATATATATCCTCACCTATAAAACTTACGCCCCCCCATGCCCCACAACTTTCGCCAATCCTATTCATAAACCATGCCTTCTGCACGGGGTATTATTGCATGCTTCTTCTAAAGTCAGTGTTTTCCTTATACGCGAGTTGCAGCTTTAATCATGGAGGGTACAACATACTCTACATTCATGCTTTAATCAAGGAAGGGGTTTACAATGGTATAAGTTCAGCCTATCAACTCGCCCCATCTATCGCCTTTAACAACAACTACATTGTAGTTACCATGAATCTCTGTTTAGTTCCCTGAAGCATCATGTGTTGTAAGTGGATTCATATCTTACCTAACGGGTGCAGCTTGGGCCTAACATAAGGTGTTGGGGCGTTAGCCGCTACATGAGCAAAGCTGACAAGGACATCAAGTTGAGCAACAATGTCGTTCACAACTAGCATTGGTTCAGAATAGCCAGCTGTTAAAATAGAAGTATTATACTCGAATCACTCTACAATTTAACCCTATGTCTTTCATTTGATATTCAGTTATAGACTTAGAATAGAGTTTACCATGGCTGATTTTACAATTTTGAATGCCTTAAGAAATTCATATGAATTATAATTTAGATGGCTATGTCAGAAGATTTCTCATTTGACCAAACAGACCTTTTGCACAATTATCAACAGGTAAATTAAGCTTGTAGATGTAATTGATTTTTATAATTTCATTCCCATAATAAGTACTCTATCATTTACCTGCTATTGAGATCACCTCTGTCACAACTGCCTTCTGGTTCTCTGTATATTCCTCTTTAGTAGCAACAAACTCCTCATTGAGTTGACGTAGAGCAGCATTACGGAAGCGCACACCATTCTTGTTTGTGTCGATAATTGCATAGGACCGGTTGTTTCGGAGATTCTTCTCATCCTGTAAGATAATTTACAAATTTAGGCCTGTCAAATAGATGACTGATGGCTGGTTTGATTAAAATCGTCTAATTGCATGTACGTTTTAACGTAGAACATCTTACATGTAACTCCAAGGATGTTTCATTTCTAAACATTTCGTTTTTAATATCTTATGGGATGGAGGAGGATATTCGTGAAAATATTGTTTGGTATCATCATAGAGATAGCATCATAGACTAGTAAAAAAAAACATCAATTACCTTTCGTGTTACCCTGAAGAAGTAGCCAAGTTGTGCATTACTCTCAAGTTTGAGGACTTTGTTTGGCTCCATGCCCAGATCTCTTGCTGCCTGGTAGAGCAAAGAACATGATGATAATGGTAGAAAAGACACCACGAGTGTCAGAATTAAAATTTTAAGTGTTATACGGATAGATCTTACAGTGCAGCGCGATACCAATAGGTCCTATTCAATGCGAGAAAGAAATAAACTTGCCATATCATATCCATAGATATTTTTATAGATATTTGTAGAGAAGGGAATACAGGTGATATTTATCGAAAACCTCACCTTATTGAGAGTAGTCTTGATATCCTTTTCACACTGGTCAAGCTTTTCACGTAGCTCCTGGAGGTTGTCGTCAAATGCTGGGTTGATGAGGAACTCATGATTCTCGATGGCCTTCAGGTCCAGTGTCTGTTCTACCATTTCCTGGAACTTACTGAAGTCCATCAGCAGTTCCTACAAAAGGAGATTCAAATGATCTTGTAGAACCTATTTTGTTTCACCTAATCATTAACTGTAAATTCCTCAAAAATGTAGGTAAATTTGGAATAACCGGTTTACATGTGCCTCTCCCCTTTCATGTCCTTTTCCCTTAGTTTTTTAGGCCATTTTGACAACAACAAAAGTAGGTCATATTCATGGTGAGAGAACTACACTTGACATCAGTTTCATAAGTTGATGGGCACGTTTGTCTGTGCATATGGACACCAAAGGCACGAATGAGGGGAAATAAAAGATGGGCTAGTAGGGGAACCCTGTCTAAATCGAAATTTCAAGGAATAAGAAGACCGTACTCTACCTTCAGTGGGTTGGTAAAGATATCCATAAGCAGACTCTTGTGTTCTCCTTCGTGACGCTCTAAAACTTCAAGTAATAGAGGCATCTTGTCTATAGCTTGGTACACACGGTAACAGTCCTGGAAAAAAAACCATGACTATCTTCAGCTAATTCCAATATTTTTGGGGGCCAAATTTTCATTGTTGTAACCTATTTGAAATATAATGCAGCAATGTAAATTGCTGATAACTCGAAAAGTGAAAAGCCTGTGATTGGCTTCCATGAGTTGTGCACTCATCCTGTTGCATCAGCCACTCCCTCACCCAGGTTGTTCGCACCACCAAGCCACTATTCGCATAACTCCCACCAAAACTGCGCTATTCGCACCACATTGACAAAAAAGGCGGGAAAGTTGATAGAGTCTCCACCGGTTGCAAATCTCGGGCCTTATCTCGTGGATTCACGCAGCCCACAGTCAGGTTCCATACCATTTTCCTTCTTTGTCATGTTTACTTCTATGTCCTCTGACAAGTCATCAATTCATTTCTCATTTTATATCTGCATATATTTTGATTTAGAATGACTGTTTGTAGTACATTTTTATCAGAGGATGTTGAAATGTATCTGTTTATTGAGTTATGTAAGTTTCACTAAGAGGGAAAATTGGATGGAACCTGACTGTGGGCTGCGTGAATTCACGAGATAAGGCCTGAGATTTGCAACTGGTGGAGACTCTATACATGGATCACCATCATATACCTTGACCATTGGAGGCAAAAAAGTGTCTTATGGTTGCCAGCCAACTGAGTCTGTACAATATCAACAATTTCTCAAAATTTACAAAACTTTGTAATGAAATACCTTTTCCTGCAAGACCTCTACATCTCCTTTAATGGCACTACAAATTCAATAAGTAATTCTGCCTCTTATATACAAAATTTCCTTCTTTTTTTAAACTCATTCGCACCACCAAAATGACTGAAAGTGCAGGGCCCCAGGGTGTCTCCTTATAACTCGCTTTTTGAGTTAATTAAAATGTAATAAGTTAGAATTTCATGATTATTGTTCATAATATATATGCTTGAAGTTTATCATGCAAACGAAAGAATTGCAAACTACTTTTTACCACACAGTGCATGTAGAAGGACAGCTTTTTATGTATGGAACACTCGGTACATATATCACATGAGAAAAAAGATCAAAATCGTAAAAGGAGAAAGACAGAATAAAGACTATAGTAATGTAGGTCTTGAAATAGAAGTTATCTATGAATAAGAAAAAAGCATTTAGGTAAACTAGAAGTCTGGCATACTGCAGTACCTGGAGGGTGGCTTTCTTGCGTTGGAACTTCTTGGCGAGTCGTTGGAAGTCTGGTATGCGTCTCAGTTGATCCTCCTGTAGTGTCTGTCGGAGCTCTGTGTCTTCTACCATGGCAGCAACAATATTGAGGCGTTCCTCTGTGAAAAAAAAAAAAAATATCACATAAAGCACTCACTTATTTCATTATGCAAGGCTTTTGTATCAACTTCAAGTACTGATTATATATATACTACCATGCTGTCCAAGGTGCCTCATCTATAAGGGGACCCCGCTACTAAGATGCAACCAGATTTTGCAGCATTGGCCCTCCCCCACGCCCCTGCCCCCCAAAAAAACTAATCTGGACTTACCAATCTTGTTGATATCGACAAGAGGTTGTTTCACCCAGTGTGCGAGTAGGCGCTGTCCTTGGGCAGTCCGACATTGATTGAGAAGTCCTAATACACTCTGACACCGATTACCTCCTGCAGAAAAAAATTAAGTTACCCTTTCTTTGTACATTCAATACTGCAAGTAATCATGTATGACAGACTTAAATATGAAAATATAAAGTATAAAAGAAATTCAATTGATGGAATATTTGGTGGAATAATTAAATTTACCTTCACCAGGGCTAGGCAGCAGGTTGAGGGCACTTACTGCGGCTGAGTCGAGTCGCAGGTATTGGCTGAGGTCAAATGTTGCAAGACTGAACTGACCAAAGTTGGACTCATCTGAGAGTAACTGTATGAACAAATAGTATGTTGATGATTTTCGCGGATACTTCTAAGTAATTTTGAATCATGCCACATGGTTCATTTTCACAGATATACGAATTGCAATCTCTCTTGACTGTTGACCTGGAGAAAGGAGTACATGTAATTGTATATTATTCCTTATATGATATCATAATTGTGTGACGTACCTCTAGATATTTGATGAGGGCAGCAACTGAAGCCATTGCATGAGATTTGTCCATCTCCGCTGAAGAATATTAAAGGTGAAGAAAAAAGATTAGCCTATTGTATGAGGAAGATCAATAATTCTACTAAAATAAATCCTGAATTTCTCATGGCTGTACTTATTGGACAAAAAATGTTTGATATCTAAATCAAAGCTTACTTTCTTTAATAGCCAAAGAGATGGTAATATAACTCACGCAGTGCAGCACTGTTTGCAGTCTCCCCCTTTTTGAACTTCAGCAGCCTGTTTAAGTCCTGTGCTATGTCTTTGGTTGAAAACTCTGCCTTTTTTCTCTCGGTCATGAGCAGGCCATTCCTCTCTATGACTGCCTTCAGTTTGCCCAGATCCTCACCTCCAGAAACCACACACTCCTTAGGGCCCAGCTGGACTACCAGAGCCTGGTGAGATATGTTTTATAACGCAAGTTTAATCAGACAGTGAATTGTGAAGTATGAATGTAATGGTTCTAACTTTCTGCTCCTCCTCTCCATAACACCCTATTTTACATTGGTGGTAAACCCTTTGATTTCATCTCTCTTCCTCTCATTTCCACTGCTATCTTCAAACAGAAGTTGAAAATTGCATACCATATGGATTTGCTGGAGTATGGAGCTGCGGTGGGAGTACCTACTTTTTTAGGGGCACGTACCATAAAGGACAGTGAACGCAAGTACCAATGCCTTACCTCAAAATTGGAGTATTGGTCGTTATCTGAAAACTCGCACACTCCCAGTTTCCTCAGAGTTGCATCAGCATAACCGACTCCAAGTACCTACAAATATATTCTCAGGCCATAAATGCCTGCAAGACCTCAATGCAATTCAACATTGAGAGACCTCTGAACAAGTTGAATTTCACGTATTTCTAATCCAACTTATGGAAATGGGTGATAAAATGAACTTTTTTCTCTAACAAAAAAAAAACAACACTTACTTTATTTGCACCATCAGTTGTTACTTTCACAGCGATGACACCAACCGAAGATGACATGTCATTGTTTCCAAATAAGATGTCCTCAAACTGAGTAAGGTTTCCCGGCGAGGCCTACAAGCAAGAATGGAGGACTGATGAAATTTCTGTTACCTATCTACACCATAGAGATAAAGAGGGACTCTCTTTTAATTCCTTGTTTACACTAACAATCAAAACATCGACCCTTTCAGACAAGCGTCATAACTTCATAGCATATAAAAAGATTTATTTGATTTTTTTTAACAAAAATAAGATTGTGCTTACATTTAGTACATATCAGTTTATCATGCTAATATTTAGCTGATTATAGTACCTTATAGCCTAGGGTCCATTCATTATTTTTGCCACCTTTGTTACGATAAACTTCCACACGGTATTGACGAACCAGTAGGAGATCGCGAACTGTTGACTCAAAGTTCATACGGCTCAGAACTACTGACTCAACCTTTTTATTTCCTGTGTAAAAGTCATGAAGATTGAGAAATTGATGTTCATTTTAAAGAAGAACATGTATTCAGTGTTATACAGATCTAAAAGCTGTAACTATCTATTCTATCGGCAATGGAATACTCTGGTAATTACTGTCTTATTTCCAACCACAACAACATACCGTATAATATTTATTTCAACACATATTAAGTACATTAAAACTACATTTAAAAAAAGTTTACCTTGCCCCAGATGTTTAATTACTCCGGTAGTTTTGAAAACTTCCTTTGCTGCATACAGAGCATCTGGGCCATGTACAGTGTAGTAATCCTATGGAATACAAGATCAAGTATTCAGAATGTTAAATTCTTACTACTTTAATACCTCGCGTTTAAGGCGCACCCCGCTATTCAAGCGTTGAAAGAGAAGTTTAAGGCAGGCTAGGGCTTGATTTTGAGCGTTTTAGTACTGTTCTATTACATCCTTGCCTATAAGGCTCACCCTGGCTGCAGGCAGATTCCATACTATGTTCTCTATCTTCGCGGTTTGGTCCTGTCCTACCGTAAATTCTATCGTATAAGCCGCGGCTTATACCAGAATCCAAATCAAAATTAGGCTTATAGGATTAGCCCAAAGTCTGAGTGCGGCTTATACGAGGGTATTTAGCACTATGGAACAGTACTAAACCACCAAATTTCAGGCCTCAGATGCACCTTAAAACATTCTCTTAAAGTCAGGGGGCGACTTCTACAAGGGAAAATTTATGGTATATGCAAGGTAGTCAGCCAAGCATGATTATTCTGAAGGGGAAATATAGGACAGCATTTTGCAATGCAAGTAACTCGAACAGGCACTTAATCTCTTCTTGTAGGCCCCTTCTGATAATAATCTCATGTTTTCTTCGAGCATTATCACTGTCAATGGTTAAGCCTATGGAGAATGCATCCATTATCGCTTGTATGTTTCAGTGGCGAATAACTCCTCTCTTGGCGAGTTATGTTAGATTATAACCTTACGATCGTCAATCCTCGGTAAATGAGCGCGGGAACAGCGCTACTGTGCCGCCCTCTGTGGTGAGAGAAGTAAACTAGCATTGTTGTTTTAACTGGAGACAACTTAATAAAGTGGTACTTCCGGTCCTGCAGCGTGGGCCACGAGGAGTCAGAGAATCCAAATGGAAGAAGTGTTTCTTGATTAATCCTTTCATTTGAAGAAGTAAATGCCCAAATTATCCTCCACAAAATGGCTTCCACACTAACAGGTCATGGACCCAGGCACAGGTTGATGTTTGATGGAGATGAGGGCAAGTATGAACTCTGGGAATGTAGATTTTTAGGCCACATGAGGCAAATGAAGTTACTGGATACAATTGCTGGGAATGGTATTGCAGCTGCAGATAAGAAGGCAGAGGCATATGCAGAAATTGTACAGTATTTGGATGATAGGAGCTTATCCCTTATCATGAGAGATGCTAAGGATGATGGCAGACAGGCTCTTAAAATTCTCAGAGACCATTACAAAGGCAAAAGTAAGCCCAGGGTTATTTCCCTTTACACTGAACTGACATCATTGAGAAAAGGTACTGATGAGTGTATCACCGACTACGTCATCCGTGCGGAGACCGCTTCAAATGCGCTGAAAGAAGCAGGGGAAGAAGTGAGTGACAGTTTACTTGTTGCTATGGTTCTGAAAGGTCTTCCAGCTGAATATAATACTTTTGGAACTGTTACCACCCAAAAGGATGACCATAGGTTCAGTGACTTTAAAGTGGCACTTAGAAATTTTGAGGAGACGGAAAAGTGCCGGTCGAGTGACACTGAGTTAAACTCGAGACAGGAGAATGTGATGAAAACTGTGTCCGATGCCGGGAAGAGCGACAACCCCAGCAAACCGAGTTATACATGTTATGCTTGCGGAAAACCAGGACACAGATCTTTTGAGTGTAAAAATAAAAAGCAGGGTAACAAGTGGTGCAATAACTGCAAAACCAAAACTCACTATACAAATCAGTGTAGGAAGAAGGACTCGGCTAAAGTAGCCAGCGACGATAGTTCGAAACCGGGTCATGCATTTGCGTTCAAGGTTAGCGTTGATTATGCGGATGTTTGTAATACAACTAGCCTGTATAGTTTATTGGTTGATTGTGGTGCAACTACTCATATTGTTACCGAAAAATCCAAATTTGTCAAATTTGATGAAAGTTTTGTTCCAGAGAAACACTACATAGAGTTGGCGGATGGCAGCCGTACAAACGGTGTTGTGGCAGGTAGAGGTACAGCCAGTGTACAAATTCAGGACAGTACAGGTAGGCCACACAACATTCTTTTAGAGAATGCCCTCTATGTCCCATCCTATAAGCAGGATATATTTTCAGTGCAAGCGGCAACTGAAAAAGGCGCCAGTGTTAAATTCAGTCCCGACTCAGCTGAATTAAATGCGCCAGATGGTACTCGCTTTGAAATAGAGAAATATGGTAGATTATATTTTCTCAACAAAACTAGTAAATCTAGTGTTCGATCCCACCCAGTGGAAGAGTGGCATAAAATTCTTGGTCACTGTAATGTAAGAGATTGCATGAAACTCGAGTCAGTAGTTGATGGTATGAAAATCAGCGATAAGAACAGTTTTGATTGTGATACCTGTGTAAAAGGTAAAATGTCGCAGTTCAGAAATCATGATCCAGATAAACGGGCAGAGGCCCCACTTGATGTTGTTTACTGTGATCTCGCAGGCCCAATTGATCCTACAGCAAGAGACGGTTTCAGGTATGCCTTTTCTTTTGTAGATGACTATTCAGGGGTAAACATGGTTTATTTTCTGAAGCAGAAGAGCGACACCGTAACAGCTACAGAGAAGTTCCTTGCTGATTGTGCACCATATGGTAAGGTGAAGTGTATTCGTTCAGACAATGGGGGCGAATTTACTAGTGCAAGTTTCGAAGCTCTGTTGGTCAAAAATCAGATTAAACATGAGAAAACAGCTCCCTATTCACCTCACCAAAATGGTACAGTAGAAAGATCGTGGCGCACAATATTTGATATGGCAAGATGTCTGTTATTAGAAGCCAAATTACCTAAAGAAATGTGGACTTATGCTGTTATGTGTAGTGTATACATCAGAAACAGATGTTTCAATGACAGGGTCAATATGACACCATTCGAAGCGCTCACAGGTAAGAAACCAGACTTGAGCGGTATGCATGTATTCAGTACTGTGTGTTATGCCTATGTACAGGAAAAGAAGAAGCTGGATGATCGCGGCGAGAAGGGTATCTTTGTAGGTTATGATAAGTGTAGCCCAGCATATCTTGTGTATATTCCCGAGCGTAACATTGTGCGTAGAGTAAGATGTGTGAAGTTCTTTGATAAGTTTGAGGAGGTAACAGACAGTTGTGATGAACCGGTGTATACCACACCGCAGGTAGAACCTGAACTTTACCCAGCTCCGGATGTAGCTGATGATGCTCCTCAGAATGGGGTTGGTGGTGAACCCGATCTAAACCTGCAGGGTAATAGGGACAATGCTAGGTATCCCCGCAGAGGACGTAACCCGCCTGGCTATTTGCAGGACTATGTAACCACCACTGTGGACTATTGTTATCGTATGTCACACATCCCGAACTCATATACTGATGCTATGAACTCGGACAATGCGCAAAAATGGCAGAACGCCATGGATGTAGAAATGGATGCGTTAATTGACAATGATACTTTTGAACTCACCACACTACCTGAGGGTAGATCTGCAGTGGGGGGTAGATGGGTGTATGCAATGAAAATGGGACAAAACGTTGATGAACAGTACAAGGCACGGTTTGTTGCCAAAGGATATTCTCAGGTCCCAAATATTGACTATCATGAGACTTTTTCACCCACTGCCCGTATCACATCGATTCGCATGCTTATGCAGTTGGCCGTCCAAGAGGACATGGTTGTTCACCAGATGGATGTTAAGACAGCCTATCTGAATGCGCCGATAGACTGTGAACTCTATATCGAACAACCAGAAGGCTATGAGGTGAAAGGTAAAAATGGTGAGAAATTGTATTGCAAGCTTAATAAATCTCTGTATGGTTTAAAGCAAAGTGGTAGGAACTGGAACAACATGTTGGACACTTACCTTGAGGAGGAAGGTTTCCAACAGTCTGAGACTGATTCATGTGTATATACTAAGTTTGAACAAAATTCCAAGACTGTTGTTGTAGTTTGGGTTGATGATATTATAATTGCAGCAAGCGATGAGAAGACACTCAACACAGTCAAACAGTCTCTGTCCACCAGATTCAAAATGAAGGATCTTGGTAAGTTATCATGGTTCCTAGGTATTGAGTTCAAATGTGAAGATGGATCTATTGAAATGAACCAAACCAAATATGTCGAGAAGTTGTTGAAAAGGTTCAAAATGGAAGATTGTAAACCCAGATCGACTCCTTGTGATGTAGGGTCCAATACTACAAAGGATGAGGATTCCGAAGAGCTAGCTGACGCTAAGCAGTATCGAGAAATAGTGGGAAGCCTCATCTATTGTATGTCAATCACAAGACCTGATCTGTGTTATGTTGTAACAAAACTATCTCAACATATGGTGAATCCCACCAAAGCTGATCTTGGTAGAGCCAAGCAGGTACTACGGTATATCAGAGGTACACTTGATTATGGACTAAGATTTCAGAAATCTGATGCTGAGTTAGAACTCAGTGGCTTTTGTGATGCCGATTGGGGTGCATCTGATGACAGAAAGAGCATAACTGGTTATGCATTCAGGTTGACCAACAATGGTCCACTCATTTCGTACAAAAGTAGAAAGCAACAGACAGTTGCACTTTCCACTTGTGAAGCTGAATATATGGCTCTGTCAGCTGCTACCCAAGAGGTAAAATTCCTTAATCAACTTTTTACCGACATGACTGGTATTAAACAAACAGAGAGTGTTGTTTTGTATGGGGACAACCAAGGTGCATTGGCACTAGCTAAAAATCCTGTACATCATCAAAGGTCTAAACATATTGATATCAGATATCATTTTGTGAGAAATGAAGTGCAGAATAATTCTCTCAAGCTAGAGTATGTACCCACAGCAGAAAACATTGCCGATGTTTTCACAAAGCCGGTTGCAAAACCCAGGCTTGTGAAGTTCCTGAGTGTACTAATGGGTACATAAATCTAAATCATCATGTATTGATAACCTGATGTGTTATCATAAATATTGTATTGATCATATCTGATATATGTTATTCAAAGTTGTATACATAAGTAATGTATCGATCGTAAGTTTAAGTGGGGGTGTTAGATTATAACCTTACGATCGTCAATCCTCGGTAAATGAGCGCGGGAACAGCGCTACTGTGCCGCCCTCTGTGGTGAGAGAAGTAAACTAGCATTGTTGTTTTAACTGGAGACAACTTAATAAAGTGGTACTTCCGGTCCTGCAGCGTGGGCCACGAGGAGTCAGAGAATCCAAATGGAAGAAGTGTTTCTTGATTAATCCTTTCATTTGAAGAAGTAAATGCCCAAATTATCCTCCACAAAATGGCTTCCACACTAACAAGTTAAGCATTGCAAAATACTAGCAGGTCTTGAATAATGATCCATATTAACCATACAAACGCATAAGACAACGTAATTCTCCTCCATTTTGTTATAATCCATGAGTTTCGATAGCACTGTAAGGCGATCATCTCGCTGTTCGCCATTTTGAATTTTGATGTTCCGTGCGCATGCGCGACCCCTCCTTGCCGGAAGTCGCATTATTGACGAAGAAATGATAGATTATATCGATTAAAATTGAAATTAATAGCTTTTTGAATATAATCCATGCATCTTTGGCAATATCAATCAAATTGAATCGTATAATCCCCTCAATTTACTGTTATAGCCCCACAAATCGATCGTCTCGCTGGATTTTGGTTCTATCTGCGCATGCCCGACCCAATTCCCATAGTTATTTGGGTCAATTTGCACGACCACGGCTTTGTGATGTGAATTAACGACAGGGCGAACACCTATTTATTTTATCTTTTTAATGATACATATTGATTCAAATCATATCCTTTTGTCATTCTTTATCATATTTCTATATTAAAATTAACAAAAAATCAATATCCGCCATGTTTGTGCCGAAATTACGACACTGGAGACGCGCAGACGCATCGAAAGACGGCAAATTCATCAACATTCATTATTATTTGCACCACTCCAGTCCAAAAACGCAGGAACGTTGAACCTATTCGCACCTCTTATGGGATTTAACATAGAACAGAAAAGCGTCTTACTTTTTCTCTCTGTTAAGAGGCACTGAATGTATCAATTTTTTACCCGACTCTTATATCTCTGTTCGAGTAAATCACACGTACAGTGAATAAAACAGAACGTCTACAAAGTCTGACTGCATGGGAAAAGAGTTAAAACAGGACCTATCTAGAATTTGAAGAAAATGTAAAGAATTTGAAGAAAAGGCACTTCCAAACGATTTAAAATCTCCCTGGGCGGCGATAGATTAACATGTAAATGTGGCAAATAACTTGCTTATAATAAAGACGATAGGGTAATTGGTAACTCACTGATCGATCAAAGAATCGCATGGTTGTTGGTGGTTTCTGTAAATAAAACAACAAAAAGCAATGTTTTGACATTTTAGCACAAGAGTTTTGAGAATTTTTGCATGTACAAGCAGAAAACTGACCCCGTCCCTCTCATATGGCCCAAAACCTTTATACAATTTTGGGGGGCTATATCATGTTAAATATATCTTTCCTAAGTTATCATTGTATATGTAGTAAATACTCTGAGTAAGTTATATAAAAAAGGAAAAACATCTGACCACATTTGCTAGTTTTGGATATGAATCTTGGGATTTATGTGGTAAAATGCCATACCATCTATGTACGATTGAAGGCTGTGTGAGCTCGCTATCCAATGTTCTTGTCATATTTTTTAACCAACATTTGATTTTGGTGTTCGGGCTTCCCTAGCCCACTTATAAGGGTCTACCCCCGGTATATCTCCTCTGTCCTATCCCCTCGGATGTGTGTGGTGCACATATGCATGGGCACGACACATTCCTCTGTGAAATTGTGTAATACAATTCTCGCCATGAATGTGACCGTAGCTGTTGAAATGGCATTAAAAATCTATTACTTATTCACACACTCATTTTGGTGCTCTGGTCAGAAGAACCGGATGGACATTCAACCACTTTTAGTTTATACCTGACAGCAACCTTACATCAACCACAATCTACCTTCTGCTGTGTAGAGTAACAGGTAGACATAAAAATTTGACACCTCTTAAGAAGGGCTGTAAAGAAAATTTGCCCATTTAATACCCCAAAAAAATATATTGCGAGCCTCCGGCGAAGGGGGGCACAAAATAATGGTTTGCTTACAGGCAAACTACAGTAAAACTCTGGGCATAAATCGAGAAATGTAAGCTGCAGCTTATACTCTCAGGGACCTACTGCGTCCATGATGCTGTGGCTTATATGGTATCGAGGAAGTCAGGGTGCATCTATAAATATACCTTCATTGCAAGCAAAAAGTGTCTTATGGTGGCTGACCAACTGACTGTATACAATATAGAAATTACTCAAAATTTACAAAACTTGTTACTGAAATGGCTTTTCCTGCAAGACCGCTACATCTCCTCCTACAATACCACTACAAATTCCTGAACTAATTCTGCCTCTTATACGTAAAATTTCCATCTTTTTTTACACTTATTCGCACCACCCAAATGACTGAAAATGAGGGGCCCATCCTCGCCTCCTATAACTCTCTTTTCGAGTTAACAATTGCAAAATTAAAAAAGATTCCGAACTACCCTACCTAATTTTTTTCAACATATTACCTGAAAAACAATTAATTTGTTTTGGCCTAACCATATTGCACCTTATACAATGTTGAGGGTACAGGTGCAACTTTGGTGCTTTAATGCAGTAAAAATTATGGAGTGGTGATTTTTTTTTTAAACAACAGTGGGGGGGGGGGCGCAGTGGGTTTTTATGCAGGTGCAAAAAATGAAATCCCCTCCCCCACAAAACAAAACTAAAATTATATTATGGGCAATTCAAGTGCTCAGCCAAAAGCCATCAAGCATTTTAAAAAAAAAAGCCCCTGATGAAAACCCAAACTGGGCAAGTGAACTGGGATGGGGATTCAAGTGAAAAGAAAAGAAGAAAATTCAGTCGTGAGTAGGGGGAAGGGCTTCATGATCTTGCCACCCCCTTTTAAAAATAATCACTCCAATATAAAAACGGATACCTCTAAAGATAGTATTATGGACCCCAGAATCCACTATGGGTGCTGTTAGGGTAGTTGCAGTGGGAGCTGTGCAGGGGGCCCAGGCAGACTCTGCAGATACTGCTCTAAAACATCTCCTCTGTCTCTGAGGGAGTGCTCTTTAACACTTGTTTACAGGTTAATAGCTTAATGTATAGACAAAAGAAAGGCCTATCTAACAGTATACAGCATAAGTACTTTCATGTGACAAAACTTTACATTCGGCTGTTGCCTAGCTTGTGATTTACCTCAATATTCACTGTAAAAAAAATTCAGAACAATCAGACGATGCTCTCACATGCCCAGTTCTTACATAAGTACTTACTGTCAGGTCCAATGCTTCCACCAACACTTCCCTCAATGCATATCCAAAGATTCACAATACACAAAGCACTTAAAATACTTGTGATAATTAATAATCCAGGTGATTTTCAAATCTCCCTCCCTTACTGCAAAACTTTGTTGGCCACCTTGAAGCCAGGTATAGCCACCTAGTCCCAAAGAAACTACACTATTCTTGGTTGGTTAGTCCTCTGTTTCAAAAGGAGTATAACACCAGGTAGCACCCCAAGCATGTTGACAATGGAGACCATTGAGGTAGTGATATCTAAGCTCAAGATAAACATGTCAGATATATTGGATATATCTCATGCTTCAGTCATTATAAGCTGATGCATATGAAAACTACATGTTTGTGCATAGGAGGGGCAATTTCCAGGAACTGACAGGGAGTACTTACTTCAGAAAAGCCATGTGTTTGTGCCACTATAGACTTGTATACATGTTGGATCCTGCCTGTAAGCAGGCAGGTATTTCGTCCTACCTCATGATAGATAAACAAAATTCCAAAAGATTTGGATTTCCTTGTGCAGGCTCTACCTAAAAGAATTGGTCAACTGTGGTATCTAATAGATCCCATTTTTTGGGGGGTCCCTAATACTAATAATATCATTATGTTATGCTCAATGTTATACACTCTTGTATTATGTTATGCTTAATGTTATACACTCTTGTAAGGGAGTGGTCATTATTTGTCAACGGGGGGGGGCCTAAAAAAAATTTCCAGACCCCTCCAGAGGGGGGGGCTAAAAACATTTTGACCCCTCTTGAGGGGGGGGCTAAAAAAAATTAACCTTCTTTTTAGCAAAAAAGCCTGTGCGCTACTATAGATCAAAGAGGGGCGCGAAAACTCTTGGCGCCTGTTGTGAGAGATTAGAATAAATAAATAACAAGAGAGCATTTATTTTAAAACAGTTGAGTCAAGAGTATGTCTTGGAGACAGAAAGGAAATGATGCAAGGGTACAGAGCCTAGGCTAGATGACTTGCCCATAACTTTTCCACTACGTCATTAAGGACACATTTAGCTGCTTGATTGTCTTCCTCCCCCTCCCAACACAACTACCAGCACAGCTCTGAGTATTGAGGCATGCCTGAGTACCCCCCTCCCGACCATAGTCCCATCCATCCATCCACAGTCATTGTTGATCCTACAATTAACATCGCAGACAGTGTAGCCAAGGTGATGTGACCTTGTTACAATTACTTGTTACATTTCCTTCCTTTCCCATGGGAAATGAGTGGAAGCCAATCTTCTTAAAGGGCCCAGCTATCTCACTACTGATACTTACCATAGAGAAGCCTACTAGCCTACTCACCTAGATTCACTTCCAATGCAAGACTAATGTTTTGTCTATGAGAGAATCATGGAATTAAACCTATCAACAAACCAAATTGGAAGGCCTTCAAAATCAACTATATCAAAAGATATTTGCCCAGATAACCATGGCACGCACTGCCCCCATACCTACTCTATGCCCTCCTCTGCTAAAAAATCTGAAATCTGTCTATAAGACAGTTTGATTACCCTTTTATTTAGGGTAAAAGAGCCCTAAATCCCATGCATTTCCCCATAGGAAAAACACCAACAGTAATTACCATGTCACAGCCATCAAAGTACACCTTAAATGTAAATTCTATTACATGGATAGCTTTGTCTTACTTTTTGTCTCACTATATGACTAATTTTTGGGGGTTCAGTTGTAACAGAAATAGGGCTAAATGACAGGTTTTGATGGTCTATGCAAATTCTTGGAATCTAAATATAAGAAAATCATACCCCATGAAATGTTTTTTTTCATCATTTATCAAAAGATTTTCATGTAAATAGAAATATGACTCATGGGGTCTTTGAAGGGTGTGATAGGGCATATGCTGTGTAATGCCATGGAATAGTTTTTTGGTGGTGCATGTAATCTGCTAGAGGCCAAAATAGCAATTGAAACTTGGTAATCATAAGAAACTCGACTAAGGGCTAGTAGACAAGTGGTCAGAAAGGTGGTGTCAAAAGCCCTTGCCTCGTTTAAAAAGAAAAAAAAAGAGGGTAAACAAAAAAGTCCACTTGACATCACAATTCACATGTTCAATGAAATGAAACACGCCGTCAGGCGTCACACCTACCTCGGGGAGAGTCTTGTAGAAAGACAGAAACCCTTGTTCCTGTGCATTATCTGCAAAGAAAGGTAATATATGTAAATTCTAGGGTTATCCTGGAATCTATATGCTCAAAGGAAAACACTGACAACAGTGCATTATATTGTGTAATCAGTGTAATCTTACCGAGTTTTAGTTCTTGTATCGGTGCTACAGCCATGTTGTCAACAGATGACAGCGCGGGAAAGTGACGTCATGAGAAGGGGTTTCCCCTAGTGGGGGATCCTTCTCGTCGCCACGACGAGAGTTCAGACGAGAGTCGGTTGTCAACGAAGTACGTTTTGGGTTTGGCTGCGGTAAAGTTCTCCTTGTTGTAACTCACATTTTCATCTCAAAATGGACGATTTCCAGTCTGGTGAAGAGGTAAGATCATTAATAGACCTTTTTGAGGTTGTTCTAAAACATAGTGGGATCGATATTTTACAGTAGTTTCCCACATAGGTGTATTTTTCTCCGTGTTTCTGGTGGACACCCTCTCGCCATTTCGTCATGACTCATGACAAGTGCGTGTTTGGGTGGTTACTACAGTCTACCCATTTCTATTACACTGTCTCTTCCACTAAGTTTTGTTTTCTAATATATCCGCCATTTTGCAGAAGTCATGCATCTATTTATATATGGTATCATTAGTCTACAGTAACTCCATAAATTAGGTATAATAACAAGGATCTAGGCACATCAGCTCTCTAATCTCTCACCGGGTCACTGTTTTACTGGTACTCAGTCAGTGACAGCTCTTGTAAACAAATCAAAACTCGGTCAGCTTGACTGGGTGGCATGTCACCAAGTCCAAGACCAAACATCTGCCGTATGAAATGTTACGAATCAGTGAATGGCACAATGCCAAAGTCGAACTTTATTTATGATATTGCTAATTATTGGGATGATGGATCACAATCTCCCATAGCAACAGACCTGTTGACTAGAAATTGTACTACAAGTAACACGTCAGTTCATGTGTAGACTGTTGAGGTGTATTGGCAGTGGTTTCAAGGAGGGGGTCAAACTGAGTTCTGACATTTTCTCTGGCAATATTCCTAAATGATCTAGCCTGAGGCTAATGGAGCTATAATTTCTACATTAAGCCCATCTTGCCAATGTGAGATGAGGTATTAAGACAAAATTGAGATTGGACACTACACGTGCAGTACATGTCTCAAGGACTCAAAGAATGATAAGTGAATAATAAATAAATCCTAGAGTGAGTAAAGAGTTGAATCGATCCATGCTAAAGATGTTAACATTAGTGTATATTACCGGGGTCTTGAATTATGTGAAGGGTTAATTGGGATTGTATCATCAGATTCCTGCGGACGGTAACTATGTCTATGATGCCTAGCACGTCACCACGGTTACGATTACATGCACACGGACTGCGCCATCTTGTGCGGGGGACACTTTTGCCTGCCTCAGTGTTGCGCGCAACATTCAATGTCTAAATTCCCCAAATAGCTAACACCCATCATATTGTCATTAGGCCAGTACGATCTAATGGGAAGGATGATGATGCTGCATTCATAAAAATAGAGATGGGGGCAGTATAATGGCTGTAATATGCTTTTAAAATATGGCCAGGGCTCCAGTGTAGCATTTCTATTATGGTAGGCAGAGAGGAGCGCACAGCGCAGAGCACCACCATATTTATGATATACACGTAAAGTCGTATTAAAATTGTGTAGATATGGAATAATAAGATGGTTTGTTCCTAGTTAACTTATACATGGCTGGAATATAGATACTGGTATTTGCGTTTTCCATGTCACACTGATTAATGGTTTTATTGAATGGAAGTTTGAACACACTCATTTTAGGTATGATAACAAGGTTCTAGAGGAAATTTGAATTCCGCCGCCGCCCCCCCCCAAAAAAAAAAAAAAAATGTTAAGGGGAATAGGAGACCATAAAATCTCCTAAAAAGAACTAGGATTAAATGATAATTTTTTCCACCTCATAATAAGCACATCTATATCAATATCTATTCTACTGCAACTATTCTGATGCACAGGCAAAATCCACTTTACAGTGCGATAGCACAGGGGATTTGAAACAAGTATTTCGGTGGGGACCCTGTATGCTCATTAATATATATAAACTCGGTATCTAAAACTCATGAAAAGACTACAATATTGAATATTATCATAAGTAAAAAGAGACCCATCTAATCGAAAATATGACTGAGGTATTGAGCTACTCAATTTCTATTAAGGAAGTGGTCATTTTTTAACAACACGGGGGTGGTGAAATTCCGCGAAAATGTTTCCGTCTCCCCCCACCTCCGAGGGGTCTGGAATTTTTCCGCCCCCCCCCTTTTTATTCTTTAGTGGCCCGGGGGCTTTTTCACTCAAACAGGGCAAAAACTTTTTTGTCTCCCCCCCACCCCTAAGAGGGGTCTGAATTTTTCTTTGCCCACCCCCCACAAACCCACCGACCCTCCCCCCGTTGTTAAAAAATGACCACTCCCTAAGGCAGTCCTGTCAAATGTTTCTTTGATTAAAGCTATTTGTGCTTGTTTGCAGGGCATGGTAGGTATAGTGTTGGAAGTATTGCTTTGTATATCAACAGTTTGTATTCCACAAAGGGGTGCATGAATAATAGGCTTGTTATTGAATGAATGTTATCTGATCTACAAAACGATTGACACCTGTGGCATGGTATAATACCAGAATGTGACAGTCTCTGAATCTGTCACATATATTCACTATAAACTTATCTGCAGTAGATATGCGATGAAGTGGTTATAAAAAGAATGAACTACTCTTAACTCTCAAGGGTAGACATTACCATGCTGACGCACACTTGTCATTATGAACCTTGTTCATACATTTGAAGGGAGGAGAGTTTTTAACTGCGTAAATGGATTCCAGTTCTATATTAAAGAAACATCACCTTTAAGCCTGGCTTGTTCATGTACCTAAAATGTGGAATTGTTGTGTTATGGGCATATGCATTTTGTGCCGTTTTTGTGTGAACTGAAAATATGAGATGCATTTCTTTTGTGCTAAAACTACCGGTAAATTGATTTCCAAGAATTTTGTTAGTTGGCATTGTTGATTGAATATTTGTTTTAGCGTTTACCCTACAGAAATCATGAATTTTATTAACTGGGAACTGGGAAATAGAATCAAGGTCTGGGAGTGAAAAGTAATCAACCTTTGGTTTTATTTCTTTGTCATCTTTAAAGGGAGGTGAAGTGCTTGTAACACGTTCCCACATGTTTGTTGTGCTGTTCTAAGTAGCCTTGTGTGGGATAATAGACTAGTTATGTATTTCCCCAGACGGAAAGTATTAAAAAAAAAATAGAATTAAAAGGGAGCGTTTATTTACCAAACAAAAGAAGGAGATGCATATGTAGCTGCATTCCATTATATTATCAGGCAGGCTATTGGCATTTTTTTTTCTTTTTTTTTTTTGTTGTTGATCAAGTTATCAAATGTTGATTTAAGCTAAATTTGTACATTTGCTCAATCTTCATGGAATAAAATTCATCATTACCTATGAACGTGGTTTGGGGTGTTAAAGCTAATAAAAGCACATAGCTTCTTTGACGCTTGTCAAGTGGATAACAAAAGGCGGGGAAGGAAACTTGTGAAAGCATATTATCCTGGCATGTTTTTGGTAAAACAGCCCAAAGTAAATTCTTGTCACATACGTGATTTACCAAGAGAAATCCCGGTAGATAGTTATCCCACGAAATATCTGAGCTCTTTTCAGCACCACCTAGTTTAGATTGCTTGCAGATTTGAAAGTGTATAATATGACCTTTGACTGATATTTTAGTTGTGTTTGGCATGGTTGACGATTATTATTTTCATCACATAACAATTTGAGAAGATTGAAGTTGGTCTGGCAGTTTCTTTGACATCTTCACAATCACCTGGATCGACAATGTGATTTAGTTTGAGCTTCAATATAAAAAGAAAATACCTGCTTTTAAATTTGCTCTGTTGATCATCCTGTTATTACATTCTTGTGACCCTAAAACTTTGCTAAGCATATTTATTCACAAATCCTGTAGGGCTGATTTGATTTCCACGTTTCGCCTTATCTTAGCTTCCATGTATCAAACATGTCGTTTAGACATAGAGAACCCATAAATAGTTTTCCCAAGTAGAAATAATTAATGTCAATTGACTTGACTTATAACACATGTTATTTTGTAAATTGTCTAAAGCTAATATCAGTTTGCTGCTATTTTTTTCAGACCGCCTTTGTTGTTGATGAAGTCAGCAACATCATTAAAGAAGTGAGTATTATGTTCATGTAGAGTGTTATCTAGATTGTCCCTTTTTAAAGACAATGCAAAAACTCGAGATAATATCTGAACTATTTAAAGAAATTACCGGGTAGAAAAGATTATCTACTTACTATTTGAAGACCTTTATTAGATTGTTCACCAAAATCATAATTCTTATTATTTATTTTGCAGTCCATCGAAGGTGCCATCGGTGGTAATGCTTACCAACACAACAAGGTAAACCAATGGACGTCAAACGTTGTCGAACAATGTCTCAACCAACTCACGAAACTGGGGAAACCTTTCAAGTATATTGGTATGTGGTTATCTTAGTTCTCTTCTAAATCAGATACAGAGAAAATATATCTAAAGCTTGAATGATTTGAAGTCAATTCAAATCTCTGCTTTCCTTTCACGTGCTAGCCCAAATAGCTCTCTCGCCAGCTCTATACTTGTATCAGAAGTATTTCTATTAAATTGTAGTTACCAATTAAAACCCCACTGACTTGAAATTTACATTCTGTAATTGTTATCTATGTGTGTCTCCAGTCACATGCGTCATCATGCAGAAGAATGGTGCCGGTCTCCACACAGCTAGCTCCTGCTTCTGGGATAATACCACCGACGGTAAGTATTAACAGGAGACAGTTATGGAATTCAGTCTGAACAGCCCCTCACATAAAGGCCCTATTGTGTGCCCACCCGACCTCTCCTTAACCATCTGATAATCTCAAAAGAATTCAAGTAAAAACATTTTTTAAATTAACTAAAAGTAGGAACGGAAAAAGCATTTTTGCTCCAAACAGTACACTTAAAATGGACTGAATATGATAACTTACCACAAAAGGGGAAAAAAAGATTTTTTTTTCCTACTTGAGAAATTTGTGCTCAGTATATATATACATATTTTAAAACACTCTTCTTTAAATCTTACGACTGTACGCTTTTTTAAAGACTAAATAAGCCTCAAGTAGCAATACCATTGGATAACGTATCATGATTTCATTGTTATAATTCTTTCTTTTTTTTAATTATTCAAATTTTTATCAACACCATGAAAAATGATTTTAGATATGTGCCACTTTTGTCAATCGATATCTAGCATAGGCTTGCTTTAACCACTGCTACACATTTCATGAAACATTCATGGCTATTATAGTACTATTTCACCCTTTCGGCAATGTTTCCACAATTAAGGTGGGTTTTGCACTTTATGGCAAAACAACTACACATTGCTATGCTACGATGTTTGGCACAATAGCTAATTGTTTTTGCATCCCTTTTCTCGATGCGCTTCCAAAGTGATTATTGATTAATAGACAATTGCTTGCTGCTTGGCCATATCAAAATGTCAAGAAAGATAATACTATTGCGCATAATAAATATATAGGAATGAACGCTTAATGATTGAAGCCGCCCTTTTTGAAAGCTAATTTGAAATGAATGATTTTGATTTCTCTGCATGGTTTCACTATCATACAGTTAAGTCTTGATTTCTATCTGCCATACTGAAAAACGGTATATCTTCAAATCAGACTACCCTGTAGCCTCAGGAGGTTAGTCTACATATAAAAGGTTATAAAAGAGTCATAGAAAAAGAAGCAGTAGGGTTTGGTCCGTTGGCGTTATATTCTGGTGGTATATACTGGCTAATGTCTTAGGCTAGGTGGATAGCTTGAGTACGCGCTGCGGATACTATGGCCTCTATACAATAGGACCGCATTGTGTGACATGCTGAACTGGGGTCAAGCGTGGATTGACCTCGGACTGACCTGATGTGAAGAGATTTGTGGATGTACTTTCAGGGAGCTGTACTGTTCGATGGGAAAACAAGACCATGTACTGCATTGCCAGTGTTTTTGGAATGAGCATCTAAAATGGTAACAATTGGCATCTTACGTAGAACCTTACAGAACATTTAAGAAAAAATGTGTATGCTACGTACCATTTTACTAATTAAGATAGAAAAACGCATACCTGATGCTTAAATACGGATATGGGGGATCTTTGCTGCAGTAAATAAAATCTGCTTTTTGAGAACAAAAATCAAAAGCATTGATGAAAGGAAAATGCTAAATTGAAGATGGTTTGAAAATCAGCATTAAAAAAAAAAACACAAAAAAACAAATAATACGTGTTTAGTATTTCGATCATGGCAACATTACACTGAAAACGACATCATTATCTTTTTTTCCATTTAGTTTCAATTTTGTTATCTTTTTTTCCGTGATCAGTTTTTAGACCAAGATAAAGAGTATGCATGCTGAATTTTTGGAAAGAGCAGAATCAATAGCGCACTGCAATAAAGAAATCTTGTTGAATTGCCTGATTGACTTTCATGCATGCATTGCCCGTCGATTGAAAAGTTGACTTTGTGTTGTTGGGCTTGCTGGGTTTAGCACCTGTGTTGATGCATGCCTGTCCTGGATATTGTACTTCCGAATTGCCCCCTATGAGTCAACTGCTGCTTTTCAGATGGCAAGAAAAAAAAATTGTTGATTCCACAGAAAAAAAAAATATTTCTTTATCATCTGGTGTGATTGGAAGATTTCGAGAAGGTACATTTAAGATCCAACACTGTGACGGACAAAAAATGTATGGAATAATATTCTCCTAACTTAAATGACACATGTCACTATATTCCCATGGATTTTTAGACACCTATCCCGTTATCTATTATACAAGATGTAACTCCCCCAACATCTGCAGTAAATGTATGCATGTACCAACTTATAACACTTGCAATAACATGAGATACATTATATAAAGACAGGTGATTGCTGACAACAATTTCCTCCCTGAATAGTATCTAGTTAGATTAACAATTTAAGGAGGTTGTGGCGCCTTAAGGCGTTGTGTTCATCAGTTGTTATGATGCACCGACACGGCGCTGGAACTCGAACCAACAGCACTGCGTTGGTACACCGTGCTGACCATCCACGAGTGTACCAGTCCCATAAGTCGGCACAATGCAAGTAGTTCTCCTGTGCAGCATCCATCCCTCATGCAAAACGAAAACTGACATGGTGGATTGAATTAAAGCATTAAGGTTCCTTCCTCTAAAGGCTTGGTTAGTTTAAGCCTCCTCACAGCCGACCAGTACCAACATCAGATTAGTTGCCGCATGGAATCTGTATTAGTTGTACTTTTAACCCTGGTTGACCTATATAGTTTAGTTATGTAGCTACTAAATGTGATTTAGTTTATCAATTCAAGATTTAAGAAATGCAATGGCAAAACTCCTAGGTCAGCCTGCAGTACTTGCATTAAATATCCAGCATGGTAAGGTGACGAGTAACTTTACTGAGAGGGTGGGGTGAATAAGTGGAGCGATAAGAGTTCATATATGTGTTCCTATACCACTTGTGTCCTTGATTATCAGCCTAACCCTGCACACAGTCTTTATATGCCAATCTATAAGACCACATGGATCACAGTTTATGAAGGCATTAAACACAATTGCCACATTCGACATAATTAGCACACAGAACTCTTTAAAAGTATCTAAAAACCTTTTGTTATAGCTAGTGTTTAAGAGTTAAATTGGGTGTCAAAAACAGAAATAAAACTGGGTCATCATCTCTTGTCCAAAATGTGATCAGAAAGAGTCGGTGTGCTCATTACTTCGAATTTGGTAATTTGTGTCACTACACATTTATTCGCAATTAGATTATTCGCAATCAAATTCTAATGAGCTTTTTTCAAATTTTGCCAAATGATTTGAAATGTAAAATCAGTATATCTCATTTTATCGTTCATGTGCTGGAATATTCTTCATTTAACACTTTCTTCTGCTTTGCTGTCACCTTCCTTTGACAAGGCCAACGAGATGGTCAGTGAGTAAATGGACCGTGCCTTTTATTAAAAAAGAAATGTCTGAGGGAACAGCTACCGTATTCATATTCATGTGTTGTTATTTTTGGTTTTATTTTCTGTTTCTAGGTAGCTGCACAGTGAGGTGGGAAAACAAGACCATGTACTGCATTGTTAGCGTGTTCGGTCTGGCCATCTAATCATTATCCCAATCTTCCTTCATCGCCGGAAGCCACACATCACCCACCCGCCTGCCGGTAGCTCTGCTAGTCGCACGGCTAGCACTTGACATTCGATCTTGATTACCATGACTCTCAAAGATTTTGTTGACACTGCATGGTCACACATGAAATACGGTGATATGTTGTTCCTTTTTTGGGAGGAGACTGGTGAGCAGGAACTGTTGCCGGAGCTGCTGTCTTGGCAAACCACCGCTGCTTGTACATATATTTTATTAGTATAATATTATTCTCTGTATAAACATTAAGGAGTCTCCTGTAGGAGCTTCGATGTATTTAATCAGTAAGACTGTACATTTCATCGTAGGTGTACCCATAGAATTCCAGTCATACAAATGTCACAATGATGCAAATGTTACAATAAAATGGAAAATCCATGTTGCATATTGATTGAAAAGTCCAAAGCTTTGCTCACTAACACCAGTGTCCAATAAATTAAAATGGAAACCCTATTCAGATTGTATGAATAACCCAGGTCAATCTAGGATGACAAAAATTGATATCTACAAGCCCATCTGTTTTCTCTTTGTTAGTCAATTTCAAAGCTTTTGCTGTAGTTTTATGTTCTTTGAAAACGCCAGCTTTCTGAGTAAATAATACACTGTATCAGATTCTTGGACCAGGTATATTCATGAATTCATTCCAGATGTTACAACACTATTTGTAGCATTATTTGCATAGGATTCAACTCGCAAAGCCACAGTTAATCCTCTTAAGGTAATCAATATTCTGTCCATGTGGAAAAAGCAAAGCGAGGAAAGAAAGTGTCACAATGGTATGTACATTGCTAAGTAAATAAACTGGATTTTTATGAGGATGACTATCACATGTGTGTTTTGTCTCAGAATCTCATTCTGAAAATGTTTATGTATTCGGAAGAGCAACTATATCTCATTGAAAAAAATAATTTGTGGACACATAGACACCAGAATCAGTGATACCAAGTTTGCCTAGAGTGCAGGTGGACCCAGTTTCAAACAAATTTTTTTAGGCCTTAGGGGTGCGCTTATTTAGAATTAATCTTTGTATTGATGTTTTCTGCATCTAACAATTAAATTTCCGCATGTGCGCTTATTAGCATGAATACGGTATATGAGAAACAAACCTTAGGATGAGATTACCTTCAGTATTGTTTTGGATTTTACATACTGTAATCTCCAGCGCAGAAGGTGCAGCTTGCATACAAGGCACACCCTTTACTCAGGTCTGATCCACGTACAAGGCACACCTACTACTTCTGGATCATTATTTTAAAAAAAAAAAACAGACGCATGCAATGTACTAGGCGCAGCCCTAGCTTCTGATGTATGATTAGCATATAAGGCACACTTTTGTACATTGGGTACCTTCAATGAGTTAGACTGAATTTTATCTCCCCTTGTGCCGCCCATACAGATGCTACTCAAGGGTGAGAGGTCCGAAACTGAAACTGAGATTACCCTTGTGCCAATATGCCCGGACGCTAGCCTAAATGGGAAGAGGAATGATGCTGACCGAAATGAGAAGGTAGAAAGCACATCCCTACACTTTTGCCAAGGCAATGGTTCTTTGTCATCCATCACTACATAGGAACAGATGGACAGGCCTGTTTTAAGTCATTTGTTTGCCATGACTGGGATGGAAAGTCATTCAACGTCGCACTGAGGCATGTAGAGTTTTGAACCCAGGACCCTGGGTCCCCAGTCAGGTTATATTCTGTATATCCTTAATTAAATGATTCCTAGTATTTGCACCAGATGGCAGTACCATAGTATGAGAGGAGTTTTACAGAATGCTGATGAACTTAGATAACTCAAAAAAGTTATTTAAACTTTGTTTTGATAATGTAATGATTTATGTTCATTCCCTATTGATCTTGTTGGTATTCAAGCATAATGGAGGAGTAGGCTGGAAACCTACCCCTGAATTCCGCTCCCGCTTCTCTCCCACTACATATGGGGCAGGTGGAAGCCTTGGCCAACTTGTTGGAAACTGTTGGATGTGCATGAGTGAGCACACTCTCCCAGCAGATGTTATCACTGATAAGTTGTCTGAATGTGTGGGGGAGAGTGTGAAATGAGACTGAGACAGACAGAGTGCAGAATAAACATCCACTAATCACCCAAAATTAAGGGATTAGGATAATCTCTTTGATATAACAAGATTATATCTATAATCCTCCCTCTCCCTATCTGTGAGCTGACCTTCAGACAGGAGGAAGTAAGGGGAGAGGGGTTGGGGTGTACTGTGTGTTTACTCTATTAATTTGGTGTTGTTTTGGCCTTGTTTTCTAATCGCTGCATATAGATGTAACAAAGTACATTTTGGGGTTTGAGCTAGCTCCTTGTAAATGGTAGAGTGTGCCACTACCTCAGCCCAGTACACATATCAAGCTGTGCAGTGATCCTACTCAAATAAAACCAGTGAGAGATACCTCCTGACTGAAGACTTTTATTGATTCCTCTCCTCGGCTACTAACACAACAAGGGTACAATGGATCATCAAATACTCTGGCACCTTTCCGATGATTAACACTCAGCCATATCCTCTAGTTAATACAGTCGGATCATAATAACCTTTATCTCCTCTTCATATTAAGGCTCACCAGCAATAACTCCCACTTCCTAAAATCACATTATTACACAGCAGGCAGGGCAGCAGGCAAGTCTGATCCAATCCAACTTCTAATCAAGTAATGCAGTGTACTCACATGGAGAGTCTTAATAGTTGTTATGTTAGTCCAACTTTAATGTGGATCCTAAGTCCACACAGGGAGGATCCCTGCATGGAGAGGGAGAGGCCCTTCCCAGGCCTGGAGTCCGTCGATATTAATTACTGCTATTAATTCCTATCTCCATTTTGTACTAAGTTTGTAAGTTGAAACCCTATTATTCTCAGGTAGTGTTGTTCTTAGTCCCAACTGCTTATGTCTGAGTAACTTCTAGATCTACTCAGCTGTGAAAGGTGAGGATGTTACCACTAAAAGTGCATGCTGAATCTCCACTACTATAATGCTCCTTTCCTTAACATGTGTAGGCTACTCCCTGTTGTGATCTAATGGTATCTAGCCGTTAGCTTAGATATGAGTGCCCAACTTTCAATGTTGTCTCCATGCTCCCTCTGAACGAACTCCCCGTCTCCAACCCTGAATTCCACAAATATGTTATTCGAGGATTATTGTCATCTCGGCGCGCCTGCGCATAGACATGTATTTGTCTCATGACATCACCATCTCATATTTATTTCCCTTTTATTACTCAACTTTGTAAAGTAGTTATGTCCTAATCTAATATTCTTCTTTCCATTATTCATCATTAATCCCTCCAGTTCTACTGGTCCTAAACTAATTATCTCTTTCATTTTCAGATGGGATTTCGGAAGTTTATCTCCTTCATCTCTCAACTGGAGCCATCAAGCCTTTCGTTTCCAATCTCATTATGGACCTGAACATCACAATTTATACCTTAATTCCTGTGGAACACGCCATCAACTCATTTTGTTTGTCAATAAACATTAATCACTTTGTCTTGCCTTAGTGCCTTTTTTTTCGCCTCTCTATTAAATGACTTTACATATCCTATCATTGTCGGCACTGCTGGTCACACATTATTAAACGAGGCAAGGGCTTTTGACACCACCTTTCTGACCTCTTGTCTACTAGCCCTTAGCCGAGTTTCTTATGATTACCAAGTTTCAATTGCTATTTTGGCCTCTAGCAGATTACATGCACCACCAAAAAACTATTCCATTACACAGCATATGCCCTATCACACCCTTCAAAGACCCCATGAGTCATATTTCTATTTACATGAAAATCTTTTGATAAATGATGAAAAAAACATTTCATGGGGTATGCTTTTCTTATATTTAGATTCCAAGAATTTGCATAGACCATCAAAACCTGTCATTTAGCCCTATTTCTGTTACAACTGAACCCCCAAAAATTAGTCATATAGTGAGACAAAAAGTAAGACAAAGCTATCCATGTAATAGAATTTACATTTAAGGTGTACTTTGATGGCTGTGACATGGTAATTACTGTTGGGTTTTTTTCTTATGGAGAAATGCATGGGATTTAGGGCTCTTTTTACCCTAAATAAAAGGGTAATCAAACTGTCTTTAACCCCACTTATAGACAGATTTCAGATTTTTTAGAAGAGGAGGGCATAGAGTAGGTATGGGGGCAGTGCGTGCCATGGTTATCTGGGCAAATATCTTTTGATATAGTTGATTTTGAAGGCCTTCCAATTTGGTTTAATTCCAAGATTCTCTCATAGACAAAACATTAGTCTTGCATTGGAGTTGAATCAGGTGAGTACATAGAGGAGCCTAGTAGGTTTCTCTGTGGTAAGTATCAGCAGTGAGATAGCTGGGCCCTTTAAGAAGATTGGCTTCCAATTATTTCCCATGGGAAAGGAAGGAGATGTAACAAGTAATTATAACAAGGTCACATCACCTTGGCTACACTGTCTGTGATGTTAATTGTAGGATCAACAATGACTGTCTATGGATGGATGGATGGATGGATGGATGGATGGATGGATGGGTGGGTGGGTGGATGGGTGGGTGGGTGGGGGGACGGGGGTCGGGACGGGGGTACTCAGGCATGCCTCAATACTCAGAGCTGTGCTGGTAGTTGTGTTGGGAGGGGGAGGAAGCAGCTAAATGTGTCCTTAATGACATAGTGGGAAAGTCATGGGCAAGTCATCAAGCCTAGGCTCTGTACCCTTGCCTCGTTTCCTTTCTGTCTCTCCAAGACATACTCTCGACTCAACTGTTTTAAAATAAACGCTCTCTTGTTATCCATTATGGATTTCTCTTACACCATCGTACAGGGGGTGGAGACCCATGCCTGCGGTAGTTATACAGACCACAGATGCCCATCGTACAAGCGGCACCTGTTTTAGCCCGGTGTTTTAGCAATGACAGGTGTGTGAAGCAGTCACACAATAATACAGCAGATAGCCCCACTGGGACAATGTCATTATAATGTAGTTGTGTTCATTACCACTAGGTGTCATGATTGAGCAGTAGGAACACCTCTGATCTATACACGAAACAAGCTAGCTTGTTTGATCTTGTCGGTATTCAATCATAAAGGAGGAGTCAATTACCAGGTAGTGGACTTGGGCCCGACCACAGAAAAGCAAAAAAAAATGGAGAAAAGCAGCACCTTCTATCCTGAATGAATGTACTCCAGAGCCTGGTACATCCACCTGTACCACATTCAAAAGTTTCTTCAAATAGTTTAACAACACTGGATAAATCAAGTGAGTTGTGTGGGTGCCATATTTCAACAAAAAAATTGGTGAATCAGGGCCAGTCGCAGGAATGTCAGTGAAATGTTTTAGTGGATTAGCAAAACATAATGTGGAGCCTTCAGAATAAGTCATACGTACTAGAGACCCTCAGTAGCATTCCCCATGGATGAAAGCACATATCCTTTCCGCCCAAAAAATGTCCTTGTAACTTTGAACCATCCGGGACCAGATTACATTTTCTGAGCAGAGACCTGAAGCCTAGAACTATGCATGACCAAATTGACACTTCATTACAATCCAAATAATTTACAGAAGCTGACATGAGTAACAAGTTCTCTAGTGTAAGCATTAACCTATGCTGGGGATCAACTAATCTTCTGATGCCTTTTAGAGTGGTTGAAAAAAAAAGAAAAATCCAACCTAATAAATGATACATCGTAACCAAAGTACTTATTTAGAGAAATGAGACCTGATATCAATTAGAGAAATGCTATTGTAAAACCCTGCTCATAAGCCGACCTCAGTCTTAAGCCGGGGGTAGACTTTAGGAAAGTATTATAAGCCGATTTTGAGGCCAAATTTTCACTGTTTTCACTATAATCTATAGTAAAAAACCTCAGTCACAAGCCGGGGGTAGACTTTGGGAGAAAATTAGAAGCCGCATTTTGGTAAAAAATAAGAAAGAAAAAAATCCGGCTTATGACCAGGGTTTTACGGTATAAGCCTCAGAAGACCCCTGAAATGGTTTATAAGCCGCGGCTTATGCGCAAGGTTTTACAGTAGGAATGAATTCATAGCGCAGAAGTTATTATATTTTCTCCATTGAGAAACCTTTGTACTGTAATAAACATAGGCCGGCGGCTCGGCGGCGGCCACCGAAGCTCGGTGGCGGGTTCCCGCTGTGGCCGCTAGGTGGCGCGTCGGCGGTGACGTCACAGCCTTGTGACGTCACCGTCGGCGGCCGGGGGGCTATAAAACGCGGTGTCCGGTGGTTTTATAGCAGACGCGATCAGACACTCAGGTGGCCTACGTGTAAGCTATCTTAAGGAAGTTCGGTGGCTAGTCCTAGCTCACGAACAGAGTGGCGTCTCTAAGCAAGAATAAGTACAAGTACAAGTATCAGTATAAGCAAGTAACTGATGACCAGTGACTGTTAGTCCTTAAGGCTCCAAAGAAATAAAACAACAACAACGGTTGTAACTTTATATTCCATTCTTTATATACGGTGTCGACTCTGGTTATTACATTGGTGGCAGCGGTGGTTGTTTACATTAACGAACCGGGGTGTACCAGAGTAGAAACACAGGCATGGCAGATAGCGAATTAAAGATGGAGGAGGAGAGGGCAGCCCTGGAGGAGCAGTTACGCGAGGAGAACTGATCCAGGTTGTGGATGAGGAGGTCTCTGTTAAAGTTAAAGGGCCGGTGGCTGCGGCGGCCGGCACCACTGACGCCACCGGAGCAGACGACAGGAAGTGGGTGATGGAGGAGCGACCGGACAGGAGGGCAGAGGAAGCATCACCTGGGGAGGAAGTGGGAGTAAAGGGTGGCGTGGCTAGTCACCGGGCACCTCTTGGTGCGGCCGCTAAAGTGGACAGCGAAATGGACCCGACTGAGTTCGGTGGCCGGTTCGGTGGGAAGGGCGGCGGTTCGGTGGTTGGCCAGTTCGGTGGCCCGGTGTTCAGTGGAGCGGGGAGTGATAAGGAGGGTCACCGGAGGGAGGAGCTGACGCGAGAGTGGGGCCCCGACAGGGCCCACGGGGAGGTCAGAGAGGGCCGCGGGACGATTGGAAGGGAGGGGACAGACCCGTTGGCAGAATGGCTGAGGCAGGGCAGCCCCAGAAGTAGCTCTATGACGGAGAGTGTGGAGGGGGCCAGGAGCTCCATGCCCCTGGGGATAGAGCAGATGCAGGGAATGATGGCGCCAGGTGGCGGGATACGCCCGGTCAGGCCGGGGCCCGGGGGCGAGGGGGCCACCCGGAAGCCAATTGTGATGCCGGGCAAGTACGGCGGGTCGAGCGATCTGGAGGAGTTTTTGTCGCACTTCGACCTCTGCGTCATGGCTAACGGATGGACGGAAAGGGAGTCGGGGACGTTTCTGGGAATAAGCCTGTCGGGGGTCGCCCGGCGGCTGTTGGCGTCAGAGCGGCCGGCGGCTCCTGGGGGATATAAGAAGTTGCGGGATGCACTAGTAGATTCCAGCCGAAGAGTCAGGTGGAATCGTAGAAGGCTCTGCTCAGCACCCGGGTGCGGAAGCTGGGGGAGGAGTTACAAACCCTCTCGGAGGAGATCCTGCGACTGGTGCGGCTGTCCTACCCCAATGCAGACGCCCAGATGGTAGATGGCATGGCTAAGGATAGGTTTGTTGAATGTCTGGAGGATACGGAGCTCCGACAGTGGATATACCAGGGCGAGATTCCGACTCTTCTACGGGCGGTGGAAAGGGGTATACGGGCGGAGACTTACCTTAAAGAGGAACGGGCGAAGGCGGTGAAGGTCAGGTCCGCCACGAAGTCAATGGCAGAAGAAATGGGGGAGCTGCGGGTGGCGGTCACCCAGATGAAGGAGTCCCTGGCCCGATCGGCCCCGATCGGCCCCGGTCACCGCGGAGGGGGAGGGGGCAAGTAGGGGACGGGGCTGCTTCGAGTGCGGGGCGCCAGACCACTTCAAGCGCGATTGCCCTATCTGGAGGAAGCGGGTCGAGGCCGCTCGGAAGAGAGAGGCGACGAAGAAGGCTTCGGAAAACTAGACGGGGTCCCCTCTTCCAGCCGGGAGGAGACCCATGGAGAGAAAAGGAGGAGAGAATGGCTGGGTCGGAAGGAAAAGAAGGGGAACGGCCTGGAGGTCGGAGGGAAGTTATGGGGCAAGGACATCCACTTAGTGGTGGACACGGGGGCCACCAGCAACTTGCTCTCCACAGCATGGTGGAAGGCAGAGGGGTCCCCTGGGGATCTGAGACCGGTGTTAACAGCATTCCATACGGCGGATGGGAAGCCGCTGCCGGTGGAGGGTCGGGTGACGGCGGAGCTGCAGTGCGCGGGCCGCGCGGAAACTACATCGTTCGTCGTGGCCGATATATCCACCCCGGGCCTGCTGGGTGCAGACTTCTTGAGGCAGACGCGGGCGACGATCGACATGGCCGGGGAGAGGCTGGTGTGGCCGGAAGAGGAGCCCGGGACTCAGCCCTGCCGACTGGTGAGCTCGCGGACGGAATGGGTGAGGGGTCGCACGGAGAGGGTCATACAGGCGCGTGTGCCGGAATCGGCCGGACTGACGGACATGCTGGTGGAAGGAGTGGAGAAGGTGGAGATGGCGAGGGGGATTCGGATAGGCAGGGCACTGGTGACACCCGAGAGGGGGGAGGTGCCGGTCCTGGTCTGTAATCCGGGCCCTAATCCAGTGGTCCTGTACGAGGGAATGCACGTGGCTGTGGCCGAGGCTGTGGGGGAGGAGGAGCTCCGGGGGGAGGAGTGCCGGATGGTGACCGAGGAGGGGCCACGCGAGGGGTCCCGGACGCTCGTACAGCAGCTGTTGGGGGGAACCCAGGTCGAGGATGATCAGGAGTGGATCCAGCTCATTGCCCGGAATAAGGCAGCATTCCAGGAGGGCGATGAGGACCTGGGACATACTGACTTGGTCTCACACACCATAGAGACGGGGGGGGCGGCCCCTATTAAAATGGCTCCCCGACGACTGGCGCCGCATCGACGGGAGGTCGTGGACAAGGAAGTGGAAGAGATGTTGAGGAGGGGCGTCATAGAACCGGCGACGGGTCCGTGGGCAAGCCCCGTGGTCCTGGTAAAGAAAAAGGATGGGAGGGTGCGGTTTTGTGTGGACTACCGCCGCCTAAACCAGTGACGGTTAAGGACGCCTACCCACTGCCACGGATAGACGATTCACTGGACTCGATGGCGGGGGCGTGTTGGTTCAGCACGTTGGACTTGGCGTCGGGATACTGGCAGGTGGCTATGGGGCTGCAGTGGTCCACCTGTCTCGTATACCTGGACGACATCATCGTGTTTTCAGCCACCCTCGCCGAACACGCCACCCGGCTGGAGACGGTACTAAAGCGGCTACAGGAGGCCGGTCTCAAGGTCAAGGCCAGTAAATGCCAGTTCGTGAGGGAACAGGTCAACTTCCTGGGCCACCGCATCGATAAGACGGGGATCGGGACCGATGCCGAGAAGGTGGCAGCTGTCCGGGAATGGCCCACCCCGGTCTCGGTAACGGATGTCCGGTCCTTCCTGGGGTTGTGTGGCTACTACCGCAGCTTTGTGCCCGGGTTCGCGGCCATCGCACGGCCCCTGTCGGAATTAACCGAAAAGAGCAAAAGATTCCCCTGGGACAGATCCTGTGCGGAGGCCTTCCATTGTCTGAAGGAGAAACTGAGTGAGGCTCCGGTGTTGGCATATCCAAGGGCAGAGGGGCGCCTTCTGCTGGACACGGATGCCGGCGATATGGGGCTAGGCGCCGTCCTCTCGCAGATGCAGGAGGGGCAGGAACGACCGTTGGCCTATGCCAGTAGGACGCTTAGCCGTTGCGAACGCAACTACTGTGTGACGAGGCGGGAATTGCTGGCGGTGGTGTTCGCGGTGAAAAAGTTTCGGCACTACCTGGTTGGGCGGCCGGTCCGGATACGCACAGACCATGCAGCCCTTAAATGGCTGGCGAGCTTCCGGGAACCAGAAGGGCAGGTGGCCCGGTGGTTACAACTCCTGGAGACGTTCGATCACGTGATCGAACACCGCCCCGGCCGGGATCATGGTAACGCGGATGGGTTGTCCAGGCGGCCATGCACTCAGTGCGGTATGGAGGGGGAGGGGGGCTCTCCCCTGTTCGACCAACCGGGAGAATGTAGGGCAGTAACGAGGAGGGAGGCGGCCGCAGAGGCAGAGGCTGAGGAGGCCAGCGGGAGGCCCCGGACGGCGGAGGAGGACGGGGAGGAGGAGGGTCCCGTCTTGTCCTCCGTGGAGCACTGGGCGGCAGTACAGAACCAGGACGCCATTCTGGAGAGGGTCCGGCGATGGGTAGCGGAGAACGCGGGCCCCGCATCGGACGAATTGGCCGGGGAACCCTACGCCGTGCGGGCGCTGGCGGTACAGGTGCCGCGACTGAGGCTAGAGGGAGGGGTGCTTACCCGGGTCTGGTGGGAGCCGGGGGGCCGATCCTTCGGCCAGATAGTCGTCCCGGAGGGAAGGGTGCCGGAGGTGTTGGCGGAAGTGCATGGGGCTCCTCTGAGCAGCCACTTCGGGAGGGCCCGCAGCCTACGACGGTTACAGCAAACCTATTACTGGCCCAGTTACAGAAGGGACCTAATACAGTGGTTGGAGACCTGCCCGCAATGCCTCAGCAGGAAGGGGGCCGTGCACCCCCCCCGGTCCATGATGAGACATGTGCCGGTAGCGGCGACTCTGGAAAGAATGGCCATGGACCTGATGGGGCCGTTGCCGAGGACAGGGAGAAAGAACCGGCACATCCTCCTGGTAATGGACTATTTCACGAAGTGGGCGGAGGCTATCCCCTTGCCAGACCAGGAGGCAGAAACAGTTGCCCGGGCCTTCGTTACAGAGGTGGTCTGCCGACTGGGGCCACCGGGGACGATCCATACCGACCAGGGGAGGAATTTTCAAGCTCAGATGTTCCGGGAGGTGCACCGTCTCTTGGGGGTGGCACCTGTACCTGTCCCTACAATCCGAAGTCGGATGGATTGGTGGAGAGGTGCAACCGCACCGTGGAGGCCATGCTCGCCATGACGGTGGACGAGAACCAAGCTGACTGGGACTTACAGCTACCGTTCGTCATGGCCGCTTATCGGTCGTCGGTGCAGGCGTCGACCAACCAGACCCCCAACTTTATGATGATGGGGAGGGAGACGCTGTTACCTGGGAGCCTCATCTACCCCCAGCCGGAAGGGGGCCACCCGGAGGGAGCCGGGGGCGGGGAGGGGTTCGCCGTAGAACTGCAAGTCCGGATGGCGAAGGGCCACGCTTATGCTTTAAAGCAAATGGGGGAAGCGGTCCGCCGGCAAGAGAGGAACTATTCCACCCGAGTGAGGGGGGAGGACCTGGCCGTCGGGGACACGGTATACTACCTGCTGCCTAAGAAAGAGGTGGGCAAGTGTCCCAAGTTCATGCGGCCATGGTCGGGCCCCTGGACGATCACCCGGAGTTTGGGGGGGCCGGTTTGGGAGATCAAAAAGGGCCGGAAGACCCGAGTGGTTCACTATGACTTACTGAAAAAGACCCAGGCCCCGCGGGAGGAACCACCGGCGGCTGACCCCCACCGGCGGGGTCAGCCGCCGGTGGGGAGTGGCCACCGGTGGCGCCCTCTGGAGCGGCCGCAGGGGTAAAGCCACCGGGGCGCCACCTAGTGTGGTCGGCGGAAGGCGGGCCACATCCGGGTGTTACGGCGGTAACCAAGGCGACTCCCGCCGAACACAGGGACACCGGCGACTCGGCGGCTCCCATGGGTGCGGTGACTAGAAGAGGGGGGCGCTTGTGCGCGTCATATTGGCACTGGAACCTCGTAAAAGGGGAGGAAAAAGGCGGGGGTGGCTTACCTGAGAGAGAGGGAATCCGGAGAGAGGCTGGAAGGCGTGGAGTGAGGGTCCCCAGGCCCGGGACAGCGGATTTCATCCTTCGGCCACCGGCTGGCCACGGTGGGGGGTGGCGCCCTGAAAACGAAAGAAAGGAAATTAGCACTGAGAGAGTGGTGGGGCGGGGGAAATTGACTCAACAAAAGAAGGACTTACCTGCGATCGGTCCAGAGGGAGAGATGAGTGACAAGGTGGTCGCGATTTTTGTGGCCAAGAATCGGCGGTGGGAGGAAAGGCAGAGGCCGGAAATGGAGGTGGCCACGGCCACACCCACCGACCGCCGAACACCAACGGCTGACGCTGAGGCCGCCTGGTGTAGCGATCGGGAACTACACCGCGACCTCGTTAGGACCGCCGACCTAGAAAGGCGAGAACGAGGCGCGGCGTGGCCCGAGAGAGACACCGACACCGAATCCGACATCATGAAGAAGTCGTCGGTGCCCCTCCCCTTTTCCATTTGTGGCCGCAAATTTATGCGAAAGGATAGCCTCTCGCGGCATGTCAAGGCTGTCCATGCGGAGAAGGGGCCGGGGTGGAACTGCCCGGGGAAGAAATGCCAGGCGCAGGCAAAAGAGGGTCGGTGGGACGACCTCATGACCCACATGGCAACACAGCATCCGGGCCACCCGTGGCTGAGCCTGTCCAAGGCTGATCGGCCACCGTTGTATACCATACGGTATAGGGGGGCCGCCACCGGAGCGGCAGCCACCGCCACCGGGGAGGAGCCATCGCCATCCGAAGAAGGCGTTAGCGCAGACCCCGAAGGGGAGGAGGGCCACGCCTCGGAGACGGCCACCGACCGTGTGGAGGAGGCCACAGACCACGAGGGGAAGACCATCGGGGAGGCAACCACCGGTGAGAGGGCCACCGAGAGTGGTGGGGACAGCCCGGCGGCCAGCCCCGCCAGCGCTCGGGACTCGCCCAGGCCTCGCTCCCTCGCTCCCGCAGTAGCGCCCGAAGGGCAGCCCGCCTGACCACGGAAAGGACTCCCGTGCCCGCAAGCCCGCGTCGATCTCCCCGGCGGCTGCGCAGTGTGGTCTGCCCGGCTCCGCAGCCGAGAGAGCACAGCCGCTCGCCGCAGAGGGATCGAAAGCGGAAGTCGGAGTCGAGGGGGGCCGCGGAGGCGTGGGACGCCTATCCACCCCGGATCGAGCTGGGGGAGGGAGAAGAGGAGCCGGGGGCGACCAGGCCCAGGATGCGACAGAGCAAGGCCGGTCCCGTCACCACTCTGCGGAGGACCGGGAGGCCGCCAGGGTCCTGGTGGAGGAAATGGGGCGGTGCACACCCGTCCAGTCGACCTTGGGGGCGGAAGCGGAGGCCATCCTAGACCAGGTTCTGGATGCCCCCTCCGCCGGGGGAGAGGGCGACCCGCTCCTGCTGCGGTCGCTGCTCCGGAGCGAGGGGGGCGACCCAGCCCCAGCCGGGGTCGGAGAGGGTCTCCTCCGACAGACAGGCTGGATGGCCCAGGAGATGGCGAGGCGGTACCAGCGGCAGTTGCTGGCAGAAGCCCTGCAACGTCGGCAGTGGCGGACCCCCGAAGGGGAGGTGGTGTCGCTGGACCGCCCCTCACCTGCCACGGTGGACACAGAAGAGGGGGGGAGCGAATCGGTCGCTGGGGGGTCCCCCCGCCAGGGCCTACCGCCGGAGCAGGTACGGCGTATCCTACAAACCACGCCGCCCCCCATTCAGCCCCACACCTCCGACAACAACACCCCGGCTCCGGGGAGCCACCTGGAGGGCCTCATCGCTGCCCGAGTGGTGGACGACAGCCAGGAGGAGGAGGAGCTCGACTGGGAGGAGGAGGAGCCCAGTCCGGGGGCGGTGGCCTACCGTAGCGTGCCCCTGACTACGGACTCCGACGAGGAAGAGGCATCTCCGGGGGAGGCGGTCGACAGGCGGGTAATCACCCTTACTGGGCTGGACCGCGAGGACAGCCCAGCGCCTGAGGCCGAGGCCGAGATCCGCACGGTCACAATGGGGGGCGCGCCGCTACCCGTGGCCGCTAGTCAGGGAGCGGGAGAAAGGGAGAAGAAGGGAGGAGAGGATGTAAAGGCACCCCGAGATAAGAAGGAGAGAGAGGGGGAGACGGCCACTAAGGACAGGAAAGAGCGGGACAGAAAAGGGAGGGAGGAGGAGAAGGCGAGGAAGGGCAGCAAAGAGAGGGAGAGGAAGGAGAGAGAGGCAGAAAGAGCGGCCAAGGAGAAGAAAGAGAGAGAGAGGAAGGAGAGGGACGAGGAGAAGGCGGCTAAGGAAAAGGAAAGGAGGGAAAAGGAGAAGAAGGAGAGGGAGGAGGAGAGAGCAGTCAGAGAAAAGAGGGATAAAGAAAAGAAAGAAAGAGAGGAGAAGGAGAGAAAGGAGAGAGAGGAGAAAGTTGCGAGGGAAAGGAAGGAGATGGCCGAGAAAAGAGAGAGAGAGGAGAAGGCGACTAGAGAAAAGAAGGAAAGGGAGGAACGAGTGGCTAAGGAAAGGAAGGAGAAGGATGAGAGGGAGAGGAAGGAGAGGGAAGATCGGAGAGAGAGGGAGGAGAGAGCGGCCCACGAGAAGAAGGAGAGAGAGGACCGGGATAGGAGAGAGAGGGAGGAGAGACAGGTTGAGGAAAGGGAGAGGAGGAGACGGGAGGAGAGAAGAGGGGATGAGGAGACGAGGCGAGAGGGCCGGGGGAGTCAGCGGTACGAGGCTGGCCCCCACAGGAACGAGACTTACGGGGAGTACCGGAGGCGCCGGGAGTACGAGGAGAGGTATGAGGAGGAGAGGGGCCGCCGGGGGGCGGGGCCCAGGAGAGAGGAGTGGCGGGAGGAGTGGGGGGAGAGAATCCCTGGGGTGGAGGTCCCCGGGCTGCCGCGAGCGGAGGAAATGGACCCGCTGGCAGGGAGGCCGCTTTGGATTGGGGATACCTACCAACGAATCCCCTGGCGGCGGGTGGACAACCCCGACAAGCTACAGAAGTGGGCGGTGGGGCTGGCTCCATCCCCGGACTTGGGCGATGAATACACCCCCGTAGGAGGGCGGGCGCATGGGTGGGTGGAGCTGGTGGGCCCATCCCTGTGGCGTACACACTATTACGCGACTACAGTTCAGAGGTACGACCCAGGGATGGGTCAGGGAGGCGTGCCCCCACCACCACCTCCACCTCCCCCTCCGGGAGTGGGGCGACCCCCACCGTCGGCTACAGCGGGCAGACCGCCCACCCAGGCGCCAGGAGCAGTTGGGACGGCCGGGCCTCAGGGTTCGGGCTTGGGTCTACCGCCGCTGTCAGCCCAGGGACAAGGGAAATATGGCCACCAGACCCTCCCACCCTTCGTCCCACCGCTCTCAGGGCCCTCCAGGGCCGCCCCGCAGCCGCCACCACCGCAACCAGCCGAGGCGCCCTTGAGCCACGACCTAGAGGATCGGATCCGTCGGATGGTCAGGGAGGAACAGCAGAGGGGGAGCCAGTAGGAGGGAGGAGCGGTTGCCAGGAGGGAGAGGGAGAGACGCGTGAGGGAAGAGGGGAAGGGCAGTGGCCGGTGAGAAGGGATGGCAGGGACGTCGGAGGGCGCAGCCGAGAAGCTGAAAGACAGCCGGGAAGGGGGGTGTGAAGGGGGTTAGTAGGGGTAAGGGGAGTACTGGTGGGGGATTAAGTACCTGCCAGGAAACCCAGGCCCTGAACACCCCTGGAAGCCCCCAGGGCATAAGACAAGCAGCATAAAATAAGGGCTGGCGGCCCAGAGAGTCGGGAGGATCCCCGTGGCCAGGACAAGGAAGAGACGGCCCCAATTCCTGCAGCGTTTTACCGCGCCCTTCTAGACCGCAGATCTCCGGTGTTCGGATGTATATATTTCGTTAAGTGTATAAATGTAGAGATAAGGTTATCACACGAAAACCAAACACGGTCAGGTTCTTATTAATAACAGTTTATTCCTAGAGTATGATAATTGATGTCACATTTTGTGCATAAGTAAATTAGGAACAGCCCACTGTTGGTGCTGGTAGTCCAGATTAAGTCATTGTAAGTCGTTCACGCGCTAGTCTGGTTATTACAATATTATATAGTTAGGGAGTTAAAGACGGGCGGTCCGCTGTTGGAGCCCATAGGTATTGTAACTAATCATGATAATAAGGGGGGGATACTCACCCGGTACATACTACGGTAATTAAAGGGGTGAAAGAATCTAGGTTAAGTAAAGTAATACGAGTCCTTAGGCTGTACGGCCCGGGTGCCATTGTTGGACACTCGAGTAATGTTTATTATAAATGTTATACCCATAGAATAAAGTAAGGTGGGAGGGATGTAATAAACATAGGCCGGTGGCTCGGCGGCGGCCACCGAAGCTCGGTGGCGGGTTCCCACTGTGGCCGCTAGGTGGCGCGTCGGCGGTGACGTCACAGCCTTGTGACGTCACCGTCGGCGGCCGGGGGGCTATAAAACGGGGTGTCCGGTGGTTTTATAGCAGACGCGATCAGACACTCAGGTGGCCTACTTGTAAGCTATCTTAAGGAAGTTCGGTGGCTAGTCCTAGCTCACGAACAGAGTGGCGTCTCTAAGCAAGAATAAGTACAAGTACAAGTATCAGTATAAGCAAGTAACTGATGACCAGTGACTGTTAGTCCTTAAGGCTCCAAAGAAATAAAACAACAACAACGGTTGTAACTTTATATTCCATTCTTTATATACGGTGTCGACTCTGGTTATTACAGTACGCTACATTGACTCAGCCCAACAGTAAACTCTAACTTTAATAGCTCTCGTATCCAGGGTTCGTCTTTACCACTCTGCTTAGAACTGCAACAACAAAGGCCATGTGGGACTACAAAATCATTTTCAGATAACCTGGACAGAGCATCAGCTATACAATTTCCTTTACCCGGTACATGAAGAGCTACAATATGCCAATTAAATAATAGACATAGATTTAACGTTATCATACCCTTGCTTCGCCCCATGCTGCCTGCAGTGAGGGTGTATCTTATATGATAGGTCTAAACTTGAACTCCAAGAAGTAGGGGGGCATGAGAGACATGAGAGTATGGCTGTGCTGCCACCTACTAACTGTCTTACACACTAAAGTCATGGTCTGTTTTATCTCTGCCTCACACATGGGCCAGATTTCCTGGGGACGTACAATTGGAATTTTTCACACTTTTGCAAGCTTATGTAAAATATAAACTTCTGGATCAATATCCTGATTTTCAGTCTTAATAGAAAGAAAACACTCTAACTTTTCAAACACATGTCTCTTTGGGCATATCCAACCAGAATTTTGTGTATTACAGCCCCCCAAAAAAGGGTAAAAACCCACAAATATTACCAAAAACCAAATCATTTACAGGCCTCGCCTTTATCCTAGAGGGGTTCCAGATCATCCAATATGGCATTTTTTCTATTGATATATTTAAGTTGATGTTTCAGAAGGTTTTGCAGTGTTGTAGAGGACAAGTATTTATTCATGAAACATTTAGTAGGAAATGATACTCAAAGGTCCATCCGACAGTAAAATTAATTCCCACCATATAATAAGGCCACATCAAATTAAAACATTGGTCTATGGATTTCCCGCACCCAATTTTCCTAAACAGAAATTTTATTTTTAATTGAAAAATATTTTGTCTATAGATTCCGCCCGCATCATCTTCTGAATAATTGATATAGATAGACAGAGAGATATATAGGCAAAGTCCTTACAGTGTCAACCAATAAAGGTACAGCAACAGCAAACCACTCATTGGATAGGTAAAGGTCTACAGATTTGCAAATCTTATTGTCTATGCTGCATTTAGAAGCCAAAATTCTAGTAGACATAAATTTGAGAAAAGGAGCAAAAAAAATCGCCCTCTTCACATCTTTGATATTGAAAATCCATAGACAAATAAATCTTTTTAGAAAAATAAAATAAAGATTTCGCCCTCCCGCTCCAGTTTCCAAAAATGAAAATCCATAGACCAATTAATTTATTTGGTGTGGCCTAAACTAAGACAGGTGATACACTATCCTTACACTGCTCAAAACTGAGGGCACCAGGGTGGTTAAGTTGGTGCAAAAATAATTTGCTCTAGCCTGAAGTCTTCCATCTACAATTCATGGACACTTCTTTACTGTTGGATGGACATTTGCACTTTTACTGTTGGAAGGACAGTTTTTCTAAATCTTTGATTCATGAATTTGAATGCATCTCTATGTTTCAAATCAAGTATAGTCATCCCTTGAACAATTTTAGATAGCATTTGTACCAGTATTCCCCAATAAGTGCCTTGTACACACTGTAATGAGCTAAAAAGTGTCCATCTGACATTATAAATCTTAAATTTAGGGTCAGTTTGAGCCAATGGTGTGCCAAGTTGGTGGTTGGTGGTAGAATGATTGGTTGTTCCTAAAGTAGCTATGCTGAAGTTAACGTATATTGATTGTAATGATAATTTGACCATTTTGCAGAGAGATAGAGAGAAAATAGTGTTTGTGATGGAAATTTTTCACAAAGTGACTTAGAAATGTTCATCTGCTCATATCTCAAAAAGTTCTTTGATGGCACTTTATATTTTGGACATTATTAAACTTACATGCTGTACTACCATAATCTCCCGCGTATAAGGCGCGTCTTATATGCCAACAAAAGTCAGGTGCGTCTTATAGCATTCTCTCAAGTTAGTGGTGATTTTTATATGTGGGGTCACCTCAAATCATGAATGGTTATGATGCTGACCATATATTTTTTTTTTCATTGCCACAAATGAGGTGTGACCAGAAGTAGAACTTATCTCTAACCTTGTAGCATCAGTCATTTTGGTTTCTTTTTCTATATTCATGCATTCTATCAATGTTGTAGCATGTGAGGGTATCAATTTAAATCATAACATTATCTAAACATAGTTTGAACATCTGTTAAGTCAAACATATAGCAAGTGTATATAAATGGTATACTGCATCCATCTAGTGGCACTTCTAGGAATCATTCCTATTGAATGCATGATTATAAATGATCATGATCAAGATGCAGTTTGCATCATTATTATGTGTTAGATTGTATACCCAATAATGTAGTTATAAACAGATTTTAGGTTATATAGGGGCATATATCCATGCTTAAATCACTGATTTACATGATATATTTCATGTTATCATGTCAATAGGTCATCATAATAATTATGGTTGATTTGTCAGAAATTTACCTCAAACTGCTATTTGATATGTGATTGATATGTGTGCAGTGATGAAAGTCAGAGATTATGAAAATCCCTGAAATGGTCCGATATCCATCCACAACCATGGGTTTTTATGTGAATGTATAGGGCCTTGGAAATCAGGGAAATCCCTGACGACTTCCATCCCTGTGTGTGCCTGTGTCTGTATGGGGCCTAATGCTTTGTATATAGGAGAATTTTGGAATTAAACGTGTAGTGGTTCGACTCAATAAGTTAGATTAAATCATAACGAAGAGAGGAGAAGTTTCCGGGTAGGCAACCGAGCTTTTATTACATAAGCATTTGTTACATACGATCACAGCCTTAAAGGACTACATGCTGCCAGAGCATTCGGTTACCCTTTCAGGTAACGACCAGGTTGAGCAGTGGGTAGGACCACTACTAAAGAGTATGGGGGTGGAACCGCCCTTATATAGGGGAAAGGCCCGCGAAACTCAGACCGGCCATGTGACGTGTGGCGGACGACTGGTAGGCCCCCTGGTGTAGTGGATACGAACCCAGAGGCAGGTGCTGCCACCTGCCATCCGGATTCCCCCACCACACCCGAAGACCTAGGTCTGAGTCTCACGGGTGCATGAACGTACGAGTGTAATAGTATAAATACCATACCCCTACAAGATTGAAAGGCCTTCAAAATTAACTACATCAAGGAAAATTTGCCTAGATAACCAACAGTTGTCCCCATAACTAATATATATGTCCACCTTGTCTTATATATCTAAAATCTGCCTATAAGTGGAGGCAAAGACAGCTTGTTTGCCATTTTATTTTGGGGTGAAGAAAAGCTGTCAATCCCATGCATTTCTCCCTAGGAGCAGAAACCCAATATTTTAAGCATGTCACTGAATTCAATTGAAAATGAATTTTATTCATCAAAGTCACCTCAACTGAGGAGTTTTTCAATGAACAATCAGTAAGCATACTGAACATACATGATGCTGTTATGGAAGTGTAATAATAATAGTTCAAAAAGATTATCGGGACACAGCAATAGCATACCCAGAACTCGATATACAAGTTATATATGATTGTACAGTACATAAATTGTATAGGATAGAGAAGAAAAGAAGGGGGGAGGGAATGAGGGAGAGGGGGGTGGATGAGTATAATGAATCAATTTTGGTTTTAAGTGATAATCCTTTACTGCCACATGGGTTTTTTGGGTTTTCATGGTGGTTTTTCATTCCACTTTAGGTATGTGCTGGATTTGAAGATTTGCTTGGTATCCGAAGCTTGTGTAGTGTAGTTAAGTTCATTCCAGAGCTGGATTCCTCTGTAGAAAGGGCTACGCTGATATGCCGATGTTTTTGGTCTTCTCTCTTGAAATTTCAGTTTGAAGTCACCTTTGGTTCGATTAAGCTCATTTCTTTCGGTGTGTCCCCTTCTTGACAATTTCAACATTTGAAGTGCTAGTTGATGTTTTCTTCTTGGGCCGAGCATGGGTATTTTGCATCTTGTGTGGAGTTCTGTAGTATTGGTTCCTCGTACTGCTGTTTTAGTGAAGACTCTCAATGCCCTGTTTAGAAGGCGTTGTAGCTTTAGTACTTCACTGTTAGGGGCACAGTCAATGTAGAAGCTGCAATAGTCCAATGCCGGTAGAATCATGCTCTTGTATATTGTAAGGCAGACCCTCTCCGGCAGGATTTTTCTTAGTTTGCATAGTTTATATAATTTGTTTCCCAATGATTTCTTCGTCTTATTGATGAAGGGAACGGCAGTCAGAGTGCCATTTAGATCTACTCCTAGGTATGGGTATGTCTCAACAACAGGAAGTATGGTATTACCCATTTTGATTTCTGGCTTTGGACATTGTTTCAGCTTACTACTGGTACCAAATGCCATGATGGTACTTTTTTCAGTGTTGACAGTCATGTGGTTTACTTTGCTCCACTCATGTATAGCTGTAACATCTGCCTGGAGCTTATCTATTGAGATTTGGGGGTCTGTGTCACCCACGAAAATCATGACGTCATCAGCGTACATTACTGTTTTGCAATACTATCAAAGTACACAATACCTGTAATTTCTAGTACATGTAATGCTATCTCCGACACTGATCTCTATGGGATCAAAATGCCCTGCTCACTGACTTTAATGTTCACCATAGCCACATACACAGGCACTTTCATCCCATAGACTTCCATGTTAACCAGAACGAGGCCGACAGGGCTTAATCCGGGGATAATGCCCTGAGGATAATGACCTGCATATTTGCTATGCAACATGACGTCATTGCTATGCAATAAGACGTTGTTGGTACACAACATGACATTGTTGCTATGCAACATGACGTTGTTACTATGAAACTTTTTTTTTATAGTACTGGCTTTTCCAGTTTTGAAAGGGACGATTGTCATGATGTTTTCCATTCTGTTTATACCTACTTTTGCTTGAAATAATGAAGGTTCAACTAAAGGTTTTAGTAGAATGTCATGTGAAGCTATGGTAGAACCGAAATCGAGCCTGCTTTGTCAGGCATAGTCCTTCAATCATGCCCAGCCCTCGGGCATGGGCAGGGGCTGCAGCGCAGCCTTACCCGGCCATGCTCTTTGGCTGGGCATGAATGGAGGACTATTCCCTCCAGACCAGGCTCAATTTCTTGGCCAATATGTGGTGTCACAGCAGTATTCCATCCCAGTAAACCTAGGACAGCTAAATAGTCCCAACTAAAAACAGTGTTTTGCTTGGTATAATCTGTGCCAGGGGACCTTATTTTTATCGCAGATTAATAATTTTGGTACCAGAAGAAAGGTAATGATTTGAGGGGGAAAAGTTGCAAAATACTTTTGGTCACCATCGAAACCTATTGTGTCAGACAGGGGTCCAAGGTCACATTTGTGACCTGTCAGGGGTGCCTGTATCATTTAATTTATTCAACATGGTGGTTTTCATGGCAACTGGTGCAAAAACGGATCTGACTCCGTTATGGTTGACCATGCTAAAAAAATCAAGAATGATTTCAGCTTTAATTTAAGCCTTTACATATGAACACCATCAAATTAGAACCCACTTGACGCCAGTTTTATGGTGGAAGATGGGGGGAAAATCAGAACGTCCTTGGCCCTATTAGTGCCGTGACACCACATGTATTATAATTACAGAGGCAGCGGAACCATTGCAAAGTTGGGGAGGCAAAGCCCAGAGATTGGCCCATGGGCCTTGGTTGGGGGTGGGGGGGGGGGGGTGACAGTACATGGATGGGGGGAGGGAGGGTCACATTGAAATTGTAGGATTGTATATGCTAAGTGTAGACAGGGAAGAAGTGAGATATAAAAAAAAAGTGTCATGGTAAAGAGAATATAAGTCATTCTTTTTTAAACGAAGAATAGGGGTCTGGGGGTAACCCCCGAAAAATTTCGAAAATTGTGAGGCCAAAAAGCTGTATGTTAGTGGCTTTGAAGATAGCTGATATCTTCTTTAAATGCAGAATGGGGGTCTTGGGGTATCCCCCAGAACATTTTGAAAATTATGAGGCCAAAAAGCTGTGTAAGTGGCTTTTGAGGATAGCTGACATCTTCTTTAGCCCCTATAAAGATAGCATACATGCAAACTCTGGATGCCATAAAAGTAAAGAGATTTTTCTTGGAACTGCCATTCGTAGGTGAAATTTGAATATCAAGAAGCTAAATGGTGCATTCTGGTGCTTTTTGAGGATGGTTGATCCCCATGTATCCAATTTTTTTTAAGACCACCCCCACCATAAAAATAGTAAAATGGTGCAGGGATATTGCGTGGGCCACGCACTGCGCAATTAAATGCTAAATGGCACATTTAAATGCTTAAATGTGCGCCCATTGTCCCATACAACATCATGGAGAAGCCCTACCAAAATTCCCATGATCCCCTCAGATCCAGACATGAAGTGTCATATATCATTGGAAAGCTAAGATTACCAGGAATACTGCCATTTACATGCCACAAAGGTCTATCAAAAATCAAAATCCTGAAATTTTCTTTTTGTAATATTGATGAGAATTTCTTTTCAAAATCTAAATGCTTTTAGGCTGCAAAATGCAATAGATTCAAATATCATTATTCTAGGGTGCAGGCCTCTTTAAATGCACTTATCCAGAATCCTAATGAGTAAAACTATAACCCATTGCTTCTGATGCATATTTCAACACTCATGTGTACTTGCAGTTCATATTTTTAACTTTATTCTTTCATTTTCTCTGTGGCTTTACACAGATCTTAGGAATGGTCCTGTTTAGCATTTCCACTAAGATTTCACATCCAGAACCAAAAGGTTTCATTAAATGAAGGGTTTTGTAACAAAACAAAAATTAAGCAATTTCCCTTGTCAAAATATGATGCATATGATTTATTTCTGTACTATTTTTTTTCTAAAAGGTTTTCTTTTGATTCCTGACATGGTCTTTGGACTCCCAATACTTAACAATAAAACAGAGGTTTGTTTGTTTAGTTTTACATCCGGGGGCCATCAAGGAACTATAGTACCCCTATTGTACATGAAAAATCAACATAAGGTTTGTTGTTGGTTTTTTTGGGGGTTTTTTAGGTGAAGTTTCTTGAGTAAAATGGCCCATAACTTTTTCAAATGGCGCATTATTTTTCCCCAAGAGTGCGCCATTGGCTCATTTGAAATATTCCTAGCAATATCCCTGTGGTGTCTCATTGGATCTAGACAAATTACAAGACTGACCCTGACAGATCTTAGAAAAGCTGAGAAAACTGAAAAATAGAACTGAAGAGTTTACATGTATGAGATAGGATTGATACCCCTTGCGAAATGCCATTTCTTTTGAAAATCTATAGGATAAACCCTAAATGGTGAATTTTCATTCACTTTGGAAAACATTTTCCACTCTCACTTACTCTAGATCTATATACTAATGGACCCTTCTTAGTACCCCAGTGTATTCATCTAATGGTCTTCTCTGTAAAGGTAAATAACCCTTCCTCTCAGAAAATTTTTGAAATGTTAGAAGTGATTTGATGAATATTGGTGAGTTTTAACGGCATGAATGAATGTCCTATTGGATCTAAATAGAAAGCCTTGGTATGGTACAGAAATATCATCCTAAAATGTCAACCTATTTCTGCAAAAGTTGGGGGGAGGCAAAAACATAGTCTTTCCCCCCCCCCCCGAACATGGAGGGTTGGGGGGGGAGGGGGCACATGCCCCCCCCCCCCAGTTCCACCGCCCCTGATTATTATATACATTTGTAATACCATGATTTAACTAAACTTTATAGTCATTCTTTATATGAAACTTCTCAGCCTTAGGTTATCAAAATGTTTCTAAGTTTTGTTTCAAATAATAATGTACATGTCAACTGAGATGCAATAATGGGTCTTTATTTCCATTTACAACAGTTACTGAGGGGTGGAAGGTCAGTGCATATTGATGATGTGCTGAGTGAGTCTGCAGTTGAATATCAGTCTGTCAATACTGTTCTGCCTAGACTGGCACTGTAAGATTTTGGACTTGCCAACCCATGCTCCAGAGGACTATGCAATACTGCTGGTGTTCTTGTAATACTAATAAAAAGATATATCTTGATATGTCAACTTCCATCATTTATGTCATGGCTGATACGAACGTCACTATAGATTAGTACTAGAACTGTCGTATTCAATGGGGGGCATTGAATACAATGTGGCTGTATTCAATGGGTGTCCGCCATCTTGGATTTTTAACAGATCTGGGCAGTTTTTCTTTATTTAAAAGCAAAATAACCCCCTAGGCCATGACATAAATGCAAATGTCAACTCACATGGGATATTTTTGCATCGTATTCACCTCGGTGAGGCCTGTCCGCATTCAACTCAGCCTATAAGGCTTCGTTGAATACGGACAGCCTCACCTTGGTGAATACGATGCAAAAATATCCCATGCTCGTTGACATTTGCTTATGTCTCATTGTGATCATAAATACAGATACAGTAAAACAACTCACGATATGATACTCTGCCAGAGTGAAATAAATTGATAGTCTACACTATATTTCTAAACAAATTATAAATCCGTTGTATTATACAGGAAAGTGGTGTAGATTTTCATATCATACAAAATAAAGTAAATAATGAATGTATAATAAAAATCATAGTTATTCAATCAAGCAGCCTCATGTGCATAGGTATTAAGTCTTTCAAAGAGGCAAGTAAACTTTGGGCAATTTTCTTGAGAAAAATCATATATTCAAACACATCACAGACTGTTTTATATAGTAGTTGATTTGGATGCAATTTATACAGTGGACGGTACAATGTAATACTTATTGATTATGATAACGCAAAATGGAAAACCCACTTATAATGCCAGATCAGGGGAAGGGATTACTCTTTAACTTTAAGCAACAAAATAAAATGTATAAGTAACATTTCCAATTTTCCTGAAGCTATGTACATTACTGTGGGTTTTCCAAACCATTCTGGTTAACAAATACAAGACCTCCAGGATTACTGTGTCGAAAAATGACAATATTACACAGTTGGAGGTATTGATATCACAAGTTCGAAAGACGATGACTGTTAAGTGGAAGCTTTTCTCCCTGCCCCTTATATATACATATACATGTAATAATGAAAAAGTGTCATTTGTATAAAGAATGCACACACCTATTTTCCCAGATACAGAAATGTCTATATTTTATCAGTATGAGAATTGTTTTTTTCGGTGTTAAGTTCTTTGATTGTTTTCAAAATGACGATGGACACCGTCGAAAAATCTTCTAAGCAATTAGTGGACAATAACGAGTGAGTTTTACATTTATTCCACACAAATGATGAGAGGTGCCATGAATTCGCTGTGTCTTATTCCAAATGAGTAGGCTGGGACCTGTTTTTTATTAACCCCGGTCTGCAAAGAAATGGAAATAACAATCAATGATTTTTTTTTTATATATATACATGTACATATTTTCATTTCTCAATACACATATGGAAAATGATATTTTGATAAATAGATGTCTTTGAATCAATTTCTTTTTAATCTTCTGCTGTCATTATAGACTCTTAATAGTATCCATTCTTCATCCATTTTTTTAAATTCACAAATATATATTACAAAAGCCATGTATTTCTAAGTAGGGTGGCATCAGCTACTGACACCATTTCTCCAGTACCAAGTATGATGCTCTTCTTCAATAAGAGAGAAAAAATTATAAGAGGCACAATTCCATTGTTAATACAGTACATCAAATTCAAGATATAAAAGTAAAATCATGATCAAACCCAACCAGGAAAACTTTAAATGATCATCCAAACAGTGAATGTTTAGATGTGGTAACTTTCAACAAGTAACAAGTTTGTTTTTTTTAAAAAGTGGTGAGGTACCTACACCAGGTGTTAGGGCATGCGGGGGAGAAGGCAGAGGGTGAGGAGTTACTCCTCCACCTCCACGATGAATGGGGTGAGGAAGTGAGAGTGTCGGATCCCGAAGCTGAAGGCAGGCATCTGCTTCTTGTTGATCTTCACCTAAAGTCAAGTGCAGCCGGGAACATACAGGGGGCGCCACAGGTAGTGGGAAAGAAAACATGCAGAGAGAGGTGTGAGTGATTTGAGTTAATACTACTAGTACAAGGTAATCAGTGAGTGAGAGATGCATGTGGGATTAGTGATAGTTATAGCAAATTTAAGGGATTAGTGGTGAAAAGTCTTAGAACTGTGCAAAATGGTTTAGTGCAAGTACAAAGTGTTATACCAGAGATATCTCTCTGATGTACTTAAGTCTATTACTATATACATATTATGAAGCCTTTGTTTTCTCTAGTATTATCACATAACCATCTAAGATTTGATACGAAAAACAGGGCTGGTAAGGGAGGGTAATTAGGACTATTAGGACAATGACATGTGGGGAAAAGGATTAATTTTCATCTAATTTCATGCAGTTTAATAAAATGCTTAATGGAGAAAAGAAGTTTGCTTCATATCAAGTGAGTAGAGATTGATGTAAACTGAGGGAATAAGTGGGTGTTAAAATGTTAAAAGAATAATACAGAAATACTGGTTCAGGTGAGTTACATTCCATTAACAACATTGAATAGGCATTAAGGAATCGAACCGTAGTCTTTAATTTTTGCATGAAATTGAAGTGATTGATGGTTTGAGAACCCAGAGTTTATCATTGATTTGGGCACGGGGAAACGAAACAATCTCTGCACCATATTGGCAAAGCAGTCTGTTCCAATAATCAATAACAGCTGGTCAACCCCAATCTTTCATTTCTACGTTGCTCTTTGTGCATGGAATATCTGTCCACATCACAGGAGTTAAAATACAGCATGGCTCGTATGAGGGGCAACAATCAATATGGATCAATATCTAAATCATTCAGCCCCAATCTAGAGCTTTAGATAAGGGCAAGCTGGGATTACAAGCAGCACATGTTATCACTACATAGGTCCGACCTGTTAGTGCGCCTTGTTATCAGAATAAGCTGGTCTGCTGTTGTTATACCTACCTATCTCATGTTATGCTGACAGGGACACCCATGGACTATGACTGTATGAGCTAACTTGTTAACATAGCAGTCCATGTTTTAGTTACCGTGTAGGTAGGGGATAACTAGCACTGTTTATCTAGATCCAGTCTAGATAGGTAAGTTCCCCTCCAGGGAGAAAGAGAGTTCCCATATGCTATTCTATTGAGAACTGTCATGACAGTGTGAATCTATGGGACCTTTTGCATGTATAATCGAACTTTTGTTTGTTGCATTATTCGTTTGTGTATAAACTACTGAAATCTGAACGTGCTCTTATTCCTAAACCGGGATAAGTTTGATGTCATCAGAACGAAGTCAGATTGGTGTGCAATAGCTGGACACTGTCCCTTTTCTCTTTTTTCTCCCCTTCTTTTTCCCCATTCTTTTCTTTCTTTCTTTTTTTTTTCTGCCACCCTCCTGCAAGTGATTTGTCCATACCATGCATGAGAGGCTTCAGACCACCTCAGAATAGTCAGGAATGAGAAGTCCCCCACCGCTAGTACCTAAAGCTATGTACAGCTCGCGGTATCCAGGTCCAGATCAATACAGACATTGTGGGCTGGTATTGATCATCGGGGTCGTTACTAAGCTGGAGTTAAAGGTAGGAGAGGGGGTGGGGAGAGAGATGGGGGTGGAGGGTCAGAGGCGTCGAAAGGCCACACAGCCAGGTAAACAATGCCCAGTACTCAGCTTACCAGCCCTTACACAGCACCTCAACCACTCCCTGCCTGCGCAGCACACACCCTCTCCAAGCAGCTACTCGGTTCCATACACAGGGCGTGTAGCGGAGCGAGTATCTGTGGGGAGAGTGATTGTTAGAGAGCCATCTGGCGGATTGCCAAAGCGCTGGTAGCTGGCGGGTGTGACCTGTGTAAGTACAGGGGAATGCCTACCTGGCTATATTATTAGGCCGCTGGGTACCTGCCATGACGTGACAACATTGGGCTGCTAGACCAGGTTCCCTTTTCATACACTGACGTACCAATACCACATAGAACCAATGTATATAGAGATAGAATTTACAGGGGAGAAATTGCTCACTGAAGAATGTGTACACAGCATCCACCCAAGACCCTAGAGAAATACTCCAAGACCATAGATAGCCAATCAAATGTTATACGGTTAGGGATTACTGTACAGAGTGTGGTAGAACTTGTTGTATTAAAAGTAGAGGTGAGTAGATGACTTAGAGTGAGTTGGCCTACCTTCTCTGGGCTGTGGGCTCCAGGGCCTGGTTTCTGTGTGGAGTCTCCAGGCATGACGTGTCTACTCGTCATACTGTAGTGTGGGGCCTTGTTCCTGTACTGGTTAGGTTCTGTAGTCTGGTAAGCACCAGGTCCAGGGGTCTGTTGGGGAAAATATAACAATCATATTTAAGTTAATGAAAAAGAGGACATGACTTTTCGCTCACTTTTCTGTTCTTCTTGTTGGATTGGGGCCCGGGTGGGGCATTATTGAAATCATAAGTTCAAAATAAATTCCGTGATGAAGTGCAATATTAGGAAATGGTCTACAGGCAAACTGGTTAACCCAATGCAGGTATCATCTATGGAACCATGTGAACAGCAAACCAGAGAATCAATAGGCTTGGTGTTACATCACAAATTAAAACATGCTTTCTCTTTGCCACAGAGTAACATAACAGTGGCTCTCACTAAGCCATTATCCCGGTATACTCTAAGTTTTCTCTGGATTTTTATGCCACGGGGTTGAACCTTAAGGACCACAGTCTCACTGGAGGAACCTGTGGTTACTAGAGCCAGGGGCCGAGCTGAGCACACATAGAGGGTCACAGCCTGTGTGTACATGGCGTATTTGCGGGGGGGGGGGGGGCAGGAATATAGATCCACGGTCCACTTTGGGTCAAACATCGCGTCACTGAGGTATGCTCACGGGGGTAGTGTAGATGGACCTTGAGTCGCCCATATGCCTTGAGACGTCTACCTTACTTATGGACCATAGACATCTGGTTTTATGCTAAATCAACTCTACGGCTTTGCAAATTTGAGAGCTCCAAACTTCATTTTACGGCCAATGAGTGTGTTCTATAGCTCGATGCAGCAAGTTGGGAACCTAAAACTTAGTTTTTCCTGAATTTTCGCTAAGAAATGCTGTGGTTTAGCCAAAAATTATCCGATTTACACAATATTTGCAGCAAATGAAAGATGAAACTCATTGCTTTCAGGCCAGGGTAGATGGTATTACAATAATAAAGTGCACAGTTTACCACTGAAGTACAAATTATAAATTTAAAAATCATTAGTTTGAAAAAATTGCTGTTTTTCAAAGTTTGGCCCTATATATTTTGTGAAAAAATATTCTAATCATCAGTTTTTGAAAGATAGTGCATAAAACTGACCCATCAAGTTTATAAATGAGTATGCTTTTTTTCCCTACCTCTAGGGTGGCTTATTACACTATGGGAGACATGTGATTTTTGTTGGTTTGCAAAAACTGTGATTTTCAGCAAAATTTCTGATTGGTTTTTGATGTGGGACCACATATATCACCATATATGGATGCATGATCACCCACTGATACCGGAATTATCCATTTTTATGGTCTACTTGATCATCTTTAAAGGCATGGGAAATATCTAAGTGATACAATAAGTGTGAGAAGAATTAGCCCCATCTTATGATTCTAGTCTTTGGTGCTGACAACGCTTTTGTTGCTATTTGCAGCTAAATAGCTCAATAGTGGATTATAATAGGCCTAACATGCCTAATATGGGGTTCTAATAGCATTTCAATATGGTTTTCAATGGGTCATCAAGTCAAAACAACAATTGATGATGGAATTTAATAGAAACAAAAGGGTTTTGCACCATGGACCTGTTCACATTGTTCAGGTCTTCAGATATTCTTATCTTGAAAATGATGAAGGCATTTATGAGCATGGTGCTTTTCCAGCCCATATGGGACCTATGGAGGGCATTTTGTCTAGTCTGACATGTATTATGAGGGAATAATGCATAGCAAATGATTCTATTTTTATATTTTGTTATGATTTATGAGAGAGAATCATACACAAGACTTGTCTTCTGCTGCATATACAAAAATGTCCGTTGAATGAAGGCATTTTACATGCAGAGCTGCCTCCAAAACTGGAAAACACTCAGGTTCCCAACTTGCTGCATCGAGCTATAGGCACGTGGGCGGCTCGAGGTTAATCTACAATGCAGTGGCGATGGAGAACATAAAAGGAAAAGTAATACCTGTGTATACGCAAGCATTTAACACTGAAATACCATTCAGTTTTTGAATAATTCTGTCGATGTTTTTGAATCTGGAGTTCCACCAAAAATTCCACGCCCGCGAAAAATCACAAACTCCATATACTACATGCACACGCGGTCACTCTCAGATGTCGCACTGTGGCTATGGACCCTAACTCTCATGTTTCACACAGCTGATGCCAGGACTACCAAGGGGCGGGGGCGTCCATATATGACGTTATACAGCAGGGGAGTGGCAGTTCAAGCCCCCTATGTATTTCTATATTAAAAGCAAGGCAAAGGAAGGGGGGGGGGGTGGGCAAAAATGATAAGAAGAAAAAAAAACTATGACGTCATTCATGGATGGCCCCTAAGTGTGGACTTGAATAATACCGAACGAGGGTGAGTGGTATAATGTATGTACATAAGTACACATAGTGAGACCTGTACACACCTTCTGGAGGTCCTCATGGAAGCTGCCAGTCTTACTGCGACCTGTGAGTGAGTAGCAGGGTGCTTGCCGCTTGCCGCTCTGTGCCGTCGTACCTAACATCTTGGGGAGCACGTATGAGTTGGGGGCTGTATTGTGAGAGGGAAAAGGTCAAGGATTAATCAATGATAAAATATGCAGTGTTTGGTGCGTAATAGCGTTGGCACGTCGGTGCTGGAATGAACTATCGTTCTATAGTTGGTTATATACGGCACATGGCTATTGTATTATTGACCAATGGGAAGCATCCCTGGCATTTACTGCGGAGACGGGGGCTGAAGGTGTTAGTCATAGTGCAGTCGGGGTCTAATGGCGGCCTCCATAGCCTAATGTGCTAATGCCCTATAGGTAACCATGGAGCTGTGGTTTGTATATATTGCATGTATGCTAGTAAATGACGGCATATACGGAGCTCCCCGCCCCCACCCCACGTTATATAATTATTTGTTACGCAGGTTAGATCTGACCCCAAGGATCTGACCATATATCACTGGGCCCATTATAGTATTTAATTCAAGAAAGCCACCCTGCCTATATAATTACCTTGCACAATGCATATCCTTAGAGAGGAAACTTTTTTTTTTTTCCAAAGTTTACAAAATACAAAAGATACTGGGGGCGGGGGGGGGGGGCGGATCCATCCACAATATCTACTTATGCACCTTACCAATATACTACTCAAATGAAACTGTAGAAACGGAATTTGATATGAATGTGAATAAAAGAAAGAAAAAAATCTATAATTCAATTCCCAAGAAGGGGGTATTATCAAATGAATATGTACTATTTCTTACCAGGGGTATTGTCAGTGCGGCGATGGCGATGCCGGCTGCCGAAGCTGTACTGGGGAGGCATGGGTTTGGATGTAGGTCCGGCCACCTCGGGGCTGTAGGCTCCAGGCCCGGGGGTTTTAAACGCCGTGCTGTCCTTCTGTCTACTGTACAGGGAATAGTGAGGGGTGCCATCAGCGCCGTTTCTGTAGATCTTTGGGTTCGGTAGGTAGCATGGTCCGGGTGAGCAGTCATCGCGCCATTTACCATGGCGGACACCGAAGGGGTAGGCGGGGCCCTTCTGGTGGCTGGATCGGGGGTCATGGGTCAGCTGCCCCACTAGGCCGGGAAGGGCGTAGCACGGCCCCGGAGACCGGTACATGGCCGCGATAGGCCCGCGCGGCTTTGTGTATTCGTACACCATGATGGTGATTTAGATGGTTATTTCCTGAAAAAAAAGGTTAAGAGAACAAAGGTTTAGTAACTTGTAAATAAAGAAGTTTTGGGGCAATTTTAGGTACGGAAGAGTGTGAAGGAAGGTCTTGAAAAGGTTAGTTGAGGAGATTTCTGTTAAGTATACCCAGTATTGTGATAGTGCCAGTACATGTACATGTGCCCCAAAGCAAAGGATGGCTTCGCCAGAATGAAAAGCATAACAGATAAATTTGGAATCGCATTAGATGTATTGGGATATAATTATGTTTAATAAGTATAGGGTACCATTTTTAATTACATATACCTACAAAATTTCTGGAACAATTGAACATTGAAGCAAAACACAGGCTTGTTCAAAATAGTAACTCCAACCGACAATGACGCAACTCTTTACAATGATCAAAGCGAACGCAAGCTTCAAACTCTTGAATTATTTCAACTGGTAAAATTTTCAATTTTCTCACTTGAATTTCTCCACAGAGGGGAAGAAACCAAAAAAGAATGATGAAATAATCAAAACATAAAGAAGCCCAACCCGAACCACGCCTGGAAAAGGAGAGGGAAAATATGCTCTTGACACTCAATCTGCACAGTGATCCATACATAGATGGGGTAATTGTAGAACAAGTACTCAACACGTGTTTATTATTGATGTACCAGTGTTTGGGCACACAACTTCCTTGGTGCCCTCTGCATTATTAACCACCCAGCTCCAGGAAGTTAACCAGGAAGCTGCAGTGAGGCGGCTGCCTTCACTGCATTACATGCCCCATAACCACAACCTTACTACACGTACCATATGCCTGATATGGTCATCAATGGGGGTACATGAATGATTTACACCGTTACTGTATGGATAGAGAGGGGAGTGGTGCCGGAAGGGGGGGGGGGAGGTGTAGTGTATTGGGTAAAAAGATGACGTACACTTCTACACCATGGTATATGGGTTTGTGCTGATCAATGCAGGCTTGGAGCGTTATAATATCTTATGTGTTGCCTATTCAAAATTTCCTGAATTCCCCTGATTCAATTGAGATTAAATAATGTTCAGTTTCGCAATAGAAACTTATAGATGGACGTGCCAACGTCCATATAGATGCTGTTCCACCAGTATAATGTATTAAATACGGGATGATTCTTGTTGACCTCGCTTCCATGGAAAACGAAAAAAAAAGGGAAAAGGTCTCCTGCTGAGATTTTCATTTACAGACTTGAAATTGGGGAAAAGGGATTGTGAATTTCTGAAAGGTGATATCCTCTAGACTAGTGGGTGAATGTGGTATTCGACTAATCTAGATGAATGTATAATCCTTGATTGCCGTCAGATGGTATCTATATTAAGCCCTTAAGAGTTTGACATCTCAAAGCTGCTCAGAGTTCCATGAAAGCATGTGCAAATTTGATCAAACCACGTATCCTAGTACTCACCGTTGTACAATTGAAGTTTTAACTGGTTAAGTATCCAAGTAAGAAATCCAATGAGATAGTGACGAGAAGGTTCTAACTCAGGGTAAGTTAAGGATCAATAGATGTTGACCGCTCTCCTACCAGGACTAGAATGCAGAGCTAGTGCCTTCCTGGTCTCACTTTATAGGGCTATACTTTGTTCCCAATGTAATGTGTGTACTACTAATTACGGCCGGCCAGTGGCGGTATAAACCCGTTACCAAGTGCCCTCCTTCTGTCAAAGTACCGCTACCCATATGTCGTATATGTAGGTGACAACGCCTGGAGTGGGGCAGGGTGAGCAGGCGTTGGGTGAGGGGCAGCGAAAAAGCTAACGGTACTGTTTATGTCACCTGCTACCCATAGGTGGCACAACAGAGGTCCCACCTTACTCGATGAGCTCATTAGCGCCCACTGAAAGCACGCTAATCTCACCCTTTTTTTTTTTTTTTTTTATTAATTCCGTTATCCCACCTTGAGCAGAGATTGGGTTACCACACAGAGAGCTGGGGTGATTAGGATATAAAGATTAAGGCGGCCTGACAAAGCTATGATGTAGTTGTGAAAGCCCCGATTGAAATGGCTTTAGACAAAATGAAAATAAACCATGTAGAAAGAAAAAGAAAGCAGGAATAATCATTTACACGTGAATGGCACAAAGTGGGGACGGCTATGTCTCCAAGCTGCCTTACTGGTCTTTGCATTGGTCTTGGGGCGTTATAGTGTAAATAAAACATGCCTCGCCGACTAATTGTTCATGGCCTTAGTTGGTTAGCAACGGCAAACAGTAAAGGTGCACCAGGCACTTAGGGGCCTGATCGGTTAGAGCTCCAAGTTTGGTTTAGAGACTTCCACTGACTTGGCTTAACCCCATATCCATGTCATTACAGTAAGTTATACAGATGTGAGCTGACTATTTGTAGGCGCACGGTTCTTTTTTTTTTGTGTTTTTTTTTTCGTTGTCGTTGGGAGGTTTTTCTCTTCTTTTTTTTCCTTCAAAATATAGTAATTTGACCCGGGTAATTTGAACATGCCACTAGATTTTATCATTACATGTACAAACTTTTCAGCAACACCAAAAGCATGATTTCAGAATTTGAATGTCTAAATGGATACATTCCAACTGAAGAGCCGATTTCAAATTAGTTTTCCCCATCTCTCTCTCTCTCTCTCTCTCTCTCTCTCTCTCTCTCTCTCTCTCTCTCTCTCTCTCTCTCTCTCTCTCTAGTTAACTACAATATGTTCTAGTTTGTTTTTTTGAAAATATGTACTTGGTCCACTTTGGGCATTATCACATCTGGCATGGATTGTACCTTGGTACGATTAGTTTCATTGCACCTTCTGTAAATGTTTTGCCTGGGTCTAGTCCAATGTTGGGAGTTAACATATTGGAGGACGTGCAAAAATCTTAACAGGATGAATTTACGTTGAAATAGATATACATGTATGTTGGTTGCATTTATTTGCCTCATTTTTTTAACACTCCCGTCGCCCCATATAGCCTTCGGCTTAGGTGTTGGATCTACAGATGAAATTACATATACCGTATACATAAATGTAGGATATGTTTTGAGTGAATAAGAACACCTGTGATATCATGGATCATGGATCCCTCACCCTTTTGCCCCCCCCCCCCTTTTGCAGGTAGAGGTGGCATTGACTGATTGAGAGAGGTCAAATACCGGGGGAGCACTTCCTATATTTTCTATAATTTCAATGTGTGAACATGCCCAGCAGTTTGGTACCCTAGTCAAGGGTTTTTTTTTTTTCTAAATACATCAAATTTTGGACCCTTTTCAGGGAAAATGTGGGCCAAAATCTCACCTTTCGTGAAGGTGATGTTCCGTACCCCCTTAAACCCAAGAAGGGGCCAAAGGGAGACATTCAGAAAAAGAACTAAGAGGAAAATAACTATAAGGGTCATTTTCAGGCCAAAAAGTACCCCCTTAAGGGCCTTATCCTTAAAGTTAAAAAAATACCTATATATAAGGCTGTAACTAAAAAGCACCCTAAATCAAGGGCCGGTACATATGCCTATGGGCCCAAAAGTGTGGAGCCCCTTTCCCTTGAAATCATGTTCATAGTATGATACATGGTGGCCAATCCTAAGGGAGTGCCCCCCCCCCCGGTGTCGCATGCAGAATGTTGCTACCATGCAAAATGTTTCCAGCGTTCTTCCAACAGACTATGCACCTTCTAAATCGTATCATGCAAGATCAAAACATCTGCTTGGAGAGTGATAAACTTTACTTAATCTCGAAACAAATAGTTTTTTTCTTTGAAAGGAAGAAACCATGAAAATATCCCTCTCCTCTTATAGAAATTGAAAAAACAACAACCCTAATGATACTGCCCCTAAGCCGTAGAAGTATGATTAATGCAAAGTCTAACTTGATTTTCCGCGGAAACATTTTTCACGGAGCGACATTTTGCATACTACACCTGACCCGGGGAGAAATGCAAAAATGACGTTTAGAAAGAATGCACTCCCCCCACCCCGGAGTCGGACCAAAAAGCCGGGATACCTGAACACAACTCCTTTTTAGCGCCTCCCACGCTGCGTAGCGGCGGTACCGCAAAGCGGTACGGGAGTGCGCTATGATGATTGCATTTGCCCCATGTGATGAGGTCTCACAATACAAAATTACTGAATAGAGAAATTGATAATTGTGAAATCTTCTTTATGTCTGCTTTTATGAGACATGTCATCAAACACTGGTATACCGACATTAACGGCGGGAGGCGTTTTTTTACGTGGTCACAACCGCATTTCTTGTTTTTTATGCCAGATATCATTTAGATTATCATTAGGCCCCTAGAAAAACAACAACAAAAACAAACAAAGCCTCATAGCCATGACATGGGGGGGGGGGGGGGGGAGGGACACATCTCAGAAATCGGGCCTCCCTAGCCCACTTAAAAGGGTCTATTTCTCCTCTTTACTATCCTCTCAGGATGTGTGTGGTGCACATATGTGCGGGTACTGACACATTCCCCTGTGAAATTGTGTAATGTCCTTCTCGCCACGAATATGACCTTAGCTGTCGAAATGGCGTTAAACATCTATTACTCACTCACTCACATCTCAGAAACGAGTCCTTGAACTTGAAATGAGTTCTTGAAATTCAATCTTTGTGCTGTTACTTTCAATGTTAGTGTTATGGACCCAGATACCGGTTCCCTCGTTACCCTTAATTCAACTTCACTGCTAATGAAACAATTTAGCCTCAAGGCTAGTCCATCTCAAAGTTTCTCTGGTTTCTATATCATAGGCCTAAGTGTATATAATCTGGTGTGGCATTGTCATTGATTCATTCCGACGACAGCTCTACTCTACGTCTACGACAGCTCATCGCCATCGGGTCAAAGTTGAATCAGCTGGGTGGTGAGATTCAACCTTAGATGTGTCTGAGAAGTTGACAGCTAAATCGCGAAGGTGTAATGGTATAACTGTACCATTTTCTCACTTACCTTAAACTTGGAATGGCGTGGGATCAAAAGTACCCCAAAATTAAACCCCTCCCTTTGATCTGCTTGTCCCTGTACTAGAGCGCGAGCTTTCACAGATGGCAACAACTCTACAGCATGGCAACAGCCACGTGACCTACATATTAGTCCCTGATTGGTCAACTCTGTTGACAATAGTGGGGAGTGAAAGGGATACGAATTTTGTTTCCGATAGAACAAGGGAACTATCGAAACCTGATCGACTGTCGTATATGAGTTTCATTGTAGGCAAATAAATTCATTTCACAGTTAATGACGTTCTTGTTTGTATCAGTCTTATGTTTACCTCGTATACATTTATGTAATCTGCATTTTGTGATCCAAACCCATTCGGCTCCGAGTTCACCCGATGCGACCTCAAAGTTACTCACCTGGAATAATGGGAAGCCGTTCGCGCCAAAAATAATGGGTCGAATAGGCATCGGATCTCAGTCTGATCTTCGACATTGGGCAGTTCAGAAGTATTTCGTTTGGAGGCTTTTTTTTTTTTTTGGGGGGGGGGGGGTGAGGGGTTGGTGGTTTGAAGGGGGAAGGGCATAGGGCCTATTAAAACAAAAATTGACCTGGTGGGGGGGGGCGAGAATTTCACATGCAGGGGAAGGGAGCCCGGGAAGGGAGCACAAAAAAAAAGAAGATAAAATAGAATAAGAAATGTCACATAGGCCCCTAGGTCTGATTTGCGATGTTGGTGAAAAGAAATACGTGTGTAGACAAAGAAGAAAAAACAAATGCACCACCACCCTCTGTTGATAAATAATGAGCACTCCCTATAGATTCTCCAGGTTGTACAACCTCCCTGGTTTAATGAACAAAACTCATTTGTAGGCCTACTGGTAAGACTAAAATCAGAGACCTAAAATCACTTAATGTAGCTGAGGCCAAAACTTAAGGGAGTGGTCCTGACTCCTATTTGATAACGGGGAAGGGAGGGGGGGATTGGTGAGATTCTGTAGATGCACAGGGAAACTTTTTCCGCCCCTGCCTTTTATTATTTAGTGACACACGGTTTTTTTTTTCTCAAAAGGGGTAACTTTTTTTTGTCCTCTCAAAGACGGGTCTCAATTTTTTTCCCCCACCTTTTTAAAAATGACCACTCCCTAAATCGTATAAAAACATCACTAGAGATCAGCTGGCATAACCCATAGGCCCTACTAGTTTAGAGGTGCAAAGGGGGGGGGGATATCATGCACTATACATTGACAAACAAAGGCAACAGACAATGTCACTTCTGTGACAAAAAAAAAAGTGGCATTAACTATGTCCCATGACCAAGGAGATGGGCAAATAAAGTGAGCAATGTAACTCATCTCCATGGGCTGAAGAATGCCCTCTCCAGTTGAGCCAAAGTCCCGGGGCCAAAGTGTTCCAGATTAATAGCATATAGTATAGGCCTCTAATGGGACCTAATTCAAAGGTCTCTGGGGCTGGGCTACTCAGAAAAAAAAATTCATCTTGATCGTAATATGGATCTAAGGGGTTGATAATTTATTCACAAGGGTTGGATGTAGGCCTACTAGTCATTGACCAGGGGTGCGTTACATAAAGAAAGGCCTATTTTGGTCGGAAGAATTTTGAGATTTTTGGATTTTGAAGGTCGCGCAGTGGGGCAAAAATTTGACCATTGGAGGTCTGTGTGTGTGGGGGGGGGGAAGAGGCTTTTTTTGTACATCCCGCAAAATTAGACTGCCCCCTCACTGATATCACTTCTTGAAATCTACTTGTCGTCAATTAGATAGGTGTAGGCCTGTGACTTCCCACACGTGTCAAAAAATATAAAACAAGGTATATGTATCTTAAATGTAATGTATTTTTACCACAGTTTCCCATGTATAATACACGTCTATATGACCCTAAACTGGCGATCTTCATACTCTCACTCAGAGGAATTATCAATGGAATCTTTTGAAACTATCGTTTGAGATCACAAGGAGAACCATGTCAGCATTACCTTCAAGTTTTAATCCATGATGCATTATTGGAGGTATTTCAAATAAACTACAAACAGTAAGTCATTTTCTTAAAATATATCATGATTTATGTACCTATAACATCACTGCGAACAGTATGACAAAACAAACAATACATAAGGGAGGTGGAAGGGCTTTCCATTCTGATACAGCATGCACTAAGATCTAACGGAAAACAGAAATTCAAAGTGGTTATAACTATCCAAAATACAAATATAATTTCCTGATTTTCAGATGTTTCAATACATATCTAGCCAGCTGGACCTTACAGAGCCTGAATGGTTTGCACCACTGTCTGTATAGTACTCTTCTTAATCAGTTTAGTATGCACACCAGTATTCCTTTGCTTATCTGTGTTTATGTGCATTATACACATATACAGCATGTATTTAGTGATTAACTCTTTATATATATCATCCTGAAACGTTGTGTACTATTTTCTTGTGGGCGTTAAAGTGCAAGATAAAATTCCCTTTCCCGTAAATAGAAAACCAATTCACCTCCTTTAAGGGTGCATTAATACTGTATTAAAAGATAATGTCCAAGTTCCAGGAAAATGGGATGCAATGGACATGTATATCTAGAGTATTTAGACATACTCTATATTAAGTCATGTATACTTCATGTTCATCACATACCTCTTTGGCAAATTGACTCTCCTGCATGTAATGCTTGTCAAATGATTGACTCGGAAAACCGAGTTTTCTAAAGACTGGTAACGCTGGAAAGTTCACAGATTTAATATATCTTGCCTATATTCCAGTAAGACCAGGGCATTTAAATAGAATAAGATTCCACTGTGTCATAATGGACTGTGACTGTCTCTTGCCTGATCATAGACATAACATTGCATCAGGGTGGTGGTAGTAATCCAGTGTCAGGTTGGATGTTGCAGAGATGGTTCTCCATACACATTAGGTGATAAGAAATCCATATTTCCTTGCAACGGACGGATATAGACACAGACTTGAGAAAGTGACGCCCTTGATTCCAATGGATATGTAACACCAAGAAGATTATTAGTCGTAACTGTTGATGATAATATTCCCATGGTGGAGACAATGATTAGAGATGAAGGTGAATATGGCCAGACCACCTGGTGTAAAGATACAATAGTGAGATGCAATTATAGTTTCAGTAAGGACTGTGACAAAATAGACTTTTTTTGAAGGATATGTGAAAGAAATATTATCATACCCTATAATCATACCCTATACGCTAAATGATATGCACGTTGAAATAAAGAATATAACTGGTTGATTTATGTTGACAATATCACTCATTCTAAGTTGCCATTTTAATGTTAACCATGCATCATCTATTTCAATGCCCAATTATAATCATTAACAGAAGCAATATAAACATTGTTCATATTTTCAGAGTTAAATATGGCAACCTAGAAATATTGTTCTCAAACAACATTATGTCAACATTGATTTTTGAATATATCTGAATCAATAGTCATTTTTACCATTGATGCAGTCTGGATATGTCAACAAATTAGCTATCAGCATTGAAACAATAGGCTATGTTTATAAACAATGAATCAACATCGAGCAGATATGTTTGAGTTTAAGAGTTTATGAATATCTTATTTGCCAAAAAAAAATTCAGAAAAACGTTGGATCAGCATTATGTGTAGTTGCTGAACCATTTATGTAAACTTGCAAATTCAACCATATTTCTACCTTACACTGTCCAACTGTTGATAGCCAAATTTCGAATGCATTATATCAACATTGATTCAAATCAGCTGTGCCTATTCCTCTCCCTTTAACAGAAGCAATATAAACATGGTTCATTTATCTGGCATAAACCAGTCTGTTTAGACTCGTCACGAAGAGCATAGTAGTTCATTTAGGAAAACCAAAATCAAGTTGCTACTTACTTTCATTCGAGTGAGATACAAATTTATTCAATAGGGTCCACAATAAGGGGTGCCATGTATTCTGAGTGGCGGATACCAAAACTGAAGTTAGGTGCTGCCCTCTTGTTGATGTACACCTGCAAGATGCCATACAGCAGAAGGTTATTACAATTCATACAACATAATTAATGCGCTTTATATATGATATTATATTATATATGAGTCATGTTATCTATGCCACGAGAGAGAGAAAAAATACAAAAAAAAAATCATAATGGGCGCTAACCCTGCTCGATAATGGTCTTATATCCATAGCTACTGTTACCTAGATACTCTATTTAGTCAACAACAAAAAATCATTTCGTCCAAAGTCGATGAACCATTTCCTTCTTCAGGAGTAAGACACAAATAAAACGTTGTTAAGAGAAATATCTCCCCAGGAAGACATTTTTAAACGCCTAAGTTTCAAAATGATAAGGGAGTGATCATTTTAAACAAGTGGGGGGGGGGGGGGGTTGCACATGGATATGCGAAAAAAAAAATTGACCTCCCCCCCCGAGGGTCAAATTATCTACCCCCAGAGAAACAAAAATTGTGCGTGAACCCACCCTTTTCACCTGTAGTAATGTGCAGGCTTTTACACTGAAAACAGGTGAAATTATTTTTACCCCCCTCAGAGGGGTTGACAAAATGTTGGCCCCCTCGGTCAAGGGGTCGAAAAAAATTCTGACCCCCCCCCCCCCACCTCAAACCCAGCAGCCCCCCCCCCCCCATGTTGTTGAAGGATCCGTCTCTTTATAAAAAATAAAAAAAAATATGTGACCTGCAATGGAAAACAAAAGAACTGTGTATGCCCCTATCATGCATATATAATATCCTACTTTTTCGGGACTGTGTGCGCCGGGGCCGGGCTTGGTGGTTCCGTCACCAGGCATCATGTTGCGACTTGTCATACTGTACAGAGGAGCCCTGTTCTTGGTGGTGTCGGGTATTGCTGTGTTGTAAGTTCCAGGTCCAGGTGTCTGTAAGGAGAGAACGGCATGCCATACAGTGCACCAATATCTAGTGTTATCTAACAGGGGGCGCCACGCGCTAGTCGGCAGCAGCAGGTGTTACCCCACTTGGCATGAGGTCCCTCAGTTTGCCAAACGTTTTTTAAATGTTAAAAAACGTCAAAACATGTACTCAAAAAACACACCATTTAACTTTTTTTTCAAACGATTTTGTTTTAGGTTAAAAAAACGTAGTTTTCACATAAAGATAACTAATTAAAAACGTTTTTCACAAACGTTTTTACTTAATCCTGGTAAAACGTTAAAATCTTTCTTTTTTTTTGCCAAGTGGGACAGTTGTGGTCAGGCGGCATATACTTTTCATAGAAATACTATCCTTTACCCAGTTTTAATCAATTTTCAGAGAATGAGCTAGTACATGTAGATGTGTTTCAAAATAATCTTTTTCCTCTTAGAAAGTGACAAGGTTGAAATCTTTAAAAAAAAAAGCGAGCCCCAAAATTGGGGGGATGGGCCAACATTGCTATTGTATAGTAACTACATCTAAAGCTTATGTATTGTGCACCAGTACCAGTCTTAAATTAACTTTACTCTTCCACCTGATGTCTAGTAGCATAGTACATGTACCTAGGCCTACATTCTTTATCTACTGGGTACTATATCCGACACCATCCCTGTATTACCTCTTCACATTCCTAATAAAACCATACACTTTCATGTATTCTAGAGTGAACAACTGCCTTAACTCTTCCTTTACCGATTACGCATTTATGCGTAGTTTGGGCCGATTTTTGGCCGATTTTGACTAGCCTATATCTTCCTCAAAATCCATTGAATCTCTTTGACTTTTCTGTTGGCCCTACCTTGAGTTGGGTTCTCCACAGAGTCCAAACGACTAGTCTCTATCTCTTATACTTTTTGTCTAGCAGTTTTACAAACTTGAGACAAAATCTTAAATTACCATAAAGGTTTTCCATAGATTTAATCAATATCTAGGCTAAAAATCATGAAAAATGTTAAATAATATCCTTTTTTTGGTGAAAATTGAATTTGTACATTTTTTCATGCTCAACAAAATGGCATGGAAATTTTTAGTGTAGTTTGATGCATTATTGGCCATTTTGGCTGGTTACCATGGCAACAGATATGAAAAAAATATGCATTTTGCATGGTTTTGGTTGCCATGGTAACCGAAAAAGAATGTTTTCAAAAATTCATTATCCGCCAAACTTCAAAAAAAAAATTAATATACTTTATATCTACTACAATATGCACTGTATATCATTGTGATTGATACAGGGAGTGCTAAGACATTGCAATTTGAAGTTACCTCATAAGATCAACTTTTCTCATCATAACACCACTTTTATGATTATATATCGCAGAAATTAAACTAGATAGAGAAAACTTGGGTGTTGTTCTATCTGAATGATTAGCCTAGCATAAACGATCACTATTTCCCTTCTAATTTGAATATTCACACAATTCCAACATTTTTCGAGAGTTTATGTTGTAAACTAAAACCCTTAATTTGCACCGAAATACTCTGGTAAAAGAAGAGTTAAGATGAAATGATTCAAACGAACCGAAAAGGGCTATCGATGAATTTATGGGATTCCAGAACTGCGTCTGCACTCTTCTCATGTTCGAACAACGAATGGGTTATATCTCGACATTTATTCTGGACTCCTCTGGAACTATTTTTTTCTTTTCTTTTCTTCACCCAGACATTTATAATTTGTGTCCCTATCATCATGTCTACTCTGATCCCTACCACCTTGGACCCCATGACACTTCGACCCTATATAAATACCATTAAGACCCGTTTCCTTAGTCAGAAATTACATATTTAGATTTTTAAATGTTGATTGCCCCAGTGTTTTACCCTAGGCCTAATAGTCCATGCCCTGCAGTCCAAAAGGCCATGGATGCAAAAAGTATAGGGTATCTGGTCCAAAGGTGCAAGGGGTCCAAAATTTCACGATGTCCAAAGTGTAAGCGTCCAAAATTCATTGATCTGTTACCCGACCTAACCTGACTCCCTTTCAATTACCAGTCTTCCCAGTGTATTGTGCTTGCGACTGATCACCATATGGATATATGAAAAATACTAAGTACGTGTAGGACTATACGCGCGATCTATGGGCACGTCAAACATTAAACACATATTGCCTTTAAAGAAAAAAGAATCCATACAGTTTTGTGTGAACTGGACAATAGAGTCCATATGACAAATGGGGCCTGCAAAATATTTTGGGAATATGTAACGGAAAAGGTGAGCGTGGGCGAGCTTTTTGGATTGAAAATAAATGACTTAATAGTTATATGAAAATAATCTTAAGTGTGCAAACTTTAATGTTTAGAAATAAGCGCGAACAGTGCTGTATGTGATCAGTGTTATTGTGCATTCGGGTGCAGAGTGTTGAAACAATAACCATATAGAAATGAAATGCATAAATTGACACATAAAATGGAAATTTCGCATGCGCTAATATGTAAAATTGTTGTAAGATAAAAAAAAAAAAAAAAAAAAAAAAAAAAGTTTGCGCATTCATATTAAAGCCAATTTCTTTCATAATTTCTAATCTGTTTTTTCCCTCAATTAAACATCTACTGTATTTGCATACTAAATGGAGAAAGAAATATAATTTTCGTCAACTTTGAAATCTAAATACAACAAGTGCATTGGCAGTGAAAGAAGCGTTAGGGTAGCTGGCTGGGAGGTTAGCCTAACCTCGACCAAGGGTTTGCCTACAAGCCATCTAATTTTGTAGGATAAAACAGGCACATCGGAATTGGACATTTATGATAATGGATTGGAGAGAGAAAATTCTCCTCCTTTATTTTTTTGCGACACAATTAGTCCACTGACTACACGGCTGAATGATCACCTCCGACTTATGACATTTGCTTGACACTAGTCACTGTTAAGGCAGTGCCATACGCCGAGAGTTTACTGTGCATTTAAATGGCGCACAGGAGGCTCATGTTAATCAGGTGAATAGCATTTTAAATTTCTTCTCTCTTTTCCCCTTTTGTTTATTTCGTTCCAGGAATTTCCCCCTCTTTAAGCTAATAGCATGAGAGCAGCATGCACATACTTTCTGAAAAAAATACAAGCCTAAAGTTATTTCCGAAAGTATAATAAAAGGTCATTTTTTTTCTTAAAAACTAATGGTTATCATAAAACATGTCCATTGTGTGCCCCTTAGTTAGACAAAGTAACCATGGTAACCTATAACCTCAGAGAGCCAGGGCTCTCCCTACCTTGGCCAGATCATCACTGAAGGAGGCCCCAGTGGTTCTAGGGCGCATTGTATAAAAGGGAGCTTGTCTTTTGACGCTCTGCACGGTACGGCCCACCATGCCGTCAAGTGTGTACGTGTTGGGGGCTAAAAGACAGAAAACAGTACAGGGCCAAAGTTAATTCCACATAGACACAGCATTAGGTGTCGGGGTCAATGATCAGTGAAGCCCCTACCTTGGCCAGATCCTCGACGAAGGATCCCACATTGTACTTGGGCCGCATGCTGTACATGGGAGCCTGAGATTTGCCGCTTTGGATGGTCTTGCCGGTCATACCGTCCTTGGTGTAAGCGTTGGGGGCTAGAAACAGGATCACACCACTGCAGACAAAACCTTTAGAACAGGGCTGCCCACATATTTTGATCATACTTACTTTATTGGGATTTGGCATCTTAGAATTTATTTTAAATAGGTAAATTTATAGTAAGGCTTATTGCACTGCTTATTGGTATTGCAGTGTATCATTGACAAAGCAGCATAAATGGTATAGCATTTGTATAGAGGGAATTATTGCTGACGTTGATTTCATGTAATAAAGGATATATTGAATATACAGTTTTGAACGAAAAACATACACTCGTTTTGTCCTTTTACATAAAATTCCATTATACTTGACTATTGAAGAAAATACTAGGGGCTATATAAACATGCCTTAATGTTGAAATAATAACACTTAATTAATGGGAGGAGGAAAAATACACTTATTACCAAGGTTAATGATTCCATGATCAAACACACACACTACATGCTGCTCGACTGTACATAATCAATATCCTACCTAGATATATACAACGATATCGTATGAACCTACTCCACCTAATTAACCTTTCATATCGCAGGGCGGCAATTATTAAGCACAACATATTTGCAGGCACGTTTAGCTCAGAGAGTAGGCCTATAGACATTGTGATTCAGTTAGGAATTTGGAGTAAAATCAAAGAGAATTTGAAACATTCGGTTACAGATTAACTCGATTTAAATCTGGACAACTTGACAACTTCAAAGTCCGTCTCACAGGCCCTGCAAGTACACGGCAATAGGATTGTGGCAGCCGGAGTGGCAGCTAACTTTAGTGCCAAGTTCAGCGCCCAGGGGGCAACACTGGGCACTGCGCCCACTGAACGGTCGCTGCTACCGGCGTGGGTGAAATACTCGCAACACACCCCAGGGGACGCCACAGAATCTGCCGCTCCTCTTTCTGAGGGAGTCTACCTGAAGCGATGGGGTACTGCGATCAGATCCAGAGATGACAAAAGAAAAAAAAAGGGGGGGGGGACTATATGTTTGGTTCAAACCCACAAGATAGGCATTACTGTGTCAGTGACACAGCTACATATCAGACATTGCCGCCATTTAGTCTCAGGACCAGTGGCGTAGCATCCTTAGGATGTACATCTAAGTATGTCGGGCCTTTGCAACACCAGTTCACATAGTATCATTAATTTCTGTAATAATTGATGGTACAGCAGCATCTGCAGCAGCCATGCAGGATAAAAATAGCAGACCTAGCTAATTACATTATACAAGACACAAAGAATACATGAGAATAAGCAATGTACCATCAAATAAATTTTCTACCGATATGTAAGAAACGGGAAATTGACGATCTGTTGGACGGATTCACTAGGAAAAGCACAATTATTCTATCTGGATATCAAAATAACGTACGTGACTATATTACAGGTATAGCAATAATGATATAAGTCATTACTTCATATTAATGATAAGGAAATAACATTATATACACTGATATTGAGAATCAGGTGATTACGTTATGTTCAGAGGTGACCACTCAAAAGAATAGCAATACCAGGAAATCAACACACAATATATACACTTTAAAAGTAGTGGTTGTTTCTGAGACATCTTTGTACAAAACTGACCTTCCATAAAGTAAGCGAGGTGAGAAAGAATACAATCAATCGACGTAGAATAGGGAGAGAGAGAGAGTGAGAGAGAGAGTGAGAGAGAATGAGAGAGAGAGAGAGATAGAGAGAGAGATAGAGATAGAGGGGGGCAGAGACACAGAGAGAGACAGACAGACAGGCATACAGACTGCAGACAGACAGACGGAGACAGACAGAGACAGCCAATTCGACATGAAAAAGTTTTTTTGTAACGTTTGGGAGCATTTGGAAAAGGTTTTGGTGGAGAAACGTTTAAAATACGATATTTCAACCTCAAAAACTTTGGGAAGGAACGATTTAAGAATATAAGTTACATTGTTTTATGTTTGTTTTTTTTTTCAACTGTTAAGTGTCAGAGATTGACAGAGAAAGTGGGCAGGTAGAGATATAGAGGTGTAGGTAGGGAGAGAGAGAGCGACAGAGAGAGAAAGAATAGAGAAAGACACACAGACAACCGTTTAGTCAGGGAGAGAGTGAGTGAGTGAGTAATAGAGGTTTAACGCCATTTCAACAGCTAAAGTCATATTCATGGCGAGAACATTACACAATTTCACAGAGGAATGTGTCAGTGCCCGCGCATATGTGCACCACACACATCCGAGACCCTTTTAAGTGGGCTAGGGAAGCCCAAGGGAGAGAGACAGACAGAGACAGACGGAATGAAAGAAAATGTTGCTGCCTTACCTGATGGAAGGTCAGATGGCAATATCAAGTCAGTAAGTACTTTTAGGAGACATGCAATTCAGAAGTCAGATAGCAAACAAGACACGCCAAATTACCTGGTGTGTTATCATTTTTCCTCTGTCGCGTGCGGCTACCGAAGCTATAGGCAGGGTGGCGGAAGTGGGCCGTTTGACCGGCGGACTGGGGTGAATACGCTCCAGGTCCTGGCACGTTGAAGCGAGATAATTCTCTATGGCGGGCATACAGGGAGTAGTGTGGGGTGCCATCCTTGCCAGCCCGGTATATTTTGTCTTGTGGGAGGTAACAGGGGCCGGGAGAGGCATCGTCTGTGAATTTTCCATGACGAACACCAAAGGAATAGGAAGGGTTCTTATAGTGGACACTGCGGGGGTCGTGGCGGTTGTTTCCCACCATATCTGGAAGGCCGTATGTGGCAGGTCCAGGTGACTTGTACATGCCCGCGATAGGACCACGCGGTCTTGTGTAGTTGTAAACCATGGTGGCTGATTTGTGTTTGTCCTCTCACACCTCTTCTAAAATAATTCAAATTAGGAACGATTCTTCACCTGTTAAAAAGACAAAAACAAGATAATTTGATAATTTTTCACAAAACCCATATTGCAAGTAGTGATACGATACAAAGCGTTAATGCAAGAAACCATGCTGAGGAAAGATGCAAATGTCATGTTTCACCGGCGTAGACTCTAGTATACAAATACATCTATGGAGTGCCACGTTAGGGGGCCTACAGGATATAGGAGATGCGTTGATAGAGACCACAAAAAGGTGGCGGCGCACCTCCTATTTTTGGGATAATTAATTATTTTTTTAACAAAGCACATAAATTCTTAATTTTAGACAAAGAAGACCTCGCGCTCTGTCTAACCCCTAATTCCCAATTGCACATAGAAAGGCTGAGATCAATGCAGGGCGACCTTTGTGTGACCCGGACTCCCCGCTGAGAACAAAATATTGAGTCAGTCAGGTAGAAGAAAGTATGTAGGCCTATGTCTGACAACTTGTGCACCAGACATGGTCACAAAGGCTAGAGTGCTATACTTTTATTTTAATACTTGCATTAAGGGGGTTTGGCATCAAATAGTACTGGTAGGCTTGATATATATATATATATATATATATATATATATATATATATATATATATATATATATATATATATATATATAAACTCCTCTACAGAGTGGGATTAGGAAAATCTCGCCGCTGAATGAAAATTTACTCCTAGTGGTAAGACTGCAACATTTTGTCGGTTATCTATAGCCATTTACTCACAAATTCACCTTAAAAAGCATTTGATGATGTTGAAATAGATAAATGGCTCAATAGATATCCCATTAAACATTACCCACTATATCTTGCACGTTTGGGGCACTTTGCCCACCCCCTTCCATCCCACCCATCCAGTCAAGCTGCTTCCGTGACAAACCTTACAACACCAACAATATATACATTAATTGTCTGTTGCTATGATTAAATTCGAAATCCATGAAATGTATCAGCTTCTCGCTCAGAATAATGGAGTAACAAAACCATTAAATCCTTGCCGATATTAAAAGACATATCAGGGGCGTAGGAAAAGGGGGGCAGGGGGGGCCTGGCCCCCCCCCCAATAATGAGGAGGTTCCCTATATAAACCTATATAAAACTATTGCAGGCCCCCCAACGGAGACCCCTGCCCCCCCCCCCAAATAAAAATTTGCTTCCTACGCCCCCGCTTATGGCTTATTAGAAGGCACCCAAAGGCAGGGTGCACAGAGTAGACTTTTAGCATTAATGAACATCCTATATCAATCGAAACAATGTCAGCACTTGCCTTTCATATGTATTACAGCCAATTGTTTACACAGGCTACAGAGGCATAGAGAAAAAGTCCCACACTCAGAAGTTTCAAGCGATTCAAAATGCTACTATGTGTATAAATCTCTGTTTAATGTGATATGACCATTTGTGCCAAACCCAACTAATTTCTTTATACATGTGTTATCATGCACTGACCTTTACAAGGCAGTAATTATCAGAGTAAGATGTCTACCTGTAGGATAGCAAGATTTATCCACGTGGTTTATTGCCTGCCATCCGATTTTATATCGCTGATGTATGTACTAGTAGGGCGAAAGAGCACACCATCAGATATTGCAGTCTCCCGTGGCTACTAGTTATACATGTATGGCTGCAGTATGATTACGTAATATATATCGGGCTGTTTGGCCTGGGTTACTTTGGAATACAATATTGTTTGGAATACTGATCAACGGGCCACATACTGCCCGTGGTTTACACACCAGGACCAACTGATTGTTGTGAATATAATTATATATGTTAGGAAAAGACATAACCTCATTCTCAATGAATATATTAGTTCAGGGACACCAAATGATTTGACTAGCCAGAAGGAAAAGTACGTCTAATAAGGATAGGCCTAATTCTGCAGGCAGAGCGGGGAATGTTATAATCAAACGCTATAGATAAACGACTCGTACTGAGTGTGTGATACACTTTTAGTGTTCGGTGTGATATACGTTTAGTGTTGAATGTGAAGAGAGGGTCTGTGCCCCGGTCCCTGCACTCTGTTTGTGAAATGACACCATCATCGTTCTGAGTGTTGAAAATGTACCCCTTTTTCATGGATTTACGCCATAAAATACCCCCTTTTTATTAAGAAAACACAGATTTTTAGAGCCCAAAAACACCCCCTTTTTTGGGAAAACATAGACATTCCCCCCCCCCCCCCCAGCAGGTTGCATGACACAACCCAGTGTCAGTCGATTCGACTTGAGGATTTGACAACTGGTGCTCCCCATATATGAAGTTGAAAATGGCCCTGTTCTTAAAAAACAAGAAGCCAGGATAAAAAAATACCCCCTATTTTAAAAATAATGCAGAAGTGCTTTGAAAAAAACACCCCTATTTCTCATTTCCACGGACTTGCAAGGAGAGTTAGAATTACCCCCTTTTCCTGTGTTTTTCATAACAATGATGGTGTCTATTTCTAGTTGGAAGTGCAGGGACCGGGGTCTGTGCACTGCGGCTGCTTTGGATTCAAATGGAGACAACAGTAAGTTGAGTGTATAAAGTTGCTGCGTCAGTCATGTCAAATCTCATATATATGTGTCATCCTGAGTCATTTTCCCATTCCTTAACATACGGTACTTTACACACTGAAGACATTCTTAAATACCTTGATATTTTAAACCACATCCATAAGTATTTCGAAAGTTCTGTTCCAATCTCAGCAGCACAGGACCATGTGAATACGCTTCCCCCCCCCTCAAATTTAGAAGCTCTAGAGTATATAAGTAAGAGTGCAAACACTGGCGAGCTTTTGAGGCTTAGATCCTGTTTTGATTTCTCACAAGCAGTCAAAGAGCTTGTCAGGTTTTATAATGGGCGAGTTCATGTATCGGTATCCAACGGGTGGCAGTGTTAAACACACCTTCAGTATAAACAAAATGTGGCAGAAAAGCTTAGTCAAATAGCGATCTTAATGCCTGCATAACGGTATATATAGGCTCTGAGCGCTGAAACTCAAAGTAGGGATTGGAACATGGTCCAACATTACGATTACCTTAAGGTTTTGGCTTAGTGCATATCAGCAGTGGCCACAATCAACTTCGGTTGCTGTAGTATTGCCACAATCTTAATCCTGGTTCATACATCAGCAATATGCGGATTATGTATGGAGATGCAATGAAAATGATTGGTAATACAATGTAGCCCTAATAGAAAACGTAGTGAATTTCGAAAATCTATTACGGCAACCTTCAAAATCTTATATGATTCGAGAGTATGATATTGCTAGTCACTACCATGCAATATGGCCCATTCGTACCACCAGTGGTAATGAATGGACCTTAGTTTTAGTTGTCAGTATGGAACGTTCTAAAAGTTAGACTCGCTTCATAATCTCCTGTCCTCGCTTATTGTAATTCACAACATTAAAGGTCCCAAAACATGTTGCATCGACTTTTGTTTTAAAGGACATCCGCAAATCTACTAAAGAATTCACTGGAGCAGTGGCATTCAAGCAGTAGTGCCGCAGTTTTCCGCCAGCTAAGCCTCCAACAATATGTTGGCCCCCTCCCTCTAGCAAATTACAGGCTTCTCAAGCCGCCACCAGCCCACCATCCACCCAGTACAGTGTATTAAGAGCCTTAATGACGAGCTTGCTGTCTCTAGTAGCCTCATTATATTAGGGTTGTCAGGGGAGACCTGGCTTTGTGCATACACCTTCCTGTTGTAGCCTTTGTGAGGGAATAAAACACCAATTAACTTTGTATGTACATGTGCGGAATTTAATTCATGTGAGTTTGCATTTAAGTATAGACCCCCTGTTGGTAACATAGTACTAATGCTAAAACATGTATGCTGAACTAAGAGCCACAGGCAGAGCTGTTTCATGAGGGAGGGTGGCCAAGAGTGGTCCATTACATTAAAAGACAGACACATTCTAAATCATTTTGAATTGTACTCTTTCTGCTCAAAGGCACTCTACAGAGATATTTTTCATTCCTTTGAAATTTTGGCCAGTCAGAGAAGTATAATCTAGAAGTGAAGAGTTTCTTATGCTTATAATTACAGGCCCTCTATACACCGTGACTCAGCGATTAAGGCTACACTGTAGACAAAATGTCGTTGAAATAATGCAGGAATCCTTGTCCCCAAAGTTTCCACAGATCCGTTGTTATTTTCACAGAGATTCCTTGTACTACCATGCTGTCACTTGTGGCACTTGTGGCTTCTTGCAAAAATTATACACTGGTATTAAAATTACGATGGTTCACTCTTCAGTTTAATGATCATCCCTGGTAGATTCAACAGTTACTTTTTACAGTGCATGCCCGTTATAACTAGAATTATCCTTTTCCTATGATACAACTTCCTAAAAAGGGCAGATTATTGCGTACAAAATCTCAATGTGTGTTTTAAAAACCTTGCGCATATGAAGGTCTCTGCGCTTTGTGAGGCATTGTGCACAATGGTGTGAGCCAAACCAAGCAAGGACAAACTATGCAGACACATTGGATGGTTCTACTGAAAGGTATGTATGTTTGTCGATGATTTTGGACCTGGAAGGCATTTATCGAGATTTTTAAACCCCTCGTAGTTGGATCCTTCAATATGATAGCAATCTGATACCCTGCATCTAGTGGTCACGAATGATTGCTCTGTAGGGTGTTGCTCCTATTGTAAAAAGAGCTGTGAGTATGTGCCCTCTTTTCTAAACAAGTCGTGCACTGCTTCACCAAAGTACTTGCACTCACCACATCAGTCTGAAAAGTCACCTGCCTTGTTTAAAACAGAGAGAGCTACACTATCAGGTACCTACTCATGTCACACAATCTATAGTATATTATACTGACTGACTTCTCCCAACTAGGTACCTACTCAAATCCCCCTTTTTAGCACCATACTTGAATGACCACTTGTGAGCAACAAAAGGGACAAGTTATAGCTACATAAAAAAAGAGGGGACTGGAAACAAGGGCATTTTTAGCCAGCTCTTCCTTTTACTATAGGAGCAACACCCTCCTGGTACGACTGCACCACCAAACCAAATGTGATTGATACGTTAACTGTTGACTGTACCGAGCAGTCATAATTTATCACCTCCCATCCTCCACTCTAATTTTGAGGGTTTCAAATCGTAGTGACTGTGCACAGTCCTAACATAGGCCCCTATTGAGAAATGCTTTCAAAACTGTTACATCCACTGTTCTTATGTAAGCCTAGGTCATACATGATATTGAAATATCATTATCAATCTTAAATACATGGGCAATATATCAGATAAAACTGATATCTATAATTAGGCATCTCATATAGGTTAATCTGACCCGGTGCATTCCTTAATCCCTATGCCCCTGGGGTGCTGCTGGGCATTGGATAGAATGGTTTAATAGAGGGGCTACCACACCTAAACAGGGGCCTTTACATCTATAGCATTGCCATGAGGTGTGTGGTCCTTGGCGACCTTCCACAAATCTCGGTAATCCTGGGTTCTCCTGGCAGGATCTAAGCCCTTGTAACAGCTTGTAGCCCACAGCTAGTTACATATGTGGGGCCTGCTAGATGGGAACTCAGGCTATACCTTTAATCACGAGACTGCAGGCAAATGCACCATTTACTATTGGTGCTCATATTGATTTATACAGGAGTTCTCATATACCTATGGCAGGTTGAGTCCAGTGGGAAATGGGATCTCAATACTGAGGGTATAGGAAGTCATATATATATATATATATATATATATATATATATATATATATATATATATATATATATATATATATATATAGTACTTTGAAACCTTGTGCTTTTCAATGCACCATGCATAGTTGTGTTAGCCATGTGTCAACTTCCCCATGCATATATGTATGCACATTGCACAAGGGGTATACAAAAACGTAATGAACTTTCACTGTAGAACCTATACACATATAGGCATACTATTAAAGCAAAGCACACAGTTGGCTTTTGTGACTCAGGCGTTGATAAACTACGTGGGTAAATGTATTACTTTCTACATCAGAGTACAGCTCTTCTAGAATTTATGACACCTTGCTCCTCCTGCCAATATTGCAGGGTTGATATAAGCAAGAGGGAAGCATCAAACATTGGGGTTTTTGATAGTTTCCCAAACATATTCCAGATTTCGTTTATGGATTACATGATAACAAGGGCTTTAATTAATTAATCAGAAAACATACGGTTTTGAGGATCTAAACCCCAAGTTTCATTTAATGCAGGAATATGGATGGGTAACCCTGTAGTTCACCATACGACTCCCTGTTCGCCGACATATATACATATGCGTTTCATATGAATTGTTTGCACTGTGGAATTTAGTGACTTAAAGTATTCCGTGCAAAGTAGTGAGCACCTTCACCTGACTTAAATGTATAAAAACAGTCCAATTAACATCATGGCAGTCTTTGATTATTTAAAAAGAAACAACTTATTGAACTCAATATAATGATATTCATTATATTTGATTGCTATGAATGACGTGAGTCATCACATCTATCGTTGATTTCATGTGTATATGTAATAGGAATTTGCATATGAACCCCGTGTCCATGTAAAAGAAATGACATTCTTCTTGATTCGTTTTGCCAGCAAAGAAATTTTCTTTTCAAAAAAATCTATCAACTTCTTTAAAGATGACAAGAAGTTACCCAGCAAATTGTCGTCATCTGTCGTCATGATTGGTCATCAATGGTGACTCCTTTTTGAGTGATAACTCATGCCGTCATCTTTCGCCACTGTGTGTTAGACTCACGTGGCATAGCAATTGCTATTCCTGGTGATCTTGTGCTATAACGGCGTCGTGTTCCATCTAGCGACATGTGTGAGCCACTTCACACAGGTTGACGAGGACTCACGACAATTTGCTGGGTAGGTTCATTGGCTACAAGATGATAGTACTCAAATATGGCAGCAGGGTCGGATCCAGGATTTTGAAAAGGGGGCGCCCCTCATTTAGCCCCTAATTTTGGCTAAATTCTAGGGTAAAAAGAACTAGGTAAACTCTTAAGTACAGGGAAAAGGGGGGCGCACCCCCGCGCCCCTCTCTAAATCCGCCACTGATATTATTCAATATGATATGATTTATCTACTCACATTTACCACCCCACTCAACCCTAAAGGGCAAATCCCACATTTAAAGAACGTTTTTGCATTAAAAACGCGCTATAACAATTTTAACGTAAAAGACAACAAACGTGTCTTTGCCAAATGGGAAGGGAAGCCCCAAAATATGAAAAACTAAGACATAGATATCCTGAGGCCAAGAACGCTTAGTGAAATTCGACCTTAAGGGATTGCATATAAAAAATTATGTATACCTCTACCGCTTTAGTTCCACTTACTGCTAAATAAAGCTCGCCTCTAGCAAAGACCATAACCACACACAAATATGGATGATTTTATAGCTGAATCAAAGAGCATGGATCAAACAGTTTTAATGCCTGTCCATAGTGGTTGTTGCTATCAACAATGCTGTTAATATAGAATTTGCTTATATAAAAAAAAGAACATAGGAAACTTCTTCAAGGATCACAACGTTCCATTGGGAAACCAGCGGCACATACAGATACAGTAATTCCAGAGTCTCTAGGCACACTACTGTTAGGCAGCACTTGACACAAAAACAGTGGGTGCCAGACCCAATGAATTACGAAGGATTAGTCGACATATCGATCGTCTGCCTAGCAATTCATAAGTAATGGCTTGATAACACTTATCTTTATGGCCGCATGTAGGCTTAACATTGGGGAAAATTGTGTCTGGGATTTACAAACATGGGGGATAAGTGTCCTGTGTTCTGTTTCAATAAACTACTGCCGTTGCTATGGGAAGCAAAACTGACCCTGTAAGACAGTTAGTTGTATTACTTTTTGCTATTTTCCTATTAGAATAGTACATCTAACCTTTTTGGAGACAGTCATTTGAAAGTTGAATTATAAACAGTTGGAATAGACTTAGGTATTTCATCGAATGAGGAAAATGAACACATTTCCAATCCCAAATTCTATCTAAATAAGTGCAGACCTTCTTAGCAGTAGCTCTAATTAAGACGTGTGTAATGTACATGCCTTAATGCTCGATAAGCCTCAGCAAATGTTTTCAGATTACCATTAAGACCACACTAGGAAATAGGTATGAGCACCATTGTTGTTGCAAATACTTGGAACTGTTCAGAACCCCAGTGAGAACCTTCTTCGGGGCCCTCAAGGCGCCATGTTGACCAATGAATCATATATTAGCACCAATAAATTCTGAGGAATATTGGAACCTCCCTAAGAATTATGTAGCTGAGGGCAAACTCCTTACGATTTAACTTTTCCAACGCATAGAACTTGGAACTTGGCTACCAATAAACTTGGAATTTTGATTTTGGCTGCCAATAAACATGTTCTATAAGTGTAGTCAAGGTGGATACTCCTCAGTTAGAAAATTTAAAACTTTCCTTTTGACTGATTGTTTCTAGTCAGTCATACTTCCCATGATATGAAAACCTCTCTATACTTACACCTGATAGAGGTATTCTATCTATTCTATTGGTATGTTTATATGAGTGATAATAACAAAAGTTTACCTTAATATTACGCCAAGTACATGTCCTACGTGCCGGGTGGTCGTGAGCTGAGTGCTACGGTGTGAGTTTGCGCAGTGGGCTCGACGCCTGTTACTAACAACACTCTCGGGGACTAAATCCTGAGAGACGGCCCGCGGAGGACTACACTGTGAAACAGGGGCGAGCTTAGGTTGAGCCACCTTACTGCTTCCCACTAGGCTCGTTCTGGTCGTTACTAGGCTGGGAGGGATCAATGCCAAGCCTCTACTTTAATATCAAACCCACCCACCACAAGCCTCCACCACCCCCTCCCCACCCTAAACACGTCGCCTTACAATACACATGTATACATGTAGGTGTATTTGCCTTAGTACCCACTGTAGTCCTCCTGTGAAAATGACTCCCATAATCCAAGAGAATTCAACGTACACTGGCGCATTTTCAAAAATGACCCATGGCTTTATGATATGCACAGGCCTACGTAATTACCGTCCCCCAGGACTTTCTACTTTAATCTGTGTGTGGTGAATACATAATGTACTTTGATTGTTTACAGAGTGTCTTAGTCAAGAGTAGATTATAAACAAAGATTCATAAACGAGGAGACTTTGGTCTATACAAGTATGTACTTATTGTAAGGAAACACACTATTTGTAAAAGGGTATCTTTTTTTGACTTCATATATAAGGCGTATTCGGTTTTTCATGTATTTAGTCCCCATGTCCAGACCACGGGGGATCTTAATGATTATAACAACACAGCAAAATGTATATAGAACCTTTATGATGTAAGATTTGCCACTTGTATACGTCCTAGTGGGTCCGTGCTCGTGAATTCAGTCTTATTTCATCCAATACACTATTGATACAAGTTCTTCTATGTGCTTATTAAGAACGATTCGTAGATATTTGTTATCAGTAGTATTGAGAGAATGGTATAGACGCGGGCCTTAGGCTCATGTACTCTGTTACCTCGGCATATATGGAGAAGCAGATTGTTGATCAATCCTAAAAGGCAGACACCATCCTTGTCTTACGTAGCCTACATTTCCATCATGAGTTTCAGATGAATATACACAAATGTGCGTTTAGGTACAACAAATTGTAAAGTGAACTAGATCTGCAATATGGCCACCAATCCTACAAGAACATCGACCATTTAATAGTTTCCATGGCATTCCGGTAGGACTATACAATTATTCCTAAGTATAATATTCTAGTGTTTACCAAGACAGAATTAATCATTATATCATTCCAAAATAATTATAACCGTTTTTGGATAATTCTAATTAAGGCGTTGGGACCATTAGACAAATCGATATCTTCCGCAGTACAAATTGCTTAACTTACTTATACTCATAAGAGTGTAGATCTTATATCTTGAGGTTTATGTTCACTGATAATAATCCACTGTGGTCCAAGTAGGTCTTCCAAGTTAACTAAATGCCCAAGCGTCTCAACACGTAGATGTGCGATGTATGGCGGTGCGGGGTGGCAGGCATACCCAATCGCAGTTTGATGAGCGAGCAACAAACAGAAAGCGCGGCAAACAGCACATGACCTGGCATGAGTCTGTCGGTCGCGCAGCGCTTACACTCACAGTTTGACCCATGGGCGTGGACTGGTTACCAGATTTAGTCTTGTGTAGGTGTTATCCATATGCTATATAGTAAGGGTGAGAAAGTAAAGGGAACAGTGCTGCCCTCTGGTGCCTTTATTTGCTATGCACAGACCTTGATTACAGAGGTGAGTGGTTACTTTGGCAAAGTCACCACTCACCTCCGTAATCAAGGTCTGTGCATAGCAAATAAAGGCACCAGAGGGCAGCACTGTTCCCTTTACTTTCTCACCCTTACTATAGCATATGGATAACACCTACACAAGACTAAATCTGGTAACCAGTCCATGCCCGTGGTTTGACCAGTGAAATCATATATTTGGACATATCTTCATGGTTTGATTTTAATGTGTTAGGGGGGATGCACAATAATGACAGCATCATTTGTGTAAGTTAACGTGCCCGGGATTATTCCCTATGTAACTGTTTTATCTGATAGTAATATATTGTTTGTATATTGCTTTTCATAAGGACAGTTCAGATCACCTATCTGAAGGTTAGGGTGGACATTTCTTATAATTATGAATACCAAACATCAAGATATATTTTTTTGGGAATTGTGACATATAAATCCTATCTGATGATGCTAGTAGATTGTTCAGGTGTTCATAAGGCCGAGTCATCTATTCTTTAGCAAAGCCTTGTAATTTGGGAATGAAATGATTTCTTTTGATATCAATATGGGAGCTTTTTTTGTACTAGGGATAGAATGTTATTGAAAACATATTCAGGATCTCCTGCAAAAGTTAGGGTGAGATGGCAAACCATTATCTTGCCTGTCTTTCCTAATATTTTTGTTATCCTTAGACTTGCTATATTGGGAATCCCGCTCTTGACAGCCCCCCTCCTTTCACCCTAAAATGGTAATGATGATGATGACAACGGTGATTTTTCATCCTCATTTTTTTCAATTTGGCACCCAAAAGACCTGTAATAAGGCCAAATAAAAAAAGGTTTGTTTTTAGTGACCCGACCGACCCTAGCAAAACAGGGACAACAATTTTTTTTTTGTGATTTTGAAGAATTTGTCTCATTTTTTTTCATATTTAAAAGACATTTTTCATTACTTTTTGAGGATTTTTCCTGTATCCTTTGCGTGTTCTTCCCCTCTCTCGCAGTTGTCATTTTCCCATCATTATCTTACAATGAAATCAAAAAATTTGATACATTCATTGATATGTGCCCTAACATTTCCTATATAAATGTAAAAAAAATGAATGTTCAGTGATACTGGTAGTGTCACTGCATGCGTGAGGTGATACCCTTTCTATTGGTGGTCTAACTTTGAAAATTGACCCTGCAGAAGTGTCTGGGTGGTTATATAGTCCAGATAGTTGTTTTAAGGCCTAAAACCGCTCCAATTGTCGCGGTTGGCCACCATCCCAATCAGCAATGGAATTTATTCCTGCAGTGGGATATTCTATTATTCTCGATGAATCGAATGGGTTTGGACCACTAAAATCGAAATGGTGACATGGTATTTTAGACTGGGGAACAAATGTTAAAAAGATGTATGGCAATCATTTTTAAGAGCATAGAGCAGCAAAGCTAGGTATCGAGGCCATCTTTGATCTTCGAAGCTTAATAGATCTGAATATCAATGTTGCCTAGCTTGATTTTGGATGATTCTTTGTTTAATCTTCAAATTAAATCAAGAAACTGTAGAAAAGAAAAATCTAAAAATAGACAGGGACATGGATGCCTGTCCCGGACAAATGCGAATTAGGGCATTAACATAAGAGATAATGCAAGGTCTTAACAATCGACAATGAGACAGCCACTCTTAGAATCGACAAGGGATAAGTTAATTTGTCTAGACGACACAGGACATGAGACTCCTCCCCCTTCCTATACCCGTCGGGGGCATTCATTTATTAAGTGGCATGAGGCGGGTCAGGTGGAATGGGGGGGGGGGGCAATCATGGTTTAGGCCTTAGGGCCAATCACATTTCCTACATAGGATGCAAGAATATAACTACTACTGTAGGCCCACATAGATAGATTCATATCCACAGAACACGTACATATTGAATAGAAGGTTTCTAGATGTAGAAGCCATGTCTTATGTGCCACGGCTGCGCACAACAATTGCCGATTAACAACCTCCATATCGTTCCAGGAAATCGTAGGAGATCATCTCTTAAAGAACGTGTTAGATCTATGCTATACACACGTACAATGTATACTCAGTGGCGGATCCAGGATTGTCCAGAGGAGGGAGGGGGCAAACTTGGTGAAAGCTAGTGAGGTACTAGATGCACTGAAAATATAGGCTTCTATCAAGGTGATCACTATTGATGAGTTAAGGTCCTCTTTCCCTATTGATGACCCAAGGTAATCATTATAATAACCCAAGGTCACCAAGGTGATATATTTCTACCACAAGGGGGCCCTAGCATACTACAATAGGATATACAATGTTCACTATGTGAGCTATCTTGATTGTGCATCTATAATACTCTTGATCATCAGTGTCTATAAGATGAATGATGTGAAAAATGTCATCACAAAGGAATGTGAATTGATCAAAAAAGTCATTTGGTCAAAATTATCAAAGACGAAAGCATCTTTAATAATTGTGACAAAACGTGGGAAAACCTAACATTACGGGGATTTAGTGCTATTCTGAGCGTCTAGGTGACACAACACAACAGTAAGATATATTTACTGTAACCTATCAGAATACTTTCTATAGTTCTTCCCACATATTTGGACAGTTACAGACCCTGAATATTGGTCAAAGGCCTCTTATACAACACTGCTAAGCATGTCATCATGTCCAACATGGAAATTACCTCTGCAGGCTGACAGAAATGTGATATCATTAGTTCATGTATATTTCTATCTGATTTAAGTAAGCAGTTGACCAAGATATATCAAATAAACCAATTAGACCATAGTTGTTTCCATTGAAATGAGAAGGTCTCAATGATCATTTTGATATATGGATCAAAACCTGACAAAGGGAAGGGGGAGGAAGTTCCATGACAATGTGTGAGGTTATTCAGCACTGATTGTACCCCCTGGTGGCATTAAACAGTACTAAATCCCCGTAATGTTAGGTTTTCCCATGTTTTGTCACAATTGCCACCTCTTTTGTCACTGAAACCATAATTATAACCATGGAGATAAGCTAATATTCCTTATACAAACAACTACATGTATGCCTCACCAAGGCATCATAAGTCAGCTATAAGTGCCCTCAATGGATGCTTGGTTGTGGGGAGGGAAGGGGATAATTATCAAATTTATGCAAAAACCTTAATTAATGACAACGTTATCATTCACAAACTCCTCTCTAATCGATTCAGACAGGTACTCTGTAGTGATCACCCAGGGTGATCACATATGATCACCTAAAAGATCATGGGGTACTCCCCCTCGGGACCATCAATAAGATGACAAAAAGTGATCACTACAGAGTACCTTTTTAAGCCGCATCTTTTCAGTGTGTCCCAGAACACCACAAGCCAAGCCCAGCGGCCAGAATGGGGGGGGGGGAGCTTTTGTCTTGAAATCGTGCATTCTGATGCATTCTAATTTAACAGGGATAGGAGACATGTATAGGCATAGGCCTATCCCCCCATACACAGATAGCCTTGAGGGTTGCTACAAAAGAAAATCCATTCTGGTGCATTATTGTTCACCATATAAGATTTGGCCCTTTAATGTAATAAAAGTATTACACATGGAATTCAATATTTGAAAGAGTACATTCTAATTGTATTTTTACAATCACACTACCTATTAAAGTTTGCTGTTCAGATGTGTCTCAGTTTCAATTCCCATGGAATGTGGGGGTCTGGAGGAAAACTTTGATATCCTTGAGGCTGAATGGTGCTTTCTGGTGCCATCCAAGGATAAATGCCCTCGGTCCAAATTAGACACCCCCCCCCCAAACACACACAAAAGAAAGTGACAAAATGGAATCTCATTAGACCAAACAAATCACAAGATATAATCTGGTGCCCCATGATGGTGCTAGATGTAGAGATAATCTTGTTTAGGCCCCCTCTACTCTTTTCCCCCTTTCCTTTCCCCTCCTTCTCCTTTTCCTCTTTTCTTCTTCCTTTTATTTTTGTTCTGGGGTGGGGGGGGGACAACCAATAGGGGTATGTCACTACGATTTGAAGTGTGACATTCATATAAGACTCAGTATGGAGGCCTAGTGGAGCCGCCATTTTGAATTTTGCTGGTTGAGGTAAAACCCACTGATAAGACATACCATGATGGGTACCTTGTCCCTGGTCAACATCCACTTCCAGGGACATGCTGGTCCCATCTTATCAGTTCTTATCAGTGTGTGTCGCTGGAACCATGGCAGCTCCAGACCAGCTAGTAGCCAATAGAGGTTTAGCGCGTGCAGAAATACTCTCCTGAACTAGTATGAAGAAAATGTGTGTAACCAATACCAGTATTGAGGCTGATGTTTAGTACGCTATATCTAATGACTTAAGAAGCTTAGGTGATTGATCATGCCCTACGGTTGGGGTTACTCCCGGGAGTTACTAGGCCAACTGAGTTATGTGGTGTACAGAATTAACCATCCCCCTTCCGCCCACCCATCCTTACCCTTTCAACCACAGAGGGTCAATACAGTGCATGTATTGCCATATCGATCCCTCAGCCGTTATAGGTTGTGGCTGCAAATTACTTCTAGCTATTACATACTCAACTCTATATGGCAAACCTAATAAGGGGTGTCTCGAACCACTACCCCATAGCAGATAGAGGTAAATCATGTCCATGGGCAGTGACTGTGTGCTTTAAATTGGGAGCGCGGGCAGTAGTCATGACCGTTTTGTTTGTCCGTCAATGATATCCCAATCGGCAATGGAGCATTGGACCATGCTTGTCCATGCTTGGCCCAATATAAGCCGACATTGGCCCAATATAAGCCGACATTTGCCCAATGTATGCTTGCTACCTGGGATATCTTAATCCGGAATGACCAGATTCTTTTCTGACGATCCTACCTAATATCGATGGGCCATCCATTAAGAGACAAAGAAATAATGTTTTACTTGGAGAAGGGCCCACTGCTCTACACTCCTCTTCCACAGAACCAAAGCGAGATAAAACACATTGCTTTGTTGTATGACGTCCTCTATAAATTGTACGTGTATAGTAAGATGATAACCTATACCTACTTACCAGTAGTATAAATGTACAACCAGCTTATCCTTATTCTGCCACGGATGTACGTTGCACATCTTCTCCGAAGCAGACGCTGATGTTAGATGTACTGATGAAGTCGTTTCTAAGTGGCCTCAACTATAGATGCCGAAGCAACAAGGCATATGGGGTTCGATTGCTGCTTAGAGAATCTCTGAATACCATTGATCTGAAGTCTACAAGGTCTAGCCCCACATATGGTTATTGTCTTTACATAGCTAAAACAATATCTTTTCTTTTAGGCGTATCCAAGAGTAACAGCAAGTATCTAGAATTGGTGAAGGCATTTAGGAAAGCATTGTATAATTATCTGTAATAAAATCCCTATATGGCATTTGTAGGTAATTATTATTGCTAGATGCGCCTTAAAGCGAATAATATGACATTACAGGCAGCTAGCGGGATGCATTATCGTCCAATGAGATAATTCTCTTCATTCACTGAAGAATGTTTAAAGTGCAGCTGGTCCCCATCTTGCTGGCTGTTATCAGTGCCTATCTTGTCGGGCACCTGATCAAGCAATGACGCTTTATTGGTTCAAACGGTAACCTTCCCACCATAAGGCTGTCGGCCATCCGCCACGCGTGGACAGCGTACTAATACATCAACAAACTCGCACGTCGCCGAAGGCGGCGTGCGCTCCGCGCACGCCGCCTTCGGCGACATGCGAGTTTGTTGATCTCCCTCTCATTTTCCCGCGGGTGCCTTTTCTCGTGTTATCCATATCGTGTATTTGAAACTTGAATGTTCTTCCTGACAAAGAACGTCCAAAGTAAGTAGTTCTGGTTGTTCTTTCCTATCTTATGATCTCTTTCGTCTGTCGACTCAGCCAAGAGTGTATTAGGTACGTTATTCTGGATATTCCAAATTAAAAATTCGTGCTCGTAGCTGTCATATGGGTCTAGACCCCTAAAATCGACAGTGTGACATGGGCTTTTCTTAAAATCGACAAAGGACATGGAGCTTCAAGGGACAAGGACATGGGTCAAAAAATATAGTGACAGGGGACATGGACTTTTCTTAAAATCGACATGTGACATGGAGCTTAGTGACAAGGACAGAGGAAAATACAAATTTAGTGACATTTGACATGGGCTTTTCTTAAAATCGACAAGGGACATGGGGACCCCCCATCTAGACCCCCTGTCATGTGTCCTATGTAGCCTTTGTAGGCTATAAATCGCTGTCAGTGTCACCATAGACGGTACCGGTAATTCGTTTCTGTGACAACCACAGTGTGAGACACACTCACAGACAAATGCAGGTCACACTGTCAACCTTCCCCTAGCCAAGTGTTACTTGTAGGGAGTGGGCAAGGATATTTTACATTAATCAAACTGGCCAGTAAAGAAATAAATTTGTGCTCGTAGCTTTCACAGACACAGTGCCAGACACACTTAGGGAGTGGTCATTTTTTAACAACGGGGGGGGGGGGCTGTTGGGTTTGAGGGGGGGGGGTCAGATCCACCTTGGGGGGTCAGAATTTTTTCAACCCCTCTGATGGGGGGTCAGAATAATTTCACCTGTTTTCAGTGGAAAACCCAGCGCGTTACTATAGGTTACCAGCTCCTATGGCACTGTGACTATAATGGGACCAGCGGCAAAGTTTTCCGCCGCTCGGTCAACGTACCGGGCTCGTGCTCGTCTCCGTTTTAACCACTCTCCGACCGCAGCTCGATCATCCGTACCACGTTCTGTTTGGAGAGTGCGTTTTAACAGAGAGACTCGCCTAAACCAGCGGCAAAGTTTTCCGCCGATCGGTCAGCGTACCGATCGGGAAAACTTATTATTTCTTTCCTCTTAAATAGATGACAAATTCAGATAGAAATACATGCAGGGTCGAGAGAAAAGAAGAATGGGTGGATTGAAAGTGAATAATTATAGAGATTTCTTGATAAAAGCAGTCACGTCAGTGCTTGAAAACAGCAGACGAACAGACTGACTCTACGTCCACTGCCGTCGGAGGCGGGGGAGGTTTCATAGATAAGGGGTGTAAAAAGGGCATGTTCATGCACGATTTGTTACCCCTACTACGGGAGGGGGGTCAAAAAAATTAACCCAATTGAGAGGAGGGGGTCGAAACTTTTATCAGGCGTCCGCGAGCACACCCAACCCACCATCCCCTCCCCCCCTTTTGTTTAAAAATGATCACTCCCTTAGGCCTACAGAGGTATGGGTCTAGACCCCTAAATTCGACAGGGTGACATGGCCATTTCTTAAAATCGACATGTGACATGGAGCTTAGTGACAATGACATGGAAAGGAAAAAGTTAGTGACATGAGACAAGGCCTTTCCTTAAAATCGACATGTGACATGAAGCCTAGTGACAAGGACATGGGAAAATAGAAATTTAGTGACAAGTGACATGGCCTTTTCTTAAAATTGACATGTGACATGGGGACCCCCCATCTAGACCCCCAGAAGTCTGTCAAGTCCCTCCTGGTCCCTTCCTTACGACCCTAGCCAACTTGTGTAGGGGGGGGAACCATCAACCTACCTAATACTTACCTGTAAGACCCGATTTTTCCTCTTCTCCCTGTGCCATCTGAGAAAAAGCCCATGTCATGTCTAACTAATCAAGTGGTCATTTTTTAACAACAGGGGGGTGGTGAAATTCTGTGTGTGCGCGGCAAAAACATTTCCGCCTCCCCCCTCCCAGGGGTCTGAAATTTTTCCATCCCCCCCTTTTATTCTTCACTGGCGTCCGGGCTTTTTCGCGGGGGAGCTCCTTATATGAGCGGGGGATATCAATCTCCCCACCTTGATTTACATAATCGATAGATCGGCCATAGATCTATATGAGAGAAGTAGATCCAAACCCACCATCCAATGGTCACATGACCAAATTTTGGTCGTACACAAATCAAGCTATACCAACTAGGGCCCAACAGGGGAGGTGTGGTGGATTTTCAGGAGGGCGCGTCAAAATTTTTTGTTGGCTCTCCCCCTCGGAGGGGTCAACAATCCTCCCCTGTAGTCTGGTGCCTTAGGGAGTGGTTATTAACTTGCAAAGCGAGTTATAAGGAGACACCCTGGGGCCTTGCACTTTCAGTCATTTTGGTGGTGCAAATGAGTTTAAAAAAAGATGGAAATTTTGTATATAAGAGGCAGAATTACTTAATGAATTTGTAGTGCCATTAAAGGAGGAGATTTAGGAGTCTTGCAGGAAAAGGTATTTCATTACAAAGTTTTGAAAATTTTGAGAAATTGTCAATTTTGTACAGTTTCAGTTGGTTGGCATCCGTAAGACGCTTTTTGCCTCCAATGGTGAAGGTATATGATGTTGATCCATGTATCAACTTTCCCGCCTTTTTTGGCAATGTGGTGAGAATAGAGCAGTCTTGGTGGTAGTTATGCAAATAGTGGCTTGGTGGTGCAAATTACCTGGGTAAGGGAGTGCTGATGCAACAGGATGAGTGCACAACTCATGGGAGTCAATCACAGGCTTTTCACTTTTCGAGTCATCAGCAATTAACATTCACTCTTAGCCTCTCACCCATTTCTTCTCTTTTCATTCTTTTCTCTCCTTCTTACATTGTTCTTTTATTATTTTTTAAGGTATACCAGGCTGGGGTTACGAATATCATACTCCTCACAGTCCCCAACAGAGGAAAATTCCCCAACCGGCCCCTGAATGTATATAATCAGTAAGTACTCTCTTTATTTTCATTAAGTAATTTCCTTTATCCCATTCTATTGTAACCCACTTAATCGCAGCCTCCCCGCTGCAATATATATTTCTAAAATATAATGGCTTGGCTTCATAAAACTGTGTTTCATTTGAAAATTTGATCATCATCATACTGGTTATTCTGGCCATCACTGTGCAGACTTACGTAGTTGATGGAGCCCTTACCCACCACACACCGACACACTGATCCATACCACTTCAAAAGGCCTAGTGTTGTCAACTGATTATTCTTAACCCCTTAAGGACTATATGTAGACTTAAACATTTAAGGTTGCCATTATCCATACATGGAACCTTTAAGGGCTGCATATTGTTACATTTAATATCTTAGTAATATCTCATGTTATTTTATATAATAATGAGCAAATTGACACCGAGGACAGGTACTTAGCACTTGTGCTACGGCTGTGACATTTCATTTTAACTGTCTTAATCAATGCAGACCACACAAGTCGCAGGACAATAAGTTTATAACCCATATGGGTTAAGTACAATTATCCACTGCAAAGTCAAAGTCATCTTTTACATATCAACATTTCAATACCCCTTGCCCCCCACGCTTATTCGAGACCGGCCATTATTTGAGACCCCGGCACGTAAACAGGCCATTACGGTAATCGAAATCAAAATAAATTGGATACCAATATATATTCTCTCGACTCTATTACAAGTGACTCTTTTAACTTTTATTCTTTCAGGTTACTTGAAAGGGAAGGGGCTTTGAAAGCCCTCACTTCAGCTCTTCAGCCGCAGATGACGACCGATGAGATTCATCCCACCCCAGAGGGTCTTAAAGCCCTTGGTCAAGCGCTCTACCCTATTGTTAAACACGTATGTAAATCAACTTTTTTCCCCCTCTAAATTATGATGCCCTGGCGGGGGGGGGGGGATTCCAGTTCCTGTGTGGCTAAAGAGGGGTTTTGGGCATGGGTGGTGCACTTCAGTCATTTTCCAACTCCTTTGTGTAACCTTCTGGCATTACTCTCGAGACCTGGATTTATCCACTTGTGCCTCTCTATATGTGAATAAGATGGAATATCAGAAAGAGAGAAAGGACTGAGTCAAACACAGCAACTGCCAACTTTTAAGTACTGTCAGTGGAGGTAAATTGTACCAAACCAAAACATGGAATATCCAATCTCAAGTTTATCAAGTTATTCCCCATTTTCTAAGGAACAAACAAGTTAACATAGTCTTACAACCAAGTGAACATAGTCAAAACAGGGCCCTCTCGCCCTTCAAGTAGTTAGCAGTTCTTGCATACACTGTTTTATATTTTACAGCATTTCAAAGCCACAAAGCTGCATTCTCCGACACCATCAACCCCAGCTCCTACCCCTGCTCCTGTTCCAGCTCCTACCCCTCCCCAGGATCTAAGGTCAAGAATAACAAAGAAGAGGTGCAGATCACCATCTCCCTCTCTCACCTCATCCTCTTCTTCTTGCTCATCTACCTCCCGCTCATGCCACTCGTCCTGCACCCGCCATCGCTCGCCATCCCCATGTCGTCACCAATGCTCCTGCCATCACCGTCACTCCCACCATCACCACCGGCACCATCATCACAAATGTCATTCTCATTGTCATTGTTAGCTTGATTCCTCCACCACTAAGAAGGTGTCCCTCTTCTTGGTAATTACAGTACATGTTCATTCGTCTCCATGATGAACCTCAATCATGTAACAACTAGTCATTTATTTAGTATGTTTTAGTACTATGTGAATTTCATATAATTATTTGACACAGGTAACTAGAACTCAGTCATAATTTACTTTTTTTCTTGGAACAATGTTGGACAACTATCACAATTCATGTCAGTTCAGTATGTCATTGAATTGTAAAGTTTTTTATAACACATTATTACAGCCATTCTACCATATTTCGGGAATTTTCATGTTCAATTTCAGACCTTTTCTTCTCATCCTGGTCACTGTTTTCTACACTCGTCAAGTTCTTTTGCACTAATGACAAACAGAGATTAGTGCCTCTACCCATCCTTTGGGGGGGGGGGTAACGACATGATCATCCACCCATTATAATAGACTACCGTAATCTCCTGCGTATAAGGCGCACCTAGAGTTTTGGAAAATTCTCAAAAAAATGAAAAATTCATAACTTTGGTTCTACTGAATGAATTTTCAAAATTCAAAAATCTATGGGTAGCTTGGGCCACCTTGGGCCCTCCTGGACCCCATTTTGTCCTATTTTGACCAGGGGGGCATGTAAGATATCAAAAGAAAGGTCTTGGTGTCCCCCTTCTGGATCAAATGAAAACTAAAAACCCCCGTATAAGACGCGCCTTATACGCGGGAGATTACGGTAGGGTGTTTTGGGACCCTTTAAATCTTTAAAGGCCACTGCTGAAGCGGCGCATCATGCCCATTGGTCTTCAGGATGTTATAGTTGTATCATTGAATATGATTTGTTATAATGATGAGCAAATTGTCATCGATGACAGGTACCTAGAAATTAGTGCTATGAATGTGACATTTTATTATACTTTGTCATCATGATGCACCAATGAAGTGCTTCAGTCTACCCAAGAGTGTTGCACTCATGCATCATGATTCCCCTATAAACTGCATTATGACTTTAAATGTTCATACTATTCTTTGTCATTATGATGCACTCACGCATCATGCCGACCCTATTGTCTGCGTAATGAATCCTGATCAATTTATTGGAAAATGGGTGGGCCTTCAGTTCACATATACGCGGGCACTGACACATTCATCTGTGATTTTGTGTAATGTAGTTCTTGTCATGAACATGACCTTAGCAGTTCCAACATGTACTATGCCAAGTGCAGTTATCCTATATGAATTGCCAACATGCATTATGCTAAGTGCAGGTATCCAATACGTAGTGCCAACATGTACTATGCTAAGTGCAGTTATCCAATACGCAGTGCAATTTCCTATTCCTTATATACCAAACTAATACTAAGCAGAGTTATTTGAGATTATCAATAGAAGATCTCACATTGGTCAGCATGTACCGTTTGTCTTGAACCATTTTGTCAAGCTCCCATGACATGGTTAAAATCTCCCCCACATGCACATGCCTATATTTTATTTCATATCAGAGATGTCAGACCCTCAGAGGTCTGCGTATTGTGCGAAGATATATACTGAGCTAAAATTTCTATCTTTACTGAACTTCATCTATAAAGTTATCTCTTTATTTATAGTTGTTAAATGGACTTCATTGTTACATCTTTGTACTTTTGCCCGTTGTTCAACTATTACAAAACAAAAACAACAAAAATGAAATGACATGTAAATATTGTTGATCATACTGTCTCTCCATATTAATGAGAGGCTCCTTGTCTGACATATTGTATATATATTTCAGTCTTCCTTTTTGAAGACGGGATAACAACAGCTGGTCCACGGCTACAGATATTTCACTTACCTTGTTATAAAGATAATAAATTTGTATCTCTTATAAAATTGTTGTCTGCTTTCTTCTTCAATTAAACATATGGCATAATACAGCCATTAAAGGGTTATTCCTGTTGCAGTTCTTAATCCTTGGTACCCCCCCCCCACACACACACACACACACATCCAGCCAGGAAGCAAACCTACATAGTGCAGTGTCATTAAACCAAGTCTTACTTATTATGATGAACAAGGATGGTAGTCCACGGCTTGGGAGGGAGTTAAAAACCTTGATATATTGGGGGAATGCAAGTAATTTTTACAAAACATAATTCCAATCTTGCCATAGTAATTAAGAGGATTCTGTATTTCCCCTGTTTCAACTTCATACCACAGGGATCAGTAGACGTTCTATCCATTAAGTATATTTTGTAGGCCCCTTTGGTTTTAAACTGGGGGGTAGGGGACTTGCATGGTCTTTGGGGGTGCTGATCCTATAAAATTGCTCTCAAGCACAACAGGGAACAGTAAGTTGGAAAATTCTTCAAAACCCATCCCTCCTTTATTCTTGAGTCCATTATGATGTCTTATTTCTCTCAGGCGTCCCTGGACCACTTAAAATGGTCTATATCTCCCCTTTCCTATTTCCTAGATGTGTGTGATGCATGGGCACCAACTCATTCCTCTGTGAAATTGTGTTGTCAGGGAAAGTCATGAAACTTCTGAAATTTCTACTAGAGTAATGGGAAAACTGAATATTTGCAAAAATTCCTTTAATAGAGTGGACTTTTTCCATATCAATTGCAGGAATTTTGCTGGGAGGTCAACCACTATAATGTCCGAATGTAGTTAAAAATGTCATTGAAAATTTAGATTTTTGTCATGGCATTTGGGTGTGGGGATTTTGTGGGAGCCATGACATGATTATCCTTTGTATGGTACCCAGGTTCGATTCCTGGCATGGCCCATTCAATATCATGCTGGTGCAAAATTGGACAGACAGGCCATTGGTCCAGCCATACAAAAGATGCACATGTACCTATTTTTGTCACAGACCAAAGAGATCTAACAAGGTGGTATTTGCATTTTTCTCATGACAATTTTTCACCATGTAACACCTTGAAGCTTGGCTTGACATTGACCTTATTACCTTAGAATACCATATTCTCACTCCCTGATAACAATTTTTGACCATAGTTCTCCTGACACTCCAACTTTCTATTAAAACTCACTTTTTCTCTGTTATCTGCTATAAGGGCCCTAATCCTAGGGTATCACTTATCTAATCGGGTCATTGCCGTGATATTGACCTAAATACCCTAGAATACCATATTCTCACTCCCTGATAACAATTTTTGACCATAGTTCTCCTGACACTCCGACTCTCTATTAAAACTCACTTTTTCCTCTATTATCTGCTATAAGGGCCCTAATCCTAGGGTACCACTGATCTAATCGGGTCATTGCCGTGATATTGACCTAAATACCCAAAAATACCATATTCTCACTCACTGATAACAATTTTTGACCATAGTTCTTCTGACACTCCGACTCTATTAAAACTCACTTTTCCTCTATTATCTGCTATAAGGGCCCTTATCCTAGGGTGTCACTGATCTAATTGGGTCAATGCTGTAATATTGATCCTTAGAATACCATATTCTCATTCCCTGATAACAATTTTTGACCATAGTTCTCCTGACACTCCCACTCTCTATTAAAACTCACTTTTTCTCTATTATCTGCTATAAGGGCCCTAATCCTAGGGTTATGATGATCTAATGGGGTCAGTTATGTGACATTGACCTAAATACCTTAGAATACCATATTCCCACTCCCTGATAACAATTTTCGACCATAGTACCCCTGACACTCCCACTCTCCATTAAAACTCACTTTTTCTCTATGATCTGCTATAAGGGCCCTAATCCTAGGGTATCACTGATCTAATGGGGTCATTTCTGTGACATTGACCTAAATACCTTAGAATACCATATTCTCAGTCCCTGATAAGAATTTTCGACCATAGTACCCCTGACACTCCCACTCTCCATTAAAACTCACTTTTTCTCTATGATCTGCTATAAGGGCCCTAATCCTAGGGTTATGATGATCTAATGGGGTCATTTCTGTGACACTGACCTAAATACCTTAGAATACCATATTCTCACTCCCTGATAACAATTTTCGACCATAGTACCCCTGACACTCCCACTCTCCATTAGAACTCACTTTTTCTCTATGATCTGCTATAAGGGGCCTAATCCTAGGGTTATTATGATCTAATGAGGTCATTTCTGTTACATTGACCTAAATACCTTAGAATACCATATTCCCACTCCCTGATAACAATTTACAACCATAGTACCCCTGACACTCCCACTCTCCATTAAAACTCACTTTTTCTCTATGATCTGCTATAAGGGCCCTAATCCTAGGGTTATGATGATCTAATGGGGTCATTTCTGTGACACTGACCTAAATACCTTAGAATACCATATTCTCACTCCCTGATAACAATTTTCGACCATAGTACCCCTGACACTCCCACTCTCCATTAGAACTCACTTTTTCTCTATGATCTGCTATAAGGGGCCTAATCCTAGGGTTATGATGATCTAATGAGGTCATTTCTGTGACATTGACCTAAATACCTTAGAATACCATATTCCCACTCCCTGATAACAATTTACAACCATAGTACCCCTGACACTCCCACTCTCCATTAAAACTCATTTTTTCTCTATTATCTGCTATAAGGGCCCTAATCCTAGGGTTATGATGATCTAATGAGGTCATTTCTGTGACATTGACCTAAATACCTTAGAATACCATATTCCCACTCCCTGATAACAATTTTCGACCATAGTACCCCTGACACTCCCACTCTCCATTATCTGCTCACTTTTTCTCCATTATCTGCTATAAGGGCCCTAATCCTAGGGTATCACTGATCTAATCGAGTCAATTCTGTGACATTGACCTAAATACCTTAGAATACCATATTCCTCTCCCTGATAACAATTTACGACCATAGTACCCCTGACACTCCCACTCTCCATTAAAACTCACTTTTTCTCTATGATCTGCTATAAGGGCCCTAATCCTAGGGTTATGATGATCTAATGGGGTCATTTCTGTGACACTGACCTAAATACCTTAGAATACCATATTCTCACTCCCTGGTAACAATTTTTGACCGATATACTGCAGGCCCTAATCCTAGGATGTCACAGATCTAATCGGGTCAATTCTGTGACATTGACCTAAATACCTTAGAATACCATATTCTCACTCCCTGATAACAATTTTCGACCATAGTACCCCTGACACTCCCACTTTCCATTAAAACTCACATTTTCTCTATGATCTGCTATAAGGGCCCTAATCCTAGGGTATCACTGATCTAATCAGGTCAATTCTGTGACATTGACCTAAATACCTTAGAATACCATATTCTCACTCCCTGATAACAATTTACGACCATAGTACCCCTGACACTCCCACTCTCCATTAAAACTCACTTTTTCTCTATGATCTGCTATAAGGGCCCTAATCCTAGGGTTATGATGATCTAATGAGGTCATTTCTGTGACATTGACCTAAATACCTTAGAATACCATATTCCCACTCCCTGATAAGAATTTACAACCATAGTACCCCTGACACTCCCACTCTCCATTAAAACTCATTTTTTCTCTATTATCTGCTATCAGGGCCCTAATCCTAGGGTTATGATGATCTAATCAGGTCAATTCTGTGACATTGACCTAAATACCTAAGAATACCATATTCCCACTCCCTGATAACAATTTACGACCATAGTACCCCTGACACTCCCACTCTCCATTAAAACTCACTTTTTCTCCATTATCTGCTATAAGGGCCCTTATCCTAGGGTATCACTGATCTAATCGTGTCATTTCTGTAACATTGACCTAAATACCTTAGAATACCATATTCTCACTTCCTGATAACAATTTACGACCATAGTACCCCTGACACTCCCACTCTCCATTAAAACTCACTTTTTCTCTATGATCTGCTATAAGGGCCCTAATCCTAGGGTTATGATGATCTAATGAGGTCATTTCTGTGACATTGACCTAAATACCTTAGAATACCATATTCTCACTCCCTGATAACGATTTTCGACCATAGTACCCCTGACACTCCCACTCTCCATTAGAACTCACTTTTTCTCTATGATCTGCTATAAGGGGCCTAATCCTAGGGTTATGATGATCTAATGAGGTCATTTCTGTGACATTGACCTAAATACCTTAGAATACCATATTCTCACTCCCTGATAACAATTTTCGACCATAGTACCACTGACACTCCCACTCTCCATTAAAACTCACTTTTTCTCTATGATCTGCTATAAGGGCCCTAATCCTAGGGTTATGATGATCTAATGAGGTCATTTCTGTGACATTGACCTAAATACCTTAGAATACCATATTCCCACTCCCTGATAACAATTCTCGACCATAGTACCCCTGACACTCCCACTCTCCATTATCTGCTCACTTTTTCTCCATTATCTGCTATAAGGGCCCTAATCCTAGGGTATCACTGATCTAATCGGGTCAATTCTGTAACATTGACCTAAATACCTTAGAATACCATATTCTCACTTCCTGATAACAATTTACGACCATAGTACCCCTGACACTCCCACTCTCCATTAAAACTAACTTTTTCTCTATGATCTTCTATAAGGGCCCTAATCCTAGGGTTATGATGATCTAATGAGGTCATTTCTGTGACATTGACCTAAATACCTTAGAATACCATATTCTCACTCCCTGATAACAATTCTCGACCATAGTAGCCCTGACACTCCCACTCTCCATTAAAACTCACTTTTTCTCCATTATCTGCTATAAGGGCCCTAATCCCAGGGTATCACTGATCTAATCGGGTCATTTCTGTGACATTGACCTAAATACCTTAGAATACCATATTCCCACTTCCTAATAACAATTTACGACCATAGTACCCCTGACACTCCCACTCTCCATTAAAACTCACTTTTTCTCTATGATCTGCTATAAGGGCCCTAATCCTCGGGTTATGATGATCTAATGGGGTCATTTCTGTGACATTGACCTAAATACCTTAGAATACCATATTCCCACTCCCTGATAACAATTTTTGACCGATATACCGCAGGCCCTAATCCTAGGATATCACTGGTCTAATCGGGTCAATTCTGTGACATTGACCGAAATACCTTAGAATACCATATTCCCACTTCCTGATAACAATTTACGACCATAGTACCCCTGACACTCCCACTCTCCATTAAAACTCATTTTTTTCTCTATTATCTGCTATCAGGGCCCTAATCCTAGGGTTATGATGATCTAATCAGGTCAATTCTGTGACATTGACCTAAATACCTTAGAATACCATATTCCCACTCCCTGATAACAATTTACGACCATAGTACCCCTGACACTCCCACTCTCCATTAAAACTCACTTTTTCTCTATGATCTGCTATAAGGGCCCTAATCCTAGGGTTATGATGATCTAATGGGGTCATTTCTGTGACACTGACCTAAATACCTTAGAATACCATATTCTCACTCCCTGATAACAATTTTTGACTGATATACTGCAGGCCCTAATCCTAGGATGTCACAGATCTAATCGGGTCAATTCTGTTACATTGACCTAAATACCTTAGAATACCATATTCTCACTCCCTGATAACAATTTTCGACCATAGTACCCCTGACACTCCCACTTTCCATTAAAACTCACATTTTCTCTATGATCTGCTATAAGGGCCCTAATCCTAGGGTATCACTGATCTAATCAGGTCAATTCTGTGACATTGACCTAAATACCTTAGAATACCATATTCTCACTCCCTGATAACAATTTACGACCATAGTACCCCTGACACTCCCACTCTCCATTAAAACTCACTTTTTCTCTATGATCTGCTATAAGGGCCCTAATCCTAGGGTTATGATGATCTAATGAGGTCATTTCTGTGACATTGACCTAAATACCTTAGAATACCATATTCCCACTCCCTGATAAGAATTTACAACCATAGTACCCCTGACACTCCCACTCTCCATTAAAACTCATTTTTTCTCTATTATCTGCTATCAGGGCCCTAATCCTAGGGTTATGATGATCTAATCAGGTCAATTCTGTGACATTGACCTAAATACCTTAGAATACCATATTCCCACTCCCTGATAACAATTTACGACCATAGTACCCCTGACACTCCCACTCTCCATTAAAACTCACTTTTTCTCCATTATCTGCTATAAGGGCCCTTATCCTAGGGTATCACTGATCTAATCGTGTCAATTCTGTAACATTGACCTAAATACCTTAGAATACCATATTCTCACTTCCTGATAACAATTTACGACCATAGTACCCCTGACACTCCCACTCTCCATTAAAACTAACTTTTTCTCTATGATCTGCTATAAGGGCCCTAATCCTAGGGTTATGATGATCTAATGAGGTCATTTCTGTGACATTGACCTAAATACCTTAGAATACCATATTCCCACTCCCTGATAAGAATTTACAACCATAGTACCCCTGACACTCCCACTCTCCATTAAAACTCATTTTTTCTCTATTATCTGCTATCAGGGCCCTAATCCTAGGGTTATGATGATCTAATCAGGTCAATTCTGTGACATTGACCTAAATACCTAAGAATACCATATTCCCACTCCCTGATAACAATTTACGACCATAGTACCCCTGACACTCCCACTCTCCATTAAAACTCACTTTTTCTCCATTATCTGCTATAAGGGCCCTTATCCTAGGGTATCACTGATCTAATCGTGTCATTTCTGTAACATTGACCTAAATACCTTAGAATACCATATTCTCACTTCCTGATAACAATTTACGACCATAGTACCCCTGACACTCCCACTCTCCATTAAAACTCACTTTTTCTCTATGATCTGCTATAAGGGCCCTAATCCTAGGGTTATGATGATCTAATGAGGTCATTTCTGTGACATTGACCTAAATACCTTAGAATACCATATTCTCACTCCCTGATAACGATTTTCGACCATAGTACCCCTGACACTCCCACTCTCCATTAGAACTCACTTTTTCTCTATGATCTGCTATAAGGGGCCTAATCCTAGGGTTATGATGATCTAATGAGGTCATTTCTGTGACATTGACCTAAATACCTTAGAATACCATATTCTCACTCCCTGATAACAATTTTCGACCATAGTACCCCTGACACTCCCACTCTCCATTAAAACTCACTTTTTCTCTATGATCTGCTATAAGGGCCCTAATCCTAGGGTTATGATGATCTAATGAGGTCATTTCTGTGACATTGACCTAAATACCTTAGAATACCATATTCCCACTCCCTGATAACAATTCTCGACCATAGTACCCCTGACACTCCCACTCTCCATTATCTGCTCACTTTTTCTCCATTATCTGCTATAAGGGCCCTAATCCTAGGGTATCACTGATCTAATCGGGTCAATTCTGTAACATTGACCTAAATACCTTAGAATACCATATTCTCACTTCCTGATAACAATTTACGACCATAGTACCCCTGACACTCCCACTCTCCATTAAAACTCATTTTTTTCTCTATTATCTGCTATCAGGGCCCTAATCCTAGGGTTATGATGATCTAATCAGGTCAATTCTGTGACATTGACCTAAATACCTTAGAATACCATATTCTCACTCCCTGATAACAATTTTCGACCATAGTACCCCTGACACTCCCACTTTCCATTAAAACTCACATTTTCTCTATGATCTGCTATAAGGGCCCTAATCCTAGGGTATCACTGATCTAATCGGGTCAATTCTGTGACATTGACCTAAATACCTTAGAATACCATATTCTCACTCCCTGATAACAATTTTCGACCATAGTACCCCTGACACTCCCACTCTCCATTAAAACTCACTTTTTCTCTATGATCTGCTATAAGGGCCCTAATCCTAGGGTATCACTGATCTAATGGGGTCATTTCTGTGACATTGACCTAAATACCTTAGAATACCATATTCCCACTCCCTGATAACAATTTACAACCATAGTACCCCTGACACTCCCACTCTCCATTAAAACTCATTTTTTCTCTATTATCTGCTATCAGGGCCCTAATCCTAGGGTTATGATGATCTAATCAGGTCAATTCTGTGACATTGACCTAAATACCTTAGAATACCATATTCCCACTCCCTGATAACAATTTACGACCATAGTACCCCTGACACTCCCACTCTCCATTAAAACTCACTTTTTCTCCATTATCTGCTATAAGGGCCCTAATCCTAGGGTTATGATGATCTAATGGGGTCATTTCTGTGACACTGACCTAAATACCTTAGAATACCATATTCTCACTCCCTGATAACAATTTTCGACCATAGTACCCCTGACACTCCCACTCTCCATTAGAACTCACTTTTTCTCTATGATCTGCTATAAGGGGCCTAATCCTAGGGTTATTATGATCTAATGAGGTCATTTCTGTTACATTGACCTAAATACCTTAGAATACCATATTCCTCTCCCTGATAACAATTTACGACCATAGTACCCCTGACACTCCCACTCTCCATTAAAACTCACTTTTTCTCTATGATCTGCTATAAGGGCCCTAATCCTAGGGTTATGATGATCTAATGGGGTCATTTCTGTGACACTGACCTAAATACCTTAGAATACCATATTCTCACTCCCTGATAACAATTTTTGACCGATATACTGCAGGCCCTAATCCTAGGATATCACTGATCTAATCGGGTCAATTCTGTGACATTGACCTAAATACCTTAGAATACCATATTCTCACTCCCTGATAACAATTTTCGACCATAGTACCCCTGACACTCCCACTTTCCATTAAAACTCACATTTTCTCTATGATCTGCTATAAGGGCCCTAATCCTAGGGTATCACTGATCTAATCAGGTCAATTCTGTGATATTGACCTAAATACCTTAGAATACCATATTCTCACTCCCTGATAACAATTTACGACCATAGTACCCCTGACACTCCCACTCTCCATTAAAACTCACTTTTTCTCTATGATCTGCTATAAGGGCCCTAATCCTAGGGTTATGATGATCTAATGAGGTCATTTCTGTGACATTGACCTAAATACCTTAGAATACCATATTCTCACTCCCTGATAAGAATTTACAACCATAGTAGCCCTGACACTCCCACTCTCCATTAAAACTCACTTTTTCTCCATTATCTGCTATAAGGGCCCTTATCCTAGGGTATCACTGATCTAATCGTGTCAATTCTGTAACATTGACCTAAATACCTTAGAATACCATATTCTCACTTCCTGATAACAATTTACGACCATAGTACCCCTGACACTCCCACTCTCCATTAAAACTCACTTTTTCTCTATGATCTGCTATAAGGGCCCTAATCCTCGGGTTATGATGATCTAATGGGGTCATTTCTGTGACATTGACCTAAATACCTTAGAATACCATATTCTCACTCCCTGATAACAATTTTTGACCGATATACCGCAGGCCCTAATCCTAGGATATCACTGATCTAATCGGGTCAATGCTGTGATATTGACCTAAATACCTGAAAATATCAAATTCTCACTCCGGATATTATTTTTTCACCTTAGGGATGCATGGCTACATCTTCCCAGCCCTACAATAAAGATAAAACAGATACTTGTCTTTTCATATTTTTATTTTATTTCACATGGGGTGTTACACAATTTTTAGGGCCACTAAAATCTTCAATGGATTCATCAACATGAAACTACAATAACAATTTAATTATGGAGGGACGCACACACCTGCCTTTTTCTCTCAAGACATTCAACTCTGTTATATCTTTTGGGAGTTACTATATCGGATAAAAATATTCTGACACATGGTAGCATAAGGGCAGGGAGCACGCTACTTGTTTAAGCAGGAAAGCTGTTGAAACAATGTACTTAAATGTACTACTAAAGTGTTCATCGTCATTGCATTACATGATATAGATGAGGTGGGTAGTAAAGTGCTATCTATCAAAGATAATTCCTATAAGCAGTTCCTAGGATAATTTCCAAATGCTGTAATGGAGAAAAATCTAAATGCAGCAAGAGAAAATCTCTCGATTTACAAGCTGTGGCTTATACAAGAGAATTTACAGTACATTGGTAAGGACTTCCTCCCATCTAACATATTGATATATACAAGGACTAAAATAAATATTAGTCTCGTGTAAGCCAGAAATGCCACTTTTCAAAACTTTTTAGTAATTCCAGATTGTCTCCTCCTATAAGCATATCAAAGTTATAGTCAAGTTAAGCAGCATGGACAAGTACATTTTGTGACAGCCTCCTATCCACCCCTACAGCTGTCACCGATCCCAACCAACAGTTATAACTTGCTAATTTTCAGTGGTTCTGCTCACTTGGACAGCCTCCTATCCTCCCCTACAGCTGTCCCCTTTCCCATCATATTTCAGTCCTTATCCTTTTACAGGGAACTTTTTTCCTCTCTGGTTTGCGCATGGAGTCCCAGATCTTCACAGAAGCTGCACCATACGACATTTTGAACTTTCTGGTAAGCAAGAAGGCCAGGGCTTCGAGGATTAAGACCCTGTGGTAGAGTGTGTGCTTCCTGAAAGAAAACAAGTAGCACAGAATTAGTTATTACCATTTGTAAACAAATGAGAGGAGCAACTAGTGAGTTGGATAAGCTGTGCCAAGTGGTCAGCGATGTACTTCAATTTGCAGTGATGTGACACACATTTGCCAAGTGGTTGGGGATGTACTATAGTTTGCAGTGATTTGGCACACATTTGCCAAGTGGTTGGGGATGTACTATAGTTTGCAGTGATTTGGCACACATTTGCCAAGTGGTTGGGGATGGACTATAGTTTGCAGTGAATTGGCACACATTTGCCAAGTGGTCAGGGATGGAGTATAATTACCAGTCATGTGACACACATTTCTCAAGTGGTCAGTGATGTACTATGATAGATTGTAGTGATCTGGCACGCATTTCCCAAGTGGTTGGGGATGGACTATAGTTTGCAGTGAATTGGCACACATTTGCCAAGTGGTCAGGGATGGAGTATAATTACCAGTCATGTGACACACATTTCTCAAGTGGTCAGTGATGTACTATGATAGATTGTAGTGATCTGGCACGCATTTCCCAAGTGGTCAGGGATGGACTATAGTTTGTGAGGAGGGAAGGGGGGGGGGTCACCCACATGGCTCTGGCATCCACTCCACGTGGTGCAGCAGTCCCCACATGGTTCTCGTTGTTTCACAACAAAGAATGACCCAGTAAGTCAACCAATCAGTTGTGAGGATGACCTGAGCATGCAGCCTGCCATGCAGCCAGTCTCCCGAGTGCATAATATGACATAACAATTCAGGATAGTGGGAGTAGTTTGGCGGTTAAAAGGGGGAATAAAATATAGGAGGTGCCAGCAGGCAGTGCTTTCAGGGTGGCAGGGCTGAGGGGCTACCGCTGGGACAAAGTGACCATCACCAAAGCCAAACCTACCAAGTTCCAGCCGATACAGTGAAATTCCTATATAACGAATTCTGTTATAACGAATTTTCGTTTATTACAAAGATATTAGCTTTTACCAATATATTTCTATACTGTTCTTTATTAAAGTACTCCTCATATAACGAATTTTATATCATTTCAATTCGTTTACAACAATATTTTTTTTGGCACTCCCAAGATGCCATGAATGGGAAAAATCATCAAAATAACACGTTTTCTTTGATTTTGCTATTTTTGTTTGACGGTAGGTGGGGTGTTTACATCAATCCCTCATAAATGCACCATGCTGAGCAATGCAGAAATGGCATTTGATTGTGCTAAGGGTGTCGGGAGGTCTTTTTATATCTTGACAGGTATATGAAGAGTACCTCAATCAACCATGGAGAAAGGCCATGCAAGATACCCATACAAATCAAAAGGACATGGAAACAGTATGAATTGATGATATTTGATTTTGAATAAAAGAACCCCCTCCCCCATTCTAAAGGGATATTGAAATGCCAGTATGCGTGTGTGTGAGTGAGTGTGTGTTATAGCATGTGTGTCATTATGTGTGAGAATGTGTCATAACTCATGTGTCAGCTCTGGTGAGATTGCGTTATAACACATGCGTTAACATGTGTGAGGCCGCGTCATAACACATGCGTCAGTATGGGTGAGGCCGTGAGTCATAACACATGTGTCAGTATGGGTTAGTGTGCATTATGACACATGTGTCAGCATGGGTGGGGCTGCGTCATGACACATGTGTCAGTATGTGCCAGTCGGTGTCATCAATGACACAAGGTGGCTCAATTTTTTTCTGTAGAGCGCACGAGTTAGCACTCACACACATTGACTCAGAGCGACACCAATTTGCTGGGTTTGTGTCTGTGATTACCATCGTGAAGTTGGTTTTATTTATTGTCAAACTGCATTCTGTCTGTGCATTTAGTGTTGTAAATTATATTTATGTGATGAATACAAATCTCATGTTTTTTTCCATATTTATTCTATGTCTATGTATAGCTGAGACTTGAATAAACCTTTCTCACTAGTACTCCTGTGTTGTTTTCTTTTCTACATATCAGCATAGCCGTATGATACATATTTGGTAGGATTTACATGCTATTAAAGTTGCTGTTTGGATACAACGAAATTCGTTTATAACAAACTTTTTGGCCCTTCCCAAGTAGTTTGTTATAACGGAATTTTACTGTACTTAGAGTCATCAATCCGTATCACTAGAGTAGGGTTCAACCAATAAAGAGATAAGGCTTACTATTGTTGGTCTACAAAAAGAGAATGATACAAATGTTTATGATGTGTGGAGTTATAGAGTAGAAGAAGGGTACCTTTTTCATTTATTTCAAGAAAACTTGAAAGAAAGAACACTTACTGGGAAGCCCCTGCATGGTACTGTATCACTTGGTGTATGTGATCTGTCCCCTGTAGCAGTTTGAACAGGAACGGGCTTGTCTCGTAAATGTTGGCACATGGCCTGAAAAGAAAAACACCAAATCTCCAATAAACAAGTAGCACAGTATCAGTAATGACCATTTGTAAACAAACAACGACTCCCATGACTCTAGGATCATTATCATGACTATGATCATTATCAGGTTTCTAGATTTTATCAGTTTAAGGACTTCATATATCTGTTAGAAATACAGCACTGCTGTAATAGGCGCTCGGTGATATTTTCTAGATTTATACACTTATGGTTATGTATTCTATTATATCAGTTAGAAATACAGAACTGCTGTAATAGCGGCTTGGTCGTATTCCCTAGATTCATATACTTATGCTTAGTTATTCTAAATAGTGTATAGGTACTGATATATTTCAACTAATTGCTGACAAATAGTAAGTACTGATATGTGTTGACTAATTCCTGACAAATAGTGCATTATCACTGACATATTTTGACTAATTCCTGACAAATAGTGGGTAATTACTAACATGTATTGACTAACTGCTGACAAATAGTGAGTAATTACTAACATTTATTGACTAATTGCTGACAAATAGTGCACAGGTACTGACATATTTTGACAAATACCAATCAAGGCATGATGCACAATTGAATCAATGGCAAATTCTCTGCTGTTTATCAACATGTTTCAACATTTATATATAAATTTCAAGCTTTTCCACTATGTCAATTCTATTTTTTAACTTTTCAGACCCATATTCCTGATGATTGATGAGATTGAATCTTTTTGGATTACTTATAAGTAACTCTTTCTTGCTTCTGCTGGATAACTGAACTCATGCATCATGGGTCCTACCTTTTGTGGAAGAATACATTCAGTATGAACTCCATCAAGTAGGTTACCACCTGAAAAGAAAGGAAGGAAGAGTACTGTAAGACCCAATGTCTTGTTCCCGGGTTGTGGGATCCTTAGTGGGTCAACTCCTGCTTAATCTGGTTCCTTGTGAGATAAGAACTGATAAACATTCTGATTGGACCATAATATATTCCACTATGTATGGGAGCATTCCACACTTATGTCACTGCTTAGGGGTAGGGGTCTTTGAGTTCATGTTCCATACAAAAACAGTGACTAGGGGGGTCCTGAAAAATGCCTAAAAAACAGTGATATAATTGTTGAACGTTCCCAAAAGGTAACTTATGAATATAATCATATAGTAGAAATAGAAATTCTTTTTGAATGATAAAAACATGTCAAAAATATATTCTTACATTAGGAGAAACATATCCATCTCCAGCAAAATGAATTCTCTGGAAGCTATGTTTCATGGGTTCTTCCAGGAAGGCAGAGTGGAAGGTACACTCAGAACTGGAGGAGAGAAGGGACAAAATCAAAACCACTTGAGAAAAGCTGTAAACAAGTTGTAAAGGGATAAAGTACAGTAGGGGGGTGAAATGCCGAAAATATAATAATCTGTATTGCACTCAATGACTACACAGTAACATCTAGATACTGTTTTACCACAGAATAGAGTAATAACGATCTATTGAGACGCCAGGGTTTGATTTGGGCATTGATTTGATTGATTGATCTGTTTAACCTTTACGTGCCCAGAATTATTTGATGATTTTCCATTTATTTCACATGTAAATCACAACAGCGATAAAAACTATGCATATATACAATTCTGAATTTTGGCATTATAAGATGAGTGAGTAATTGATGTTTCGACAGCTAAGGTCATATTCATTATGAGAACTACATTGCAAAGAGGATTGTGTCAGTGCCCGCGCATATGTGCAGGACACACATCAGAGTGGATAGGAAAAAGGAGATATAGACCCTTTAAAGTGTGCTAGGGAAGCCCGTTTAAAAGATAAGTCTTACACTAAGAAAATATTATGAGTTAGAGTGACCTACTTCCGACTTTTAATCATAATGCTGTAGAGGTGATCTACTATACACTGTGCTTCTTTTTCCACCATCTCAATGGTCACTAATTCAGGATGAAGTCTGTCATATTGTAGAGCCTCCTGTTCTATCATCCCTTGACACACAAAGAAACAGTCTGTTGATTCTGGCACAGGCCTGAAGGAGAAAGGTTGAATGTTTGTTTGCTTTTTGGGTTAGTTTTATGTCAGGCATAACCACAGCTGAAGGATTTACTAACTTACCTCAATTGTCCCCCATTTTCACACTCTCATTATTGGGGAAAACTCCTCTGTTGGCTAGGGCCATATTATTATATATACCGTAAATTCCCTCGTATAAGCCATATCCCCCATATAAGCAGCACCCTGAGTTTGAGATAAGGCTATGAGTCACATCTAGGGCTTGAAAATTGATAGTTTAGTATTTTTTATGGTGTAAAAAAACCCTCATATAAGCCGCACCTAGACTTGGTGCTTATTCTATAAGCCTCAATTTGATTTGGGTTCTGATATAAGCCACGGCTTATATGAGAGAATTTACGGTACTTGCAGACTTATAAGACAACCATTTAAAGTAGTGAATGTATACTTTTTGGAGTGTGGTCCAGAAACGTGAAAGAGGTAAAAAGAGGTTTTTTCTTGACTCACTTAGGAATATCGCATGGTAACCATGGTATTACATAAGAGTTTCTGCCTCGTTGTATCTCATCATCTATTTCATTGATTTGCTGAAAGAAAAGTAAACAGTGTTCCAATTGTAATAAATGTTAAAAAACGGAGAACATAAGGATACTACATACCATATGCAAAATGATAGTTAAAATCTGGGATCTACTGATTATTAGTTGGCTCAGAAAGTGCTGTCATGAACTGGATTATAGTTGATAATGTGCCTTCGAGCAGACATATGCTTGTACTGAGCTATGCCATAGAAATATGGAGATACACAAAGCTCTCCCAAACGTTTCTGAGATTATGAGAAAAAAATATAGGGCAGCAATGTGCATTGCTCGTAGCTCGAAAAGAAATAAGATTTAAATTTTTTGGCAGATGTTATGTACCATAAATTCTTTGATTTGAGGTTCATATCATATTTGAATCGAATCAAAAGTAGTTTATTGCAAGGTCAGTAATGCAGGTAATGTTGCTTGTATCAGAGAATTTAAGGTAATTGCAGTTAGTTAGACTCTGCTGTCCCAAAGCCCTGGCCCCTTTATACTTGATAGTCTTTTCCATTACATTGTTTCTCCAGAATTAAAATTAATAGCCTTGAGTGGTCTGACATCAGCACTCCTATTCACAGACAGGAACCAACTCCAAGCAGGTGTTAATAGTGTTGTAGTCCTATACTTTCACAAGACATCTGCTTGGAGGACCAGATGAAACTCACCCAGGTTATTCACACCGCCAAGCCACTATTCGCATAACTCCCGCCAAAACTGCCCTATTCACACCACACTTGCAATAAGAGTGGGAAAATTGATCCTGGATCAACATTCCTATACCTTCATCATTGCAGGCAAAAAGTGTCTAATGGCAGCTGACCAACTGACTGTATACAATATAGAGAATTACTCAAAATTTACAAAACTTGTTACTGAAATGGCTTTTCCTGCAAGACCCCTACATCTCCTCCTGCAATACCACTACAAATTCCTGAACTAATTCTGCCTCTTATACGTAAAATTTACATCTTTTTTGACACTTATTGGCACCACCCAAATGACTGAAAATGAGGGGCCCATCCTTGCCTCCTATAACTCTTTTCCAGTTAATAAAATCACATATCTATCTAAAACACTTACTTCCTGGGTAAGAGGAGGACGTTTCAGGAACCTCTTAGAAGGTGGCCTCCTAAGGGGGAAAGAGATGTATACGATTATACATGCTAGTGAAAATCTGTATGAAATTTAATGTAAATCCAACGGCATAAACAGACAGTGGGAGCTGTAGTGAATTCATGTCTTCTATGTTATACCAAGATAGAACACATAAAGCCAGTCAGAGGACACTTTCACTTTGTACTGTCCCTGTCATCAGTTACAGTAATCTGTCATTTCTCCAAATTTGTTATTATCTGCGATGAATATAAATTTCTGAAATTACATGTCCCTATAGAGATGGAGCATAATGCTATCGTCTGCAGAGACAAGTGACTATCTGCACGATGGAGAAAAAGATGGATACATACCCCTCATCTTCAGAAGAAGATGGAGAAGGTGATGATTGAGCAGGAGGATTGGTATCTTTTTCTTCAAGACGAAGGTTGAGTTCTTCAGGAACCTGAGCAGGCAGCTCAGAGGATGAATCAGCAGGTGATGATTGATCAGGAGGATTGGTATCTTTTTCTTCAAGGCGAAGGTTGAGTTCTTCAGGAACCTGAGCAGGCAGCTCAGATGATGAATCAGCAGGAGGCTTAGCGGAACAAGGGAGTGTAACGAGAGGATACGATTGAGCTGAAAGATGAAGAGGGTCAGGATCATGGAGAACTGGAAATTGCGAGTGGAGCGGACAAGGTCATTTTCATAGAAGTATAGTTGGCAACCAGAGCAGGTGGGGAAGGTAATGTCCACAGATCATAGGCCAATGGAACAATTAGTATCCTTTCTCGTCCACCTCTCGCAGTTTCTCAGCATAAACCAACAGTGAGTAAGTGCATGTATATTACCTAATTACTGACATACACTGAATATCTTTTAAACATCTTATCAAATAATTTTCTTATGGCCATGCCTATGTCTAGTTTGTTGCAATGATGATTATTGAGATCTACACGACCTCATTTATTTATTACTCTTATCAGTTGCTTGCACACAGCTCTACCATAGCTTTACCATTGCTAGTTTTTGCATTCTGGGAAGGAATGCCACACGAGGACACCTCATCTACCCACAATTATGTGCTGCTACTTTGTAATCGTTGGTGCAAAAGAAGAAAGAAGTGGAGGTAGTGCCATGTACTCTTGGACCTCTATTGACTCTAATGTTCATTTTATTACCTTTCCTGTAGAAGAGCATGTAGGAATTTGATGTGATCACATCACACTCAGGAGGCAGAGGAGCAACCTATATGAGATGAATGAAAAATATATAACACGTGATTCAGGGGTGTGAAATCCTAAAATCAATTTCCTCTGAAGCAACTTCGCAATGATTTCCAGTTTTCATTTTTACATAAGATAAAGGTCATTTAAATGCTCAGTTGCATACATGCCATCTTCTTTCGTAGAGTGAGAAGATGGGATATTCAAATTTCTGATTTTGGATGACAATAGATGTATACATTTGTAGTGGTCAGTGGAAAATGTCATGGAGAAACTGGGACTCGAACATGGAACCCTCCAACTTCGAAGCGGAAGCTCTACCCCTGAGCTACTTCCCCTGGCCTGACATTCTCTACCTTCCAACTACACCTGGATCGGTGTGTTACACACACTAGGGGGCAGTGATTACCTGGTACCAAGCTCTCTAGAGATCCGCCTCGCGAGGCGGGACCACTTGGTATCTCCACCAAGTACAGGGAATTCCTGCCCCTACACATCTATACTAATGGTAAGTTATTTTCTCAGTGGATTTGCACAGATGTCAGGAATGATCCCTGTGAGCATCAAAACTGCATTATCATTATGACTCAACAGGCACACAACGGATTATGATTAATTGCTTACACACAGTAAGTGCTGACATCTATAGGCTGACAAAAGATGGAGCAGGTTAGGTTGAAGACCTAAAAGGCCTGAGTTATAAATGCAATTTTCAAGCAATTTCATTTATGTTGACTAATTGTTGACAAATAGTACCTGGCAGTACATGATGAGAATACTTACAGTTCTGTCACTGCAGGAGAACCACTGTTCTTGTTTATTCACATAGGCTGTGTAGTGACCCCCCTGAACAGTATTCCCCAAGTGATTAACCACAGCAAAGAGGTCATACTTGACGGTTGTCTCATGAACAGGGAGACAAAGTCCCTTTTCTAGTGCATGGAGCTTGCGAAGATCCTTGGTTCCATCTTGGTGGAAGCTGTTAAGTAGAAGGATAGAATCAGTTTGGTTCACTTTCTTTTGAAGAAACGAGTAGAAATTGTACATAAAATATAATGTCTTGCTACAAGTTAGGCTATCCAGTAGGCCATTCCTCGCTGAATTTCGCAGTTATTTATAATTTCTCTACTCAAAGTCACAGTCTATTTCCCACGCGTAGAGCAGACTGATTGTGATCGCATCTCTTGTTTTAACCTTAGCCTTATGGAAAGGTCATACATACTCTAGTCAAATAGTGTAGATTTTGAGAGATAATCCTTACCGGTTGATATGCAGCATCAGACAGGGTGGAGCGACCTTAACTTCATTTTTCTTGAAGCTTGTTCCCATGTTTCCACACCTCGAAGAAAACGATATAAGAGTTAAGAACCTGATCTAGTGGGCGTTGTGGATTTGAGCAGATAAGGCTCAGGGTCATAAAGATAATTCAACATGTACCAGCTACCCGGCGGCATAAACTCAGAAGGTACCCTGAGCAAAAAAGATTAGGGCAAAGAGAGAGCTCTCACTTATTCTCTATAAAAACAATTTAGGAAATTGAAAAAATGGACTCCACCTACAAGATGGAAAGATGGAACAAACATAAAAGAGCATGAAAATAAGGACAGAAAAGGAAAGAGAATAAATATCTCACCTTTGGCAAAGGAAGGAAGAAAGAGGCGTGTCCCTGGAGAGTTCTTGTAGTCCTACGCTTGCAGAGCGGGAAGACTGAATAGAGAAGCCAGAGTAAGGTACTGTAGGGAAAAGGTTGGCTTTGGTTGATTTTACCTCCACTAATAGTAGTTAAATAAGTTTCACTTTTTTGGTGAAATTTCAGCCGGTAGGGCTAGCATCATTATGTATTACTTCGATCACCAATTGGTAATCGGAGTTATAAATTATTAGCATTAGTAACTGCGGAGGTTTTCCGCAAATTATTTGTTGATTTTACCTCACCTAACAGTTGTCAAATGTTAGAAGAGTTTCTGTCCTTCTTGGATATTTCTCTTTTCTGTTAATACAGCAGTGTTGTCGAAAACTTTTTCAAAGTGGTAGTTCTAGAAAATTATTTTCAGGTATGGCTTACCATAGAAATAATACAGCTAGCTGTCATGTCATACGTCCAATCACCTGAGTCCATGCAATGACGACATACAACTAGATAAAAGAACAAGTAGCATGGAATCAGTAATGTCCATTAGTAAAGAAATGAGAGAAACCAGTCAGTTGCAGAAGCTGACAAAGACTGAGTGAGTGCTAACACATGTGGACTAATTGCTAACAGATAGTGAGTTATTGCTAACAGATAATGACTAAGTGCTGACAAATAGTCTTTTCCTTCTCAGTCTGGCACAAGTGAAAGGTTAAGTGGATGTACCAGAAAGATACTCACCTTTGCTTCTTGTCTGGACACCAAAAACAGCATTGAAAGGAGGGGCATCAGCACTATAAATAAGAGAAAGAATTAGAAATCTCAGCTGCCAAAGGTAAAAAAATATATCTTGGCGGCGGATCCGTAATCCAAGTTATTTTAATCAAATGGCCTAAAGACGAAAAACTTACAAAGGAGCCAGGTTTTCGGACAGAAGCATGAAGACCTCGTTTGCATCTTGTTGAGTTCCGAGCTCATATTCAGGCCATAATCCTGTGAACATTGAAAGAGGTAAAGTGAATGAGTCAAAAGAGGTTGAAAACCATTGCGACCCGGCATGGGACGTATCTCTGCTGTCTTGAGAACCAGCTGTAAACTTATGCAAGAGTGTATTGATAAACAAGGACCTTTAAGTAAGGCAACCGGAGCTTGGGGTGGGTATACAAGAGTTATAGGTAAGAGTAGGCTGCACAATACACGAAGGAATGTTCAGGAGGAATGCAGGTTTTCATATCTATGTACCTATTTACATATTAACTTAATAGTTCTTACATAGGTACTTACATAAGTTCTCTGTCAAGGTACTTAAATTAATACTAACATGGGTACCTCCAAGGTACTTACATAGGTACTTACATCTAGGTACTTACATAAGTATTAACCAAGATACTTTACATAGGTACTTACATAAGTAGTAACAAAGGTACTTACATGGTACTTTCATGGTACTTTCATAAGTACTAACCAAGGTACTTACTTAAGTACTAACCAAGGCACTGACCAAGGTACTAAGATACCCAGATCTACCCAGACCACGGATGAAAGTCACAGAGCACAAAAATCCCTGAAATAATCAAATATTCGCCCAAAAACCTGGGTTTTTATATGAATGTACAGGGCCTTGTAACTTCAAAATCCCTGAAATCAGGGAAATCCCTGAGGACTTTCATCCCTGCCAGACACAGTGTCTAGCCTAAGTAGCATATGTGACCCATCCTAACAATATGGTTCGGAAGTCGCACATAAAAAATGTTTAGTTATTGGCATGTCCATTTACAGCTCATCAAGAGCTTTCATTTGGTATAAAACACTTGTATATTTGAACCAGGTGGTCTTCTGCAGATCTACTGCCGGTAAATTCAGTCGGATCAATTAAAAATTGATTAAATTGAGATAATTGACATATTAAACATATAATGATTTATAAATCTTATATAATCCCTATGTAATTCTTTATAACCATGACAGCTATAGCCATGTCTTTTAGGGCATTTGGAGCTTAAATTAAGTTTACTGAGCAAGGATTTTGAAAGATATCTACCCATATGTTAGAAAAATGATAAAATATCAATTTTGAAAAATCTGATATTTTGGACACTATACCACTTGAAAAGGCCATAACTAGGCTTCTAAATATGCAACTTCAGTACCACTTTGTTAGGATGGGTCACATATGATAATAAGTACTGGATTGGCAGCAATTGTTTCAATACAGGTAACATTCCTCTCTACAGTGTGTCCGAGTTTGGCAGTCCTGGGGTCATTGGATATGATATTATTAGTATTAAAGTCTGTAGGTACGTCAGGTGAGGGGAGGGCAATAAGTGTGTTGTATCTATTGTATCATTACAACCAATCCAGTGTATAGGGACTGCCGACATGTGAGTGGTAGGTGGGATGGGGGGTGACAGGGCCAAACAGAGGGGGGGGGGTGACAGGGCCAAACAGAGCTGTCCGCTGTTATGTAGGGACTGCCAACATTGTTGGTAAGACGGACAGCACCAGCGGTGTACTATGTCATCGTCCCTGCATGCCACGTCAAGGGGAGGGGGTAGGGCGTTATTCCGAGGTAGCAGGTTGTCCCATGGGTGCAGTCATTGCTGGAGCTTGTCACCAGCGTGTTCTACTGATGACACCTATCAGATAGGTACCAGTTGGCCCCAGAGAGGACTGCAGTGAATAGTTGGGTGTAATTTCATTGGATGATAATCAAACCAGCTAAGTCCGTATAGACCATGGTGCGATCAGTACATTGGCCGCGCTTTTAAGGTAAATGACGGGGGACCAGTCCCAAAAGCAGGTCATGAACGGTGCGTTTGGTACCACTGAAAAACGGACATAGAGTTAAGAACTAACCTTTTTCGGGGGCTCTGCCCCCGAATCCCCTATCAAATTTTTGCATCTACAATCCCCCCAAAATAAACCTTTAAAAATACTACCTAAATTTGTAACATTAAGTCACCCTTTCTCTGAATCTTCAAAGAACCTGGCATGTGGGCAGACGTAGTTAGAGATAAAAGCAGCCTAACGCACCCCTCATGACCTACTTTAGAGGGTGGTCCCCCGTCATTTACCATTTAGCTTTTAGCCCTACATTGATTAACAGTGGAGGGTAGAGCTCAGGGCAAAGTCTATGGGCCGACCTTGATGTAATAGACCACTTTCTCTTAGCAGCGGAAAGTGGTAAACAAAGGAAAATTTCAAAACGAAGTTCATCAGAAAAGAGAAAGAAGAAAGCTGAGGTATGACTAAACCTTACCTTTCAGTTGTAGGAGGATTGAATGACAATCTTCGATGTCCAGGGTAGATAGGAACATTTTAAGTTCACATAGAAGACATGATTGTCTACCTGAAAGAAGAACAAAAGTCTGCATGAACAACACATTGGAACAAGAATGTCAATGAACAGGCTGGGGAAGGATAAGAATAGGTAAGAAGAGAAAAAGACTCAGCTTAGTCCCAGTACAATACAAGCCAGAGCACTATGATTTAGTGCCAGGGGTACATGTCAAATGCATGATAATAGACATGAATACATGGAGGTAAAATCTCTTAACCCTTTAAAAGGCTGCTGAAGCAGGAGTGCATCATGCCCATTGGTCATCATGATGCACCAACGAAGTGCTGGTGAGACCACTCACCAGCACTTCATTGGAGCATCATGCCCACCCTGTGGCGTTGATACATATACTCCCGGCGGGTCGTTATGATGCTCCAATGAAGTGCTGGTTAGCAGTCTTGCCAGCACTTCATTAGTGCATCACTTTGCCAAAATTATTGATGCATGAGCCACCCTTAAAGGGTTAATAACTGAAATCTGCCACCTAGAGTCTGGTAGGCAAACTGAAGCAGCAGTTAAATACATCTAAATATCATCTGCTTCGGTGGCCGCCACCGAGCCGCCGGCCAATGTTTATTACAATATATATATATATATATATATATATATATATATATATATATATAGCTGCAGCAACCTGGAGGCTGGTTGGTTGGTCTATTCTTTGTTAAAGAGAATTTACTTACAGGGTATGACACAGTGTAGGCGAAGTTGATCCAGCAACTCTGTGCAGGCACGGAAGCATTGAAGCAGCGAGTTCAAGAAGCAAACATTTCGTCCTTCATTTATCAAGCCCACTGAAATGTAAATATTGGTCGAGACTTCTTAAAAAACTGTGGAAAGTAAAGTTATATGCCAAGTTCTGTAGAACACAAAGAGACATTCCAAAGTTTAGACTAAGAGTGACTTAAAAATATAGCATGTTTTTAATAGCTGACGATTAATTGGAGCATTGACAAATTTTAAAATAAAGAGAAAACGACATTAAAAGATTAAAATTTCATTTCTATGTGAAATTTGTATAAAGATGAGATTTTAAACCTCAGAGCCCTAGGGGCCGAGTACAAGTACTGCAGTGTCAGCCCTAGCCCCAGTCAATGTTACCCACTCCCCAGCCCTAGCTCACTTTGGGCTACCCACATGCTGAAAGAATCATGGATTTATATCGAAAAAAACAGCACTTGAGAGCCAAAAGGTCAGCCCATAGGGTTCTGAGGCTTAAGTAGACAGGGGGAACAAGTTTAAGAGAATGGGGAAAAACTTAACAGAAACAATAAAAGAACAATAAACCAACAACAAGGGAAAGAGAACCAGAGGATGAAGAAGGACCTGGATAAGGGGTAAGGTCTGGTACAGCCACTTGGTGCTCAGATGGACGGGGAGGAGCTGTGTGGAAAGTTTTAATTTTCTTCCGTGGTTGGGGTTTTGGTTCAAGGATTATACCATTTGCAACAGGGAGCAGGGACACATAGCGGTCAGTTAGCACATCTATGTCTTTTTTGAAACGGACTTGCATTTTTCCATCTTCATTCATGTATGCAAACTTTTTGAGGTTCGCCAGTCCATCGAGGCATTGCCTGGTTTTGGTGTTTGTTCTTCTGACAGGGGGAGGAATATTTTTCTTTCTTTTCAGGATAGGGGATGGGACCTTCTCTCCTGAAATGGGGGTGTCATGAGGAGCCATCGAATTAGAGGGGAAAAGATCCTTGCTGTAGAAGGTGGTAATGTCATTGTAACGTTCCTGCTGAATTTCCCTGTCAATATTGTAGAAAGGACTGGAAAGGTATGACCTCGAAAGTTTGGAGAAGCTGTAATCAGGTTGGCTGAAAATGGGAAAACGAATATTTCCCTATTACTGTTAGGTTTTTAGAGCTTTGAAATTAGACCATGCAGAGAAGGGGGCCCTGGTCAGACCAGAAAGGTAGGAACAGGTGAAGCGACAGGGAGCCCTGATAACACAGAAAGTGTGAGTTATATCACCCAGTCGACTTAAAGGATCTATACCCTTCTATACCCAATGCCTGCTTCAGTGAGAAACTAGTACCCCAGTACAGTACACAGAAACCCATTTCCTCTAAAGTCTAATATATGGCTTGCTAGTTAATGCTTTCATGTAGGAATAAAGTGATTTAAATGTTATTTGGGCAAAATATAACACTGGTTGAAAGTAGTGGAGGAAATATGGGGACATTGAGACTACCTGCAAAAGCTATGTTCAGGATGATCTTGAACTGGCCCATGCCAGAAGCTGTCTGGTTTAAACATGTTAGTATTCATGGTTGTCACCAACATGGCACTTCGACTTTTCCCTGACATTGTGATCGATTTCCCTGACAACACTAATTAGATTTACTGTAGTGGCTTATGCATGAAACTATGCCCTATTGTACCTTATAGCACCTCCAGGTACAACTTATGTCTTATGGCATTACCCTCAACTTAGGGTGCGACTTATTATTAAGGTTGCCTTAGAGTGTGTCTAGCATGCTAAGACCTACCCGCCTTAGCAAGTCACGTGACCATCCCTTGGCCTATCAGGGCGTCACAATTTTTCCGCTGGTTCCCGCGGATATGTGTTTTACTTAAGCCTTGCTGTCTTAATTGAAGCTTATTGCCTCACTTTTCTCATGTATCCATCTTAAATTTCCGTGATCAGACAACATTTCCCTGACACAAAAGTATTTCCCTGACATTTTCACAAAACCTGGGATTCCCTGACAAAAATCTTAAATTCCCTGACCTGGAAGGAATTTTTCATTTTCCTGACAGGTGGCAAACATTGTATTATAATTCATTTGTCAAGAGCGATTTTAAAAGCAATGGCCTCTAGCCTGCAGGCATACCGATCACCCTGTAGCATTTACTAATGCACCTGGGTGCAGGATCATGCCACCAGCAGCTAATCAAAGATGGGGATTGCAGGCTTTCAGCCAATCACAGGAAGTGGATAGGGGTAAATATGTACCTGTCAGTACATTGTAGAACAAATAATCTGGATTTCTGTTTTAATGTGTAATTATCGAGCATGCAGGGTTAATAGAGAATACAATAAGAACAGAGACAAGACATGGTTTACTTAACTCTATCCATCCAGCTAGAGCATTAATGCACTACCTGGTAGAATTTGGCTAGTGCATTAATGCACTATGAAGATGGGATTTTAAGTACATAATAGCATTATACTGGGCCATACCAGGAATTATTTGCAATACATAAGACCAGGTATAATGGTATGATATGAAAGGATATTACGTACAGATTTCAATTCAGTCAATTTAGAACACATTTTACAAAAAATGATTGTTTCTGTATGGTCAGTCTAACCCAATATGTCAATAAAAAAGTGCTCAGGACTTCAATCTGCCATATTCTAGGGACATTTACCAAAGATAGAGGCGGCTGGAAAGAGTTAAAGAGTGCAATTCTCTATCATGCTGAGGTTTAACAGTGCAGATTACAATAAAGCAAAGGTGCAGTGCTAAGAGAAATGATAAAAAGCGGTGACCATTCAAAGTTAAGTGTGTAATCTTAGAAAGGAGATAAAGATCATGCTGCCAGAATAAAGGTAGAGAAGCTCACCATATGAAGACAGCGCAGAAATGTTTACATGGAAGATGGAAGTCTTTCCAGTTTTCACACAAGCAGAATGGGAAGTCCTTGCCATCTCCAAAGTAGACTGTGTACTCTGCTTTCTTTGTGAAGCTGGAGACTTGGAAGATACCTTCAGTCAGAAAACGGACTAGCTGATGGCCTTTCTCCTTTGCATATGCAACCATTGCTTTAGCTTCCATCCACCTGGTTAAAAATAGAGAATTAAGATTGAAGGTGTGATATACATGACATATGGCCCAGGGTCTGCAACATACAGCATCTAACATCCTGTCCTTGTTGCTATAACCACCATACACACTCCAACACATTTTTGTACTACCGTAACTGCCATTAAGTAAAATATCTAGGTGGTACAGAAGGGGGAGTAGCTGTGAGGGAATGGGTGTCTGGATTGTTGTCTTTGTACAGGTGTCGTAAAAGACTGGGTATGTGTTCATTACATATATAAATGGCTATTTCTTTTAAGGACAGAGTTCACCATGAGACATTCTGTGTACTTAAATTTTACATCCTAATACCAGATCTTTAGGCCTATTCATAGACTCCTGCCTGTTTCAGAACAGCCCCATGGTGTCTCACACTTGAAGCTCTCATCTCAGCGACGATTATCTTAGCAACGATATCACGGCAAAATGAAACAATTCTACACTCTCCCAGCAGATACTCTTGGAGGTTTCACTTTAGGCCCTATCTCTTGGAACTAATCATGACAATTTAACATATGACCTATCAAATTAAAGGTCTCTGTGAGTGCGATCCGGATATTTAATGCTAGAGCTGTTTCGCGCATGAGGTTAACTACAGTGAGTGCCAATCTCTTTGAATATAGGTCCAAGATGGCGACCATTGCAGCTTGGCTGATATTTTTTTGAATAAATAGGTCATGGGTCAAGTTAACTGGTACTGCTTCAGACCCTAAAGATTTTGCTTCATCTGGTACCCCAAGAGTTCTCTAGTTTGAAGCAGTCAAAAATTTCGAGTTTATAACCAACAATTTAGTAACCCATTTTTATATATAGCGTAACCATGTTGTAACATGAAGAATATGTCTTTTAAGTCTTAAAAGTTTAACTTGGTTAACACCTTAAAACTTTGAACGAAGCACTCCCAGAAGGCTTCGATCCCTTCCCCCCTAACTGTACTGCTGAGATCAAAGAGTTGTCAATGTTTATTTAATCAGGGCTTGACAAATCACTGTGTCCAATCCCCGGGACAAAATTATTTCTCTGGACAACTTATTTTTGAAGTTGTGTCCAGTGGACAAAGCTGTCATGTTATAAAATGAGTGAAAGGGCTGAGTATGTCATTTACTCGCTGGACACAACTCTGGTTTGTTTCTGTGTCCAGTGGACACACTGGCTGAAAACCGATTTGCCGACCCCTGTTTAATATTCTGTGCCCGATGGCAGAGAGTAAAGTTTTATTTGGTTTGGTTGATTTTACATCCACTAATAGTACTTAAAATTAGCAGACATTTCTCTGGTTCACGGACATTAAGTCCTTTCTTTTCTGTTTGGACAGGTATTTCAAAGCTGCTTGTCCAGACAACTATACAGATATTTATATGCTGCTTGCCCGACACAGCAGTGACCGCATCTATGAATGACCGAATCCATGAGATGAATGACCGCATCTATGAGGAGGGTTGAGGGGGAAAACCGTTACCGGGTATTCATTCCCCTACTCTTCTCGAAGGATAGCAAGTGTTCTTTTATTTGCCTGGTCCAATAGGCAGGGCCAGACAAACCATGGCCTTTGATCACTCAGACGTGGTACTTTTGCCATGGGGGAATTTCATGGCAAAAGACAAGCATGCATGCCCGGGCCCGCGCATATGGACACCAGCTCCCAACTTGCTTACCCCAAGCCAAAAGAAACCCCAAGTTTGTTGCCTTTTACGAATCTGGTATGCCCACTGGTAGAATGGAATGAGAATTCCTCCTTCATGGACTCCCAATGAAGTTATTCTGCTCCTCCATGCCCTCAGATGAAGGTCCCCACTCCACAGGGGGAAAGGAGTGAAGTAACTTACTTGAGTAGGGAGTAAAGTAACTTACTTGAGGTAAACGTGGTCAACGAACGTAGAGGGCCGATCATGAAGGAAGGCAGGGATGTAGCTTGCATATGTTTTGGACATGGAGAGAGACTGAACATTCTCTTCTAGGTATCTGGAAAAGGGGAGGGAAAAAGTTTTATCTAAAGACAATAGCTGTGGTCTTTATGGCACATGTAAGAAATTTCAGGAGACTTTAGTTCTACGGCAACACTTTATTTTTTCATTTGGGTCACGTGGAACCAAAGTAAACATGGAATAAGCAAGAGGAAATGTACATCACGGTACATGATGGTACATCACGGTACATGATGGTACATCACGGTACATGATGGTACATCACGGTACATGATGGTACATCACAGTACATAATGGTACATCACAGTACATAATGGTACATGACGGTACATCATAGTACATGACGGTACATCACAGTACATGATTGTACATCACAGTAAATGATGGTACATCACAGTACATGACGGTACATCACAGTACATGATACATCACAGTACATGATGGTACATCACAGCACTAGATGGTACATCATAGTACATGATGGTACATCACAGTACAAGATGGTACATAGTGGTTCATGATAATACATCAGGTACATCACAGTACATCATGATGGTACATAACAGCACATCATGGTACATGACGGTATATCCATTCATAAAGGTTTCAGTGTGCATCAATGCATCATGCTATCCATAAAGGGTTAAGTGAGCATCAATTCATCATGTCATCCACAAAGGGTTAAGTGTGTGTCAATGCATCATGCCATCCATAAAGATTTAAGTGTGCATCAATGCATCATGCCATCCATAAAGGGTTAAGTGTGCATCAATGCATCATGCCATCCATAAAGGGTTAAGTGTGCATCAATGCATCATGCCATCCGTAAAGGATTAATTGTGCACCAATGCATAATGTCATCCATAAAGGGTTAACCATGCACCAATGCATCATGCCATCCATAAAGGGTTAAGTGTGCATCAATGTATCATGCCATCCATAAAGGGTTAAGTGTGCATCAATGTATCATGCCATCCATAAAGAGTTAAGTGTGCATCAATGCATCATGCCATCCATAAAGGGTTAATCATGTGTGAATGCATCATGCCATTCATAAAGGATTAATTGTGCACCAATGCATCATGTCATCCATAAAGGTTTAAGTATGCATCAATGCATCATGTCATCCATAAAGGGTTAACTGTGCATCAATGCATCATGTCATCCATAAAGGGTTAACCATGCACCAATGCATCATGCCATCCATAAAGGGTTAAGTGTGCATCAATGCATCATTCCATACATAAAGGGTTAAGTGTGCGTCAATGCCTCATTCCATACATAAAGGGTTAAGTGTGCTACAATGCTTCATTCTATCCATAAAGGGTTAACTGTGCATCAATGCATTATGCCATTAATAAAGGGTTAAGTGTGAATCAATGCATCACACCATCCATAAAGATTTAAGTGTGATTCAATGCATCATGCCATCCATAAAGGGTTAAGTGAGCATCAATGCATCATGCCATCAATAAAGGGTTAACTTCCATAAAGGTATAACTATGCATCATGCTATCCATAAAGGGTTTTAAAGTGTGCATCAAACCATAAAGGGTTAAGTGTGCATCAATTCATCATGCCATCCAGAAAGGGTTAATTATGCATTATACCATCCATAAAGGGTTAACCAGTGTAAGTTCAACACACAATTCTTACAATCTAGGGTGGGGGGGGGTCATAAAGGCTTAAATGTGCATCAATGCATCATGAAATTAAATCACAAAAGAAAACACAGAATGGCGGCAACATTTTCAATAAAACACAAAACAACGGAATAGAGGTCACACAAGGAACATTCAGTCCTGAGTTTTTAGGGTACAACTGGTACCTAATATAAAAGTTATTAGGTGGATGTTAGTAATAATTCTTATCAGAGATAACACGCTGACAACCAGCTCAAGGAATGGCTGCACCTAACAGGCATCCCGCAATATCAGAATATAGAGAAGCATGGACTGGGAAGGGAGGAGACAGGCTACTCACGGCGTTGATACCCGCCCCATTTGTGTCCCTATGTTGGCTATGTACATGTAATCAAACAGCCAATGGCCCATGCTACTCACAGCGTTTATACCAGCACCAACAGGGTCCATATGTTAAAGTAAAGTACTAAGATCAGCTTTGGTGCATCATTTGCACCTTAGAGGGTTAAAGTAAAGTACTCAGAAGACCAGAGAGCTGCTTTGGTGCATCATGCTGACCTTATATGGTTATACATGTAGTAAAGTACTCAGAACGATGACAGTGCAGAGAGCTGCTTTGGTGCATCATGTGCACCTTATAGGGTTAGAGTAATGTACTAAAAATGACGACAGTGCAGAGAGCTGCTTTGGTGCATCATGTGCACCTTAGAGGGTTATACCAGCCCCAAACTGCGTCCAGTGTTGGCTATGTACATGTAATCAAATAGGCAGTGGGCAGTGCTACTCACAGCGTATATACCAGCAAAAGCTGTGTTGGGGCAGACCTCCTATAAATCTACCAACATTAAAGCTGTGACTGTGGGGAAATATTTACATGTAGTAAAACCAAATATATATCATGAAGTGCATGTATACCTGTATATATTATGTAAATATAACCACCAATATCAATGTCCAACAACAAAAATGAAGCCAATTTAAGAGGACAACTTCACATCAATGGGCAGTGGTTGATTTATGGTGAGCATTACCCATTTCCGCAAAAACGTTCGGCGAAAAGGTGTACAGTACAAGTAGACCCGAGTTCGAAACTCGGGTCTAAAGATAGGAGTGTTATCAATACCCAGGAAAAGTGGTCTAGTACCTTATGAAAGAATCCTTGTACATATCCAGAAGAACGCGGATGAGGCGGCACATGTTGGAGGTAGAAACACCATCAAGATATTTGCCTTTGAGGATGCCATTCTTGCGCTCTACTCCGCCTGTGGTTTTAACCCGCTTGTGGAACTCCCCGTCGTAGGCTGTGCACCACATCTGAAAAAAAGGGTGTTAAAGCGATTTATATCGCATGTAACTTGGAAAGCAGAAGCCTCACCCTTTTGACAGTTTAAATCAAAGATGCATTAGGGGAAGAGGTACATACCATTGGTATGCTACTAGGTTATACACCCTCCAGTGAAATTCTTTTACAATGAATCCTGTTACAACAAATTTCCGTTTATAATGAACAAATTCGTATGCGTATGAGTATGAGGATCTGGGTTCAGTTCTTTTACTAGGGCGAGGTACGATGGGAACACTCTAGTACAATGGTTAAAAAAAGCAATCAAGGGTGTAGGGATCCCCGTATTGAGAATACACTAAATCAAATCCTCTAAGCCAGGAGCTCTCCCCCTTATTCATCCCTTTCAGGTAAGAAATAAAATCATCTTCTGACCTTCAACCTGTCCTCGGTAAGCCACCAGTCAAAGTAGCTCAGTATTTCAGGGGAGCAAAGGGGAGAGGTCTTCAGATTTTCGATTGCTTTCAACATCAGTTCTATGGTAGGAGCATCACCTATGGCCTCCATCAGGTCCAGGACAGCCTGAGAGTTAGCAGAAGGAACCTTGTTGGAGCTCTTGTGTACATTTTCCTTCCATGATTTTTTGAAGTGCCACTTGCATAGACGATGTTTAACACCTAGAAAAGGTAAAAGAGGTAAAAAATAAAAGAGGTAGGGAATGTTAAAGGACAGGAAGAGATATCACACCAAGAGGAAAGAGAAATGAGGAGTCGTGTTTTTGATGGTTTAAGGAATGTTGAGGCAAGTTCAGCATAGCTGAGCTGAATTGTATTATTATGGTTAGTGACAGGCGGACCTGGGGTGTAGCAGAAGTATAGAAGGAGGCTTGTATTTGATGGGTAAATGAAGATCAAGTTAAGCTCAGCCTAGCTGAGATGAATTGTATTGTGAAGATTAATGATTATGATGCAGTAACATGCTGTATTCATGCATCATGATGAACAATGGGCATGATGCATTAGTACCGTAATCTCCCGCGTATAAGGCGCGTCTTATACGGGGGGTTTAGTTCTCATTGGATCCTTAAGGGGGACACCAAGACCTTTCTTTTGATATCTTACATGCCCCCTTGGTCATAATAGGACATAAGGGGGCCAGGAGGGTCCGGGGTGGGTCAAGCTACACATAGGTTTTTGAATTTTGAAAATTCATTCAGTAGGACACAAAGTTATGAATTTTTCTTTTTTTTGAGAATTTTCCAAAACTCTAGGTGCGCCTTATACAGCACATGGCTATTGTATTATGGACCAATGGGAGGCATCCCTGGCATATACTGCGGAGTCGGGGGCTGAAGGTGTTAGTCATAGTGCCATCGGGGTCTAATGGCGGCCCCCAGCTGATAATGGCTATGTGAGCTATACGCGGGCTGCGCCTTATACGCGGGAGATTATGGTACTTTAGTATATAGATAGAGCCTTGTATAAGTCTGAGCTGTGCCTACATGATTGGGTACATCATTATAAGTTGTTAAAAGGCAATGTGTATGAGGACTCGCATGAAGACTGTGGAAACATGGTGAGGATTGTACATAGTAGATTGATATACTAAAAGTATTACCAAATCGCACAGCTGTAATAGCCAATCAAAGTAGAAAGTGGTTTATAATTTGATAATCATTGGACTCGAAGATGATAAAAGTCTGACCCTAGAAAATAAGACTTCATATTTTTTTGTTGGGTCAGACTTATACCCCTGTACCTTGGTATAGTGGCTTTCATATTGGATCTGTGAAAACCATGAGGGTCAACCTTTTGACCCTGAATTGTAGGAAATCCTACAGAGAAATCACATGAGATGGTGAGCTGATGGCTGTACTAAAGGCTCGTAACCTAAAGGTTTCTCAGCTAAGTAGGGGATGTAGGCGTCTCCCTACCATGCCCTAGTACATATTGCCTTTCAACAACTCATAATGATGTACCCAATTATATAGGGACAGCTCTTATCTGTTGAAAGGTATATTTATAGTAAGGGGAAGTGTGTGCTGTTAGTAGACTTGCATAGGGCTATTGCTAGGATTGGCTGATGAGAGAATGTGGATATACTGAAAAAATAGTGGAAGGTAGAGAATACCTTTAAATTCCAGCTTTACAGCTTTTATTTCAGCAGCAGATGAATCTGTCATGAAGTAGGTAGGGTTGAAGTCAGGATTCCACATCTTGATGAATTGGAGAGCTTCTTGAATGCTATGTGCTTCATCGTTCTCTGTGAAGAATGTGGCAACGACCATATAGTGACCATTAGTTGGTAATACCAAGAAGTACAAGGACATGGCATAGCGTTGGGTCTTGTATGTAGAATCCATAAGAGCTACCTCTTTACCATACTTTTTCATGATGTAAGCTTGCTGCTCAGTTTGGAATACCAGGAGATGAGGGAGATCAGGTTTGTTTATTTTCCGTTCAAGGTAGAAGTTCCTGTCTGGGTGTTTAGTTTCCCATTCCGTGAAGTCTTTCTCTAAACGATCTAGGTCCCCTCGAGTGCTACTAAGGAACTTGTTGGCTCTGGAAGGAATAGGAGATATTAAAAAAAGACAACAAAGAAAGAGTTTCAATCTAATTGTTCTTATAAAGCCACCTGCTGAGTTAGTGAGTGCTAGATGTTTAATGCCATTTTGACAGCTAAGGTCATATTAATGGCAAGAACTGCATTACATAATTTGACAGAGGAATGTGTCAGTGCCTGCACATATGTGGACCACACACATCTAAGGAGAAAAGTGCACCTCATCTTTTCGGGAACATATATAAAGCCCCATGGTGTCAAATAATGTGAGATTAGTTTAAACAAAAGTGGAGGTACTCCGTGATAAGAGAGGGTATGTGGTAACTGTCTTGGTATTCAATGTTATATAGCGAGGTTTCATATTAATGCTGTGACTATTAGCTATGTTGAATTAAAAGTACCTGTAGGCCAGGTTGAGCAACGTCTTATTCTTGGGGTAGAAGGCACGGTTATTGAGAGGAGGGGGAGTTTGGTCCCTGAACATGACATCCTCCACGTGAATACGGCCATGCTCTGCGAGGTTAGCAACAGAAACCTTTCCGGATTTGACTTGACTTGTCAGATGTTTGTTGAGCTGAGGGTCAAGACGGAAGTTTGCTCCGGCCAGCTGGAAAAAGGGAATGAAAAGAAAGAGAAAAAAATAAGGGTTGGTTATGAAGAAATAGTGCTTAAAAAGAAAAGACAATTCTTAAAGTCAGGGTGGTTAACCCTTTAAGGGCAGAGCAAAAATTGTTGCTTTGGCCATGGGGACGGCCTCTGAAAAAAGTATAGTTCCTATTTTCAATTCCTATACAAATCCTTTACTAGGAGGCATTTATTTCATGGATTAACTCTTCCTTTACTGATTACGCATTTATGCATAGTTTGGGCAGATTTTTGGCCGATTTTGAGTAGCCTATAGCTTCCTCAAAATCCATTGAAACTCTTCGATTTTTCTGTTGGCCCTAGCTTGAGTTGGGTTCCCCACAGAGTCCAAATAGCTAGTCTCTATCTCTTATACTTTTTGTCTAGCAGTTTTACAAACTTGAGACAAAATCTTAAATTACCATAAAAGTTTTCCATAGATTTAATCAATATCTAGGCTAAAAATGATGAAAAATGTCAAATAATATCCTTTTTTTGCTGAAAATTGAATTTGTACATTTTTTCATGCTCAACAAAATGGCATGGAAACTTTTAGTGTAGTTTGATGCATTATTGTCCATTTTGGCTGGTTACCATGGCAACAGATATGAAAAAAATATGGATTTTGCATGGTTTTGGTTGCCATGGTAACCAAAAAAGAATGTTTTCCAAAATTCATTATTCGCCAAAATTAAAAAAAAAAAATATACTTTATATCTACCGTAATCTCCCGCGTAGAAGACGGACTGCGCGTATAAGACGCACCCCAAACTTAGCACATGCATTTTCGTGTATGAGACGCACACTTTAAGGATGATTTTTGTCAATCTAATATATTTCTATAGTAAAATTACCCCTCGTATAAGACGCACCCCCAATTTCAGTACATCCTATAAGACCTCCCAGCATTTTGTTTGGCGTAGAGGACGCGTCTTATACGCGGGAGTTTACGGTACTACAATATGCACTTTATACCATTGCGATTGATACAGGGAGTGCCAAGATATTGCAATTTGAAGTTACCTCATAAGATCAAGTTTTCTCATCATAACACCACTTTTATGATGTTATATCTCAGTAATTAAACTAGATAGAGAAAACTTGGGTGTTGTTCTATCTGAATGATTAGCCTAGCATAAACGATCACTATTTCCCTTCTAATTTGAATATTCACACAATTCCAACGTTTTTTGAGAGTTTATGTTGTAAACTAAAACCCTAAATTTGCACTGAAATACTCGGGTAAAAGAAGAGTTAAGGAAGTCAGTTAAGGATTGCATAGCTATGGTGATTTATTTTGTCATGGTTAACGATAATGTTAACCATGTTATTTTATGAATAAAATAAATCAATTATTTTATGAATTAAATAAATCAATAACTCCTGGAGCTACATTCATGCATCATGACGACCAATGCACAAGTATATGTGGATCAACATAGTAAAAGGTATGCCCGCGAGGGGGAGCATGGACGTACCTTTTTCCGTGTTGATCCACATATATTTGTGGCCCACCGTTGTATGACAAGTAAACTGAACAGAGATGGGGTGGGGTGGGGGGTCTGAGAGCCTGGTAATAACAATTCACAATGGGTTCATGCACAGGGAGCACTGAGTACAGACTATTACGAGGTGATTGGGAGTAGGGGGTGTATGGATGTAGTTATGAAGTGCTAGTGCCTACAGCTAATTGGTATTAGTTGTAGGCCACAGGACGTTAGGGATGGCGGCCCTTTGTTGGAGCAATACAAGATGTGATTGGTGTGCTGACAGGTATATATGAGCGAGGATTAACCCTTTGAGGGTCGCTGATGCATCATGCCTTTTCGTCGTCATGATGCATGAATGTAGCCCTGGCATCATGCCGATCTTATGGGTTGATACACAAACTACAAGAGATTTGTCATGATGCTTCAATGCAGTGCTGGCAAGACTGCTCACCAGTACTTCATTGGTGCATCATGACGAGCAATGGGCAGAATGTATTAATGCATCAACAACCCTTAAAGGGTTAAGAAGGGGAAGGGGTGCAGGTAATCGTTTTATGCAGACTGGACAGTGTACAGGATATAATTACTCAGTTCTTCCAGAATGCCTATACACAGACTGAGGCCGTGTGCTGGTTACGTTGGCCCACAGGGTTAGGAACACCAGGCAGCAAAGTCAGGGTCCAGTGCCCACCTGATTGTTGGCCCTAGGTGAGGCCAACTGACCTACTTAGCCTGGCAGCATGGACCCAAGGGTAAGGAGGGCAGTACCACTTGTCTCGGTCAGATCTAATCCATGGGCATAAAGTAGTAAGGCCAGAAAACTGCCCATGCTAAAGTCTATGGGTCCTGTGTGCTGGCCCCAGATTATTAGTACCTGTTAAGTTATTGCCCGTGCCTAGGATTTCAGTAGATGAGCTATTGGTCAAAATTTCAACCCCTGGGTATAGATCTAAATTAATTATTTTCATACATGAAAATAAATCAATAATGGGCATAGACTATAGTTGATGCTAGGCCTACCATATAGTCGACACTAGGCCTACCATGGTGTTGACTATAGTTGATGCTAGCCCTCAATGAGTTAATACGAACAAGGTGCCTTCTATACAGGAGGATTAAGGGGAGATACCAAAAGAGATATTATACAGGGATGCCAGTGTGCAATGTTAAAAAAGTGGGAAAGCCTAACCTTGGATTATGCAGGGTAGGGGCCAAATGAGATATGAGATAAGACGGAGAGACCGGGATGATAACCAAAAATCTAGGCCAGTGCTAGTACATTTTCATTATTACCGTAAATCCTCGGGTATAGAACGCCCCTCGCATATAGGACGCACCCAGAGTTTAAGGAAATGCTTTAAGACATATGTGGGTTTATTTTTTAGTGCTGATCTATAATAGAAAATCCTCGCATATAGGACGCACCCACAACTTCTGACCATTGTATAGGACGCACCTGGCGTAGTTTTAGTGTATAAGACGCGTCCTATATGCGAGGATTTAGGGTAGCCAATCCGTTGTTTAGTTTTAAAGCCATGGAAATCATCCTCTTTCCTCCAATTTAGAATAGGAAAAAACCTAAAGATGGATAGGCAAAAATTTGGAGGTAATTTATTGGATATGGTAATGGTGTATTATAAAAAGTAATTTACTCACATGACCCTTGGGGTGGCCTGAATGTTCGTCTAGGGATGGGAGGTACACAAAGAACCAGTGCTCATGTTTTATGCAACCATGGCCAAGGAGGGCCGTCTTCAGTTCAGACATGGCATCACGCTTTCGTGTTTCGTTCATTGCCTGCAAAAAGGAGAAAAATGTTATAAGGATGAAAAGGTAAAGGGTGCAAATGTTATGTTGGGTGATTCTTTAAAAAGTAACTCATAAGTGCAGCATTGCTGTAGAGGTAGGTGACCTCTAGAAGATTAACAATATATAAATGTTTCCTTAAGATGCAAATGTAATGGATACAAAGGTAAAGGAAGGAAATCTAAGTTATCTTTAAGAAGAAAATGGTGAAATTTACAACCAAAAGTTCTTATAAACGACATGTGACACACAAAAAAAAATATGAAAAATGAGTAAAATAGGGGGTTTAGGGGTGGGCAGGGCCAGAGAGTGACCCATTGGCTTATTAATAATACTGTGCCTTTCTGAATGTTACAAAAAAAAAAAAAATCACCTTATAGCGTTCTGGTCTATCCCAACTTTGGCTTATGAGTAGGGTTTTACAGTACTGCTTAGGCAGGGAGTTTTCGGTAATGTACAGGTTATGAGGGAGTGTTCGGTGGATGTACTGGTAAGGGGGGAGGAGGGAATTATACTGCTAGGGTAGGAAGATTTTGATGGATATGCTGGTATTGTCACGTGACATGTAGAACTCAGACCCAGGGTAGTGGAGGACATAAAACTCAGATGCAGAGAGCAGGTAGAACTCAGACACAGGGTATCAGGGTTATGATTAGGGCAGAGTGGAGGGTGGGTGGAGGGCGTAGATCTCTGATGCAAAATTGACCATAACACTGTAAAACTCCCAACTATAAGTCAAACCTACTTAAGGTATTATACTGTGTTAAGTGGGGTGCTGTGTGTAAGCTGTGTTTAAATGACGCAGAAATGCAGGGGTTACAAGTCAATGTCTATCATGGTGAATGCCAATAAGGTTAATAAGAGAAGGCTGGATTGAAGGAGAACTTACCTCAAATTGGGGGTCCGAGAAATGTATGATGTGTCGGATAGAGATTGAGGCTGGACATCCTTGTTTGTTGGAGTCTTGTACCCGGCAACGTTCAAAAGTCTTGCCTGCAGCATCCATAGCCTATGGAAGAAAATGAGAGCAACCATATGAAAGTTTAAAAAGAATTAAAGTAAATGTTAAAGCTGAAAAAAGTCTCACAACCCAAATGACGCTTGGGAAAATAGATAATAGGATATAAAGATCAGGATTACCTGAGATATACTAACTAACAAATAATGAGTAATTGCAATCATATAATGACTTATTACTGACAAACAGTGTGTAGGTACTGACATATTTTGACAAATACCAGTTAAGGCATGATGCACAATTGAATCAATGGCTATTTCTCTGCTCACGCTATCTCTAAAGGGTACCAGTGCATCATGCCATCTTTAATTGTTTGTTTGTTTGTTTAGTTTTACGTCTGGGGGCCATCGAGGAACTCAGACATTTAAGATTTTAAACTATTCAATAGTAATGGTAGGCTGCGGGCCTACCTCGGGTTTACGCATATGAGTGGATGGGTGTGTGTGCGTGCGTGCATATATTTATGAGTCTGCTTGTAGCAGTAGGACACGGCTCGTAGCAGTGAAATACCACTCGTGGCTCAAGTCCCCTCTTTATCACACAGGTAACATGTCGCAAACTGTAAACTCAGAGATGTTAGTCAGGCATGGGCAAGACTAAGGAAGCCATAGATTTACTTGATATAAGTCTTTTTTTTTAAACAGCCCTCCTTATCACTTGCATAAGGAAAATACATGTCATTCAAAATCTTCAGAAATCAGGAAATCCTGATAAAACTTGAAGACTTACATCCCTGGTAAATACATCACCCGGTCGGTCACATTATCCTGACACCGACGGACCAGCCTGCCATCTTTAAAGTGTGTACTAGTGGCTTCGGCACTAGAAAGAGGGGGCAAAGGCTTTGAAAATGGGGCTAGGCTATAAGGGCTGCAACCTTCCCCCCATCACCCCTTCCTAGCTCCCTTAACACCCCGGCCCCCCGACTCTACACTGGAGCACCAAATGAGCGCGGCCTCAGCCTGTGGCGCCATCTGACGATATGTGGCTGTATCTGTGGCGTCACAGGGCAGCAGATAGGCCTACTCTCAGGGGGTTTGAGTTTTATTGAATTTCTCTGCAACTACTCATCAGATATTAACTTATAACATAACAGATTAATGCTATCGGAGAGTACAATTTAGATTTGCACAGATCGAGATGTTTTCTCCATAGCTAGCATCAGGAAGGGCCCAGATCTCTCTGAACAGAGGTCCAAAATGGCGACCATTTCAACTTGACTGACGATTTGTTAGGCTATAAATCGTCTAACCAAGATATAAATGAAAGAAGACTTCAATAGTAGAACATTAGGAACAATCAAGTTGGTAAAATACTACAAAGTTTTGAAAATATATTTCTTGAACTGTCTATGTATCAGGTTGAATTAGCTGGCACTTTCCTCACTGCTTCACAGCCTGAAAATTTTGCTTCATCTGGTACCCCACGGGCACTCTAGGCTGAAGCAGTCAGATATTCCAATTTTGTAACCAGTGATCTACTAACCCATTTTTATATATAGTGTAATGAGTGCATCACCCATATTTAAAGGGTTAGGTGTGTATCAGTGCATCATGCCATATCTAAAGGGTTAATTGTGGGTGGTGTATCAGTGCATCATGCCATCTCTAAAGAGTTAAGTGTGTATCAGTGGATGTTCAGTGTCATGACGATAATAGAATATTGACGCATTATGCAGCCAATCTAGTCAGCATGCAGCATGAATGCAGCCCTTGTGAGTAGAGAACCAGACTGCATTGGTGCATCATGACAACAATAGAACATAAACCTAGAGGCGTTATGCAGCTCATAGTGCAGTTCAATCTGATACAGTCATGTCACATGTCTGAACACCTGTATTACAGTAAGACCAAAACATGAGGTGTTGGGATGGGGGTGATAGGGTACCTAGGGATCGATGGCTAAGAACTAAGAATGTACAAGAAATTTACTAAAAGAATATTATGTATTTTAAAACTTGTCAATTGTTTGATAATGATTTAAAATTTAATAAAGTTAATGAAAACATTTGGGCTTACTTGAAAGACCCCCCACCTTATAAATGCTAATTAATTTTCTCAGTGGGTTTAAACAGATCTCAGGAATGGTCCGGGCAAGCACCAAAACCACTGAATTCAACGTTTCAGCTGAGATTTGACACCCCTGGTTAATATGAAGTGAGCGACTTTCTGGCTCACTGCACATGTTATGGGTGTGTTGGGAATGGCTTGAGGCATTAGAAAGTAGCCTGGTTGGTTGTATTGTGTTTGGAATACCGTATTCTCCCGCGTAGAAGACAAGCTGCGCGTATAGGACGCACCCCAAACTCAGCAGAGGCATTTTCACGTATAAGACACACCTCTTAGGGCTCAAAATTGTAAATCCAGTACTGTTCTATAGTAAAATTACCCCTTGTATAAGACGCACCCCCAACTTCAGATAATCCTATAAGACGCACCAGCATTTTGTTTGGCGTAGAGGACGCGTCTTATACGCGGGAGTTTACGGTAGTTACAATAAGTAAACAATGAACTATACTTTCCTGGCTATCATGCACATGTGGACGAGGACTCCCATGACTCTAGGATCATTTTCATGACTATGATCATTATCAGGTTTCTAGATTTTATCAAAGTGAGGACTTCATATATCTGTTGGAAATACAGCATTGCTGTAATAGCTGCTCGGTCGTGTTTTCTGAATTCATTTACTTATGGTTATGTATTCTATTATCAGTTAGAAATACAACATTGCTGTAATAGCTGCTCGGTCGTATTCTCTAGATTAATATAATTCTATTATCAGTTATTGCATTATTACTGAAATATTCTGGTTAATTGCTGACAAACAGTGAGTAACTCCTGACATATATTGACTAATTGCTGACATATTGTGAGTAGATACTGACATGTGTTGACTAATTTCTGATATATAGTGAGTAATTACTGACATATGTAGACTAAGTGTTGTTATATAATGACTAAGAACTGGCATATAATGACTGAGAGCTGACAAATAGTGAGTAAATACTGAGATATATTGATTAATTGCTGACAAAGAGTGAGTAATTACTAATAAAATGTCTAAGGCTGTGCCACAGGCACAAGTATGATTGACTATCATGTACTATGGCCATAACTCACCAGGGCTGCAATGTTAGACATTGATGTCTAGTCAATCAGATAATAAGATTGTGTAAGTGATCCTGTTCTTAAAGGGCTAAAAGTCAGTAATACATATATGCAAGGTTTAAAGGTTCCCTTGAGAAAGGTGCCTGGCCAACACTCTTGTAGTGGTGTTTTGAGATTGGGTAGAGCAGAACTAGTTGAGTACCTCAAGGGACACAGAGTGTTAGTGCATCATACCAACCTTAGGCTAATAAGGCCTTTGTATGGTTGTACATATATGTAGGTGGCCTGTTAAAGGGTTAAGGATTACCCTGAGGTGTGACAACATCAATACTCTATTCCCATGTGTGAATAATCTGCTAGTAGCCCTCTTAATATGCCTTGTCAGCACAATAGATTTATACAGGGTCCCTGTCTTATAAGGTAAGAGCTTTGCAATGCTCATGGAGACACTGTATCTGCAAAATATGGTAAGGTTTAGATAGAAGTAAATACTTGATTGACGTCTAGTAAATCAAGTAATAAATTATATTGAATAATTGCTGCGAAGTAGTGAGTAATTACTGACATATATTGACCAATTGCTGAGAAATAGTGAACAATTACTAACATATATTAACAAATAGCTGAAAAATAGTCCATAGATACTAACCTTTTTGTTGTCGACCTTCTTCTTGAGCTTCCGGTCTTTGCCATGAAAACAGTCGTAAGAGTTTTTCCCTACAATGATGAAGGGACAACCAGAGTAGGGAATAGGAGGTTTTGCTGTTTTTGCATTGCGGTCTGACCAGACTACTTGGTTGCACTTGTTCTGTTCCCGCATAGTGTGCCTTATATCTGCAACAGAGATTGGTTTGGATGATTTTAAATTGACTAATACTACGGTAAATTCTCTCGTATAAGCCGTGGCTTATACCAGAATCCAAATCAAAATTAGGCTTAAAGGATGAGCCAAAAGAAGAGGTGCGGCTTATATGCAGGGATGAAAGTCACAGAGCACAAAAATACTTGAAATAGTCAAATATTCGCCAAAAAACCTGTTTTTTATATGAATGTACAGGGCCTTGTAACTTCAAAATCCCTGAATTCAGGGAAATCCCTAAGGACTTTCATCCCTGTATATGAGGGTATTTTACACTATAAAAGAGTACTAAATTACAAATTTTTAAGCCTTGGATATGGCTTATAGCTTCTCCTGAAGTCAGGGGTGTGGATTATATGAGGGATGCGATTCACTGTCTATAGGCCCCCCTGTCAAAAGGCCCCCTGACCTGGGCCCCCCAGTTAAAAGGCCCCCCTACCAAAGGGCCCTCCGGTCATTAGGCCCCCTCAATCTAGGACATAGGTGTTCAAAATGGCGGACATTGGGTGGCTCAAACTAACAGGCATTGGTTGTCAAACTGACAGGAATTGGTGGTCAAACTGACAGGAATTGGTGGTCAAACTGAGGGTCATTTGGTGGTCAAACTGGCAGACATAGGGGTGATACTAGTGGACATTATGGTAAAACTGGCAGACATAGGGATGATACTAGCAGACATTATGGTCAAACTGGCGGACATAGGGGTGATACTAGCAGACATTATGGTAAAACTGGCGGACATAGGGGTGATACTAGTGGACATTACAGTCAAACTGGCGGACATAAGGTACCGTAATCTCCCGCGTAGAAGACGCGGTGCGCGTAGAAGACGCTCCCCAAACTCACGGTAGGCTGGTTCGCGTAGAAGACGCATCCAACCCCTCTGAATCGATTTGTAAAAAAAAAACCGTACAAGACGCCCCCCCAACTCAGCAGGGGGGGGGGGGGTTCGCGTATAAGACGCACCCCCCCTTAATTTAAAAGAAATGTTAAGTCTATGCTGTCGTCGGCCCATGCGTTCCCTACACCCCGGCCAGCCATGCCGCTTTGTCTATAGTGTCAACCTGTTGAGTCTATGCTGTCGTCGGCCCATGCGTCCCTACACCCCGGCAGGCGTGCGGACCATTCCCCGGTCTGCCGCGGCGCTAGCGCTATGAGTCGATGCTGTCATCGGCCCACATGTTCCCTACACCCCGGCAAGCCATGCCGCTTTGTCTATAGTGTCAACCTGTTGAGTCTATGCTGTCATCGGCACACGGTGGGCGTCTTCCCCGCCGAGCAAATCTACAGCGACCGGGCTGCCGCGCTTGGCGCTATGAGTTCAAGCTGTCATCGGCACACGGTCGGCGTCAAACCCGCTGAGCGCCTGTACACCAACCGGGCTGCCGCGCTGCTGGCTATATGAGTTCAAGCTGTCACCGGCACACGGTCGGCGTCAAACCCGCCGAGCGCCCGTCGACACCGACCGGTCTGCCGCGGTGCAGGCTCTATGAGTTCAAGCTGTCATCGGCGCATTTTCCCAAATGAGATGTTGGAAAACCCCGCGTATAAGACGCACCCCCAACTTGAAGAAACCTATAAGACACACAAGGCATTTGTTTGGCGTAGAGGACGCGTCTTCTACGCGGGAGATTACGGTAATTAGCCTGATGGACAATGAATGGTGAACCTAGCAGACATTATGCACATACTAGCAGATATTATGCACATACTAGCGGACATTATGCACATACTAGCGAACATTATGCACATACTAGTGGACAAAATGCACATACTAGTGGACATTATGCATATATTAGCAGACATTATGCACATACTAGCAGACATTATGCACATACTAGTGGCCATTATGCACATACTAGCAGACAAGAGGCAGACATTGACGGACATCAGGTACCAGAGTAATACTGGTGGACATAGGTCCACTTAGACTGATACTGGCGGACATGAGTCCACTTAGGGCTGATACTGGCGAACATTGGGCTGATACTGGCGAACATTGGGCTGATACTGGCATGCATTGGGCTGATACTGGTGGACAGAGGGGTGGTGGACATAGGGTGGCTAGACTGTGCTAGCAATCCTGAAGGAGACAGGGCCATCCTGACGGACATAAGGCACTCCCGATGGACACAGGGTAATACTGACGGACATAGGGCACTACCGACGGACATAGGGCACTCCTGACGGACAAAGGGCACTCCTGACAGACATAGGGCACTCCTGACGGACATGGGGCAATCCTGAAGGACATGGGGCAATCCTGAAGGACATAGGGCACTCCTGACGGACATAGGGCACTTCTGACGGACATGGGGCAATCCTGACGGACATGGGGCATTCCTGACGGACATAAGGCACTCCTGACAGACACAGGCCAATCCTGACAGACATGGGGCACTCCTGACGGACATAAGGCACTCCTGACAGACACAGGCCAATCCTGACAGACATGGGGCACTCCTGACGGACATAAGGCACTCCTGACGGACATAAGGCACTCCTGACAGACATGGGGGACTCCTGACGGACATAGGGCACAATGATGGACACTGGACAAAACTGGCAGACATATGGGTGATACTAGAGGACATAATGTTCATATTGGCGGACATAGGCCAATCCTAGCCCGACATAGGCCAATCCTAGTGGACATAGGCCAAACCTGGTGAACAAAGGCCAATCCTGACGGACATAGAGCAATCCCGACAGACAATCCTGGCAGATATAGGGCAATCCTGGGGACTTAGGGCTGATACTGGCGGACATTGGGCTGATACTGGCGGACATAGGGTGGCCCTACTGCCAGCAATCCTGAGGGACACATGGCATAGGACTCAATCTAACAGACATAGAACTCATACCAGTGGACATTGGACTCATACTAGCGGACATAGGACTCATACTAGCAGACATAGGACTCATACTAGCGGACATAGGACTCATACTAGCGGACATGGGACATTGGCTATACTGGTAGATAACTGAGCACCACTCCTTAAGTTGAGGTGCTTCTTATACCTAGCATAATATCCGTCATCTAGGACGAGATACGTAAGTTATGGGGGGCCTTATGACTGGGGGACCTTTAGACAGGGGGAACATTTGATAGGGGGGCCTAAAATCAGGGGGCCCAATGTCAGGGTCCCTTTGACAGGGGGGCCTAAAGGCTGTGCACCGAAATCTCTGAGGAAAGTCAGAAATCCGAGAATTTTGTCTTCAAAAAGATAATTCCTGAGATCTGTTTAAATCCACTCAGAAAAGGTTTTAGCATCTCCACAATTACTACATACTATATATATATATATATATATATATATATATATATATATATATATATATATATATATATATATATATATAGTCTTTCCCTCATTAGTTGTTGATCATTGAATTCTCTCAGGTATCATTTAAGAACCGTAAATTGCCGCATCCATCGGTGCACAGATTTCTGAGTTTCCTCTGAGATTTCACATGCCTAAGCACAAGTACATGTGTAACTGTCCCTGACATCAATTGGCTCATCATTACACCAAATAATATAACGCACTTAGGGATGAAAGTGACTACCGTAATCTCCCGCGTATAAGACGCACCTCACATATAAGACGCACCCTGAGTTGAACAAAAAGCTGTAAGGCTCATCTAAGGGCAATTTTTTAAAAGGTTCAGTACTGTTCTATAGTAAAAATACCTCGCCTATAAGACGCACCCAGACTTTGAGATGGCTGTGCAAGGTGCTAGGAGGTTCTGATTCACGTATAAGACGCGTATTATACACGGGAGATTACGGTAAGTGCAAAAATACTTGAAATGCACCTCGCTTGTATTAACTCTTTCAGGGTTAAAAATTGAGAAAACTGAGTTTGCATGTATCGTCCTTTACACAAGGATTTAACTGCTTCAAAGACTATTGCCGAGTCATTATGGCAAAACTATAAGGGTTAGAAATGTATAGATATATAGAAAAAACCTACCTTCAAGAGACGTAGAACCAAACTCTTTGTGAGTTTTAAAGGCGCAGAACTGGACGTTGTTTTCAACCTCATGCTTTCTTCGGAGGGCTTCAATCGCTTCGATGTTAGGGGCATAGAAAGTTTTGCCAGGCTGAAAAGAATAAATGATTGGTTTATTATTTGTTTGGTTGTGTGTTAAGTGCAGGGGGGAATCAATAAATTAATTCTATGTGAACATGAGGGCATCATTGATTTTTCATTCTCCCCTCCCTCATATATGTCAACATTTTGCCAACAAGTAACTGCCACCCCAAAACAATAAGAAAATCCAACAATATGTAGACCTAAGGGAGTGATCATTTCCCAAATAAATATTTGAGTACCGCAGCCCTCCATTCTGGGAGTCAGTAACGGCCGCTAGGTGCAGGTGGCGCTACATTCAACCCACCTGTGCACATGTGCAAACACCTAAGAACCAGTACAGCCAATACAGTAGCTGCAAACAACTCCAAAACAACCCTTGCTTCACTGTGGCAGCAGTATTCCTGTCAAAATGTATATATCCGGTATTATGGGCCTACATTGGCCTAGAAATAATAACCAATAAACTATCTTGTAGGGAATTGTCTGGAGATGGTGTAAAGTGCTGTCAAACATCGCAGGTAGGCCTTTTTATTTCCTCTGGGCGTAGCTGTGGGGGCATTTATGTCAAAATGTATATGTAAAGTATTTTGGGAATAAATTGGCCTAGAAATAAAAATCAATAGACTATCTTGTAGCGAATGGTCTGAAAATGCAAAAAAAAATGTAGTCTTAATATGACAGAAGCAAGGGAAGATTGCGTAAATTGCTGTCAAACATGGCATGGGGAGGGGTTTTTATTTGCTCTGGCCGTAGCTGTGCGAAGAGATGCCAACTGTCCTGGAATGTCTGGGACAGTCCCGGAAATGAGCATTTATTCTTGTGTCCCGCATGGAACGGTCCCACTTGGCAAAAAAACGTGTTTGTAACGTTTGCAAACGTTTTTATTTGGTTTGGGTAAAAAACTTTTTTAAAAAACGTTATTTTGCTTTTTCAATCAATTTTCAACCAAATAGAAACGTTTGCTTTTTCAATCGATTTTCAACCAAATAAAAACGTTTTTTATTTACGTTTCTTTTACGTTAATTGATTGATTGATTGATTTGTTTAACGTCCTAAGGCCGTAGGCCTCATGGGACTGCCTCATTGGTTATCAGACATTTGGAAAGTGGCTCTCTATGCTCGTCGGCCCGTGGTAAGCTGGCCTGATTGGTATAGAACCACGACTGTCCGGCCGGTGTCAGGATAATGGACCGGTCAGATGATGTGTCAACAGTCTGCGGCACAGCGTCTGGGTGAGGTAGCACGATAAAGAGGGGCCTTGAGCCACGAGCAGTGTCTCACTGCTACGAGCCGTGTCCCACTGCTACAAGCAGACTCCCAAACACACGGACGCGCACACTCACACGCACACACACGCGCAAATTAAGTTTGAGAAAAGAATGGTCTTTTACGTTAAAAAAGGTTTTTTTAACCTGATATAAATACGTTTTTATAGTGAGAGTGAGTGAGTAATGGTTGTTTAACGCCAAGCCGACAGCTAAGGTCATATTCATGGCGGAAAAAGTACATTAGACATCACGTCACAAAGGAATACATGTGCCTGTGCCCGTGCATATGGACACCAGACACATGTAAGAAAGAGGGGACAGGAAAGAGGAGATTCAAGGAATGAATATGTGCCAGTGCCCGCGCATATGGACACCACCCACACTCAGAGAGGATAGAAAAGCAAGACATAGACCCCTTTTAAAGATGGCCTGGGGCTGGGGAGGCCCAAAGTTTTTATAAAAACGTTAAAATAACGTTTTTTTGAGTACATGTAAAAACGTTATTTCTACGTTTAAAAAAAAACTTTTGCAAATTTAGAAACCAAAATAAAACGTTTTTTGGACGTGAAAAAAATTTTTTCTGCCAAGTGGGGTGTATACGGCACATGGCTATTGTATTATTGACTAATGGGAAGCATCCCTGGCATTTACTGCGGAGACGGGGGCTGAAGGTGTTAGTCATAGTGCAGTCGGGGTCTAATGGCAGCCTCCATAGCCTAATGTGCTAATGCCCTATATCCCGGAAAATAGAGATCAATACCTTCCAAATGATATGTTACACCATAAGATACTCCAAACGGTTAGGGATATACCATACATTGAAAAGAGCACTCGTAAGTGTGCTTTTAATTCATAAGAATGCACACATTTAGATCTAAGACCCTCAAAATTTTCTCTAGGGAATGCCCTCCCCCAAACTTTTTTTCCACCGTCCCCTTATGATTTTGTAGAACTCCCCCAAATGTTGGCTTTTTTGGGCCACGTTAAGTCAAATAAAATTAGGGCCTACAGAATCGCGAGAGTGCAGTGGACATTTTGACCTCACAATTTTCAAAAATTTTCTGGGGGTTACCCACAGACCCCCCTCCTTTCCACGGGCCAATATATGCATTCTCCCACTCTCTTCTTCCCTTTCTTTTAAAGGCAGTGGTCATAAGAATGCACAATTTCAGCTCTAAATTTCAAAATTTTCCTGGGGATACCCCTGGACCATAGAAAGTGCAACAGGCTGGGGGGGGGGGGGCAGGGTCCACGTCAACTTTGAAGTTGGTGGGGGGGGGGGCAAAGTATGCCCCCGCCCACTTTTCAAAGAGCAGAGGAAATCTGGACTCAAGAGTGCCCTAAAATACAGCAAAATCAAAGTACAAATTGCTAAATCTTCTGACACAAGCCAAACCCTGCTAGCACTACTCATCTGAATGATGTCTTTTTTATGTGAATAACATGAGTTTTTACGTAAGAACGACGTAAATTGCACGAGTTGTGCTAGCTGGGAAATCCATTCGGAATACAGCAATTTAGAAGTAAATTTCCAAATATTTCTGGGGCCACAAGAACAAAATTCATAACTCCACCACACTACCAGTACCACTCCTAAATTTCTGGGCCCCACCCCCCCCCCCCCAACTTCATTCAAGTTCTGTCGCACCTGTGGTCTAGAGTGGTCTCCCTAGAATATTCATACTGTAAAAAAAGATATTTTCGCGTGTATAAACATTCACGAATTTACAAGAAAAGACAATTTTGCGTGTATTTAAATTCGTGAATTTTCAATTTCCTAAATCCTGAGCTGGCCATCAGTCACCCCCCCCCCAAAAAAAAAGAAATTGTTTATCACAAAGTTTATAAAATATAGCAAGATGCACAAAGAGATACTGTGACATTTCGAGACGTTTGGTAAACAAGCACTCATAGTTGCTGGTAAAAATAAACATCTATTTTGAGGTGACATGACTGGTACATGTTTTATCAAAATTTCTGATGTAGCTTAGAGTTAGACCCCCCAGCTTTGACACACAATGTAGGCTATATTCTATGTATTAATATCAGGGTTCTCCACACATTCATCTGGACGAAAAGTCAAGATTTGTTTATAGAGGGGACTACCGACCCGCCTACAGTAGCCGTACTTTGGAGGTGAATAACTAAGCACTGCTCACCGTTGATTTTCTCAATTACAGTTCAGTCAAAATACTTCATACTTCGAGCAAGTGATCTTGAGATGTAGATGGACAATGGGTGCGAATATGAATTTATTTCATTGAAGATATTTTGATAGAATGAATTTTGAAATCATTACACCAGTGGACCCCTCTTCTCCCTATCCCGCAAGGACCAAACCCAATGTTCATTGATATCAAAATGACACTTCTCTTGATAATACCTTAAAAAAACTTTCGAGTGACCTTTATACATTGAACTAGCTGTGTGTGAAGTTTGAAATCATTTTGACCACAGGAAGTATAGAAAATAATAACTTTTGCACATGGTGGCTACCAGCATGGCACATTTTCTATGGGAAAGTATAACAAGATAGAGAGCACTGCGGTACCATAAACCTCTAATAAATGGCGGTGTTACCAGTTGCAACAGGGGGGAGACAACTTTTACTACACTTAGGTTCATTTTCGTCCGTACCTATCAGGAGTACACGGGCGGGTTCCCGTGTGCTTTTAAGTGCCACCCGTGTGCTTAAGCTGAAAAGCACCACCCGTGTGCTTTTCAGGAGACTATAAGCTTTCTATACTTTTTTTAATTTTGGAAATCGGCCAATTAGAACAGAAGTTAGGCCTGAAAAGTAAAATTTTGTCTAAAAATTGAAACAGAATCCAATCTTTTGCCCATTTATAATATAATTTTTCAAAATTCTCCCATGAGACATGCCCATGTTCTGCCGCTATGATCCACACAGCGCTTGTGTTCAAAAGTTACAAGTATGCTTTTTCATCCTGTGGAGAAGCCTGAATTTTCATGCTGTGCTTAAATTCGCAGACTTTTAACTTCCGCGAAATTCGTGAAAATATGTGCGAATACAGTATTTCACGCCACTTGTCACTCAACCCGCGGCCGCCAAGGTTTGTCCCTAAAGCATATATGCAATGCTACGGAACCGGTACCGAGTTTTACTGAGAGACAGTGACGGTGAAACTGACACCAGTGACAGTGTCTGATAGAAAGCTGCCACCGTGATACATACTGATAGGGTACCGGGTAGTTTCAAAGTTTGGACTTTTGGGGGCCACCTCAGCTCAAACTCTTATATATAAATACAGTTTTAAAGGGTTGACCTGAAAATTTTAGATTGTGTTAGGACTTAGGTACGGCTACTTACAAGATTCTTGTCCGGAATAAGAACAACAATGGTGTTCACGTCTTCTGTACAGTTTGGATCGGAGACAGGAGGGGGCATTTCCTCCACAGGGAAAGGGGAGTTAGGGAGGCCTTGTCCTATGTGGGGGGTAGAAGAAGCGCTGTCATGACAATCCATAAGCAATATGTGGCGGGACCCCTAGTGGGTAACTATAGTGTCATTGCCTGTTCCCACTAGGGGTCCCGCCACCAGAGAATAGAGCCGTTTGAACCAATAAAGTGTCAGATTTATACATAATATTATATGAGGCCCATGATAAAAGCTATACAACCATTCATAGTCTCCAGATCGCCACTATGTTTGAATAGCCCACATTGACAATGTATGTATTTTGAATACTTCACTGTGTAGTTTTTGCTCTATTGGCCTGATTGAACACCGTTATGATCATCTCACTATGTCGAGCCCAATATTAATATTCTACTCAAATAACAGGGGTAGACCGAGCGTTAAGCCATTTCACCGAGTAGAAATGGGTATAATTATAGGGGGCAGACGGAATAGATCAATGACATAATTCCCTCAATTCACTGCCAAAATTTCAGGGTGCAACTTGTTATAGCTGTTATCCATGTTTATCCATCCAGTATGCATATCAAGCAATGGATGCGCCCACAGGACTATAGCGTTGAAGATGAGATTATTTGTACCCACCATCTATGAGCACCATTGAATCAATGCACATGGCCTTTATATTGTATTAAATTTGTAATTAACGATCCTAATACATTCAATCATTACCTGTAGCTTACAGTTATACTATCTTAGCGGCGACGGCTAAATATTAGGACAAGCACATCAGCCCCAAAATAAAATGTGATGCATCCTTACCTAACCAGGCACATGTCAGGAAAATGGATTTCATGATTATACTGGTTTCACAGAGACTAGATCAAGAGCTTCAGAACACTTTTTGTTTCATTAAAATATCTTTATTTGTCAATTTTTGCTGAATTTTCAAAATTATAAATTGGTCATCATTAGTTCCGAGAAATAGAGCTCTAAACAAAGGTCTTTTTATCACTGTATACTCATACCGAAAATAGGGAGGCCCCACTGTATCAGTGTCTAGTCTGTATGTACCAAATATATGCCAAGTAAAGCTATAGTATGAATTTAAAGAGAAAATGTTAAGCTACATGTGGATATTAATATCTGTTGTCTTTCTTTATTTGATACCTTTCTTTCAAAAGATTCATCAAGATTATATTGTAGATATATTGATGAAAACTGTCGTGGTAAAAATCAGCGACAATTATCAATTTGGCCAATTTTCATCATTTCTACTAATTTTTTGTATTTTTTCTTTTATCACATGAAAGGGAAGATAATAATAGAAGCAAATACCCAAAAAGCTCCAAATGACTATATTTAGCATTTTCCACCTTTTGACCTCATTATCTCTGGTCTATGAAGGGCGAGATCTGCCTGATTTGGTTAGGATGCATCACAAATAGGCTCTTTGAAACTTATCAAAGAACACTATTGATTCCCATTTGATAGCGTTATACACAAGTGTATAGGCCTACATCTGCATCATATTACAATCGGAAATTGCTCCCGTTTTAACTTTTAACCCTTCGATTCCTTGTTAAATCACGCCCCTCATGACATTTTTGGTCGCAACAGGGTAAGTTTCAGCCAGGACGGAACCGTGTACTTAGGGAGTGATCATTTTTTAACAACGGGGGGGGGGGGCTGGTGGGTTTGAGCAAAAAATTCTCTTTATTGGGTAAAAATGTTTTTTTACCCCCCCCCCCACAAGGGCCGAAAATCACGCGTGAACATGTCTTTTTACCCTATAGTAACGTGCGGGGGATTTCCACTGAAAACAGGTGAAATTATTTTGACCCCCCATTAGAGGGGTTGAAAAAATTCAGACCTCCCCGGTCAAGGGGTTGAAAAAATTCTGACCCCCCCTCTCAAACCCACCAGCCCCCCCCCCCCCCCCTGTTGTTAAAAAATGATCACTTCCTTACCCTAGACGCTCACAATCGGCTGGATACCTCACCCCTGATGACACATGAGTAGTATACTGAAAGTTGACTCTGACGCTGCCTGAGAACCAAGGAGTAGTACATGGAAATATCAAAATTTCTCGGGCTACTATGATATTTCATAAGGTGATATTTCATAAGCTCCAAAGTAAAGGTCATGCTTTGTTTTCCAAGTTTTCGTTTGGTGATGTCAAAGTATGTTCAATGAAGTAAGATGTGTGAAACGTATGAAAACATAGCAGAAGTCTGCCAGTGAAGAAGTTATTTTAAGGGTACATATGTATAATTATATAGAACAAGAATGCAAGCTGATTTCCGGAAAAGGCCTTAAAATTCCCTCTAAGCACATAATGTCACACTTTCCCTCTACCGGTACATTGAATTTTTTTCTGCCATGCGGAGTAATAGTGTGTAGAATCTATGGTTCATTGAAAGAAGAAGGATCGCAAAATAGGCATGAATCTGCATATTCTATAAACTATTTGACCCTCTGACGACGATAGGCGTGTACAGGTTTCAGGAACGTTTTGGTTAAAACACCACGAATACGTGTGATGCCCACTCCCCTCACGTCGTTATTTTCCAGGTAGGGTAACTCGCCCCTGAATCGACCACTAGGCATGTGGTACCTTCAGTCGTACACCCTGGGTAAACTTCTTTCAGATAGCATATGACTCTACCAGTTGACTTTACACCATCAACTACAATATAAATATCTAGCACTTGGCACCAACAATCCTAATTATTGCGAAAATAACTTGAACTATAGTAGCGCGCAGGCTTTCTTTTGCTAAAGAGGGGTCAAAAGTTTGTAGACGGCCCCTCCCTCAGGAGGGTTCAAAAGATTTTATACCCCCACCCCCCCCCCCTTTAATCAATAATGACCACTAACTTACTTCACATTACCCCCCCCCCCCTTCTTGCGCTAGCCTAGGCTATGTGGGTTAATCAAATCTTCAATTCCTAAATATACGCCCTCCCCGGCCGTGACTATCCCTGTTGATAACATAGGAACATTTGATCAAACAGCTGAAAGGTATTAAAATCTTGGTCTAATTCTTTAAAAGAACCCACTATTGGATAATATTGTTTCTTGCATGGTTTTGCTTAGAACCCACTTTCCCGAGCCACTGAGAGACTCGCCTATGTTATGTAGGCCTAACTAGGCTACATTACAGACAGAATAATAATAATATCATGAGTCCAGCCACCCTCCACAATATATGATCGGACTCCTAGTAGAATGGCCGTGCAAAGCTCATTGGTCACATAAGGGAGTAGTTATTTTTTAACAACAGGGGAGGGGTTTTGGGGGGAGGGGCAAACAATTTCAGACTCCTTCTTAGTAAAATAGCCCGTGCATTACTATAGGCCTAGAAAAGGGGGGGGGGGGCGACAATTTCTGAATCCTCTGAGGGGGAGGGTTTAAAAACATTTACGAGCCCATGCACCTGAAACCCCATCACCCTCGCCATTGTGTAAAGAAATGACCACTCCCTAAGGGGTAGTGTGGCTCACTTCCGCTCAATGTGCAATAGTGGGGTTTGAGGAGGAGGGGGCAGTGGGAGGGGGTAGTGTGAGTAGCATTACCAAAAGGGGGCCAAATGCCTATTGGAGGGTTTTGCTATGAGTTTTCACGAATTTTATGGTCCCTTTTTCTAAAACAGTTTATTGCCTTAAATATTCTGCTTGCAGCCATTTTCCATGGTAACCATTTTGAGGATGAAGCCAAGGGCTTTTGCTATGATAAGGGGACCATTGCGGGGTTTTAGCTGAATTTGCCACGTTTATATAAATTTAGATCAATGTGCTTTATATATTGTATAGTAAAGGGGGCATCCTAGAATTTCTTCATTACATTTTAGAAAAAACACCTATTTGTCATACTTACCATTTCTTTACATTGCACAGAAAAAAATAAACCTAATTATCTTATGCAAACGTTAGCTGAAATGTCTAACTTTCAAAGCCAAGTTGGGAGTTTGCACATGCCCAAACCACCAAACTTTTCTTAGGAGTTTACAGCTAACTATTAGGAAAATTTCCTAACTTGCCTAAATTTTCCTAGGTATCACACACCATTTTCCTAGGCCTGCTCTCATTTATAGATGATTCCTAAACTCAGAGTGACTCTTAAGGCAGGGGTTTTAACACAAAAGAATAGTATTGACAGCATTTTTAAGCTAAAGGTGCAACTTTTACCCTAGGAGGTAGCTTACATGATTTCATGGCTATTCCTTTATTTCAATCATTGAAGCATTGTAAACTCTATGTTATGTAGAGTTTAGACACATACAGCAGTGCCTCATCATTTAAGAAGCATTTTCAATGCCTCACATTATTTTCATCCCTTAAGCTAAACTGCTCTGGATTTATTATTACATGGTCACAAACTTACCACTATAGATATATGAGTAAAACAGGTGTTTTATATTCTCCTTCCTTCCTCCTTCAATGATTTATAAACTAATTAGGTGTATTATGTTAATTATTATGTCATGTTCAATTGTAAAAGCCTTATCATGTTAATAGTCATTGAAATCACCATTATTTTGATATCTATGGGCTTCTACATGATATACATATACTGGAAAAATCCTTATGCAAACCACACTGCCACCTGGTGGGGAGAAAACTACTATCCCTTAGACAAAACTACTACCCCTTAAACAAAGTAACCGATTTTCTCTTTTGGCTAAGTCAAGTCAGCTTTCCTGAATAGGTTAGTCAATACTGCTCACATGTTAGTTAGATGTTAGTCATGTTTTTTGTTTTTTTTGCCTAACTAGGTCTTTCTCCTATGTTAAATTAGATTGACTAATGTGGATTTTTTTCTGTGTGGTTTTAGCATCATTTACTGTGCATAACATGATTGATTGATTGATTCGTGTTTTACAGCACTTTAGCGGCACTAAGTGGCTATCCCGTGCTTCACAGATTGATAATTTAACAGAGGAATGTGTCAATGCCCGCGCATATGTGCACCACACACATCCTGAGGGGATAGGAAAGAGGAGATATAGACCCTTTTAAGTGGGCTAGGTAAGCCCGTGTGCATAACATATCCAGGTACCCCTACATGCTTATTTTAGTACATTTGTTACTAAAATTAAACATATAAAAATGCTAATCCAGGGGGTCTGCGCCGCATAGGCTATACAAATTGTATAGCCATTTCCTCCAATAAATGCCCTTAAATTGCGAATTAATTTCTGCAATTCAGAACTAACCAATCCAGGTAGAACTTTCATTATGGTAAATACTAGTGTTAGGGTGTGGAAGGAGACAAATACACATCCAAATTCAATCAGATTCTTATCTAGATCAAAGGGGCAATAAAACAGTTAGTTCTACAGTTACCCGGTAGGGGAATGTTGCCTTACTTGGACAGGCTCCTAAATTGGACCACCCTTGTTTCCCTCGTTGCAGTATGCCTAATAGGAACTAGGTTCCAACGCTGCAATTTTTTAGTCAATATCACTAAAGTTCCCAATAACTTATACTTTTGGGTAATTTTATTGACATTTTCTGTAAAAAAATGGTTTTTAGGCCTCTTGATCTCATTTGCAGACCTGCTGACTTAGGCCTAAGCCCTCCTGGTTACTAGGCAACATATTTTCGTTTAAAATCCTTAGAGATTTTTAGATGTCATATTATACTTTTACACTAAAATAAAATTTGATAAAAAACATTGTCATGTTTTAGAAAACAAACTATCAATGAGAGAGATGGAAAGTTGCCTAAATTGGACCAGCTTGAGTTTCCTAAATTGGACCATAGTTGTAACATTGGGTTAAACTGGACCACTAGTTTTCTAAATTGGATCAAAGTGTAATCTTTTTCTAACTCTAGTACATAGCAAATTCACATGATATTGATAGAAATAACAAGAGCACATGTGATATCATGGGTAGGAAGGGGTAAGACGCCCTTTGGGGTAAAAGGCCCTTTAGCTCTCATGTCTAAGGTACTAGCTGTATGCAGCCATTTAACACTTGCAAGTAAAGATTACCTCAAGGAGACCTCTTTTGTAGGTTTTCATTATGATTGGATAAGAAATAGTTGACTTATCAGACATTCAATATTTCATAACTGTTAAGATCATCATGTTCAATTTCAGATAAATAGAAATAAAAGCATCCTAAAATGTGCATGGTTTGTGGATAGCAAGTTAAGGGGTTAAAAGTATTAGCTGAGGTGCTATAAGGCAATGGAGTCACAAGTAGGCCATAAAGATACATTTTATTTACCTTCCCTTTTATTCCAACAGCTACATGGGCTTTTTACGTGAACATTATCTAAGTATCGGATCCATCGGCCTTTTGGCCCATCGTTGTGGGCCTTTTACCCCAGCCTTTTGACATGTGGGGTAAAATGCCCCGCTTTTTGTCAAACATTTTAATGGAATATTCCATGAGGCTAGGCTGACAACCTATTCCACAATTATTATACCCTATTCCATTCCTTGATTAGTGTGAAAAATATGCATTAATTGGGAATTATTTTCTTAGAACTAGCTCATTTACATGCTATTAGGCTATTTTACCTTATCCTACCCTGTTATCCCTTGAACTGCAGTATGAAATATCTAAAGTGTTACATTAGGTGATTTACAATGTCCAAATCTTAGTTGTAGCTTATGAAGATTATCTTTAATATCTTTTCTTAGGACAAGAATCTAAATGGAGAATTTATTCCAATTATGATGCTCTTTTATATGCATATGGGCCTTTTACCCCAAAGGCTTTGGGCCTTTTACCCCAACCTCTAGACAATGGGGTAAAGGGCCCACCTTTTTTCACACATGCTTTATCGTAACATTCTATGAGGCAGGGTTGACAAGCTTTTGCACATGAAGAACATATCATTCCACCCTTTGATTAATGTAAAAAATATACTGTAAGTAGCAATAAATTCCTTAGAAATGAGACAGTTATAAATCAAGGGCGTCTTACCCCACCCTACCCAATCAAAAGTTCCCTAGTTTTATATTTTTTTTTCAATATAGGCTAATGAAAGTATAAGGAAAGAACAGTGCACATTGGTCCAAATAAGGATACCAACTGGTCCAATTTAGGCATCTGGTTAGACCATTGGGCTTTGACTTTTAATGGCACACCCTGACTAGAGAAATTCAAATTCTTAGATTTTTATGCTATCACCATGAACTGATGAAGTGTAGGCCTATAAATTTTACATTCAAATTCATAGAAATAATCACTGGAGAGGTAAAAGTTCTTAGGGGGCGGTCCAAATTAGGCAACTTTCCCCTAATTAGATAGGCCTAGAAGTGTGAAGGGCCTAGGTAAGTATGCGAACTCGCCTAACACTATGGACCGGGCATGTCAGATTATCCCAGTGTCGAAGGCAGCGGTGGTTGCAGTATAAAAAAATGCCACGAGATGGCAATGCAGTCGTGCCATGCATTAGTTCAGCACAAAACCACCAGGTGCCTCTGCACTATTCTACTTCCGGATCAAAATGTTTTGTGCCCCAGTTAGAATCGAAGTGCACGTAGGATGACATCGTGAGGTGCCCTGATTGTCTAACTTTCAGACGTTGACATCCTTTGGCTCTACACACATGCAATATTGGATAGATAGAGCTCATCAACTAGCACATACCGGAGATGTTGGTGTTGTGAATCTCTGTCCACTCGGCGGGACCAAACCTGTGATCAGTGAGTGTGGGACTCACCAACACTGGAAATAGAGTGGGACTGGGAGTGACTGAGATATCCAGTCACCAAAACAGAAAAAGGTGAGTAAACATCATTGATCATATCACTCAGGGGGCTGCTTGTAGGGTTCTCTCTGGAGCAGAAGTGGGGCTCTGGATGGGGGGGGGGGGGGCCCATACCATGTCCCATGCCAAATTGAAGAAATCCCCATGGCTTGCCACTTTAATTTTAAGTTATTTTTATCACAGCTATCAATTTCTCACCATATAAAATGCATACAATAAGGTCTTAATTGATAGGTAAGTGCCGAACATGGGGGAGGTTGGGACAAGTGTCCAGAGATAATCTCGCCTAAAAAGTTTGCAGGGTCTGTCAAACATACTGCAGCCCCTTAGAAAAAGAAAAGCTAGACATTTTCTAGATGATTTTTATCCGTAGAACAGGTGGGAACCATTTATTTTTAGGTGCTCAGTGATCTTCTCATCATAAATTGGTTCTAAACTTTTGGTTGAACTTCAATGGGGTCAAGGGCGAAATTGCCTGCATTCAACCTTGTACAAAAATATTCATTTTAAAGGTCTAGCAAAGCCTGTTAAAATGAGCCCTTGTTTGTAAAGATCCACCAGTAAATAGTTTCAGAATTAGCTTGCAAAGAAAGGAGAGTTTAACACTACCCAGTTTCAACTTTATCACAGTTTCACACCTCTACTGCAGCAGACTCACACACTGGAGGTATTTCAGTGCCTATCAACAGTGGGGGTGGGTTTTCACGCGGACAAGTGGAAATTCTTTACGCCCCCCCTCAACGGCAGTCAAAATTTTTTGCGCCCCCCACGCCGGAGGCACGGAGAATTTTTGCGCCCCTCTTTGATCTATAGTAGCGCGCTGGCTTTTTTGCTGAAAAGAGGGTAAATTTTTTTAGCCCCCCCTTCAAGAGGGGTCAAAATTATTTTAGCCCCCCCTCGGAAGGGGGTCGTAATTTTTTACGCCCCCCCTCAAACCCACCACCAACTTGTTTATAAATAATGACCACTCCCTAAAGTAGGCACTTACCTAATATTTCAAGACTTTATCCCATTAAACCTATCTAATGATCAATGGATGGATCTTGAGAAAAGAAGTGGATTTGCTTTTTAAATGAAGTCCCTATGTCAATTTTAGGTGGAATTACCACCAGTCAAAGGTACCAAATCAGACCCAGAATTCTGCCATAGATGGCATAGTTAAGAGTTTAATTTGGATCCAATTTTGTGATCAAGCAAGATGAATCCAAGGTAGACTAGTTTACTAAAATGATTATTTTGGGCAATTTTCTTTTCAAATAAGGGAGTGATCATTTTTTAACAACAGGGGGGGAGGCTGGTGGGTTTGAGGGGGGGGTCAGAATTTTTCAACCCCTTGACCGGGGGGTCAGAATTTTTTCAATACCTCTGATGGGGGGGGTCAAAACAATTTCAACTGTTTTCAGTGGAAAACCCGGTGCGTTACTATAGGCTAAAAGGGGACGTTAACGCGTGACTTTTGTCCCTTATGGGGGGGTTCGAAAAAATTTTACCCCCTCGAGAGGGGGGTCGAAACTTTTTCGCACATCCGCGCGCAAACCCACCAGCCCCCCCCCCCCCCCCCCGTTGTTTAAAAAATGATCACTCCCTGAGCAAGATATACCCTCAAGAACATAAATAATGATACATTTTATCATAAGCAAACAATGTAAAAGCAAATTTTTTATGTCATCTTTTTCCTTGAACTGCGCGCTCTGACAGAACCACGGCAGAATAGCATCTTTGACTCAAGATGTTTGAATGATCATAACTTCCATTTAAATTGTCATAAAAATTTAAAAAGTTAAACCACTTATTTTTATCACAGCTATCAATTTCTCACCATATAAAATGCATACAATAAGGTTTTAATTGATAGGTAAGTGCCCAACATTGGGGAGGTTGGGACATGTGTCCAGAGATAATCCCAAAAAGTTTGCAGGGTCTGTCAAACATACTGCAGCCCCTTAAAAAGAGAAAAGCTAGACATCTTCTAGATGATTTTTATCCACGGAACAGGTGGGAACCATTTATTTTTAGGTGCTCAATGATCTCTTCTTATCATAAAATGGTTCTAAACTTTTGGTTGAACTTTGATGGGGTCAAAGGCAAAGTTCCCTGCATTCAACCTTGTCCAAGAAATATTCATTTTAAAGGTCTAGCCAAGCCTGTTAAAACGAACCCTTGTTTCCTCCAGTAAATAGCTTCAGAATAAACTTGCAAAGAAAGGAGAGTTCAACACTACCCAGTTTCAGCTTTTTCACAGTTTCACACCTCTACTGCAGCAGACTCACACACTGGAGGTATTTCAGTGCCTACCTAAAGGCAGTGGTCATTATTTATCAACAGGAGGGGGGCATGGGGTGGTTGAGGTAAAAACTTTTGACCCCTCTTGAGGGGGTGAGCGTAAAAACGTATGATCCTTCTTGAGATGGGCATAAAAAATCTAACCTCTTATCAGCAAAAAAGGCTGCATACTACTAAAGAGGGGTGTGAAAATTTGGCGTGCCTCTTGCGTTTTTTTCAACAAGGGGTTGTTTTTGGTGTTGCAATTTTTTTTTTGCATGCGTGCATGCAAATCCACCACCGCCCAGTTGTTTAAGAATAACCACTCCTTTGGTCCAGATAGGAGTGTCAGAAAGATGGGAGGGGGGGGGGGGAATTCATAAGTTTTTGGTAACATGGTCAAAAAAGTTCAGTTAAGAAGGTCTGATTTTAATTACCGGTAGATTATTTTCTTTTATTTTTTACATAGCCATATGTACTGAATTGTTATTATTGATAATTGACTGACAATGATCAATTTCATCTATCATACCAACCAAAAAGTAAAAACGTCGGGCAGAAATTTAATAATTATGTTGAATTCTATACTTGGTCACAAAAAGAAAACAAAAAAACTCAAAATATTGAAAAATTGAAGAAAAACGAAGAAAATTTCCTTCAAAATTCTGAGGTTGGCCCTCTTTTACTAAGGTAGGTCGGGTGACCGAAAACCAAACCTTTTTTTAATGTTTTCACAAAGACATTGTCATTGTCATTGTTGCTGTTTGTCAATGTATTATATTATATACCGGGTACCTGATAGTCAGCTGGGGGATCAGATGTGACCCTGGACTGCCCTACTGACATACATTGTCACTGTATACATACATATATGTGCATACGATCATGACACTGTTATTTCTGATAGTCTTCAGAAATTGCAAATTATTTTATCAATGCTGAATTTGGCTAAATTATCAAAAGCCCACAACTGTGTTTATAATGTACTGTATTACTGTAGTGCTTCACGTATGAGGCGCGGTTTATACTCGATGATGGCAATTTAATAGCTTTAGTTTTACCTAAAAGGATGCTTCTGGATTCAGTTTGCGCCTTACAGGCAAGATTTTAACTTTAGAACAGTATTGGGTGGCGAACTGCCTGTATGGTAGGCATTGTCTAAGCATAAGGATTGACGTGCCATCTTCCCCAGTTTTCACAAAGGGGCACCCTATCACACGAATGCTCTACTTGTCTGTTCTATGCAGATGTTTGCTAGCTAAATAGTGTTCCCAACCTTTGGATGCAGGCCATTCTGGCCTGCCATGATCTTAGCTTCCTAATGGTGAAAGAATTGTTCAAATCGGCCAATTAGAAGCAAAGATCAGTGTAACAACAGTACCGAACTGCCTAAAATGGGACTCCAAGTGTTCCCTATAGGTTTGACATGTCTTCAATGTGTGCCTTATAGGGCTTAGCATTGAGGTCCAGTGGGTCCGCCATTGCTTGATCTGGGAACTGGCGAGATAAGCACTGGTAACAGCCCGCATGATGGTACCAGGTGTTACATAATGTACCCAAAAAAGTCTGCAGTGAATGGAGGGAGTTATCTCATTGGTTGATAGTGTATCCTGGGTCAGCCTTATATGCGAAGTGCGCCTTATAGGCAATAATGTATGGTATTATTTTGATGTTGAGCTCTATGTGAGCTGTAGTCATTCTGTGCCCTCAGCTTATGGCTAGTAATGGCAGAACTTGTAATGCATGTATGTCCAAGCTGGTGTAAAATTTGACGTTAGATACATAGAGCATTTAGTGATAGATAACATCTACATTTATGAACTCTATTTCAGGAATAATGACTGAGAATGGGGTGTCGGCGGTCTTCCAGCGGGAGGGAACCATTAGTATGGACGACGAGGACGAGGATGTATACGAAGACGATTCCGATTTTGAATACCTTAATGTACCTGGATACGAGTATACAGACGGCACGGATCAGCCCAAAGGACACAGCTCTGAAGGTAGGCTATGATTAATGTTGATTTAACCTTAATTAATTCATATCATGTCATGTGTTAAAGGCTCTTCATTCAACTAATGTTACTTGTATTCTAGGTTTATCGGGTCCCATGCCCTCGCGTCTTGACGGTATGTCCTGTTGTCATTGATGGTCTCGTTAAGCCTATCATACAACATTAAAAAAACCTAATTTTTTCCCATTTGTTTTTACATGTATATAAAATAGTGCATGATTATCAATCAGAAGATTTGAATCCTGTTCTTAATTCATAAACCCAGTCCCGAGAGGGAGACAAAATAATAGTACTTAAGTTAACTGTTCAAAATCAAGCCCAGATGCGCTTTCAAGCACATAGCTGACCTCTATGTGAGCCTTATACACAGGGTGTGTCCTATTCTCGAGGTACTAGTATTTAATCTAGACAAAAGTATCTCCTCTTACTGCTACCCTAGCACTCAATGTACCCATTAGCGGCAATGTCAGTATGATCTAGATCCAAAAAGGTAAGGACCAAAATAAGCATCATCCTTTATGACATACATGTATCTGTTGACCTCTGAGACGGTCTATAAAGTTTCCTTCATACTCATTTTTTACAACTTGAAGGTCACCCATACAGCTGTACTCGGAGTTGCCGATATGTTTTGCGGCCTACATAATTGTAGCTGTTGCGGTTGGGTCGGTGCCTTTCATTATGGGGTAAAAGTACATGTACAAACATACTTCAAGTTTGTGAACTATACTGTTTCGCAGATCTACAATGTGACTTCATAATCCCGTAAAGGCAGGGTTTTCCTAGTATCGTAAATAGGGAGCGACCTGGGAGGGACAAAGAGTCAAAGCATGCTGCCAACAAAAGTGGCTTTTCCTTGCACCTATTATGTAGTAACCCAGCAAACAAAAAAACACGTTAAATCACCTCAAAAAAACGTTCTCTGAGGGTTTCAAAACGTTATAAAAAATCGGAAATAAAATGTCTGATTAATGTAAAAACATGGACTCCAAATAACGTAAAAAAAAATGTCACAAACAAATGTTCTATTGTGCAACGTTTATAAACGTTTAATAACGTTTTTTTATTTCTTTAAAATTACTCCTGTACTACACCCCAAACATTCAACAGCATATATGAGATTCGGTGCTAGATATTTTATTGATTTTTCCACCTTGTTATCTAAGGAAAGAGGTGTTGGTTTATTAAGACAGGACATTACAATTCTTTGCCCATATCCACCACAGCACAGAACTCCATGTACATGTATGGCTGGAGCAGGCCAGTAGACCATTTCAATTCATTTGAAGAGTGTACTAGGTTGGACCAATACACATATTTTCTTATTCATACAAAATGGGTGTTCATCAATATGATGCTCATATGAATATTATATAATTGATGAAACTATTAAAAGATCTACAGCTTTTGTATTACATGTTATTTATACAGTTTATGTAGCTATCAGATTGATAAGATGATTATCATTTTGCCACCACCATATCTCTACAAATATATCAGCATTCACTTAGATATCATAATGGTATAGTGGTTCCACCTAACAGGACAGGAAACGGAGGGAAGGTTTAGAAACGTTATAAAATGTTTACATAACGTTTTTGTAACATTTCAATATGGTCTGGACATAAACGTTTGCATCTAGAACGTTTATAAACGTCCTAAATAAAAACGTTTATATCTAAAATGTTTTTAAATGTTTTTAAACATTCTAGATATAAACATTTCCATCCAATCCATATTTGAACGTTTCTGAACGTTCCAAAACGTTTGTTGTTCACTGGGAACTCCTATTCAAAGGTGAGGCTATGTGGCGTGGAGCTAAATATGGGTAATGATAGATATCAGATGACTTTATTCCTTCTTTCAATGACTCATTCTAATGATAAGAATAAATATATATATATATGACACTTTGGCGACAATCACAATTGAGTGGTAATGGGAGACCCATCCCCAGGCCCATCCCACTGACCAGGGAGAATAACTATCTACCTTGTCACTTTCGCCATCAAACCATATGTACCAGTATCTATAAAAGGAGTGTCAGGCACCCTTACTTTTGGCCTAAACTGACCCTGCCATAAATAAGACGTCTATACTAAAAGTCGAACATGCAAAGCATGAAATTGACTTTGGAAAGCTGTAGAATTAACTTTTATATGGGAGAGAGGGAGAGAGGTAAAGGAGAGAGGTGAAGGAGAGAGGTGAAGGAGAGAGAGGTGAAGGAGAGAGAGGTGAAGGAGAGAGAGGTGAAGGAGAGAGAGGTGAAGGAGAGAGAGGTGAAGGAGAGAGAGGTGAAGGAGAGAGAGGTGAAGGAGAGAGAGGTGAAGGAGAGAGAGGTGAAGGAGATAGAGGTGAAGGAGATAGAGGTGAAAGAGATAGAGGTGAAAGAGAGAGAGGTGAAAGAGAGAGAGGTGAAAGAGAGAGAGAGAGAGCTGAAGCTGAGAGAGAGAGAGAGAGCTGAAGCTGAGAGAGAGAGAGCTGAAGCTGAGAGAGAGAGAGAGCTGAAGCTGAGAGAGAAAGATGATTAATGGATTGTGGTGTGACTAGTGACTATTGGTTGGTGAGTCGGTGGGCGGGGGGGGGGTAAAGCACATCCTTTGTTTAGTATTGGCTTCGAGGATGGTTAAGAATAGATCAATGAGAGTGGGGTGGATGTGGATACCTATTGAAGGTAATCCCTTGATATATATGTGAATAATGGATTAGTCAGAAACATGCTATGAACTTGTTCGCTACAAGGGCCCTTCGGTATAGTGGACATGGAGTTCCTAAATGAACCCAATGAGTATGAACCATTCATGGTGCCGAATTAGGTTTACCACATTTAAAATTGTTTGTGTGGCCTGCTCTTTAAGAAGATGAAGCATGAAATCTAAACAGGTGATGTTTTAAAATGGCAGGCAACTTAACGCTGTTCATTCATTCTTCAATGTTTTCATTGAGCCATGTGTTTAGAAACAAGGATTAGCTAAAGACAGGTAGTATCTCTGTGGCTGTGTTGATCACCAGTGTGCTGTGTTATCTTATCACAAAGACATACGAACTTGACTACTATGGATTGTGCTATCGACACCTATGTTAATCTGCGAAGATAACATGGACACCCCTCAATATTAGGTCATAGGGTAAAGGTATTGTAGTGTATGTCAAAGAAAATGGCTAGCTTTTAGGATGATTATGATGTATATTGTAGTAATACATTGGAGTTATATTTTCTTTATATATGGTCCAAGAGAGGGAGCTACATGTATGTCTATGGACCTGTTGCAAGTGTTGAGAGCCCGGGTTGAGAGCTATCCCATCCTCTGTAGGCTACACAGCCCAAACGTTGTATATAACGGTACACCAAATGGCATAATATCATGTAATATACTGGTGCACTACCCCAAGTACATAATGTGCTAGACTATAGTATATACCCACAACCTATGAGTAAGTCAGATTAGCACTATGGGCCCATGCTACAAGAAAGGGCGACTTTTCAGAATGTCGGTCACATTGTATCTTGTATCTAGAATTCTAATGCGATATCTAAATCAAGCCATCATCCTCCATCGGCAGATAGTCAAGACAGGTATCTTTGCATAAGAGATCGTAGGATGTTGACATCGTGGTTGCATGATGATTAAACCTCAGTAAAGACCCGTCATCAACAGATTCTCTTGTTTGCAGTTTTGATCTATTGCGGGATCTATAATGAGAGTGATTTGGAGTGCCCTTTCACAGATTAAATACTTATACTTATCTTTAGATATCTGCTATCAATGGTCCTAGACTAACCAGTTTTTCTTATATTAGAAAAGTAATAAAAAAAGGATCCTTTATATATATATATATATATATATATATATATATATATATATATATATATATATATATATATATATATATATATATATATATATATATATATATATTTTTGTGGGGGGGGGGTTACAAAGTTGTCTAAACTATGACGTTCAATGACCTTCCTTTAGCGGTATTTAGCAAATTATGCACATCTCGTACTTACCCCTGTAGTGAGAGAGGAACATAATACTAACAGAGGTTCTAGAAGTGCAACCCTAAGTCATGGGATGCATATTTTATAGAGTGTATACAGCAAATATGTACTATGTAGTGCTAACATAATTTACACTAGCTGCACATGTGTGAGCGTGTCATTAACGTTGTTAGTAGAACAAGTCGACCACATATTTAAATACATGTTCATACCAGGTACCCCATCAATTCAATAGCAGGGTAATTAGGGGGTATCTTTTAATTGTATGGAATGAGAGAAATGAAACAGACTCAAATAATTGGAATACTTGTCTCATATTTCGCCTTGTAGTATCAAGTATAGCGTACCATGTCTCTGACCAACCAGAGTCAATTTTTTTTATAGAATTTTATTAAGGATTTCCCAACATGGTATAGATTATACAGTTGGGACTCTGGACTACGGGGAGCACACCACTCTGCCATCCTGGCCTTCTTTACCAACATATCTAACTAAAATTCTATGACAACAGTGTAATGCCGACTCAATCATATCCATTTGTGGGGGATAAGGGGAGGGAGGGGGTGGTAGGGGGAGAATCAAGACACTCAGTCATAGTCAATATGGAGAGTGTGTGGTAACCAATAATGAGGGAGATTGCTGTTATCACTTACACAGCAAACAGTAAAAAACAAAATTACACCTTGTGTTTACTTGGCATATCATACCTTTATCTCCTGGTGGAAGTGGTAGACTTGAAGCCTAGAGGAGCCACTCCAGTCACAACTGGAGGTGTGTCGCATAGAGAGGATGTGTTACCGCAGGTTGGGCCTTTTAGCACCTCGTATAGTACCATTGAGCACCAATAAAACAACAGCAGGATAAACAGTCTGATTCAGACGGTCCCTCATGATTTATTTATGGCTATGGTCCCATGTTTGTATTGAGGTAAAAGCAGAAAGGCATTGTTCTGAAAACCTTTGAACCATGGGCGAATACATGTATCTTAGCCAATACCTTTCTCCTCTAAATACACCTTTCAATTCGTTCTACACGATGTGATCACGAAACAGATGATTCAGTCTAAAACCTCGTGTATCAGCTTATAGACCGTTTCTAAGGCCTCCTTTGGTGTATAGTCTTTCTGATGTCTGGGGGCGGCTTATGCGCTGGGACTTAACACTAATAAACTTAACCAAAATTAAATTTTCAAGTTCTAAGGGAGTGATCATTCTTTAACAACAGGGGGGGGCTGGTGGGCTTGCATGCGGACGTGTGAAAAAATTTCCGAACCCCACATCTTGATGGGGTAAAATTTTTTACCCCCCCCCCATAAGGGCCGAAAAAACCGCGCGCGAACGTGCCCTTTTACCCTATACTAACACGCGGGGCTTTCCACTCAAAACAGGTGAAATTATTTTGACCCTCCCCCCTCAGAGGGGTTGAAAAAATTCTGACCCCCCCTGGTCAAGGGGTTGAAAAAATTCTGACCCCCCCTCAAACCCACCAGCCCCCTGTTGTTAAAAAAATGATCACTCCCTAATTGTGGCTTATAGCCTTTCGCCACGTTGTTGGATGTGGCTTATACATAGGTGCATAACATAACTTAATCAACCATTCCATAATAAGTACCCGTACTTGAAGTATGCATTCTTTCTGGTTGATATTCTGTATATAGGATTTAGCTGGATAGAAAATGTAATATTAACAGTATGTACGTTAGGCCTTCAAGCAAAGGTTGCATGGAGTAAGGCTGTCCCAGACCCACCTTAAGGCTTACCAACTTTAGTAGCTTATACCCCGTGTCAATAAAACCACCACCCCTTCAGAAACACACGTACACCTGCCATATATTTCCCACTTGTGGGAGTAGGAGGACGTACATCTAACTTCATTTCCTTCCTACCTGCGGGCTTATGACTTAACTTTTTTAAAGCTTGACGGGTGTAACAAAGGTCTAGAGTAGGCCATAGTACAGCCTCATATATGTATTTGTGTCAGACGGATGATTGTCTACTTTGTATGTTACAAATCCGTTTGGCCATGATATACGACACCAAAGAGTGTAAATATTGGTACGGCCTTAATATACAAACAAGGGCATTTTTGTAGTATATACAATCATTAATCACCCCCAATACTTGGGTGTAAAACCCCTGATTTGAAAACGAGCAGCAATAATGGGGAGTTGTCCCGGGGAGTTGTGTAGAAACCTACTAAAGAAAGCTTCTTTTAAGCTCTTACTCATGGAATGAGACTTAAAACAGTACCCTTGTTTATATACAGACCCTTTTGTGTCTAGTCTATGTACCTTCCATCAAGTCAGCACATACTCTTTGTCTTTTCATGGAAGTAGAACTTGGGAGTCCAACTTATACAGTAAATAGACTCCAGGGTCTGCGGGTTATGTGTATTTTTATACCTTGTGGTTAAAACATATGGCATAAACGGTCCCAGACTAAAATGTCCAGACCATGTAGACAATGTCATACATATTATGCAGGTTATACAAAAGTTACTTTGTGTAATGGACAAAGACTTACTTGGGCCTTTCCAAGGCAATGTCATTTGTAAAAAGTGTTGAGTGACAGATCACATACACAGGAATGGCATAAGCTTAAGGTGGCTGGCGGGGATAGAGTAAAAGTAATTAGAATTTTGCCATATTCTCACCATAGTCTAAAAATGACTTGTACTTTTCATATGTGCAAAAATAATAGGGGGTCCCATGCATTTTTTTGAGATACAGAAGATTTAACCCTATATAGGATCATATAGTGATTTGTCACATAAACCCTTGGATTCATATCCAAAAGTAATTAAATTTTGTTAAAACCTCTTCAGCACTAAGATATTAAGCATATCTTTGCAGTAGATGCAACATTGACATATGGTCCCAGGCATATTTCTAATATTTTTGATGATTGAAATAATAAATGTAAGGATATGGTTAGAATAGTGACATCTAGGTTATACAGTCTTTTCTAGGTGGTCACACATAGCAGTCCCCATGGTTCATGTGTAATGTCTCTGCCTTACTCACAAGAGATCCTGGGTTCAAATCCATGCCAAGCCTCCCTGTATTTTGCACATTTCGCCTTTCCATAGAGTCAATGTACCACAGAGACCCCTGGTGTACAAATAATGAACTAACAATACCCGCCAGCCACCTTACTTCTAATATTAAGATTTATACATATATATAATGGGTTAGGTCGCCAGAAAGCAGTAGATTTTGTGTTTTGGGGGTCATTTTGGACTCTTATGGCTCTGGAGAAGGAAGTTGTGAACCAATCTTGTCTTACATAGACTCATTTGATAGAGGACACTTAGGGCTATCAGAAAAATATTGATTTGTGGTCATGCATTAAAAACTCACAGATTTGTAGCCTGTCAAAGTGAAAAAAAATGGCCAAATTTGTTCTTTTTTGACTTTTTGTATTTTTTACAAGTGTCCTGTATTGAATAAAGAACATCTGGAGTATCCCAAAGTTATTTTTTATATTGTTTATGATTATAGGTATCATTTCTATGAGGTTTGGAAATGTTACTGAATGAGAATTATTAATCATGTGTCTTTGAAAATGGAAATCTGTAATTTGTAACGTCCGGTACCTAAATCTAAATCAGTTATATTACATGGAAAAATATAGCTTCAACATTTTTGTTATTACCTATATAAAGGGACCTATTATCCCCTACTTTGGTGAAAAAATTGTGTGTCTATCAGCATTTGTCTCCATGTGAGAACAGCTTATGTGAAATAATTAGCGCGGCGACTAGTGAGTACTACTCGTGAGATGAGTAGACTAGTGTATGGTTCACAGTCGCCACGGTGTAAGGGATAGGGAGGCCTTGCAATCTATTTTTGTTTGTGGCTCCTCTGCTATGGACTATTCCTGCTCACTATTCTAATGTAATAACAACAGTGTGTGTACTTTACTTATCAGTGAAGGAATTTTCAGAATATATCTCATACTTTTGATTTTATTCGCAGATAAGACATTTCATCATTTGGAGCCCTATGGCAGATTAGCATTAGAGCATTTTAAGATTCAGAAATGCATCCCTGTAGCCTTTGTTTTAGAATTGTTCGTTTTGAAACTACTATATATATGTAGTACAGGTTTTATCTCAGTGGGTTATGGTACAATTGGATCATATTTTCTGTATTTGAACAAAGTATTCACTGTCAAAGATCTCTATGGAGAAATCAGTGCTAAAGTGTGTGTTGCCATATGTGCATTTTTGTAAATCAGAGGAGGTTGAAATGTAAGGCCACCTTGTGGAACTGCTACATTCTTTTCAGTGTAAAATTTTTAGTTTACATTGAAATAATGCTATCTCAGAATATGTATCTACTATTGGTGATGAAAGATTAATTTGATTACTCCTTTCATTATATAAACGCTTTTGTGGAACACTGAAAAACATGTATGTACACCGAGGTACTTACACTGTGCTCCCCCTCTACAGAGAGGTGGAGTGATCTGGCCGGTTTGACCACTGGCCCGTGACGAGGTACAGACTATTACAAGTGATTGGCAGTTGGGTGTGTGTGGGGGGGGGGGGGGGGGTGGGGAGGCAGAGCAGGCTCCTGGCAATCTGAGACAGTGTACACTCATAATGACACACCTGTTGACTATGGCATTGAACATTGAATAAGACAGGTCCCTGTGGCAGCTGAGTGAGGTGCATGCAGAATGGACAGTCTACAGACTATTAGTACTTAGCTGCAGTGGGTAGTTCAGGTTGAATTTGTGCTATATACTACCAAAAGCCCAGATGATAGTATGCCCTATCTGTCTGACCAACTGAAACTAGACTTAAGATTACAAGTCGCCGCGCCATGTCTCACAGGACTATTCTCTACTATTGTATTAAAATCTACAACACTATGGTTTTATTCTCATAAAAGTACCGGACGGTACGTAACGTCCGGTACTTTTATCATCATGTAAAAGGCAGTCTACTGTGAATGCATAACTCAAATTTTGTTCCATTTCATAATTGAAGTCAATAATAGATATATTGGCCTTGCTATTGCATGTGTTTGCTATGCATAATGGGACATTCTATATTACTGACAGCAACTTTAATTACCTCCATATTTCATCATTTTGGTACCGGATGTTACATGACACAAAACAAGCAATAAAAATGGAACCGGATGTCCTAAGACGGTATTTTTTGGTTTTCTGAGCTGAGAGGATGTCCCTTCACAAATTTCTTAGGGTTATATAAAGAAGTTAGGAAATTAATTTTTAAGGGCCTTCAAGGGCAAAATCTTACACTTTCTGACGACCTGATGTCCCTTAAATGTGCTTTCTTACACAACAACCTATTTACAAAGGACAAACTTAAAATCTAGTTCGCATCATTGGTACCTATTCCCTGTAGCAGAGCAGTGCATCGCCTGCGTCATTGTGTCTGGGTGTCTTGATAAGTTTCCAGCTGGCTGTTGGGAACTCCCCTATCCATGCCCCGTACATATAACATTATACTGCAGTTTTTTTACCTGCACCCACCCACCATCCTGCCTCCCGGTATGTAGGGCCAGGTGGCATATACAAACAGGTGTGTAATGCAGGCTCACTGCCCATGTTTCTATTAAAAATCCATGCTTCAAGCCTCCATGGTCGGTATTGATCTAGACTAGAAACATGTACAAAAATGTTTCCAGCACAAAGGAGCAGCTCATTTCATGGGTGAGTTTATTGTCAATTTGTGGTACCCGTAGTTAGGGTCCATATCTACACTAGGAGAAGTACCCAGTACTCAGTAGTGAGCCAGAGACAGGGGGAATAGCTAGAGAATGGGAAGGGATGTGAAGTAAAGGATCAAGAATAGCAGCCATCTATTTGTGGCAAACAAGTTTTTCCCCAATATCATTAGGAGATTTTTTTTTCATGATGCTGACCCTCTTAATTGGATATTACCTTTCCAACATCCTGCCTGGAATACCAATACTAGCATCCCACGCACAGCCCATTCGACACCATAATAAAGGCTTTCGAACAGAATTATTTTCTAACAATAGAGAGTGATAGTTGATTATCCTGGTTCTGAGTGGCGATCGACCAGACTGACGTGATCAGCTCGTGGTTTGTTCTGCCTCTGAGCGATAACTAACAGCAGCGCTGTGAGAAAGTTGGGTGTTAACATGAAAACGAGCTACTCATAGTGTGGCACCAACCACTTTTTGTGCAACGTCAGCAGAAGCATACTCACCCTTAGATTTCTAAATATATTATACATGGAGGATGTGGCAATGCTTTTGAAATAGAATGTACAAATGGGTTAAATCAAACTATTTTGAGTATTATACTCAATTTACTTACGGTCGGTGCTTGATGGATAGGCTAAGAGCCTGTATATGTTGACGGGTAACCACCAAAGATTAGATAAACTGCCGTGTCCTCCATTAATAATGTGCTTCCCACTCCCTTGTCGTAAATCAGGTGAGGAAAAAGATGAAGTGTCTAGAGTTGAGGTGAGGGATGGTCATTATCAATCCATAATTAACGAATTATGACCCAGATATAGAATGTCCATTAGTTTACCTGTATATGTATTGACCATGCCCTACACGAGAGGTCTAGGTGTAGTAACTCTTCAAGGTTTAGGGTAGGGACAGACATCAATTTCCTATTCTCAATTGATACAGTGGGGCTTCCATCGAAGGCAGGTCATGAGAGAGAATGCATTCTGAACATGCACTGATAATAAAACCTAGAGTCAGTAGTGACTATACCCACATATTTTGCGCCCCATAGTCAGATGAATATATACCTTAGTCACATATTAGTCAGAAAGATAGTCATTCTGACTATATGTAGAGCTCACAGATTGATGATGTCACAGGTTTCTGTGCACAAAAAACATCATCCAGAAAGAGCACATATGTATGGTTGCCTGGCCTAAGAGGAAACAATTATAATCAGGCCAAATCATCATCTTAATCTGTCCATCCATGGAAACTCAATATGTCCGACCATTAATGGATAGGTAAGTCATCTATTTGTTGTGATATTTGTGGCCATTGCAGTATAACAATAATTATTTTGAGTTTAAATTGTTTATCAATGGGAAGGCATAGGGCAGCCATCTTTGATTGGGTGAATGTCTGCTTGCAGGTATAGTCAGTACTGACTGTACATATAAGTCATATTTACTAACTAAATGTTGCTTAGCAACAAAATGATAGTCATCTGACTAAAGACTATTTCAATAGATTTAAGGCATGACTATGTGTTGACTATATGACTAACTTAAGTTAGTCACAGGTTCCTATAGAGGGATAGCCAAATATCGTACCATCATTTGACTATCTTAAGTTAGTCACTACTGACTAAGATATTAGACTCTATTTTTATCAGTGTGAAAAGCCAAAATAATAATATTTTCGTCGGAAATTCGAGTCCGTAAGGAATGGTTTGGAGCCTGGAGCATCACCACCTTTGGGTCACATTGATGTATGACCCGTGGCACTCATTAGATACATGTAATGGTAAAGTAACACTATTTCAGGGGCGTAGGAAAAAGGGGGGCCTGGGGGGCCTGGGCCCCCCAATAATGAGGAGGTTCCCTATATAAGCCTATATAAAAAATATAGCAGGCCCCCCCAACCGAGACCCCTGCCCCCCCCCCCTAATAAAAATTTGCTTCCTACGCTCCTGTATTTATAGTGTTTACCTATATATATATATGAGGCCATGATCTATGGACACACAATTACTGACACTGTGGTTAACTAATGGGAAAATATAGCTCTAATGCCATATTCTTTTCTTTCTGGTAGAGTGATATATACACAGTCAGCCCTCACTTCCTCGACCCTTTGATTCCTCAGATCCCTCATAACCTCAAGACAGAGAGTTTAAAACTGCCTTTCTGTTTTCTATCATATTTGGACTTAAATTCTCAGAAAATCTACCGTAATCTCTCATGTAAAAGACGCATCATATACGTGAATCAGAGGTCTACTACACACTTTAGAGCCTCCCAAAAGGGGGTGTGTCTTATAGATATAGGCGAGGTACTTTCACTATAGAACAGAACTAAACCTTTAAAAATCAAGCCCCAGAGGTTTCTCATCTGATTCTCTTCAACACAGGGTGCGTCTGATACGCGGGATGCCTCTTATACGTGGGGAGATTACAGTACTCCTCAGACATTTTACTTGCATTTTCCATATCTGAGGAAGCAAGGACGGACTGTATAAGAATCACAAAATCTGCAGTGCCCTCATATAGTTTGCCAGTGTTCATCATTCTTTGTGTAGATATTTGAGGGAGACATACACACAAAGCCACCACATGCACTGTACGTGTAAACACAGCCAGGTATACCCTCTCCTGCAGGGCCTGTCTGCTACCAGAAGACCCCCATGTTCTTTATTTACCTGTATTTACTGGGACCCCCAGTGCTAATCCCTCTACCCCCACCTGCTGCGGTCACTATGGAGAAGCGGGTTAAAACTATATACCCAGGTACCCTCCCCATCCTACGTAGTAGTGACGGAGACCCTACACGATAGTGGTATATAAGGTCTCTGGTAGTGAATAGAGCAGGGGTGGGAGTTGCTAACACCTGTTCCATGTTGGTGGGGGTACAACCCTGGAGGCTGGTGCATCATAAGCTTGACTCACATAACATCTGGAAGAGCTCGGGTAGAGTCATGTCTAGCTCCCCATTCTACTATAAAAGTATGTTGGAATATGCGTGTAACTGCGAGCTCGGATACTTATGTTTTACATCTTGCCTGCCAAGAAAAAAAAAGAAAGATCAACAATAAAACAAAAAACAAAAAACATCAGATTTATGCTAAGAGAAACCTTGTGTTTGATGTAATGGACCTCCGCACACAAGTGCTGTATGTCTCCATTAGATATAGCGACATGTGAATAAGTGATGGAGTATGATCAGGGATGTAAATCTTCAGGTTTTATCAGGATTTCCTGATTTTTGAAAATTCTGAATGACATGTATTTTCCTTATACGAGTGGTAAGGAAGGCTGTTTGGAAAAATTAAAGGCTTTTATATCAAGTAAACATACGGCTTCCTGATTTTTGCCCATGCCTGACTTACATCCCTGATGATACACGAGGGACATGATAAATAGCCCTACTGGACCCTTGTATCATGAAGGGTGCCAAGACTATCAAGTTGTGAAGGCACACGCAAGCATTAATATACGAAATCCAGTAATGAATCACGACAAGGCGGTGTAAAGAAAGTAAATAACAGAGGCCAACATGATCTGTTTTTTCCCCACTTACATGTAGTTACACCTATGTAGGTCTCGTCTGTTATTACCGTTCACAAGATTTCTCTGTTCTTACATACGCCCGATACCACTAGGAGCCTATACCGACTTTGCTTGCAGAATAGATTTTTGTGAGTGATAATTTATAACAACGATGTGAGCCCTTCTGTCCTCTTGCCGTCATAATGCATGATTGCAGCCCTGGCGAGTAACTCACCAGTGTTACCGTAATCTCCCGCGTATAAGGCGCACCTAGAGTTTCAGGAAATGGTAAAAAAAAATATAAAATTCATAACTTTTGTTCTACTGAATGGATTTTGAAAATTTAAGAACCTATGTGTACCTGAGGTACCCGGAACCTCCTCACCACCCTATGTCATATTATGACTTAGTGGGAGTGTAACATATCAAAAGAAAGGTGTTGGTGCCCCCCTTCTGGATTCAGGGAGAACTAAAACCTCGCGTATAAGACGCGCCTTATACGGGAGAGATCACGGTATATCCATCAGTCCCACTCATTATGACTGTATGGAACCCCATAGGGTCGGCCTGATGCATTCATGCAGTCCTAGTGATATAGAAAAGGATGTACCAAAATAGGGCCTTTATTTGGTATTCTCATCTTTAATCATTTATAATCTCTATCTTTAACAACCATTGTTTGTTCATGTACCGCACACTTTTGTTATACATGTATATAGGCCTAAGCCTACATGATCTGACACACCAGTGCTTTCTAATTAGTGTAACATTACCCATTATTAGACCCGAGGTTCGACCTCGGGTCTAATATAGGTTTAGTCACCTTTTCGCCTAACTTTTTTTGCTGAAAAGGGTAGTGTGACCTATGAATTGACCCTTGCCCATTGCTGTAAATTGGTTTGATTTTGCAATGGTTTTTGTATAGAAATGTAGGTAAATTAAAAAATCTTTTATTGGAACAGGCTCTAGCCTGTTCCATTGCAGTCACATGGGACGTCGATTGCACACGGAATCGGACAGTCCAACTTCCCATGAGTCGACCTGTGCTATTGTATCAGTAAACAGCACTAATAGCACTGACTAACTGCTGATAGATGGGCGATTTATGTCAGTTTACCACAGCCCAGTGCTGCGTCCGGCTGGGTAAACTGCCATAAATCGACCATCTATTTGGGGTTTTGACAAAAGTTTATCCCAGTCCAAAATTTTATTTCGCCTAATTTCATAACAACACTTAGTCTACCTATGTCAGTAACTACTCACAATTTGTCAGATATTAGTCAATATATGTCAGTAAATACTCGCCATTTATCAGCAATTAGTCAATATATATTAGTTATTACTCACTATTTGTCAGTAATTCATCACTATATATGTCAGTACTTAGTCACTCTATAACATATATATCAGTATTTACTCACAATTTGTCAGCAATTAGTCAATATATGTCAGTACTTAGTGGGCTTCCCTAGCCCACTTAAAAGGGTCTACTTCTCATCTTTCCCACCCCCTCAGGATGTGTGTGGTGCACATATGCGCGGGCACTGACACATTCCTCTGTGAAATTGTGTAATGTCGTTCTCGCCATGAATATGACCTTAGCTGTCGAAATGGCGTTAAACATCTATTACTCACTCACTCAGTACTTAGTCACTCTAAAACAGCAGTTATCAGTACATGTCAGTATTTACTCACAATTTGTCAGCAAATAGTCAATATATAACAGAGAAATAGCCATTGATTCAATTGTGCATCCTGCCTTGACTGGTATTTGTAAAAATATGTCAGTATCTATGGACTATTTGTCAGCAATTAGTTAATATATGTTAGTAATTATTCACTATTTGTCAGCAATTAGTCATGCATGGTAGTAGTTACTTACATTTTATCAGTATTTAGTCAATATATGTTACCGTAGTAATTAGTCTACATATGTCAGTAACTACTCACAATTAGTCAGATATTAGTCAATATTGATATATATTGACTATTTGCTGACAAATTGTGAGTAATTACCGATATATATTGACTAATATCTGACAGATTTTGAGTAATTACTGACATATATGGACTAAGTGTTGTTATATAATGACTAAGTACTGGCATTTATTTCATGTTGATATGCCCGAGATACTGACAGCCCATAGCTCTAGCACTCGAGGGCCGTATCGCACACCCCCCGTGCGATAACCCGCGAAAATATCACACGCCGAGGTCACATGACCATTTGATGACGTCATAGCTCCAAGATGGCGATGTAAACAATACCTATGGCGAGTAATTCTGGTAAATTTGATTCTATTTATCTGATTTAGATGAAAATAACATGAAATAAATGCAAAGGTTCACGAGTATGAGCAGTTATATAGTTACTGAGTACTGACATATATTGATTAATTACTGACAAATAGTGAGTAATAACTAATATATATTGACTAATTGCTGATAAATGGCGAGTATTTACTGACATATATTGACTAATATCTGACAAATTGTGAGTAGTTACTGACATGGGTAGACTAAGTGTTGTTATGAAATTAGGCAAAATAAAATTTTGGACTGGGATAAACTTTTGTCAAAACCCCAAACAGATGGTCGATTTATGGCAGTTTACCCAGCCGGACGCAGGACGCATTGACCGTGCGTCCCTGTCTTTAATTGGCTGACAGAGTGGCGTGATCCGTCACCCTCATGCATACTCGCCATTTGATTGGCTGTTGGTAGTGGCCTGATCCAGTTTCTTCGCGCCAAAAGCCACGTGTTCGCTGGTACCGCTGGTACTGCTGCAGTAGCTGCAGCACCAGCAAAAGTGTTTACAGCGTCCTAGTCTTTAATTGGCTGACGGAGTGGCGTGATCCGTCACCCTCATGCATACTCGCCATTTGATTGGCTGTTGGTAGTGGCCTGACCCAATTTCTTCGCGCCAGAAAGCCATGTGTTCGCTGATGCATTCGTAAACCCTTCTGTATGGACAGCATGTTAGCCATCTCATATGAGCGAGTAATTCAATTTTCCGGTTTCCTGCGATAAAAACTGATGAGTTGTGACAAAAAAACATTATATCTGTGACAATTATGCAGTATTTCATTCATTTTGTCGCATATTCGACGAGTAGTAGACCGCCAGACTTTCAGGTGTTTACGAACACAGCCAGAAGCCACTTCGCTGGTACCGCTGCAGGACCGCGGTACCAGCGAAAAATGTTGTTGTTGCCGATGTCAGTGGTTTTGGCCTAAATGTGTTGTTATTTAAACGGAAACTTGCTTTATTGTCGCAGTACACATGGATTATTATCACAACTCGTCCTTGTTTGCCGCATGGTGCCGAGAAATAGCAGGATATTGTTTGATTTGAACAAAACATGACACTGCCTGCTGCACGGCCCCATTGGTGGTCCGATATTGGTGGTCCGAGAACAGGTCTGTATCATTCTTTCATGAATACCCTCAAAACATCGCTGTAGAGGCCAAAAATGCTGGGGAAAGGCCAAAATGGCCTGAAGACAGAGGGACATCGTTGGGCGATAATAGGGTTCCGAGAGAAAAACGATTTTCCAGAGGAGTCCATAGCTGTTTGAATTTTTTTCCTACGACGATTTGGTGGAAAGTTATGGCCATTTTTGTGATGTCATAGCTTTAAAACATTGATAACTTTATTCCCATTGTGCAGATCTGAAAATAAAGACCGCCATGACGTTCGCCAGCTCGAGCTACCCTTTATCTATAGGTCACACTATAGGAAACTCCTATTATTAAGGGAGATACGATTTATTTTGTAAAACTGCCAGTTCTTGGACCTCTCTGCCAGTGCCTGGACTGGCGTCTGCCCCCGCGTCCCAAAAAACACTTTATTTCGATCCATTCCTTCCTCAAACCTGCCCTTTTTCGCCGGTGACACTTAAAACAGATAGGTTTTGGCAGGAGGTAGGGCGCAGGTGGACCGGCCCAGGCCGAAAAGGTCGCTAGTTAAAAAAATTATTTCGCTTATTCTTTTCCGAAACAAATTTTTTAGGGGGGCATGTTCTTTAGGGGGACGAAACACCCCAGATTGATACCGAACATTCCATATCCGTGCATATTATTTGCATAATTAGCATAATTATCCAGTATCTTAGTACTTTTCCATATATATAGATGTGTGTCATTGCTGAATGGATGTTTTTCCATTTCTCCATTCTCTGGTGTTTGATTGAAAATGTTGACGCCATTCTGTGTTTTAATTTGTGTTTTAATCTGTGTTTTTACGGTACATGTATTGAGTTTAAGGCTATAACAGGTTAGTATCAGTGCTATGGTATGATAGTAATTACTCACTATTTGTCAGCGGTTAATCAATATATGTTAGTAATTAATCACCATTTGATAGCAATTAGTCGAAATATGTCAGTATTTATTCAAAGTTTGTCAGCAATTAGTCAATATACGTCAGTACTTAGTCACTCTATATCAGCAATTATCAATACATGTCAGTATTTACTCACAATCTGTCAGCGTATAGTCAATATATAATAGAGAAATAGCCATTGATTCAATTGTGCATCTTGCCTTGACTGGTATTTTGTCAAAATATGTCAGTATCTATGGACTATTTTTCAGCAATTACTTAATAATATTATATGTTAGTAAGTATTCACTATTTGTCAGCAATTAGTCAAAATGTGGTAGTAATTACTTACATTTTGTCAGCATTTAGTCAGTATGTTAGTGATTGTTCACTATTTGTCAGCAATTAGTCAATATATGACAGTATTTACTCACTATTTGTCAGCAATCAGTCAATATATGCCAGTACTTAGAGTCATTATATAACAACACTTAGTCCATATATGTCAGTAATTACTCAAAATCTGTCAGATATTAGTCAATATATGTCAGTAATTACTCACAATTTGTCAGCAATTAGTCAATATATAATAGAGAAATAGCCATTGATTCAATTGTGCATCTTGCCTTGACTGGTATTTTGTCAAAATATGTCAGTATCTATGGACTATTTTTCAGCAATTACCGTAATCTCCCGCGTATAAGACGCATCCTCTACGCCAAACAAAATGCTGGGGAGTCTTATAGGATGTACTGAAATTGGGGTGCGTCTTATACGCGCAGCACGTCTTCTACGCGGGAGATTACGGTACTTAATAATATTATATGTTAGTAAGTATTCACTATTTGTCAGCAATTAGTCAAAACGTGGTAGTAATTAGTTACATTTTATCAGCATTTAGTCAATATGTTAGTTATTGTTCACTATTTGTCAGCAATTAGTCAATATATGGCAGTATTTACTCACTATTTGTCAGTAATCAGTCAATATATGCCAGTACTTAGTCATTATATAACAACACTTACAGGGATGAAAGTCTTCAGGGAATTGATTTCAGGGATTTTGAAGTTCCAGGGCCCTATACATTCATATAGAAACCCAGGTTTTTGGGGCGAATATTGGACCATTTCAGGGATTTTCGTGCTATGTGACTTTCATCCCTGCACTTAGTCCATATATGTCAGTAATTACTCAAAATTTGTCAGATATTAGTCAATATATGTCAGTAATTACTCACAATTTGTCAGCAATTAGTCAATATGTCAGTATTTACTCACATTTTGTCTGCAATAAGTCAATGTACTGGTATGTCAGTACTTTGTTATTCCTACACTGTAAGAAATGTGTGTTGAACTTACACTGTCTTGTTAAAGTGTCAGTGCCTAGTCATTATTTGTTAGCAATTAGTCAAAATATATCAGTAATTAGTCACTATTTGTCAGCAAATAGTCATAATATGTCAGTAATAGTCACTGTTTTTCAGCACTTAGTTAAAAAATGTCAGTACTTAGTCACTATTTGTCAGCAATTAGCCAAAATATATCACTACTTAGTCACTATTTGTCAGTAACTAGTCAAAATATGTCAGTAGCTCCATACTATCACTGACCACTTGTCAATTGACAGTTGACATTTGACATTGAAGCCTGTTCCTTAGGACTGAGTCCTTCACCTGTGACATTTTACTGCTAATGTAAACAGTTCCAATCTGAACTTAAAACATACATAAAAAAGCTTCAATTTAAGATTTTTCTATATTTTTTATTTCATAAGGCTGGTTGAAACAGGGTGATACTACCCTCCATACTCACCCAAGGTACCTTTCATGGCGCCTAGAACAGCCACAGTGCGTGTATGAGGCGTTCCAATTGTGTCTGTCTCACCTCTGATGGTCAGGTACCTCTCACGGTGCCCAGCCCATCCACAGTGCTTGTATGAGGCTTTCAGATTGTGTTGTCTCACCTCTGATGGTCACATACCTCTCACGGCGCCTAGCCCAGCCACAGTGTGTGTATGAGGTGTTCAAATTGTGTATGTCTAACCTATGATGGACAGGCACCTCTCATGGGTGATCAAGGGTTATATGTAGGTCTACAGTATTGCCATTAGGTATATTAGCTGTACAATGCGATCGAATATTGAAAATTGAATTGAAAAAAGCATTGAAATCTACATTAACACATCGGGTCTTTTAAGTCATAGACTTAACCTGCTCCATCTTAACTATCATTGTGTAAGCACTATCACATAGTGGCGTGATATCAGGGCATGTATGGAATGTATACCCGGTAGCTTAGTCTTATGTCTACGTCTACCTCCTAATAGTCTGAGAAAAGACAATAATAACAGAAATTATGAGACAGAAAAGTATCAAATTACTTGAAGCTGAAAATGGCAAGGCATCTGATTTGGACATAAAGTGGCAGTTGTATCTATCACTCATTTCTGACATTGGTGCAATTAGTCAATATGTTAGTTATTGTTCACTATTTGTCAGCAATTAGTCAATATATGGCAGTATTTACTCACTATTTGTCAGTAATCAGTCAATATATGCCAGTACTTAGTCATTATATAACAACACTTACAGGGATGAAAGTCTTCAGGGAATTGATTTCAGGGATTTTGAAGTTCCAGGGCCCTATACATTCATATAGAAACCCAGGTTTTTGGGGCGAATATTGGACCATTTCAGGGATTTTCGTGCTATGTGACTTTCATCCCTGCACTTAGTCCATATATGTCAGTAATTACTCAAAATTTGTCAGATATTAGTCAATATATGTCAGTAATTACTCACAATTTGTCAGCAATTAGTCAATATGTCAGTATTTACTCACATTTTGTCTGCAATAAGTCAATGTACTGGTATGTCAGTACTTTGTTATTCCTACACTGTAAGAAATGTGTGTTGAACTTACACTGTCTTGTTAAAGTGTCAGTGCCTAGTCATTATTTGTTAGCAATTAGTCAAAATATATCAGTAATTAGTCACTATTTGTCAGCAAATAGTCATAATATGTCAGTAATAGTCACTGTTTTTCAGCACTTAGTTAAAAAATGTCAGTACTTAGTCACTATTTGTCAGCAATTAGCCAAAATATATCACTACTTAGTCACTATTTGTCAGTAACTAGTCAAAATATGTCAGTAGCTCCATACTATCACTGACCACTTGTCAATTGACAGTTGACATTTGACATTGAAGCCTGTTCCTTAGGACTGAGTCCTTCACCTGTGACATTTTACTGCTAATGTAAACAGTTCCAATCTGAACTTAAAACATACATAAAAAAGCTTCAATTTAAGATTTTTCTATATTTTTTATTTCATAAGGCTGGTTGAAACAGGGTGATACTACCCTCCATACTCACCCAAGGTACCTTTCATGGCGCCTAGAACAGCCACAGTGCGTGTATGAGGCGTTCCAATTGTGTCTGTCTCACCTCTGATGGTCAGGTACCTCTCACGGTGCCCAGCCCATCCACAGTGCTTGTATGAGGCTTTCAGATTGTGTTGTCTCACCTCTGATGGTCACATACCTCTCACGGCGCCTAGCCCAGCCACAGTGTGTGTATGAGGTGTTCAAATTGTGTATGTCTAACCTATGATGGACAGGCACCTCTCATGGGTGATCAAGGGTTATATGTAGGTCTACAGTATTGCCATTAGGTATATTAGCTGTACAATGCGATCGAATATTGAAAATTGAATTGAAAAAAGCATTGAAATCTACATTAACACATCGGGTCTTTTAAGTCATAGACTTAACCTGCTCCATCTTAACTATCATTGTGTAAGCACTATCACATAGTGGCGTGATATCAGGGCATGTATGGAATGTATACCCGGTAGCTTAGTCTTATGTCTACGTCTACCTCCTAATAGTCTGAGAAAAGACAATAATAACAGAAATTATGAGACAGAAAAGTATCAAATTACTTGAAGCTGAAAATGGCAAGGCATCTGATTTGGACATAAAGTGGCAGTTGTATCTATCACTCATTTCTGACATTGGTGCAATATTATTGTCATTGAAAAGTTGTTAAACAACGAAGCGAAGAATCTCCTTTCTTTAATATCATCGTCGCTCAACATTTTCCAAATAGAAATATGAAATGGATTTTACCGTTACTATTATCTTGTGATTTAACCATATGATTACTTTGCTTTGAAATACCCCACCATTGTATCTAATGAACGGGACACATTTGCTATTATCACAAAATTCTACCTCACAATTGGCATCATAGAAATGATTGCATAGAGAAATCTCCGCTTTTCTCACTTTAAACCCATGCTCTGTACTGTGCTTATCATTTTGTTTCTGGCACTTGAAATTCATTTAACCCACACGAACATAGAATAATCCACATGACAACCAAGAGGAATATCCACCAACATGGCCAACAGGTGCCTGAGTTGTCACGCCTATGATATCAACTCCTCACTTCACTATGATTCTTTATTGCAGCCACCCCTCTGTGCCCACGACATTCAGGTAACCGTAGCTATAAGACCTACCCTCAGCACTGCACAGGTAAATGGTCCGCTTATAATGTAATAATACTCGTGTCCAGTGTGTCAGTTCTGAGGATGGCCCTGTAGACTGCAGCATTGACTTATGTTAATTCTATTACTTACACATGGTTCCCCAGTTCTCACTTCATGGATTAAATCACAAGTACCTACCGATGTAATGACCAGTATGTAACTTCATCCCTCCAACCATTTAATGCTCTCCACTCCCCTTTCCTCCTGGCAAGACCATGCACCACCATTGTTCCACATACCTATTTACCAAAAAGAAGCCAAGGTTCCACAGTGAACCCACATACCGATAGTTGTCATGTTATATATGTACCGGTATTAATCATATCACTTCTTGTAAATAGGACCAAAGTCATAAAAAAAGACTTCACTTTGGCATCCGCCTATCCTTTCCCTCATTTGTCCCACCATAATGGTCCCACCATACGATCCAATCCTTCCCAAGTATCGTCCAGTAATTACTCCTGCTCTCACTCATCATTATCAATGTCCTATCGTTATCCATGAAGTGAGAAATGGTAAGTATGGAATCCTAGGTTTGCAGGCTGGCGTCTAATATAATATGATTTTGCACATGCTTTCACAGAGTAGCACGATCTGAATACCATACTTATATCCATAGCCGTGATTACTAAAGTGTTACAAGATCAAAGACAGTACTAGTGATGTCCAGTGCATGCTATATTAGGCCCACGCATGTTGTATGCTTATGCTTAGGAATAATTGAGTTTGTGTTTGAGTCTGAGTGAGTAAAATATCTATACATAGATATAGATTTCTCCAATTATAGTCTAAAAGAATTATATGCCCCTTGTAAGTTATACATTAGGGTAGGATTATTCAATTAAGACAGGATGAATGTACATTGTACCCCATGAACCCCGAATTATATAAGAGATTAAGAAAGACCATGTATAAGAAATAAAAGTTAGAATCATTACCAAATAGAACACACCAACGCACAAATCTGTATTGAGGTGACTTTGACTATGGTGATGGTGGCGGGAAGAGGAGAAGGTATTTTGTGTCATTTCTTCATAACCTTTCTCCCCTTGGCTGTAAATATTTAAACTAAGCCAATTGGGGTTTTCATGATAAGTTCTTTCCTCACTGGCCTGAGCGACACCTCTTTAAATTAATGGTCGCTGAATTTTTAGCACTGTCCAAGATCATAAGGCGACCTTTTGATGTCTAGATAGCCCTTTTTGAATTCATAGCTATTAAGAGTAGATGTGGGGATACTTTCCTGAGAACAAAACTTGGACTCTTTATAATGCTACAAAAAACTAAAATTCAATACTCCAAGTTGAGAAGTATCCCCTCTATCTTATTACAAGTACCCCGGCACGTCAAACAAGACGACATTTTTTTTTTGTATTATGAAATACAGATGCAATTTCTTTTCATTTGGCGAGAATAACATTTCCATAAGGCTGGTTTTATTCAAATATTCCAACCCCAGAAAGGTTACGTTGATTTTCTATTGCAAAGGTTATTGCAAAGGTTTTTGTTGCAGACATGAAATGATTTTCTTTTTGAGGAAACTTAATTGGAGAAAAGTAAGTTAATCACATGTGTCAATACAAAGAAGGGAGTAAAATAGTATGAGATTATCATTTTAAAAAAAGTACAATTTTTGCGGCAGTTTTTTTTTCTGTCAACATTGTGCCATAGTTATACCGAGGGTAGGTTCCAATGATATCATTTTAGTACAGGCCACATCACCTGGCCACATTGAATGTAGTTTGACAGCATATATTCCTAACATGAACATTAATTATTTGAATGATATCTAATGTGTCCGACGTGCATGCGTGTAACAACTGTGAGATTGTGAACTAACCTGCAGAAAGGAAAATACTATATTAAAGGTTAGAGGTTCCGTTGAATCAAAAAGGTATACTTTGGTAAACAGGGGTAAGTGAAGATATAAACTGTGTACATGGATACTATAATTTACTACAGTTTCAGAGAAGGGGCGCCATATGATTAGGAAGTAATAACACATTATGGAATACGTGACATGTTATTTTAATGATATATTACTTTCATGTTTTAAGAAAGTAAATACAAAATTGTTATACTTTTTATAACTAGAATCAAACCACAAGACTTCCAATGCTATCATTTTTGCTTCATTCACTTTTTGTGTCCTAGAGCTCCAGAAGTGGATCCCAGTTGAAGGAACTGTACAAGTGGTCAAGGCTTAGTCCTCATTTAGTCCATATATGCGGCTGGACAGTAGCACTAATGATGTACATATCTAATGAGAAAAAGTTGCTATTTTTTTTAAAAGTCTGTGTGTAATTCGAGTGTATAGTGGCCTGAGTTCAACATTTTTTGGCTCAAAAATTGGGGCTGAGTGGTTTTGAGACATAAATTTATACACCCTATGTGAGAGATTTCGCCAAATATGAAAAAAACAAAACAAGTCTGACTCGCGAAGTTTTGAATGTTATCTCTTTGAAACTACTCTGTTATATAAATAGTGAAAAAACCTTTTTGTTTCTCATAACGGGCCACCACAATGTGATAGGACTGACAGAGACTGCTTGCAATAATGACAGAATGCGTTGAATAGACCAATAACCAAGGATCGAATGTAGGGAAAAAAAATTAATTAAAGAAAATATGGACGGCAGTCTCCACAAAATAAAATGAAAAATCATAGAAATTCTTTTTAAGAGACACTGTCATTTTCTATGATTTTTTAAAAGAGTTTTATCATTATCTCCAACCTGTCATTATTACAGTGCATGTTGATTTTACTCCCTTGAACTATTATAGGCCTACTCTGTTGACTTTATGGGCGATTTTAGCATTAGATCATTTTCCAGCTTGAGATGATTTGCAGGAATGATGTTATGCCTTTATAAGTAAACCATTCTGTCCGTAGAGTCCCCTTCAGTGAACTATCCTCAGTTTGGATTCAGTTATCTCTTAATACTCCTCATTACTAGATATCGTGGCTGTGACAATGCCCTTAATGTTCTCCGTTCTGTGTGTCTGAAACAGTTATGATTCCAGAATGATAACAAACTTTGACTTACAATAATAACAGTTGACTGAATCAAAATTACCAGATATGGCATAATGTGTTTTACGCCTAAGGTGTCTACGAAAATGCCAAGGTCTTTAAGACGATATTACAAGGACAATTAACCTAGAGTAATTTATTTTAAGTGTCAGGAATTCTCTCTTTATTGAATTGATATTATCACGATGGGAGTCTGTGGCACTGTAATTGTACACGGTGTGAAGGCCAAGCACGTAATGGTGGTGAAAATCAGTAATGATGGAACTGAGTAAGGTGATAAATTTATTGTTGATTCTGTTTTTTTTTTCTCTAATTCAAGCTTTGTCATACTTATTGTACCACTGATAATCTTATTAATTGTCGCCTACTGATTGCCGCAGATGCTCAGATCCCGTTTTCGTCGATCCACAAATCACCTCTTCCATACAGCTCTGACGACCGTGTTTGCTTCATCCCCAACAAACGAGTGGATGTGGAGATTACCCATGTTGAACGGACAGAGCACCATGTTCTCAACCCAAATCTGTAAGCTGTCGATTTATTAAGCGTATTTCTCATCCAAAACAATGCATCTTCCTTGTTGATTTAACACAATGTTCACTTAACCTAGCTTAAGGTAAGTTAGGAAATAATGGTGGATTTTACCTTCAAACTCCAATGTATTTACTTGTCAGCCTGGTATCTGTGACTAAGAGTTACAATAGAAATTAAAATACTGTGGCCATAGATTATTTCACGCTGTATATATTTTCGCGGATTTCAAGGAAGTGTAAAATCTGTGAATTTATTTCCATAGTGAATATATCTATCATATAGAATAGCAATAGCTAATTTTGAAAATCTGTGAATTCAAATACACATGAAATAGGGCCTTTTATCAATTCCGTGAAAATTTATACCAGTGAAAATATCTACGACCACAGAAGCCTCGGGCTTCTCTAGCCCACTTAAAAGGGTCTACGTCTCATCTTTCCTATCCCCTCAGGATGTGTGTGGTGCACATATGCACGGGCACTGACACATTCCTCTGTGAAATTGTGTAATGTTGTTCTCGCCATGAATATGACCTTAGCTGTCGAAATGGCGTTAAACATCTATTACTCACTCACTCCACAGAAGCCTAGGTGAAGACAGAGGATTGGACAAAATAAAAGGTTTTTATTTGTAGAGGCTAATATAAAGACGTTGAAGAGGGATCTCCTGTTTCCAGTGAGCGGTAGGCTAACATCTGTGAGCACTTTATGAGTGCCCACTAGCTTGTATCGAGAGCCTTAAGTAGCTCTTGAGCTACTCCTTCGACTAGGGCCTTATCTGATAATGTGTACCAACCTTCAGGAACACTATTAATGCCGTCTTTTGTCACATAATGTGCTGCGATTGAGCACCGCATTCCACCTTGACGCATTTAGCTAACGTTTTTGCTTTACTGACGTCCCAGACTGAAGTCCCAGAACTCCATGATCGATACATATTATGCCATAAGACAATCAATGTCATCATTTCTCAGCGACAACGCATGGCACCATCACAATTCTTATTCCAATGCCCCTTCACATAATATATTATGAATGTGCGAATCCTCTGTAAATAGTGGACCAGAGCTGTGATGTATAATGATAATGTGAAGTCGAGTAGCTCTTTAATGTGACAAAAACTAGTCATTGTGGCAGTAATAGTTCAGGATGTGGTATCAACATGATATCACTGTTATGACACATGGCAGCGTACTTATCTATGTTTAGATGCATCGGGTGTATACCCAGTCTTGTGATTCAGCTAGCTATGTACAAATATTACACAGGACTCCATACACCACATCTGGTAATGAGACAAATAATTATTCGTCAAAGGATCCAATCTGTTTCCTCAATTGGGACAACTTTAATCTTTTTCATCTGTGCTTTAATTCTTTACCATGTCCTCCATTTATGAGTCTCAGAGAGATAGATACATCGAGAGGCCTGTACAATTGTAACAATGACTGGGCATTGTTGTAGCTATAGATACATACCTGTCGGGGAGGGGGGAATAGCCTTATCCTGCTATACATGACTGTCGGGGCATTGCTACATCCTGCTATACATACATGTACATGACTGCTGAGGAATTGTTCTATCCCGCTGTATATTAGGAAATAAGTCTCAGACTGTTCGAGATGGTTGATGGGATATTCTTTCAGACCCATCTAAGTCTAAGTGATGTCAGGGCTCAGCTGCCTGCAATATGATTGCCATTAAAGACAATGTCCGAGTCGAAATAAAGTACCAATTGTATTATTACTGAAGCATAGCCTCAGTATTCTGTCGTAAGAGCTCCCGAAAGTGACAAATAGTTAATAAATAACTGATGATTATCAAGTTATAGGCCAGACCTTAGCCTCTTCATGTTACCCTTGGTGTGACGGCACTGCCGTGTACAAAGAATAACGCTCAAGAGATTCCCCCTAACAATTCTTTATATTTAATGTCATCTTTCCATTACAGGTACACAATAAAAGTGGAACATGGCCATTTTTCCTGGGTTATCAAAAGGCGCTATAAGCACTTCCGGAGTCTCCACGACCAGCTGGTCCTGTTCAGGGCCAAATTACATCTACCAGTTCCTACCCGCCGGTAAGATCCTGATCATTCATTATTTATTATCGATACCAGAATAAACCAGGATTTTTGGAAGGAGATCGAGTACCTTTGTGTCAGCGAAATGTGCCTCATGAATTTTATTATTGTGATCCCATTGCTGAAGCGATTTCCAGATGACATGGCCTTGATGCACTTAATGCCAGGCTATTGGTAATTGTCCTGTTAGCTTTATCCAGCAAGTCCATATCGTCGCCTCAGTAAAAGTACTGAAACTCTGTCTATGAAATGATTGCCTGTATGCCCCAGTGCCATATCGTTGTATCAACTTTGTAATTGAAATACCTTTGTCGCCTCTAGTGCAAAACTTGAAAAATGCAGATACGACCTTGTTCACTAAGACTATGATAGCACGGTATCGTCACGTGAATGTAACAAAATTTTCTGTCAGTTAGTCTATTATTAGATGAAAATAGATATAAAAAAAACTCAACATTATTATTGCCTAAAGATAGGAAACCAAGGTTCTGTGAATTTGACGAAGACCTCACTGTGCACCATGACCATTTTAGAACTGATGACAGTTTGGTCCCGTGAATGTGTGACATGTAATTGTATTAGCTAATACAATCTCTCGTTCTGCAGTACCATAAAAGACTTTGTACTAGAACCAAGATAAAACATAGAATAGCAACAGTACTACCATACTCTTCATGAGTTTTTTTGTTTTTTTTTGCAAATAGATGAGTCCGGTACATTCACGTCATGGTCTATGGACAAAGGGAGTAACTACAAAGGGAGTTGTAGGGATTGGCAGCATGTTGTGCTGTTACAAATGTACATAAACTATTACCCTAACCCACTGATAATGAGACAGATGATGATATCCACAGTGGCATATATAGCTGATTGTATGTAGTTAACATAACCAAGAGACCCTGTTTATGTACTATAGGTGCAAATCATTAAGCCAATATCCACAGTGTGTATATGTTCTCTATTTACAGTTTGTATGTGATGATATGTAACCAAGACCATGGCCTATATATGAATCAATGGCTGTATACTTAAATCATCGATTCCAACTACCAGTGTCCACAATAGCAGCATCCAGCTGGTTGAGGCGACCGCATTTGGTGTTTTATTTTCACATTAGTGTGCTATGGATTTCTTTTCTTTTGTTATTGTTCATTTTTTATTTCAAGAAAGATGTCAGTAGCCGTCATAGATATTCAGACACCAGCGGACGTATCTATATTTATCTATTCGCTCTCACCTGGAGCCCCACCCCCAGTCAGCAAGGCCCAAATGTCGAGTTACTCAATGAGGTCATGAATATGAGCTATATCTTGTCTGACATGGTTTCTGTGATCATGTGGTCCCATGATACCACCAGGTCTGCCTTTCACCCAATGCCATAGTTATGTAACAACGTCATGTCCGCGATATGTACTCTCTTTGTCCTTTACATCATATTTTCAATTTATAAGCTGCCCACGTCTCCGTGTCTTGATCCTTTCCTCCCTCATTCAATGATTCCCAGTCAAGCTTCCTCTCTACCTCGCTGGTCTCGCTGTCCCTTTTGGGCTCCCTACCTCCATCCCTCATTGTCCTCCTTTGACCCTTTAAGCGCCGCTGATACATTAATGCACCATGCCCATTGGGCGTCATGAACTCACCAGAGCTACATTCATGCATCATGCCGACTCTATGGGGTTGACACAGCCCCGGAGGGTTGGCATGATGCTTCAATGAATTGCTGGTGAGCAGTCTCGCCAGCACTTCATTTGCGTATCATGATGACCAATGGGCATGATGCACTCCTTCATCAGCGGCCCTCAAAGGGCTAATACCCACTCCCTCCAACATCACTCGTGCTTCCCACTCTAATAACTAAATGTAAAGAGTCAGAGACCCTATACCACAAGTATAGTGATTATAAGGTCCCTAGGTTTTGTAGTAGTCCGTCTTGAAGGGTAATATGTCATCATGTTGGGGGCCTGGTCCAAGTATGTGTCTGTCTAACACAGGAGTAGGTCATCTTGTCGTCACACATGGTGTAATGTGGTGTCTCTCGTGACTTAAGACACGCCCTGAAAAAAGCTACTTATTATGTGCAGGACCGCGTATTAAGCTATAAAAAAGTAATATAAATATAGTAGGCCTGACATAAAAATAGGAATAATTGTGTACTAGAATATATGTCACATACCCTAATACATTGCATATAAGCCACGGTTTATACGGGGGGATGGATTCCTCCTGCGCCTTACAAGGTTAGCGAAAGTTGGGGGTGCACCTTATAGTTAGTTATAAGCAAGGTTTTAAACTATTGACCAGAATTTGGCCCTGGATGCACCCTGTAGGTCTGACATGAACTGAAGGTGCGTCTTATTCGTGAGGTATATTACGTTATCTGTCCATTTCGTAGCAGCTAACACTGTGTTAGTAAAAGCAGGGCTTTTGGGATTCATACTTTTATCATGTTCAACAAGTGGCATTTAAATGTTAAATGTTCACATGAAATGTCATAGTTGATTTGGACATTGTTCACCCCACTGTGGAGGTTGAGTAGGGTAATGGGCTATTGCTATCTAACCTTTATAAGCTCTATATAAATCTAGCCATTTGGCATATCATGGATGACCTGAGTCAATAAAGCAACAATGATACACACTATGAGTCATTGAATGTGACTTACACTTACATTAGCGCCCATGACATTAGTTACTGTATAACACCTACCGGTAGCATTCCATTCTTACTTATTGAATAGTCTATGTGCAATGTTATCTAATTGCCTGAAACCACGAAACTGTACCCCGTCCCCTTGGCCATTTAACAGCCCCCTAAAGAGTTAGCATACATCCCTCCCTTTTTGGGCCCTTTTCCACTTGAGATAAGTGTTTGTAGTACTGATAAGAAATTTCACAAAACGAATTTAAGTATTTTCTAATGAACTGGATATGTTGTACCCGTAATATAACAGGTCCGTTGATTGTAAACCTTTATTCAATCGGCAGCATCTCTTTGACACATCTTCAACCACAGCACCACAGTTTTTACCCAAGCCTAGGCTAAGTACCGCCCCCAGTACAATTGTCACCAAATGGCATTGTTAATGGTGATTGTACCCCTGGAGAAAATCCAAATAGCCCTTTCACTGACACCAAGTGTACTTTGTTAGAGCACACTGCCTGCATTAACGTCGATTAATCAAGATAAGGCAGGATAGTTGTGCAAGGAATTAATGTTTATGTCATGGCTGATACGAACGTCACTATAGATTAGTACTAGAACCGCTGTATTCAATGGGGGGGGGGGGGGATCCATATGCAATAGGTGTCTGCCATCTTGGATTTTGAACAGATCTGAGCTGTTTTTCTTTATTTAAAAGCAAAATAACCCCTTAGGCCATGACATAAATGCAAATGTCCACTTCCATGGGATTTTTTACATCGTATTCCCCTCTCTGTGACTGGTAGTATCCCACTCAGCCATATAATTATGTATTCTGCCGGAAATAGACCTTTCCACCCCTACTACCTACTGTAATACTTCATGTATTAGGCGCGGCATAATATGCGACGATGGAACCATATATAGGATGAGCAAAAGTTGTGTCTCTTATGAACGTGAGGAAATGTTTGGATTAGATATATGGTTATCTTCTTCATTCCACTTACAGACACAGAATACGGAGACAGACTTTCAAACAGCGGCGCGAGAGTTTACCCCGATTCCCACGCAGGCCGGAGATGCTGGTGGACGATGATGAGCTTCCAGAGAGAAAAGTAAATCTAGTTTAATTACGGTTTAATTATCAAACAGTAAAGTTGCCTTTGTTCGAAGCTAAAAGACATTGTGCAGCTCTAAGAATTGTAGATATAAAAAAAATGAAAATTTAATCCTGGTTAACCATCTGCATAAGAAAAAAAAAACATCTCTGCACTTTGAGTGGTTTCAATGCATTGAATGCAAGTTAGGTACATGCTGGTAAAAACGTCAGAGCAGCTACCTTATTCAGAATGTGGGAGATGAGCTTATTATGTAGTGTGCTATGTGTACATTAATATAGGTCACCTCAATTTGCCTTTTTGTACTGTCAGGTTTTCTCGGACACCTTTCTACCTGCTTAACCTCGTTATGTATTGTAGTTTCCGTTTGTACGTATTATGTAAAATTCGTTAGATCCATTGTGTATGGTATCTTTATTACCGTAATCTCCCGCGTAGAAGACGCGCTGCGCATAGAAGACGCATCCCAAACTTAGCACATGCATTTTCGCGTATAAGACGCACATTTTAAGGCTGAAATTTGTAAGATTAGTACATTTCTATAGTAAAATTACCCCTCGTATAAGACGCACACCCAACTTGAAAAAATCCTATAAGACTCCCCAGCATTTTGTTTGGCGTAGAGGACGCGTCTTATACGCGGGAGTTTACGGTAGTGTTAAATCATCTTTCAGAAACAACTTGTTACATACTTACAACGAATCCTGCGAATACCCATACTGCGGAATCACCACGAAACAGTGAGTTTTATTAGAATGATAGCTTAGTGAATGTTAGGTATGTGAACATAATTTCTAAAAAAACGACAACACATTTTAAATGTGTTGTCGTTTTAAAATGAATTTGATATCTTGCTCAGAAATTGCATTTACTCCATTCAGTTAGAACATACAGAGCAGAACATACTCAGTTGTAATGGCATCGAATTCTATTGGAAACAAACATGAACTTTGCTGAAAAAAAAAATGTAAATTTTACGAGGTCTGAGCGAGAAGGGAAAGGAAAGGGGAAAAAAGTTGCCAAACTATTCTTAAGGTAGCCTCTTGGAAATTGAAAAAATAGAATTGCAACTGGAGAGTTCCTCATTTTGTCTGCGTCCTTTAATGCTGCTCTTTTTCCCCTGTGTTGTAGCTTGACTTCTTTGATGTGAGTCACCTGTCGTTTGTGTCTGGGCTGGGTGCTAAGTTCCGTGAGGGCCTCATCAGGAAGCGGTCAGGTGGACGGTCCTGGACTGGCTGCTGCTGTACCTGTTGTGGCGACATCGTTAAAAATGCCACTGCCCACTATAATGCCAGGTAGGTGTGATAAAAGTTTTGCTAAGCTTTTTATTGCCTAAACAATGCACGGTATGTATCTAGCTCACTTTTCCCCAACTTGTTTATAGACATACATAGTGTATGGTACACTATTCATCTGAGCTCTCAGTAAAAAGAAAAAAAAGCCTGATATTTAAGAAGAAATTGTGTTCGCATTTGTTTCAGTAATATCTCATTCTTGAGACGAAAGTGATGGACAGAATCATCAGTCACCTCTGTCAAAAACGAATATTCCCACTTCCATTGAACCAGAAGCTAAGGCAGGGGAAAATGAACAGAATTCCTTTTTTCTTTAAAGCCAACCCTTGCTGATATGTATTTTTCTCGTACCCCTCAGGTGGTTGGTATTAAAGGACACTTTCCTGGCCTATGTAAACCCCCACCGTGGCACAGTGAGTGATGTACTACTTATGGACGGACACTTTAGTATAGAATGTGGGCTCTTCAACACAGGCGTGCGGCATGGTATACAGATCACCTCACTCAACAGGTCAGTTGGTGCTATATATATATATATACATATCCACCATACAGGTATTCTACATTTTAGGATACAATTGTACTGCCGTCCTATAATATGCTCTCAGAGTAGACTAAGGGATTGGTCATTATTTATCAACAGGGGGGGGGTGGTGGGTTTTCGCGCGGACGCGCGAAAATTTTTTACGCCCCCCCCTCGACAGCAGTAAAAAAATTTTGCGCCCCCCCTGCACCGGAGGCGCGGAGAGTTTTTGCGCCCCCTCTTTGATCTATAGTAGCGTGCGGGCTTTTTTGCTAAAAGGAGGGTAAATTTTTTTAGCCCCCCCCCCTCAAGAGGGGTCAAAATTTTTTTAGCCCCCCCCCTCGAGAGGGGTCAGAATTTTTTACGCCCCCCCTCAAACGCACCACCCCCCCCCTGTTGATAATAAATGACCACTCCCTAAGGTACTATTTCCACCCCTTTATGTACCTGTCAACATAGCAAATCAAAGCGCTGAGAAGTAGATCTCAGTTCACCATTTCTCAAATTGAAGCAATTGATGTGCCTTCCTGTTTCGCTTTCTAACCCTATTGTTGATTTATGTTGCTTACACTGAGAGATGTGAAGCCTTCTGGTTATTGTTACTGAACTATGAATGTGGCTATTTGTGTAGGCTATTGTTATTCACAATAATTGATAGGGCACATGTGGTCAGTATATAGATCAATATTATATCAAGTTCTGTATAATCTGTGTCACAATTCAATGATCTCCAAGCTCACATGTTGTTGAACCAGCTCGCTCTATTTGGTCTAAAGCCATTATCAGGACGGATGGGGAGTGTGGGGGGGGGGGGCTTAAATAGCGGGCCCTCACAGACCTTGGGAGGAGCTAAAGGAGGCCAGTGTAATCAATGCAATCAATGCGCCCCTTCCCTTCTCTTGCAATAGATATCTGGCTTTTGGGCTTACTACTCGTGTAGTTTACATCCAGCGTATTTCACAAATCTGACATAAGAATTACTGCATTAATAGAACCATAGTGCAGTTAAATACATTTGTACATCATCAATTAACCGCTCTGCTGCTGTGACACTTACATGTGGTCAGTGTAACCCAGAGAACTGTTGTCTCAATAAAATATTGTATAATATTGTTTAATCTTTTTTAAAATATTAGTCTTCCAAACTAACAGAACATTTATGTTCGGTTTTCTAAAGCTGTCGTCACATATTGAAGGTGTACACAATGCATCAAAAGGTATAACCATGGGCATATCTTATATTGCTTGTCAGTTTGTGTCATCTTCAACGTTTAACTGTTTTGTGATTTTTGTCCAGGGATGTAAGTCTTCAGGTTTTATCAGGATTTCCTGATTTCTGAAATTTTTGAGTGACACATATTTTCCTTATATGAGTCATAGAGTGACTGATAATAAGGGCTGTTTGGAAAAATAGAAGGCTTTTAAATCAAGTAAATGTATGGCTTCCTGATATTTGCCCATTCCTGACTTACATCCCTGTTTGTCTATTGATTGGTGTGACACGTTAATGTCAATTAGAATAAAATTCCATCTTTACTGATAGGCCTATAGCGTAGCTGCACAAATTGATATAGAATTGTAAAATAATGCTGTCTGTTGAAAAGATGAAGATTGCTTCCCTAAAATAGATTAAAATGGATTCTAAATTTTAGTTCATATATTTGAGAACTAAATACTAGAAGCATTTATTCCTAAATATTTAAATCTTAATGAATTAAAAAACAAAGGAAAAACTTCAATATGACTCTAGGTATGTCACATAAAACCTATTCATTAGGTTTCAACATCACAATAACAGCTTGCATACATGTGTCCTTACAGGCAACTAATGTTAAAAGGATGGACACAGCGGAATGCTCTTGAGTGGAAGGAAGCAATTGAAAATGTTGCGGAGACCGTTGCTAAAGACTTCACAACACCTAACCGATACGATGCCTTTGCACCAATGAGGCCGAACGCACATGCTCAATGGTAAGTTGTTTGGGCTACTGGGTTAACTCATTTTTACATGGAACAATCTTGAACTTCTGGTTACCCTCTAAAATTCTCTACTTTGTATTATATATTCCCTCTGTCTGCAACTTCCCAAATATTTGTCTGCCTCTCCCTATCTGTGTTATTCTCTGACCGTCAGTTTGACTCTCTCTCTCTCCAGCTCCATTGCTACAGCCTACCCTCTGTCCATCCATAATATAGTGTACGTACATATTATAGATTCTACCTAGAATCCACTTAATGCCTTCGGGGCTTCCCTAGCCCACTTAAAAGGGTCTATATCTGTTCTTTCCTATCCCCTCAGGATGTGTGTGGTGCACATATGCGCGGACACTGACACATTCCTCTGTGATATTGTGTAATGTCCTTCTCGCCATGAATATGACCTTAGCTGTCGAAATGGCGTTAAACATCTATTACTCACTCACTTAATGCCTTCATTATTTCTGCCAGGTTTGTGGACGGTGCAGGTTACATGGCCGCAGTGGCAGATGCCATGGAGGCAGCCAAGGAGGAGATCTTCATCACTGATTGGTGGTGAGTTACAGTTTACTATAACCAAAACTAGAAAGAAGTATTCTCAAATAATGAAATCTGGGTATTTGATAATGACTGTAACTGTACATGCATAGCAGGGGATCTGTGAGAATGTTCCATGTATCATACCTGGTAGACGATATAAGGGAGCGCGTCATTGGAAAGTTAAAGTTTTGTTAGATTGGTACTTATACATGCGATGTTACCATACTTCCATTCTATCAGCAGGACAGGGTTGGAGATTGAACTATGAATGAGAACTTGATATCAAATCAAACTTCATATCAAATTGTATTTATTTCAGGCTGAGCCCAGAGATCTACATGAAGCGTCCAATGACTGAAGGAGACCGATGGAGGTTGGACATGATTCTAAAACGGAAAGCAGTGAGTAGACTTCGGTGTGAATAACTTCCTCTTAAATCTGCAAGGGAATAATGGCTCTAACAATTTTTATACACTGCGTTACATGTCTTATGTAGTAGGATTGTTGAAAAATGCAATAAACTATATACTCCTCCTTCCCTCTTTGGTACATGTACTTTATATCATTTTAGGTAATCTGTCAAGTAAAAATGAGAATCCAGTTTCTGCATTTGTAATTTCAGTGTGAGGGGGTGAAGATCTTCATCATACTCTTCAAAGAAGTAGAGGTGGCCCTGGGCATCAATAGCTTCTACACCAAGTCAGCTCTTTTAAAGCTGCATCCAACCAACATCAAGGTATGCCACCCTGTACAATACTCATATTCTAAACAATTTGAAAATTCATAATGTATATTTGTCATGAGATATTTATGCCTTTTATAAACCCCTTATATATTTGATTTGTATCTCACCAAGCATGTTAGATTTAACGATGCTGCTGTTACCTGGCAATAGTAGTGTGTAGATAATTTAGAATGTCACTATTTCTAAGATATGGTTAGAAAATCAATGATTTTAATGTTAAGGATAACCTTTCTGTTTGTAGGTATTACGTCACCCGGATGTCGTTAGTACAGGGATTTTACTCTGGTCACATCATGAGAAGATGGTGGTCATAGACCAGCGTATCGCTTTCCTCGGGGGCATTGACCTCTGTTATGGCCGCTATGACACGGGCGAACACAGGTTGGTCACTCTAGAGTCACATTACACATAGAATTGTGGAGTACATCTTTTGTAGATATTTAGAGGTTTAGATGAAAACTAAGACAGATATGCCATTTTTACTTTGCACAAGAGAATTCAAATTATTTTATATCAAGCCCAAACTTAAAGATAAAAAATTTCGCTTAGCCACTATTTATCCCCCATTACTATGATTGATTTGCTTAGGAGTAGATTGATGAACTTTGTCACATATTAGTATAGTTTCAGATAAAGCCTCTATCATATGTGGAAAGATCATGGCATTTCTGTCATTCAGTTTAATTTATGTAACATAGTAAGCATCTCTGAGTGGTAGTGATTTTATACTATTTAGAAAACAGTCTAATCTGCATAACTCTGTGTGGTAGTACACTGTGCCTATACATCACTTTTATTCAACTTGATATAATTTTACCATTTTGTTTGAAATTAGAATTCCTTTATACCAAACTTTCTATGTGTATATGGTGTTTTCAATATGCTCCCAAAATTAAGAATACATGTATATCGTAAGTCATTAATCATTGAAGCACATCATTCAACAACTTAACTTTCAAATGCCTGGTTACAGTAGTCAGAGACCATAATCGGTGATTCAAGCTAGTGATCAGTTTTAACGATTATGAACTCACTAATTTTATTTAGTTTTCAAATAAAATCTTTTTATTTAAGGTGATGTTGTGATAAGTACCTATACATAATCAAAGGCTAAACTTGATATAAGTACCTAATACTAATAAATGTTTGAACTCAAACTTAGTTAAAATATTAGATTTGACCGTTCATTGTTTTCTTTTTGTGTTGCAAAATATTAGGCATTGACAAAGTCTTCCTGCTTCAGTAGATATTCCGAGATAATTCATGGGTACTGGGCTTTCCAATCTTCCCATGGGTTTCCAATCTGTGGCAAATCTTTGTTTGGCTAATGCTTTACTTGCTATAGCACTGTAGTTACTGTTATCTAGAGTGCACACAGCGCGTCTCATATGCGAATCAGACCCAGATGCACCTTATAGGATTATCCTGAAGTCAGAGTGTACCTTATATGCGAGGTCTTTCAAAATAAGCATTAAGTGCGCCCTCTGTGCGGACCAGACCTTCCTGAATTGGGGGTGCGCCTTAGCCGTTGGCTGCACCCTATACGCGGGAGATTACGGAAGTTCATTAAATGTTAGGAGTCTAGTGAATCTTAACTGGTTAAATAGTTTAAAGGACTGTGACAGGAATGTATATTTTGATAGCAACGGTAGCTACAGAAGATGTATAACATCTAATATACCGGTACATGGTAAATGGACACACACCATGGCATAGAAGACATAATCATATCACCACATTTTATGTAGTGAGGGACTAGTCTTGGACTTACCAAGCCATAATTATAACCATAATATATATGATAAGTAGATAGATCATAGGTAGAACTACACTGGCAGCATCAAACTTAGTTTCAGTTCATGCACATGTGTCTTTAGTTTCAACAAGCTCTTTAATCATTTTACTTTTTCTTCTAATACCAGCATGCATTTACATTTACAGCTTAGAGTCATCAACTTTTAGATGGATTACTAATGTAATTAGTGCACTGCATTTTTCAAATCTCCATGGTGATCCCTTACTTCTGGGCGGTTTCGGAATTGACTTTTTTCTAGCATGTGTTGTTTACAATATTCTCTAGGTGCATCTTTCAAGTTGAAAATGAGATGAGCCGCTAGTATAGCCGCTGCACGCTATAGGAGCTTCGTCACTTTACTTTCCCCACTATCACTTTTCTTTTCTTACAATGCTCTCTTAGACATTCACACCACCCTTCAGATTACCATTTTCACGTGTGTGCCTGTATTAGATTATATGTATATTTCTTTTCCTTTTCATTCTTCCAACAACAGACTAGTTGATGAGGGCTCAGTCCATGCCCAACGTTTCGTTGGATACCCCTATATCGGTGCACTTCAGCGGCATTTGTTGTCCATGTAAACTGTCTTTTTATGTCGATAAGTTCAATCCTTATTTATAATTTGCACATTGATATGACTTTTGCACCCATTCTTAAATTCCCTACCATTATTTATTGCTCTCTCATCTAAGTAATTGCAATTCCAGGATGGTCTTAAAACAGACCATTTAGTTGTAATGGTAAAGAATAATGACACGAAGCGTGGCTTCAACTTGTCATTTACAGCGGCGCCATTGAAAATTGTGCCACAGAGAATATGGCAGTCACTTTCCCATATTTGTTCTTGAACTTTTAAGTATCAGGTTGATACAACCTTTTATGAAGGATTGCACATTATACAGTTTTATGTTTTTACCACTTTTTCTTAAGCTTTGGTCATATGTCAATTTGTCAGGTTAACCGACTTGGGGTCAATCCTTGCTTCACCTGACTTGGAGATGCCAACAATCCAGGAGGACTTTATCAAAGCGAGACACTCGTTTGTGTCTGAGACTCAACCGAGTGGCTCATCTGAATCGGGATCCCAAACACCAGTCTACGATCGCTCCGTCAGCTCTCACTCCTGGCCGGAAACTGAAGCCGATCGTGCTAAACTTGGCCTTCATCACAGAGAGGACTTGGATGAGATTGATGCTAACCCCAGTAACCATCAGGACAGACACCCTGCACTGAACAAGCGCCTAACTACCATAAGTGAGGTATCCATTCAAAGTGCCACACAAGATGCTGAAGTTTCTGAACAAAGTGTCGTACCGGAGATTGTCATTACAGGCGCTGTTACCGAAGAGACTGATACTGACCAGCCAATACCTGTGTCTAAGAGCAATGAGGACTCTAAAAAACAAAGCAATGCAAAACCTGATACACAAGACACTCCAGATAAAGTCAAGCCGACAGAGGTCACTGAACCAACCATTCAAGTAGACAAAGAGGCAGATTCTGTGCCAAAGAGTACAGCACCTAAATCAGTCGCCAATGCAACCAGTAATCAAAACGGTACTAGTCATACAAACAGAGACGTACACTTGAAAGAGTCAAGTGTACCTGATTTAGAAAATGTTCGAGTTCCAAAGGATGAAAATCTCAGGAGGCAGATCTCAGCAGAAAGCGGCCATGTGAACCATGCGGCCGTGTTCACGCCAACATCAGAGCCCAAACACTTCCCCCAACCGACAACGAGCAATACTGAAATTGTCATCCCACAGGTTGAAAAGCAGGTGTCTGCTCCCCCACCAGGTCAGAAAAAGGCAACGCTGGGGCTACCTGTTGGTGCCAACAACAACATAGAGCAAACAGATGGCAAGGGTGAGAGGACGACGGCAGCATCGCAGGGTGGCGGTTGGAAGAAGCTACGGGCTATCAAGGTAAATACACTTATGTAGACTGTCGAAGGTAGTGTGATTGAAGCAACTGGTGCATACATACTGCTTAGCTCATGGACCATCAGGTGAAGTTCCAACCAGCAGCATTTGCTGTGCATCAAATGCAGCATTAACGCTTTGCAACAGATGTGCACAGCATTTGCTGTACAACAGATGAGGCGTTCGCTGTGCAGCAAATGCAGCGTTCGCTGTGCAGCAAATTCAGCCTTCACTGCACAGCAAATTCAGCCTTCACTGCACAGCAAATTCAGCATTCACTGCACAGCAAATTCAGCATTCACTGCACAGCAAATTCAGCATTCACTACTAAGCAATAGCAGCATTCATTGTGCAGCAAATGCTGCATTTGCTGTGCTATGAGCATATGCCACCTTTGGATTCTCTTCATTGCCATTTATAGATTACTTACGATGTAAATAGTGCAGAGTGATTTTACTTTGAGATTTTCACCTCGTGTATAGATAGTGAAATGATTTGTTTGCTTGCCTCCCAGTACCTACATCGCTGGCAGAAGGGTGATGACTCAGACTCAGATGATACAGAACAATATGAAGAGCACCTAAGGAAGAAGAAGAGTAAGCGACCACCAAACCTTGTACTACAACGACAGGGTCGTGTGGAAGGGGAGGAGCATCTCAACCTGCCCCCAGGCGCCATCAAGCCCACCACCCCTAAACCAAGGCCAAAATTGGTAAGTAGAAAAGGATAGTCGGAAATTAATGTACTGGAATTTGATTTTGTACGAAAGATACGCGCTTGTTTCCCTACTACCCCGGTAGTTCATATATACATTTTTCAAGAGTTTGTTCGATGGCAATGATATATTATCAAGTTTCGTGGATACCTCCGCCTGATTCCGATCACTATGATATTTCTGCTTCAAGGTTCAAAAAGCACATAATATGAAAACAGAAATCAAAGATCGATTTCGGAAGAAGCAGAGTATGTCTGTTGACGTTGCTGGTGACACCGAGTTTGACTTCAGGTAAATATCTATTTTATTATATTTTGTATTCTAGTAGAAGTTCCTAGATTTATCTTCCCCGTCACGGAGACACATCACCTTCATCCTGTTAGAAAAAAGGTATCCTAGATGTTGCAAGTTACACCCGAAGTTAATCTTCTAAAGAAATCTCTGATTTGTATTCTATTGTGAATTCGTCCAGTGTCTGGATATGTTTACAAGTAGCTGCTTAATTTCGAAAGACACAATTTTCACCCATTCACTAGATTCGGAATTCTGTGATATACTTTGTTATTTCCAACAGTACTTAGTCTATCTATGTACCGTAATCTCCCGCGTAGAAGGCGCAGCTCGCGTAGAAGGCGCCCCCCCAACTCAGAGAAGGCCTTTTCACGTAGAAGGCGCACATACCTCTTCTGGATCGATTTCCGGAAAAACCCGCGTATAAGGCGCCCCCCCAACTCACAGGGGGGCTGTTTCGCGTAGAAGGCGCCCCCCCCCTCCCCACCCCCTATTCTACAGTGACCGGTCTGCCGCGGTGCAGGCTCTATGAGTTCAAGCTGTCATCGGCACACAGTCGGCGTCAAACCCGCCGAGCGCCCGTCGACACCTCCCGGTCTGCCGCGGTGCAGGCTATATGAGTTCAAGCTGTCATCGGCACACGGTCGGCGTCAAACCCGCCGAGCGCGTCGACACCTCCCGGTCTGCCGCGGTGCTGGCTATATGAGTTCAAGCTGTCATCGGCACACGGTCGGCGTCAAACCCGCCGAGCGCGTCGACACCTCCCGGTCTGCCGCGGTGCTGGCTATATGAGTTCAAGCTGTCATCGGCACACGGTGTGACGGTCGGTGTCAAACCCGCCGAGCAAATCTACACCGACCGGGCTGCCGAATTGCTGGCTATATGAGTTCAAGCTGTCATTGGCGCATGGTGGGCCTTATCCCCGGCGAGCGTGTCGACACCTCCCGGTCTGCCGCCGTGCTGGCGCTATGAGTTCAAGCTGTCATCGGCGCATTTTCCCAAATGAGATGTTGGAAAAACCCGCGTATAAGGCGCACCCCAAACTCAAGGCAATTTACCTCCCGCGTATAAGACCCAGCAGCATTTTGTTTGGCGTAGAAGACGCGCCTTCTACGCGGGAGATTACGGTAGTGTGGATATCAGGCACACTGTATTTTAAATGTACAGCTTTATTTATATCCATACCTATTTGTTCCATTTTAAACACCTGTTCCAATCAGCTGTTCACACTTGTGAGCTACCCAGTTTCAGCCCACAATCTGAGTTCCTATCTTACTTTATTTCATGATTTCATTTGAACACATTAGTCACATCAGAGGTCAAGAAAGGTTAGTGACCTCCACAGCATGTCTGTGTGTGTCAGTTGTCTTTTACCACCTACCACTCTAACTGTCAACTCTCATTTTATCATATCCCTGACTACAGTCACCTGATCAACTTTATGGAGTGGTCTTTTTTTTTTACAACTGGGTGAGACCGAGTGATGAGGGGAGGGGTGTGCAAAGTGGGGCCCTTTTCGGAACGTTCAACAATTACGTCACTGCTATATGGATATCATAGAAAAAAAAGTAAATGGCGCTGTTTAGGTCCTGAAAAAGGCTCAAAATCATTGACATAGTTGATGGATATTCCCTTTGTATTGTGTTTTGTTGTAGAAGGAAAATATATAATCATCGCTTTTACAACTATCTATGAAAAAACCGGGGTGGGGCATTCCAGTCAAACTTCAAACTCCATGCTTTGTTTGAAAAAGAAAAGACCACTCCCTCATCACTGTAACTTTCAATGATTTGTACATGATTTATTGGTGAATACTATGAACAAATGTATTACCAATGGTAGTTATACACTAGTGGATAGTTAGCATCATGGATGCTAATGGGTTATGGTGTTCCAGTTTGTCTTTTGAAGAGAATCTGCTGACATGGTGTTTTGAATCTGAAGCTCACACCTGTATATTATACGTGATATACTTCACCGGATGAGTATTACTATAGCTGCTCATATTTTGCACAAAAAAAATATATCAAAGGCAGTAATAGTTTAACTCATTGACCTAGCAAATATTTATCAATTGAGTCATTTATCTAATAAGTTATGATAACTAAATATTGCATGGCCTGTTGATTATGACATATAATTTACTCTCTATTAATGTAGATCTTGCTGACATATCAATAATCTTGCTGAATAATATGCAATTTTATGAGATAGGAAGTGGAAAGGGTCATGACCCACATATTCTAATTCATGGGAATTTACTTTTGCTCTCAAACTTACTTTCATTCTAACTTCGAGATAAATCTACAATGTTTGTCTATTTTAGCAATGACTTTAAAAGTCCAAGGTAAAAAAGTGTCTGTGTTGGGTGTCTTATGCCATGTGTTAATTTAACAGGGGTCATCTTTCTCTATATTCTGATAATCTTTAACTTTCAAGATAGTCAGTTTCTAAGGTTTCATTATTGATTACTGTAAAGACCTGTGTATAAGCAAAACTACTCTCCAAATATGGGCGCTAAACGCCGAATGTACATTTAGCTTATACACAGGGAGGGCTTGCAGTGAATATCTTTGGGGACTTTTATGCTATTCTCTACACTAAGTCGGACTCATATACCCATACGCAAAGACCCCTGTTTTATACCCGATATTAACATTGATCGTCTCCTTTTTGTAACCAGATCTGACTTTATCATTGATTTTTATTATAACTGGTTTTGAGTGAGTTTTCTGAAGAACAGTTGAAACCATGGACTGAGAGTTGAAATGTCAATTAGAGTCTTGAACTTTTTTTTATTAACTCGAACAGAGTTATAAGAGTCGGGTAAAAAATTGATGCATTCAGTGCCTCTGAATGGTAGCTTAAGACAGAGAAAAAAAATAAGACGCTTTTAGCCCTATGTTAAATCCCATAGGTGGTGCAAAAAACCAAACATTCCCACCCTTTTGGTATGGAGTGGTGCAAATAATTGATGAATGTTGATGAATTTGCCGTCATTTGATCCGTCCGCGTGTCTCCAGTGTCGTAATTTCGGCACAAACATGGCGGATATTGATTTTTTGTTAATTATAATATAGAAATATGATAAAGAATGCCAAAAGGATATGATTTGAATCGATATGTATCATTAAAAAGATAAAATAAATATGTGTTCGCCCTGTCGTTAATTCGCATCAGAAAGCCGTGGTCGTGCAAATTGACCCAAATAACCATGGAAATTGGGTCGGGCATGCGCAGATAGAACCAAAATCCAACATGGCGGACAGCGAAACAATCAATTTGTGGGGCTATAACAGTAAAAAGACACTGTGTATTCGATTCAATTCGGTTGATATTGCCAAAGATGCATGGATTGTATTCAAAAAGCCATTAATTTCAAGTTAAATCGATAGAATATATCATTTCTCCTTCGAAAATGCCACTTCCGGCAAGGAGGGGGTCGCGCATGCGCACAGAACATTAAAATCCAAAATGGCGGACAGCGAGACGATCGACTCACGGTCATACCGAAACTGCTGGATTATAACAAAATGGAGGAGACTTACACTGTCTCATGCGTTTTTATGGTTAATATGGATCCTTATTCAAGACCTGCTGCTGTTTTGCAATGCTTAATTCGCCAAGAGAGGAGTTATTCACCAATGAAACATACAAGCGATAATGAATGCATTCTCAATAGGCTTAACCATTGACAGTGATAATGCTCGAAGAAAACATGAGGTTAGTATCAGAAGGGGCCAAAAAGTAGAGATTAAGTGCCCGTTCGCGTTACTTGCATTGCAAAATGCTGTACTATATTTGATTACCCAGAACCTGATGTGATTGTGTTCTTTTGTATCCCTGTTGCTATACAGAAAGTAAGTACAGTGACATTGTCCTTCCCTTGTATGTCAGGAATGCACATTAACAATAGGGCTACCCTAGCCGTACCAATGTAGTGTTCTTGTAACCATATATATGCCTGTGTTTTTATGTTAGACATTTAGCCACTTGCATCCATCAAAGGCCTATTGACAATTACCAACCAGCTGTCGTGCACTGATCAGCGGATTAGTAAATTGATATGTACTTAAACATGGTAACTAAGATAAAATCATTACAGTCAGCTTCTAAACAGCTGAATCAAGAATGGCATCTTAAAATGTGTTGGTGGCCAAAATGTCTAATCTATAAAAACATAGTTTTCCTATTGTAAAAAGCCAAATATTTACTCAGCCTATGAACTCAGGCTTCCTATATATACCTTTGATAGGGTCCTACTTTATCTGAGCATGTAGGACAGCATGCGGTTTTAAATTTCTCAATCCTTCCTGTTGTTCGTCTTTCCTTAGCTTGCTGCATCTGATACTGCAAAGCTCAACTCCAGACATGATATCCTATAGGAAATGCAGCGTGGTAATCAAACCTAGAGAACTCTTGTAAAAAAATTAAAAAAATATAAAAAAAGAAGCGAATTTTCAGGAAAATTGATGCTAGGAATTTGAAAAGACGTCGCAACAGGGTGTTGAAAAACAAAAGAACTTACAACTAGATAGATTTGAACCGCAGGGAAACGCATTATATTCCAGGATAGCATATTGAAATTTCTAAATAGCGAAACAGTCTTGTGTCTGTTTTGCCAATTGCTCTAGGTGATATCTGTTCCCAAAAGAGAGCCATGGGGGATTCAATAGTTACTACAGCAAGGTGAATACTTCTCTTTCCTCAAACAGAGATCAGACTTCGTCCCACAGCAAGTTGAAGATTGTACTCATTGCAAGGGTGTCACACCCGGTAGCCTGAACTAATCTATACCATAGACAGCTGGTATAGCTGTGTCAGTAATTTGATGTTGTGAAGGTGATACGTAGCATTGTAGTTTCTAGCTTCATTGTAACAGTAATTGTCTACTTTCAATTTGTGCAGTTTACATTAGTTGATATTCGGATGAGTTGATAGTTTCTAATGATTGTGTGAAGTATATATATATATATAAAGGTTTTCTACCCTAGGCTAATGCATATTGTTTGTAATCATAGCTCTTTGGTATCTTTTTATACTAACGGTATCAATTCAATCACAATGGATTTGGTAAATCTTTTCATGGCGATTTTCTACAACTATTCCTCAGTCTCGCATGACTTTTCTGAACATATTTTCAGTATATGGTATAAGGGTAATGAGATATCAAATTTATTCTCCATTTTTGCTTTATCTGTTTTCAGTCTTTCAGAAACTCTATAAGTATATGCTTATGTATTTGTAATATGACTTTGAAAAAACTTACTTTCATTACATTTAGCTTTTGCAAAATATTTCTAAAAACAAAAAGATTCCTGCATGTGTGTTGACACCATGGGCCACCCAAGTTGACTTCTTAAGTTTGTAATTCATCCTTATCTATTCTGTGCTAGCCAGATAAAGCTCCTCAGGAGCAGGACCATGTAACTTGAGCAATCTGAGCCAAGAAGATGTCCCTCGTCCAGACAGCCCAGTTACATGGCCGCTCACGGACAGGGCTTAGTTTAAAGAGGGCCCAGTTAGAGGGTCCTGGCACAGAGTCTCATGTCCCAGACGCATGGGCCCTGGTTCAGGAGATATATGAACAAGGGCCACAGAGGGCCCAAATGCCATGGTCTGATTCATCGTAATGCTATCCCTTCAGGGACCATATGTCTGTGAGCAGCTCTAAAACTGTTACTCTCACTCCTCCAGTTTCTACAAGACCCTGGAGGACAGGGACCGACCAGAGGGCATCTTGGAGGATCTGGGACTTGAGGGCTCGACGAAGATCTGGATTGGCAAGGACTATGCCAACTTCATCTCCAAAGACTTTGTAGAGCTTGACAAGCCATTCACAGGTTGTTATACAATTAATATGTAAAGAGATGAAGTAGCCTGAGGTGGCACGTTTTTCTGATTTTGCATGTTTTGGATTCTATTTTATCTAATAATTCCATTTTTAAATCTCTTAGACCTGTACAAAACGAAAGAGATAAGTTGATAAATCACACAGTTAGTATTCTACTTCACAGTGCTAATAGTAGGAGGGAAGTACAGAAGGCCCTCTTAAAAGTTAACAGATACATGTATACATAAAGTTCATGTACATGCAAAGTGGCAGTAGGGTAATACCTGGTTAGAAGTAAGGCCTCCCCAGGCAATGAACTAGGGACAGAATTCCATTAATATGTGGTTACTTTAGTATGGTCATTCTGTGGTATTTCAGATTTGATTGATCGAACAAAGACCCCACGTATGCCATGGCATGACATAGGTGCCGTGGTATACGGAAAACCAGCCAGGGATGTAGCGCGGCACTTCATTCAGCGCTGGAACTTCACCAAGGTAAACACTACTGAATTAAAAAAAATCTTATTTATCAGCGGAATACATGTTTCTCTGACATTTGAGAAAGCAAGAAATATTAAATCTGCTCTTTGATCCGTATTAGCAAATTCTACCAAACTCTATCTATTATTTTATTTTTGTTATTTTTCCTCTAGATCCAGAAGCGGAAAACCAACTTAGGGTACCCGCTGCTGCTGCCCAAGTGTTACACCAAGGTGACGGTGCCCAGGGGGGCACTGGCCTCCTCCATCCCCTGTAAGGTCCAGGTAAGTCTTTGATATCATTAAGTCCTATAGAAAGTACCATGATATGTAAGGCCCCTGTTGGTGGAGGGGGATTACTCCAAATATTCGTCTTACCATTGATGTGAGGCACACCCTATAAGTCGCACTGGGAACTTGGATTTGGACGGGCCCATCTTCGCTTGTAAGCCACGCATTATAAGCGAGGTGTTACGATAGATACCGACCTGGGGGTGACTTCACTTTGTTGTTCCTACTCGTGAAATGGCAGGGGGGGGGGGGGTCATGAATTGTTGAAAGGGGCCTAAATATGTTAGATCTACTGTTGATGACTAATGATTTTTTTTATCATCAGGTGCTGCGAAGTTCGTCCTCATGGTCTGCAGGAATTGCCGACACCGAACACTCTATTCACCGAGCCTACATCGACCTTATCTCCAATGCCAAACACTACATCTACATAGAGGTACTTATAAGGATTTCTATAATTGCTGTCAATTCTAAAAGGCTCTGGTACGGTTTGCTGGATGAAAAAAAAAATGATAGAAAAAGAAGTGTGAAAGGAGAAACTAACTGATAAAACCATGTCAGGATGAAATCATTCCAGAAAGCCTTTGATTACCAGCGGTATGTAGCTGGATTAAGTGTATTCATATTATTTGTGCCTTGTATTATTTCGAAGTTCAGGACAGGTGAATTATGCAAATGTAGTTTAAGTATTTCTATTGCAAATGACACGTATATATTTCAACCAATACAGAACCAATTCTTCGTCAGTATCGTCAATCACGACCAAGTGGTGAATAAGATTGCTGAAGCTCTCTACAACCGCATTGTTAAAGCGCATGAGTAAGTTGTTTCTTAAAAAATACTGCCTTTACTGAAAAAAAAATGTGATGGTACTTGTACAGAGCTAGGGAGGGGACTCAGACACGTGTGACCTTATATGAATGTGCTTCTTTCTTTGCCTTAACTGCACTTAATATTTACAGCATACACAGAAGCAATCATTGCGATTAATCCTATGGTGAATAATCCAACTATAGAGCACTCGGCATTTACCTTGAAAGTATCCCACGACTTGAGAGTACACATTGTTATCACACGATATTAATTAGATATACATTTTTTTTTAGGAATAAAGAGGTGTTCCGTGTGTATGTGGTGATGCCACTTCTACCAGCCTTTGAGGGTGAGGTGGGAACAACGACAGGCGGTGCCATCCAGGCCATCCAACACTGGAACTATGCCTCCATCTGCCGACAGGGGAAGTCACTACTGGAGAGACTGACTGAGGCGAACAGTAAGTACCGTGCAAAGTCATTGATAGATACAATAACTACAAATGATGCATTAATTGTAATGAGATGTTAACACGTCTTAGTGATAATGACTTGAATCTGATTAGAACCAATATATATATATATATATATATATATATATATATATATATATATATATATATATATATATATATATATATATATATATATATATATATATATATTTAATGTTGAGATAAAACATTGCATAATTATGATAACCTCAACTAACAGTAACTGGCGCAGTAACTTGCATGTAAGCCGCAACTCACATAAAAGGCATATCCCTTCTCTTTTTTTTTTTGATTGACGGCTTGACTATAAGCCGCACCTTGGATTGACTATAAACCGCACCTATTCATTAGAATATTTTGTACTGGTATATATTGATAAAAAGTGCCTCTGGTATAAGCCATACATAGGATTTGTAAAGGTCCAGGACTCCTACAACCCTCACTAATTACTTAGTTTGTATGTAAATTACATGATATGAGGTTTACAGTAGCCTTACCATATTTTGTGGTTATAATATCGTTGGCCTTCGGTTAAGACTTGATTTTTAGACAAGATATCAATGTCTGCACTGTTCTATCAGTTCCAGATCCTAAGGAATACATATCATTCTTCGGACTACGCAACCATGGGGAACTTAGCAACAAGTTGGTTAGTAGGTCTAGATGGGAAATGACATCATCGGTGAAACATTTTAGAGGGGACATCAAGGGAGGATGAGAGTTTTATAGATATTCGGAGACTAGTTCGGTGCAGTCCACAGAGCCTCATCTAACTTGATTACTTCAAAGGCTATAGTATACCGGTTATTTTCTTTTTGGGACCAGACTCATCATAATTATACGAATCATGTTTATACTTTCCAAGAATTAGTGTAATTGAAGGGTATAGATCCAGAAATGTTTAAGATATAATATTTACTTAGCCATTCCATTTCGATGATGATGTCTGTTCAAGGACCATAAAGGAGCCCACAACTTGCAGTAGGCTCAGGGTTCAGATCTTTGTGTGCAGCATCCAATCCTTCCCTTACAGATGACAGAGCTAGTCTATGTGCACAGTAAGATGATGATTGTTGATGACCGCTTCGTCATCATCGGCTCAGCCAATATTAACGACCGGAGTCTTCTTGGTAACCGTGACAGTGAGCTTGCTATCGTCACCGAAGACACACGAATGCGCAAATCACTCATGAATGGGGAAGAGTATGATGCTGGCTGGTTTGCAAGTGGGCTACGCCAGCATCTTTTCAGGTAAACTTATCAGAAGTATCTCATAACATGTAAAGTTGTGATATCAGTTTTAGTCAATGCTATGATTAAGTTATGATATGATATCAGTACAGTTCTAAGCATTGAAAATCAAAGTGAATACTCCCGGCAAATACGAGAAAACTGTATTGAAATTATTTTTTTCATCTGTGTTTACAGGGAGCACCTAGGTGTAAGTGTATCCAACCAAGATATCAATGTGAACGACCCAGTCATCTCCAGCTTCTATCACGACAAATGGGCTGCTGTTGCTGCCACTAACACACAAGCATACGAAGAGGTCAGTACCTTAGAACTAGACCCTCTCTGGACAACAAAATATTGTAAATTTTAGCACAACACCCCCTAGAAAGACACTTTACTCATTTTCGTGTTCAAAAATATCGGAATGGACTTCTAATGCCAAAGTATGTGAATTACTGCAAATTGACACTACTGCAAAACCTTACGTAACAGATTTATCTAGTAGATAAGTCGCATCCTAACTTTCTGAGAATGTTTCACGATTTGACAGTGTTTATTGCTTACTATGCAGGTGTTCCGGTGCATACCAACAGATGAAGTTTTGACATTCCCAGAGCTGACAGAATATCAGAAACTGGAGGGAACTTCTGAGACAAACCCACCAGCTGCCCGTGAAACGCTCAGACAAGTTCGAGGAAACCTTGTCCAGTTCCCACTGCAATTTCTGAGCAAGGCAAATCTGCAGCCATCGCCTATCACCAAGGAGGGACTCGCTCCAATGAACACATGGACATGAGCAACTCAGTGGTTTGTAAAGTCCAAGAGCAGCTCGTCCAAGGCCAAATTGACATGTTTTCTGAATGGGGTCACACCATTAAGGGCTAAAGGGGAAGATTCCTTTCTCTTGTCTATTTTTTTGCATCAACTTCAGAGTCTGAGACTGAGAGTTCGTACCTTAGTACACGAGGGCAGTTTAAGGAAAGAATAATGTTAGAATATTCTATGCAAATATCACATATATTGAATATAATACTCAGTCTGCATAATGTCGATATAGAATGGTTTAGAAGTATTTAATCGCTGGTTATACCATGTAAAACATGGGGACATGTATAGCACATATTTTGCAGAGTCACCTGTGAGGGGGAATAACTAAAATTTTGACTTGCACGGTATTGTTATGCAATACCAAAAGTTAAAAATTGTGATGTGTTTTCTATTTTCATTTTCATCACAACACTTTCATCTCATTAATTCAACCATGTTATATACAATCCACAAACCCCTAGGTTTTTCAAGCACCTATCTCTCTCTATAACTTTATGGCTCAATGAACATATTATGATATAGTGGTCAATTTGACAGTTGATTCCAGGAGAAAACGGTTATCACTTGATACACAGTTGATTACAATGAGTCACTGCTGACTGATGTTTTAGAGTCCTACCACATATTAGGAATTTTATTTTTTTATACCAGAGTGTCGTAGGTGTGGTCAAAGGCGTATGTTTGAAGGTTAAGAAACTCTTGATATGAAAACAGTTCTATATTGGTTAATCATATGTACATATGATAAGCTTACAGGTGATATCCATACATTTAATTAGGCAACACATTGTATCGGGTTCTGAGATTTTGTATACACGAGGGGGAAGGATAAGCCTTAGCCTACCTTTCTGTTACATTGTATTTGAAGTGAATTTTGGATACATTTTGGATGAGAAAATGGATAGTTAGTTTTTCTTTAGTTTCTGAAGGCTTTGCAGCTTATCACGAGTTAAGGCTATGTGCGTGCCCCTAGTCGTTGGCATTAATAGAGTTGTGAACGTTAGACTTATAGTAGTTGTGCATAACATATTCTAAGTTTACGCAAAGGCAGCCTTGATGTGTATGCTCTCTGTAGCATCAACATCAGGATCGTTATGTGCTTAGGGTTTACTTTTACCCAAAGCAATCGTTTGTGAGAAAGTGTTTCTTTAATCCCACGACATGCAAAGCAATGAAAAGAGCGATTCTGTAAACATACTAGGAGCGTCTATGACGGTAAGTTCCATGGGTAAACAAATGGTCTTTGGCAACCATGGAAATAATGTTATGTTCAACCTATTGCTCAATCACTCGCAGATTTTTTTAACTAGTCAATTCTTCAACTTATATAAGAGTTCTTATGGTACTTACTAGTCGTCTTTCTGAATTCCAGTTTAATTAAAGGTTTTCAAATCCTTTCTACATATGCTATATACATAAGATCAAATGGATTAGTTGATGCAACACATTAACAGAAAGGCAGTTACGAACAGAAACCTCAAATGATAAATAGTTATCGCTAAATTGAGCTTCCATATAAAGAAAAAAGTATTAACGTAGAATTAGAATGTACCTTACATTTGTAGATATTGTAAATATTGATTAGCAATAAGATGGGTAGAAGTCTGGTAGTACCCCGGTAATAACGCTCAATATGATTGGCAATGGTGTCAGGTCAAAGCAACCCTCACTACACTTTGTGCATTAGAAAGTCAACGAAATCCAGATGTGTACATAATGATGTAGGTTCTTAAGTCATAGTGGTCAGGACATAGTCCCTATAGAAAATCCAGGTGCAATACCGTCGTCTGTTACAGCTCATTTATAGAGTGAGAGAACAATATAATGTGTTACATCTCACAATGTATATAAATATGTACCTCACATGTTCCTTTAATTTGGGCGGAACTGAATTTATGCTCCATCTTCGGTCTTCGCGAGATTCTTGATTGATTAGAACTTGGTAAATGACCTCAGATATGCTACCATTTAATTGGACTAATGTATTCATATGAGATTAGAGCCCTTACTATGACAATTCTTTTTACAAACTTCTAAATACTCTCTGTGCCATATACCTGTTAGTGTAAGTTGAGCTTCATGGCTGGGTATGTTGCCCTGCTTGACATGCAATTAAATAGGAATCGATGGTTATTTTTCTTATAGATCATAGCTATTAGCCGGTAGGTTTCGACTGAGTTTAATACCTTATAAGCTTAAGAAGACCCACGCGGTAGGACAATTATAATGTGATAGTTGTTAAGAAGGGTCAACCTGGATTTCTTGTTAATTAATATTGCTTCTGGCTAAGCATTCTTCCCCCCTTTGTTGCATTATCATTAGAAATTGTCATAAATTAACGGCTAATTGATATTAGAGTCATCATTTCTGACTTCTCCCCATTGTAGAATCATGACACGTCAGTCGACTGCATAACGCGATAGAGACAGAAAGGAAACAGTAGTCAAACACACTGTACTTTTATACATGGTATAGTGTCAAGTATATTTTCACCTGAATCGAGTATAGATTGCCCAAGGCACCAGGAGTCATGCGGTAAAGATTCCTTATGATATTACTCTACAGTGTATTCTTTAACTGATTTTTTTTTATGGATTTAAGTCTATCCCTATAATATTACCAGGTTGAAATATGTTGTCATAATAAAGATTGTTATTGAAGTGTTCTGATGCCTGCTACAAATTATATCACTAGTGCCTTAATTGACTCAGGGTTGTGAGCCTAAGTCTATAGGCATGGCATTTCAGTGATGTTTGTAAGAGATTTTTTTCAATTTCTTTATGTCTATGTCAGAGTCACACTACTTAATATTTTCGTTTCTTTGTTGAATAATCATGTAGGCATTGTTTAAGCAACACCTGGCATGTAGACAGTTTTTCAATTTTCGTTTAAAAAATACCGGAAAAAGTCAATTAAATAGAAAGGTTTTTAAAATTCGCTGAAAACCCCATTCATGGCTATATAGGTTAAGTACTGTTTACCACTTTTGACCCTTCTTGCATCTCTATGTTAAACCTATGAGACAAGGCAGGTGAGACACTTTAAGATTCAGACACTTTTTGTGGAGGCCTCCACAACATAACCCTTCTCGCAGAGTAAGGGTTAAAAGGTGAACAAAGGTTAACACAGTGGTAAAGCAAGTGACCCTGCAAATGGTTTTTTCCATGATACAGAGAGTTGACCGCTGCCCCTGTAAGCCTTACTGCTGTCCCACCGCTCACCACTTCCAAGGGTGTGCGGCACCCATGAGCCAGGCCATACCCCAGTGTCCCCCCCTCCCAAATAGGACACCCCCAATGGGACAACCGTCAATGGGACAACCCCCAATGGGACAACCATGTTTATTACCTGTTTTACAACCCTGAGTCAGTTGTGATCTACATCACACAGCCATTCATTTCCTTTGTCATTAGATTCTCAATTACCTTAAAACCTCACATATAACTGCCGCCGCGTATAAACCATTTAAGAGTAAGATTAAATTTGGGACTAACTACAGCACTACCAGTAAAGTTCAGTCTCAAGTGTGACTTCTAGCTTTTTCCCAAACCGGATGTGGATTCTATACAGGTTAGGCTAATACATGAAGTTTTACACTCTTATCAGATGATTCCTACATACAGATGTGTGATGGAAATCAGGTGCAGGTACCCATTGTGATAAGCAGTAGATCCAACGCTGTGATTTTGCTGTGAATGTTATTTAATATTACGAGAGCATATTACTGCTGTAGTAAAACATTTGTATCACAATTCTAGATTTCTGCCACTAGAGGCGTTCTTTGCACGTCTGTCACAGCTCCATTGATACACTCTTAGAAATGTCACTTCTATGGTACTCTCACTTTGAACAAGCATAAGAGCAAATCCATGATACCGTAATCTCCCGTGTAGAAGACGCGCTGCGCGTATAAGACGCCCTGCGCGTATAAGACGCACCCCAAACTCAGCACATGCATTTTCGCGTATAAGACGCACATTTTAACGCTGAAATTTGTAAGATTAGTACATTTCTATAGAAAAATTACCCCTCATATAAGACGCCCCCCCAACTTGAGAAAAAGCTATAAGACTCCCCAGCATTTTGTTTGGCCTAGAGGACGCGTCTTATACGCGGGAGTTTACGGTAGTAGATATATGGCTATAGATGTTATCAAGTAGGTAACTGGTCTCCATCCACCCAAAGACAGGTAGTTTCACTACCAACACCCAAAGATAATGGTTTATGATTGGCTTTACAATTTACCCTTCCATCTACATATCTATCTTTAATGATAAAGCTTCTAGGTACACATTGAGATCTCTCCATTGCTAAGCCATAACAATCCCAGATTGTGTCCATATACATGAATTGCAAAATACTTGCTTTCCGTGCCATAACCTTCGATTCAGTGGCTCTAAACTTTAAGATTCTTTCGGATATAGTTTCAACAGGCATGTCGATCTTCTGTCCGCAAATCTAACCAAACTAGATATGTATGTATGCAAGTTAATTGTATGACTTTGTGGCAAACTGTGTTAAACCTATGACCCACTTTGCCTAACTTTATGAAAACGATGTTTTTACATACGTCTAATATATACTGAATTATTCTGAGGTGAGAGCAAATAAAATATTTTCACATACAAGAGATTTTACGTTGTCCTTTTACATTATTCTATAACACTGATAAAATACGGTAGTATGAAATATTTGATTATTAAGGATATTAAAACTTGGGATATGCAAAAATGCTACTCAAATGAAAGAACTTACTTAAACAACAATCTTGGATATTGTAGTTTTTATTACATAATAAATATAATCATAATTCTAATATCGGTACTTCACACACCATCACTTCTGTACATGGGTTTACTTATATTTTTCTTTGTATACATATTTATCCATTTGTACTTGCAGCTACTATTTTTTCATTCATTCAAACACACTCTTCTCTGCCAGTCCTTATTTGAGTTATGTGCTTTGTTATATGCACCAATACATTAATGTGTCAGCCTAAATAAAATCAATCTAACAAGACATAAAAGTTCAATATAAACACTAACTTAATGGCTGTGCAAAGCACCCTACTTTAAAAAGAGAGCAAATTAAATGTTTAGCACCATTGAAATTCTTCCATTCACCTATACCATACATATTTCACTGATATATGACGCCTGGTCATAAATGTATAGCATGTTGAGATTTAGGATGTGGTCTACACGGTCCCTCTACAGATATATAAATATCATATATTGTCCAAACTTGAGTATTATATTGACGCGCACTTCACTGTCAGGTTAGTGATATTTCACACTTTCAATATCAGGGACAAGGGTTTCAGATAAGTAAAATTTAATGTATTATATACATTCCTACTTATTCTCTAATATTTACAAGGACAAAACAAGTCTACAAAGCACCAATATCTACATAACGTTTTAACGCGTCTGGAAAGTTATCTTTATAAAGAACAGGGTCAGCCCTGAACTCGATAGTCTTTAGAGGCATACAGCCATAAATTTCGGCAAACTTATTGACACACTCCGAGCGCTCCACCATGTGAACGAGATCAGCGGAGAGGCCATAATTCTGACACTCGGGACATTTAAACTTCTGTCTTGGAGCTACTTTAATGGGTGGTTTGCCTGTTACGTTGGCGATAAGGAAGTTCATGGCAATGTCTTCGCAGTTCATGTGCTCATCCACCCATGACTTGATGTTACCAGGCATTGAGTTGGTGTAGAGGTAACTGTAATACTGGAGCCAAAAGAACACAGGATCAGAGGCGCAATACAATTTATCTCCTAAAGAAATGGCACTTCTATAGAATTAAGTGTTTCAATTTGTTGGCAATACTAAGGGTAAGGTATCAAAATGTGTCTAGAACAATTAAAACTGACCTACACATGTCCGTATGGATAAAAGAAAAGAGTACTATAGCTATATTGTTAAACATGCGTACATGAAATATAATCTATGAAGGGAAAGATTTTTAGTAGTACCTCGTGTATAAGGCAAGGCATATAAGCGAGGATGACCCCTAGATGCACCTTAAAGAATGCAGCTGTGTTCCTGTATAGGCGGGGAAATATTACCTTATTTTAGTTCTAAAGTGCTCAAAACAGAGCCCTAGCTACACTTTACAGCATCGGTTTGATTTGTGGGTGTGCCTTATACACGAAGCACAATCAGTACACAGTACACAATGGGTATTGCAGTACTAACCTTGTGATGGAAGGCAGCCCCGGTGAGTACGATGGATATCTGACTTGTCCACTCTGACTCGTAACGCCATTTGCCAGTTGCATTGTCCCACAGGTGAAGTCGCGAAGGAAAGCCAACCAATCGATCTGGGAACTCCCGCCATGCCTGCATTGAACAAACCAAATATTTTGACTGATGTACATTTACACATTGAATAATATAAATTGTAAAAGATATTTTCATGCTTTTTAGATGCATTTTTGATTACAAGCAGTGTTTGTCAAATCGTAGAGGTCTATATCACAGTTCCATTGTGTGATTCATATTTTACAGTCTACTTCAAATCAGTCTCTCTACTCACCTCATATCCAAATTCTATTTCATCTGGTGTAAGCATGATGATATCATCATCTAAAGCGAGAATGGCCTCTGTTTCTATTTCATCGTATGGGTAGAATCTGAAAAAAAAAGACCGGAAACAGTAGAGTATATGACACGTGTAATACTTCATATGCTCTATAGCATGCTCTATAGCATTATTTAAATGAACATAGCAGTTCATTAATGCAATGAGCAAGTCCAAATTTTTTTTTTAAAAATACATGAAATATACTAAAGCATGAATGTCAAAACATCACTTGTTGAAATACTTATTATGAACTAACAAAATGAATAACAATATTTAACAGTATACTGGTCCGTATATGAGCCAGAGGCTAGGATTTCAGTAGAATAAGACACTGAAATCTCGTAATGAATGAGTGGCAAACGTTTTGAAATTTATAGTGAGCTTCAAGCAAAGATAAATGTCAATACCATTTTATGCTAATGAAAAGGAACATGTGTGATTCTTACCTATTACTCAGTTTGTTTTGACGAGTCTGCACAACCTTCAAGGGTTTACTGATTTTTGGCCACACGCTTGCTGGAAATCAAATCGATACATATGAAACTGACCTTCTCCTAACAGATTTGTTGACCTATCAAAAACACCTAAAGAGCACTCAGGTGATTGAATTCTACAATACCGCAGAGACAAAAATATACCGTAATATCTCGCGTAGAAGGCGTGACTTATACGCCAAAAAAAATGCTGCTGGGTCTTATATGTGGAAATAAAATTGCCTTGAGTTGGGGGTGCGCCTTATATGAGGGTTTTTATATGATAGAAAAGTATTAATGTTACTAAATTCAGCTTTTATGGGTGCGCCTTCTACGTGAACCAGCCTTCTCTGAGTTGGGGGTGCGCATTCTACGCGAGCTGCGCGGGAGATTACAGTAATCTACATTTTTCGTCAAATATAATGATGAAAGTATGTCTCAATGACATATACGGCATGGCTCACTACATTGGGGTGCGGCTCATACATGGTGATGTTCGCGGTATATATCAGGGTACATGTTTATAAAGTTCCTTACCTGGAGGTGGAGCTTTCTGTTGGTTGTTCCACACCACAAGCACCTTTGTCAGTGAGGGCACAAGCGCAACTCGCTGGATGACACGAAACAGGTACTCGAGCCGGTCATAGGTCAGAATGACAGCTGTGAATCCCATAGTGCGGACAGGTTGTATGGGCAGGAAGAGTGGGTTCAGTACTCCCTGCTAAAAGATATAAGAACAGTACTGATTTTAAGACTTTTCATTACCTATTTATTTCCAACTGCAAAGTTGATTATTGTTCATTTCAAAACCAGTCATCTGAGGATCTAAACGGAAATGCATTGCATCAAGAATGTCACTGTCCCCGCCTCATTCCCAATATTGATTGATTTCACTTTACCATTTATTTTTATAAATTTCAATCTGCATAATCAGGAAATTTACCTTAAAGGGGGGTTCATTCCACTCCTCATACTTCTTAGAGGCATATGGGAAGACACGGTCATTGATGATTTGTAGGGTGGTGAGTGTGATTGCACGCATGGAGCTGAAGTAGTTCTCCCACAGGAAGCGGCCTTGTTGTTGCATGGTGGCCACATGACTGGCGGGGATCTTAGACAGAATGGGGACAACCTGTGACAGGAGCTCCTCCCTCAATACCAAAGAAGCTCTGAAAAAATTTACCAACCTGAGTGAGGTTTGAAATTTCTTATTTTGTGAAATCGCTCTAAAAAATTAAATTTCTATATATATGACAAATTGAAATGTCCCTTTTAGCTAAGAACATACAAAGCTACTTCTCTTTATAAAACACGTAGAATCATTCACATTCTATGTGCTTGCTCACTTTTTTCACAGTTTTCCTAACACAATCAAACTGACCTTTTCCAGTCAATGACTTCTGTGAAAGGCAAGATGTAGCCATCCGCGATGATGACAGGTACACAACCTGCCATCAGAGCATCAAACAGGACAGTCTGACCAAGCCGCGCACCGCGAACAACCAAGCAGAAGGTGGCGTTCTGGAATCAATATGGGAAAATGTAAACGTGAGAGAAGAACGAAAAAGAAAAAGAAAACCAAACTTTTATCAAATCGAAAGAAAAGGACCATGTTAACATGATTTGTGTGGCTGATGATACTGTCACTGGGGCAAATCTTAGATCAAACACATTTATAGCTTTTCTTTACAATACCAAGGATCTGCATTTACGTTGATAAGGCATAACGGCTCCCTGCCTTTGTCACTTCAAACTATGAGCGTTTGGTGAATGGGTAGCCACATATATGGACACATCTAAAAGATATAAATCAGATAAATTCAGAAAAAGGATGCAAAAACTTAAAAATCATGTATGTATATTACCTGTAGAATGTCTGGATATGAGTATATCTCACCAGACTTATGGCATCTGTGTGTTATATTTCCCTCGGGGCACCTTTCTAGGAGCAGCAGTCCCTTATGGTGTTGGGCCAACAGGGACAGCTCATCAAAATACTCTGGGTGGAGGCCCGATTGAGACGACACAAGCAGCCATCTGCGGTTACTACTGAAAGATCAATGTCCACATTATGTTAATTTTTTTTCTCATTCCTCATGGTTGTTTCGTCTGTGTAATACATGACCTGGTACTCAGTATAGATAATTCAGGTTCATGACTGCAACTCACAAGTCAAACTCAACATACACTTAAAATCATATCAAATTGGACATACTCAACAGACTCAGACTGACTTTATAGTTAGTTTTGAGGAGTGTGCCCTACCTGGCATAGCTGGTGAGATGGGCATTGATAGTGAGAGGATTGAATATAGGTATTGATACGTCATAACCAGCCCGGTATGACCAGGTAGAGAATCCACCGCCGGCTAGCAGCGCGCGGTCATGGTTTACATCCAGTGTTGTGTTGTAGTCTGGGGTACTCCCTGGCAGCATGTTGAATAGGAGGTGATTAATTCCATCATTCCACCTGAAAAGGAGAGCTTGTCATGAGAACGGGATTTACTTTTGATAATTCTATGACAATACACATTATCACCCCTCAACAGCGACTTGAGGCTGCCAGTGGGACCAACAAAAAGTACTACCCCGGTAGTGAGATTTGAGAAGACTTACTACAACGATTATAATAAGAATGTTTTTACACAATATTTAGCCATGAACTTTACAGGAATCACAGTTTGTTTGCAAATTAAGACCAACACTCACCTTGGTAATGATGCTAGGATTTTGGATGTCTCTTTGAGACGAATGTTATTCTGATTCAGCAAGTCCAGTGGAGGTAAGAATAGACAGGCCTTCTCTGGGTCATTTGTGTAGTAGATACTGTCCTGCACTGTCTGCATCACCTCTCGGAACTCCTTTGATACAGGTAGTGTGATTGGAAGCCCCTCCTCGTCCATATGGTTTACCTGCAGTGTCAAATGAAACATGGGATTTTTAGTTTATGAGGAAAACTACTACAAAACAGCCTCCAATACAATTAAATCTTTGAGATCTAATTTTTTGGAATATCGGCGTGCTTAACTAAGCACCGATTTTGAATTAAAACGTGATTTTACATTATCAATGGCAATACTGCCATTCTTAAAGTGTGGGTTATCCTGAATGCAGCTAGGGAATACACATACTTTGTAGAACCTAATTCAAGTACATTTGTACATTTAAAGAAAAAAATTATGCAGACTGACCTGTGGGTAGACATATATGCTTATGCGGTTGTCATCATTATAGCCACAATGGTATACATCAAAGCATGTATGGAATGTGCAGGTTCGGTCACGGGGCCGGGCGGTGGGAGACGCCGCATTTATGACAACATCTCGCTGGTATGCAGCCCCATGTCTAGACCCATCATCCTGCCCATCACCTGAGTGGGGCCAGAACTGCAACAGAAGGACTCCCGTGAAGAGGAATCCTAATGTAATGACTAGGAAGATAATGAGATAGTTCTGTTTGGCCTTTGTTGGCTTCCTGTGGATAAAGCGCCCCCGAAGGTGACTGGTGGCTGCATTGTCTTGCTGTGGCTGTTGCTGCAAGTTTCTTGGTTTGAGATCCATTTTTGCTCTTGCCTAGTGAAGTGGATTCTCTTCTGTGTGTGATAGATATTTTAACAATTAGTAGATTTTTCACAAAATTTTTACAGAGGGTATGATGATCATAAACAAAAAAATTACCTGCGCCCTTTTGCTGCTTCGGGTTGCACTGCACTAGATCTCCCTCAGTCCTATATGTAAAAAGTGTATGTGTAATAATTCTTTTTTTTTGTAATTCATATTTTGTGGTTCATATAAGGATTTAATGTTGACCACATTACTAAATGGACGATAACATTGACAATTTAATTGTGTAAACCCACCTGGGTTGAACTCTACTATAGCCTGTATAGGGGTGGACGAGCCCTCAGGCCTCAGAGGGAATGTGGGAGGGTCCCCACAATTAGATCTATCCCGAGTATGGCATTCACGAATTTTTAGTTATTAATTAAATTTAGCTTCAAAGGGCAGAACGGCAATACTCTTATCTTTATGAGTGTCTCTCCCTCTCGCCACTGTGTCTGTAACTGTGTCAGTGTGTGACTGTCTATGTCGGACCATGTCACTGCAGTCAGTGAGTGTTAAACTAAATGTCAGGGTCTGTCGCTGAGTACTAGGCCTGGAGTCCGTGTCACAAACTAAATCTACACCCACAGTGTCAGTAACAAACACGATGTGTGTGCCACTATCAGTGACACTCACACTGTCAGTAGGGAAAACATGCCAAACTTTTATTTTGGATTTACCCGGATAATTTTACACCACGGGAAGCTGGCAACTTGAGTAATTTAATAGTGTTCGGATTGTCTTTCTAATGGTACTAGAACAGAAGTTATGAGGGATTGAATGGGGAATTTCTATAATATTTTCTGTCAGTGGATTCCCAGCTAGTGTGGGTCTTATCAGTCTCTGCCCCCTGCGCACAGGCTGCACTGGTTCTCACACATTTCAGACCTTGCTTTACAAAATCTCAAATCAAATTTGATTGAATGATCATAGAGGGTAACCAATTATACCACTGTCAGCACAACAGTTTGGGGATTAATGGGCTATAATTTGCATCAAAAGGAACTAAGACAAGTATTATAGATCAGGTTGGAAAGTCAAAATTTTCTGAATGGCAGTGTGATAAGCTGACCTGAAATTCTTGGATTTTTTACTCAACTCTCCTGTACTCTTTAGCTTTGGGCTAATTTGGGCTAATAGGTAATAAATAGCTGATTAAAGATGCTGAAAGTACACACTTTTGTGGTTATCCCTATATAAGTTCAAAAAAGTTACACAAATATTTAGTTTTGATATTTTCGGGTTTAAGTCAAAACTCTTCTGAAATCAAATGTATACAATCTGTCCAGATAGTTCATTTTTTCTCCTTCTATGGTAACTGATAATGCCTTAAGCTTTCAACAGATTTTTTTCATGTGATGTCAGTTTGCAGTATATAATGGTAGTGGAGATCTGCCACTGGCTGCCCTACTCACGCTGCCATAGAGAATGCACTGTGGCAATATACTACCCATTATACGATTTTGATTTTCTCAAAATCCTGTAGCTTGATCCAAAAATCCTTTTCACCAAGAATAGTAGAGATATAGGGGAGTATGTAAAACTAAATATTATGAGTGTCCGATTTATTTAAATGTTGAAAATTTTACTTGAAAGTGGAAGAATGTGCCATGTGGGGGAGGCAGGTGTACTTGCCTCACTCAAGGTTCTCTGGTGATCTACTACCCTGTATAAACTCTTCATTTTCTCCCAATCCCGTAGCTTGATCAAAAAATACTTTTCATCAGTAATAGTAGAGCTTTTGGGCAGTATGCAGGACTAAGAATTATGAATGTCCGATTTATATAAATGTTGAATATTGTATGTGGAACTGGGAGGATGTTTTTTTCAATTTCTATTTAATTTCCTTTATTTTTAATCTGTTTTTTTTCAATTTCATTTTTTAATAATCCATTTTTCTTTGATTTCTCTTAGTCACTATGTAGTCTCTACAGTGTGCCCAGTCAGTGCTGCAAGCTGAAAGGTGTTATAGCTAATCCCCAGGCACCCACCCCACAGGGCTACACACACTGCCTCAGTGGGTAGGCATTGGTTATTGTGGCTCTAACACATCTAAACTTGTGCTAAAATACACCAAACATGCTCCATAAGCAGTCAACATCATGTAAACATTCATTCTATAACAAATATATGTGAATTATTTGATCATATTATATACAGGGGCGTCAAATTTGAAAGTGGGGCCATCAGTCCCAAAAGTGGGGCCATCAGTCTCATTTTCTGGGGCCATCAGTCCAGGGCCAACTGTCCCTAGGGCCATGGGTCCCGGTACCGTCTATAGTGACTTGCGGGAGTGGGTGCAGGGGTATTTTTCCTACTCTGTCAGTGTCACTAAATTAAGACTGTCAGACAGACAGTGACAGCCACTGAGTTTAGACTTTTAGTGGACGTCCACGAGATCTACGGTCCAGAATATCCAGCAGTATTATATTGAAAACGTCAGGGATAAGTAATTTCCCATTAATGTATTCTTGGAGTCAAAATAATTAACGTCCGTTACTGCAAAATAGACTAAATACAGCTTTTTTCACACTTACCTGCTACTTTTCGCAAAACTCCATTTTGCTTTCTGCGAGTCTGACATTACACACTGGTACCATGTTCTGCTCAAAGTGTCGAACGACGAAAAGAGGGCAGGGGCTAGATCCGACCTCGAGGTCGCCCTTAGTAGGTCGAATCATGGTCTAACTGGGTCAAAACATGATGCTGCTGCCACCTTGTCTCTACCTTAGAACTACTCAGGGGTGCCACTCCAAATAACTATTATACTACACTGCCAGTACACTGCCACAATACAGTCACCTCACCAGAGAGCGTGGGCCGGTCTCGGGAGAGCGGGGGGCAGTCATGGGAGAGGGGGGGGGGCGGTCACGGGAGATCGGGGGCCGGCAGCAGTAAAATTTTTTTGAGCCCCCCACGCCAGAGGTGCGGAGGGTTTTCGCACCGCTCTTTCATCTATAGTAGTACCGGTACGTGGGCTTTTTTTGCTAAAAAGAGGGTAAATTCTTTTTAGCCTCCCCCTCAAGAGGGGTCAACATTTTTTGTGAAAATTTTACGCCCCCCCCCTCAAACCCACACACCCCTGTTGATAAACAATGACCACTCCCTTAACCCTCATACATCTAGATTTCCTCCACCAATCAACATGAAAGGGACACCTCAGAGGTCTAGCTCACCTAAATAGCTCAAGGGTCCACAATAGGCCTGAAAAAAGTCCGACCACTCCCTGTGGACCCAATTGAATCGATTTCCGATGACTGGACCCACTGGGGCCCTTAGCCCTTGGACCTCGAGATTTCCTTTGCCAATATCCACATAAAAGAGACACCTCAGAGGGCTAGCCCACATAATTAGGTCAAGGGTCCACAATGGGCCCATACATGTTTGGGCCCCTCCTGTGGACCCAACTGAAGCAATTTTCGGTGACTGGATCCACTAGGGCCCTTAGCCTTTGGACCTCAAGATTTATTGATCCAATATAAATATAAAAGTGATACCTCAGAGGTCTAGCTCACCTAACTAGGTCAAGGGTCCACAATGGGCCCAAAAATGTTTGGACCACTCCTGTGGACCCAACTGAAGCAATATTCGGTGACTGGAACCACTGGGGCCCTTAGCCCTTCGACCTCAAGATTTCCTTTGCCAATATCAATATAAAAGCGATACCTCAGAGGGCTAGCTCACCTAACTAGGTCAAGGGTCCACAATGGGCCCAAAAATGTTCGGACCTCTCCTGTGGACCCAAGTGAAGTAATATTCGGTGACTGGACCCACTGGGGCCCTTAGCCCTTCGACCTCAAGATTTCCTTTGCCAATATCAACATAAAAGGTAAACCTCAGAGGGCTAGCCCACATAACTAGGTCAAGGTTCCACAATGGGCCCATAAATGTTTGGGCCCCTCCTGTGGACCCAACTGAAGCAATTTTCGGTGACTGGACCCACTGGGGCCCTTAGCCCTTCGACCTCAAGATTTCCTTTGCCAATATCAACATAAAAGGTAAACCTCAGAGGGCTAGCCCACATAATTAGGTCAAGGGTCCACAATGGGCCCATAAATGTTTGGGCCCCTCCTGTGGACCCAACTGAAGCAATTTTCGGTGACTGGATCCACTGGGGCCCTTAGCCCTTGGACCTCAAGATTTCCTTTGCCAATATCAACATAAAAGGTAAACCTCAGAGGGCTAGCCCACATAATTAGGTCAAGGGTCCACAATGGGCCCATAAATGTTCGGACCACTCCTGTGGACCCAACTGAAGCAATATTCGTTGACTGGACCCACTGGGGCCCTTAGCCCTTCGACCTCAAGATTTCCTTTGCCAATATCAACATAAAAGGTAAACCTCAGAGGGCTAGCCCACATAATTAGGTCAAGGGTCCACAATGGGCCCATAAATGTTTGGGCCCCTCCTGTGGACCCAACTGAAGCAATTTTCGGTGACTGGATCCACTGGGGCCCTTAGCCCTTCGACCTCAAGATTTCCTTTGCCAATATCAATATAAAAGCGATACCTCAGAGGGCTAGCTCACCTAACTAGGTCAAGGGTCCACAATGGGCCCAAAAATGTTCGGACCACTCCTGTGGACCCAACTGAAGCAATTTTCGGTGACTGGATCCACTAGGGCCCTTAGCCCATAGACCTCGAGATTTCCTTTGCCAATATCCACATAAAAGAGACACCTCAGAGGGCTAGCCCACATAATTAGGTCAAGGGTCCACAATGGGCCCATACATGTTTGGGCCCCTCCTGTGGACCCAACTGAAGCAATTTTCGGTGACTGGATCCACTGGGGCCCTTAGCCCTTCGACCTCAAGATTTCCTTTGCCAATATCAATATAAAAGCGATACCTCAGAGGGCTAGCTCACCTAACTAGGTCAAGGGTCCACAATGGGCCCATACATGTTTGGGCCCCTCCTGTGGACCCAACTGAAGCAATTTTCGGTGACTGGATCCACTAGGGCCCTTGGCCTTTGGACCTCAAGATTTACTGATCCAATATAAATATAAAAGCGATACCTCAGAGGTCTAGCTCACCTAACTAGGTCAAGGGTCCACAATGGGCCCAAAAATGTTTGGACCACTCCTGTGGACCCAACTGAAGCAATATTCGGTGACTGGACCCACTGGGGCCCTTAGCCCTTCGACCTCAAGATTTCCTTTGCCAATATCAATATAAAAGCGATACCTCAGAGGGCTAGCTCACCTAACTAGGTCAAGGGTCCACAATGGGCCCAAAAATGTTCGGACCTCTCCTGTGGACCCAAGTGAAGTAATATTCGGTGACTGGACCCACTGGGGCCCTTAGCCCTTCGACCTCAAGATTTCCTTTGCCAATATCAACATAAAAGGTAAACCTCAGAGGGCTAGCCCACATAAGTAGGTCAAGGTTCCACAATGGGCCCATAAATGTTTGGGCCCCTCCTGTGGACCCAACTGAAGCAATTTTCGGTGACTGGACCCACTGGGGCCCTTAGCCCTTCGACCTCAAGATTTCCTTTGCCAATATCAACATAAAAGATACACCTCAGAGGGCTAGCCCACATAATTAGGTCAAGGGTCCACAATGGCCCCATAAATGTTTGGGCCCCTCCTGTGGACCCAACTGAAGCAATTTTCGGTGACTGGATCCACTGGGGCCCTTAGCCCTTGGACCTCAAGATTTCCTTTGCCAATATCAACATAAAAGGTAAACCTCAGAGGGCTAGCCTACATAATTAAGTCAAGGGTCCACAATGGGCCCATAAATGTTCGGACCACTCCTGTGGACCCAACTGTAGCAATTTTCGGTGACTGGACCCACTGGGGCCCTTAGCCCTTCGACCTCAAGGTTTTCTTTGCCAATATCAACATAAAAGGTAAACCTCAGAGGGCTAGCCCACATAATTAGGTCAAGGGTCCACAATGGGCCCAAAAATGTTCGGACCACTCCTGTGGACCCAACTGAAGCAATTTTCGGTGACTGGATCCACTGGGGCCCTTAGCCCTTCGACCTCAAGATTTCCTTTGCCAATATCAACATAAAAGGTAAACCTCAGAGGGCTAGCCCACATAATTAGGTCAAGGGTCCACAATGGGCCCATAAATGTTCGGACCACTCCTGTGGACCCAACTGAAGCAATATTCGTTGACTGGACACACTGGGGCCCTTAGCCCTTCGACCTCAAGATTTCCTTTGCCAATATCAACATAAAAGATACACCTCAGAGGGCTAGCCCACATAATTAGGTCAAGGGTCCACAATGGGCCCAAAAATGTTCGGACCACTCCTGTGGACCTAACTGAAGCAATTTTCGGTGACTGGATCCACTGGGGCCCTTAGCCCTTCGACCTCAAGATTTCCTTTGCCAATATCAATATAAAAGCGATACCTCAGAGGTCTAGCTCACCTAACTAGGTCAAGGGTCCACAATGGGCCCAAAAACGTTTGGACCACTCCTGTGGACCCAACTGAAGCAATATTCGGTGACTGGACCCACTGGGGCCCTTAGCCCTTCGACCTCAAGATTTCCTTTGCCAATATCAACATAAAAGGTAAACCTCAGAGGGCTAGCCCACATAAGTAGGTCAAGGTTCCACAATGGGCCCATAAATGTTTGGGCCCCTCCTGTGGACCCAACTGAAGCAATTTTCGGTGACTGGATCCACTGGGGCCCTTAGCCCTTGGACCTCAATATTTCCTTAGCCAATATCATCATAAAAGATACACCTCAGAGGGCTAGCCCACATAATTAGGTCAAGGGTCTACAATGGGCCCAAAAATGTTTGGGCCCCTCCTGTGGACCCAACTGAAGCAATTTTCGGTGACTGGACCCACTGGGGCCCTTAGCCCTTGGACCTGAAGATTTCCTTTGCCAATATCAATATAAAAGCGATACCTCAGAGGGCTAGCTCACCTAACTAGGTCAAGGGTCCACAATGGGCCCAAAATTGTTCGGACCATTCCTGTGGACCCAACTGAAGCAATATTCGGTGACTGGACCCACTGGGGCCCTTAGCCCTTGGACCTCAAGATTTCCTTTGCCAATATCAACATAAAATGTAAACCTCAGAGGGCTAGCCCACATAACTAGGTCAAGGTTCCACAATGGGCCCATAAATGTTTGGGCCCCTCCTGTGGACCCAACTGAAGCAATTTTCGGTGACTGGATCCACTAGGGCTCTTAGCCCTTGGACCTCAAGATTTACTGATCTAATTTCTGCCCACATAAACAGACTCACCCACAACATCAGCAAAACTGGTCATTTTACACTTTTCTAAATAATTGCCGTATGAAAATTAAACATTCTGCATCCACATAGAAAATTGCTGGCATTTTTTTAAATATATGCGGTATATGTGGTAGTAATTATTACAAAAATTTCTTACCGGGAGTGTTTTATCAAGAGGACGTTTGGATGCAAACATGGGAGTAAAGAGACTGACTGAAAAGACACTGGAACAAACATACCAAAAGGATGGATCATCTTGTGGTGTCTTTGTCTGCAAGGTGGGTGAGGATAGCCAAATTTTCTTGATTGGAAAAGTTGAACGTAAATCATCTTAAACATATAAAACAGTTAAATTATCTAGAGAAGATGCATTTTAATCAAATACTTATAGAATTAACAATAAAAAGGGTTCATTTAAGATAATCACAACTCTGTCATTGAGGGTGAATTAGATAGGTTTTAAGATACTGGCTTTTTATAATTTAATGTACACAATTTTGAGGCCAAAGTCAAGTTGACAATAATGACAGACATGCTGTAGACCTCTCTGGTAAAATACATATAATCCAATGTATTCTATCATGTGTATCAAAATATTCATATATGATTTGGAAGAGAAACAGATTTGTGTTAATTAAACCTTTGTCGGGGTATTTTTCCCTTTAGAGTCTCTACTTGAATATGGAGGACGTATAGGGCAGGTGATATTGAAATATGGATCACAATACTGCCCATAATTCATTATGGACCCCAATATGGATGTCCGTATTTACCTCCATCTTTATTATCAAAAAAAAAATGGGCAAAACACATGACCCTGAAGAGAATTTACATAGCCAAAAAATGGGATAGGGTGGCATTTCTTGATTGGATAGTCTACGTGAAACGGATGTGATATTATATATAGAAAAAGCGATGATTAGGATATGTGAATGTTTTGTACTTGTAATTGCAGTTTCTGGAATCCTACTTGGCTTCGAGGATAATTGATGCTGGGATTACTACAGAAAATGTAAAGGAGATGAGGATAGACATTGCCAAATCATTGATAGAATCTTCAGGTAAGTGACAAGGAAAAGATATTGAGATATATAAGAGTAAAAGAATAGTGAGAGTAGATTGAACACTGTCGTTGTTCAGATACAAATGTAGGAAAATAACAATAGTAGAATGTACAACTTTAGCTTTATAGATAATGGGAATTTTAAGCTCCTTAAATTGCTAACAGTTTAACATTAATTTTCAGATTACAAGAAAAACCTGGATGCGGATGACTTTTGGTGTCGCATTTGTGGACTGATGCAAGAAGATGACGATTCGGGTAGCCATCCGAGTGAAGATTCTTCAACAAAAACAACAGATTGGGTGAGATTTAGATATACTAGTTAATAAAAAATATGTCTACATAGACAGGACAAGAATGTGGAATACCAAATGAAATTAAATGACACAGGAAAGAATCTTGATGTGGCCCCATATGCCTCTTTCTGACATGACAATAAAAATGCTGGTTCTGTGAGATTGAGGAAAACCATTGTAAATATGCAGAAATTGTATTTGTTAAGGCCTCTAATTGACTATTTACATACAGTATTGCGGCAAACACCTATGTTTATGATTTGTAGTGTGAATTTTGTTTTTATGAAAGAAAATAACACATGATTATTTCACTGGTAAAAATGGATTTATATGGAAGGAAAATTAAAAAATAAAATTGAATAAATTCCAGTTCTTGATATCAATGGTTTTAAGATTAACTTTGTTTGGGATAATTTTTTGAAAAAAAAAATCTTTGCAATTAATAAATAATAGTGTTGTTTTTTAATGAAATTTTTGGTAGGTGTCCTGTGACAAGTGTGGGTCATGGTTCCATGAGAGCTGTACAAGACGTAAGACAAACTGCTTCCAATGCCTCTGGTGTACAGATGATGAAGGAAATGGAAAGAAGAGAAAGGACACAATGAAGGTAAAAAACACTGAAAAAAATTCTAAACTGAAATTGCCCACTCGAAAAAGGCCCAAACTAGATCCAAATCAAGGAGCAAATATTGTTGGGAACAACAAGGAAGGAGGCCCAAAAGGAGACCAGAGACAAGATAAGTGGATGAATGGTACAGAACTTATGAATGAGCCATACTTCATACGTCCAATGCATAGCGGGCAGTGGAGGGTCTGCACGGGATGTAAGCAGAAGTATGTAGACACCAAGAAAGAACGATTCTTTATACGTCGGTTTGAAGGATATGACTACAGTAACAGCTATACAGGAAGACAAGGGCCTGGCCAAAGGCATAGAACATACCACCCGAATGCAAAATGCATTAGGCTGGAAAATAAAAAATTCAAGGGAGAGGTTGAGTTGGACAGGGATTATCCCCCAAGAATAAATTTGATGATGATGAAGAAGAACTAAGCAGCAATGGAATATTTGTAATGATATAAACGATAAAAATGATGTCGAAGAATTTGAGCAGACTTGAATGGGGCCCTTAGAGATATACTTAGGAAAATGATATTATTACGATTTTATTTCATATCCGAATCCTTTGGCAATTGGCAGTGATGGCAGTTTTGTAGGTTCCATTCAAGGAGAACAGAAGCATAGGAAACAAATCTTCGTTGGGGGTGGGAGCAGTGAAGCCCCATCACGATGACTTGGAATTGTCAGATGATGGCCAATGACATCTACATCAACACAAATACAATTGTATGAGTTCTTGGTTTTTTTTTCATGTTTATTCATACATTCGTGTATGTATTGAGAATAATCTCACATCCTTAATTTCATATTGTGATTCATATAATACAATCTTAAACATCACTGTTATTATTAGTGTTTATCACACATTGCATAAAATATGTATGGATCAATTCACATTATTAGCACATTATTACCACATTATATACTCTAATACCCAAACTTTTAGGCAGATGTGTCCTGGAAAGACTATTTTTGCTCCGATGTTAGGAGGTGCCAATCATGTGATAATCTAAGTAAAGGACTCTTCTGATAAGGCCACTCCAAAAAAAAACTGGTTTCTCATCACCAACCGCTGAAAAATATGACGAGGGCGATTTATTCAAAACACAATTTTATGATGCGTGCAGTGATGAGAAAACATTTTTTTGAGAGGCCTTTTTATGAAAATAGGTTATAGTAGGAGGTGTGCAGTCATATAAAAATCTAACCTGTACGCAAGAGAATAAAATATGTGATTGGTATACAGAAATAGTAAATGGAGGAAAATAAATCAATTTTGAGATATTGATAAGGTTTACCGAAAAGGTTATGACATTTGAGAGTTGTAAGATTGGAGTGGAAAAATAAATCTTAAAAAAATGAAGTGATTAATGACTGTTTTGTGTTTTTAATAACGGTTCTGATACTGATATTATAGAAAAGGGTACTGATATTATAGAAAAAGTTGCAAAGCTTAGGACATAATTTGCGCAAATAGAATCAAAAATATTTTGACCCCTCTTGAGGGGAGGGAGGACAGGGCGGGGGGGGAGGAAACAATTTTCATGCGTCCTCGCGAAAACACACCAGCCCCCCCATGATGATGATCATATATACATACACCTCCTTCACAGTGACGACACCTATTACCGTAATTTGAATTACGGCGATCAAAGATGGCGGCTGGTGAGTTCACTTCATTTCTTCTCTACTGATTTATAAGATATCTATGGTTATTTCAAGCAACTTGTGTGGACAGATTGAAGTATTGGCATTCCTGCTTAATACCCAACCCTTGGATTAACTTGATGTGTACTAGTTAAGGCAGGAAAAGACCTTTTTAAAAACGCCGGTATTACCGTAATTCAGGAAGAGGTATTACCGTAATTCTGACGTTCACTTTGCCAAGTATTACCGTAATTCTGAGCAAAATATCACCATAATTCTTCATGAAGGTATTACCCTAATTCACTCTCCTTTAACACTAATGCCCAGCAGCAAATATCCTCGTGTAAATAATGCCAAAGAACTTTTTTCACTGGCTTCTTGTATTAAATAAAGTTTCCTTATCTATTTTCAGAATCATGTTTGCCACAGTTTCTGTGGTACTACTGTGACATGTGAAGTGGGAAGTATGAGAGCATAGTTCAACACAGCATCGAGCATCACATAGAACATGCTCTCAAACTGAAGAAACTGATTTTGCAGCACAACACAGGGAAGATTGTTTATCAATCAGTACACTTCCCAATACACCTGTCCGCAATGAAGAGGCAGATTGAGGCAGGTTTCCAGTTTAAGATCAACATGGAGACACAAGCATTGACCTGGGTGAATATACAAGGAACTTCAACAACAAAAAACACAGGAGATCATGTGAGTCCAAGAAAACGGACTCATTCCAAAATGGAGGAAGAAGCAAAACCCGAAAATGAGCAAGAAATAACTGAAGTCTTTTCCAGTGTACTAGACATCATGGAAGACATTGGGCGAAAGGAGGACTTCATTTCTGTTATAAAAGCCATAGCAGAAGGTGAATTAGACCCTCGTAACATTTCCTTGCACTTGCTCCTCGATATAGGAGGCTTCTTGTCTGCACAGACTATTAAGAATGTCAGATACAACAAAACTACTATGGACTTTTGGTCTGTTGTAAGGAAGCTTTTCAGGGGTAAAGCCACTCACTTTTTCCGAGGCCACATGGCTTCAGATCCGGACTCAGAGCATGATGTCGTTAACACTTCAGAATGTAAAATAAACTTTGCTGTCCCATCTGACAGGTCCCTGACAAAGCATAGCCTAAAATATAAAGTTGGTGCAGATAAACCAGGCATATTGGAGTACCCACTTGATTCGTTTGAAAAAGCTTTTGGGCCCACAGATGTCAAGATATCAATGGATGTATAGAATTACGGTGATACCTTGTTTGTAAATGAGAATTACAGTAATACTTGACCACATGGATGTGATTTCATTCCTAAACGATGAATAGGTTAGCCTGAAGGGGAGAGTAGTTTTCTTAAAGCTTTTAGGAACGTGTCTGACAGATTTGGATATTCTACATGGCAGTGTATAGCCAGAAATCGAAGCAAAACTGACATGATACTCTAGAATTACGGCGATACCTATCACGAATTACGGTGATACCATGTTTTGATAACAAATTGAATTACGGTAATACCAGTGAAAACTGGTCATGTCTCCCACACACAAACTATTGTATAAAGAAGATAACCTGGTTAACCCACGGGTAGACATGTCTCTTCACCAGATGTGTATGACCTAGGAACAGCTAAAACAACCTCTTTATATGCTAAATGTCACCTCTTGACTTTGTTTACAAACTCACCAGCCGCCATCTTTGATCGAAGGTGAATTAGACCCTCGTAACATTTCCTTGCACTTGCTCCTCGATATAGGAGGCTTCTTGTCTGCACAGACTATTAAGAATGTCAGATACAACAAAACTACTATGGACTTTTGGTCTGTTGTAAGGAAGCTTTTCAGGGGTAAAGCCACTCACTTTTTCCGAGGCCACATGGCTTCAGATCCGGACTCAGAGCATGATGTCGTTAACACTTCAGAATGTAAAATAAACTTTGCTGTCCCATCTGACAGGTCCCTGACAAAGCATAGCCTAAAATATAAAGTTGGTGCAGATAAACCAGGCATATTGGAGTACCCACTTGATTCGTTTGAAAAAGCTTTTGGGCCCACAGATGTCAAGATATCAATGGATGTATAGAATTACGGTGATACCTTGTTTGTAAATGAGAATTACAGTAATACTTGACCACATGGATGTGATTTCATTCCTAAACGATGAATAGGTTAGCCTGAAGGGGAGAGTAGTTTTCTTAAAGCTTTTAGGAACGTGTCTGACAGATTTGGATATTCTACATGGCAGTGTATAGCCAGAAATCGAAGCAAAACTGACATGATACTCTAGAATTACGGCGATACCTATCACGAATTACGGTGATACCATGTTTTGATAACAAATTGAATTACGGTAATACCAGTGAAAACTGGTCATGTCTCCCACACACAAACTATTGTATAAAGAAGATAACCTGGTTAACCCACGGGTAGACATGTCTCTTCACCAGATGTGTATGACCTAGGAACAGCTAAAACAACCTCTTTATATGCTAAATGTCACCTCTTGACTTTGTTTACAAACTCACCAGCCGCCATCTTTGATCGCCGTAATTCGAATTACGGTAATAGGTGTCGTCACTGTGTCCTTGTGGAGTGTACATACTCCCTTAAATTTTTGAAAGGCTAAATTAAAAATGCATGAGAAAATAGTTTGTCTGGGTGAGACTGAGAGTGTGAGATGGGTCTATTATAAAACAATAAAGGGCCTGTTTGATGGGCAGGGGATACCATTAGCATATAAAATCAATGAAAAACCATAGTAAGTGAGTGGTCATTTTTTAAAAACACGGGTCCCAGTCACGGGAAATTTGATTCATTTGGGTCCATGCGAGTGGTCGGACGCCAGTGGGTCAAGTCATGAAAATTGCTTCAGTTGGGTCCACAGGAGGGGCCCAAATATTTTTGGGCCCGTTGTGGACCCTTGACCTAGTTAGGTGAGTTAGCCCTCTGAGGTGTCTCTTTTATGTTGATATTGGCAAAGGAAATCTTGAGGTCGAAGGGCTAAGGGCCCCAGTGGATCCAGTCACCGAAAATTGCTTCAGTTAGGTCCACAGGAGTCGTCCGAACATTTTTGGGCCCATTATGGACCCTTGACCTAATTATGTGGGCTAGCCCTCTGAGGTGTATCTTTTATGCTGATATTGGCAAAGGAAATCTTGAGGTCGAAGGGCTAAGGGCCCCAGTGGGTCCAGTCACCGAATATTGCTTCAGTTGGGTCCACAGGAGTGGTCCGAACATTTTTGGGCCCATTGTGGACCCTTGACCTAGTTAGGTGAGCTAGCCCTCTGAGGTATCGCTTTTATATTGATATTGACAAAGGAAATCTTGAGGTCGAAGGGCTAAGGGCCCCAGTGGATCCAGTCACCGAAAATTGCTTCAGTTGGGTCCACAGGAGGGGCCCAAACATTTATGGGCCCATTGTGGACCCTTGACCTAGTTAGGTGAGCTAGCCCTCTGAGGTATCGCTTTTATATTGATATTGGCAAAGGAAATCTTGAGGTCGAAGGGCTAAGGGCCCCAGTGTGTCCAGTCACCGAATATTGCTTCAGTTGGGTCCACAGGAGTGGTCCGAACATTTTTGGGCCCATTGTGGACCCTTGACCTAATTCTGTAGGCTAGCCCTCTGAGGTATCGCTTTTATATTGATATTGGCAAAGGAAATCTTGAGGTCGAAGGGCTAAGGGCCCCAGTGCGTCCAGTCACCGAATATTGCTTCAGTTGGGTCCACAGGAGTGGTCCGAACATTTTTGGGCCCATTGTGGACCCTTGACCTAGTTAGGTGAGCTAGCCCTCTGAGGTATCGCTTTTATATTGATATTGGCAAAGGAAATCTTGAGGTCGAAGGGCTGAGGGCCCCAGTGGATCCAGTCACCGAAAATTGCTTCAGTTGGGTCCACAGGAGGGGCCCAAACATTTATGGGCCCATTGTGGACCCTTGACCTAATTATGTGGGCTAGCCCTCTGAGGTGTATCTTTTATGTTGATATTGGCAAAGGAAATCTTGAGGTCGAAGGGCTAAGGGCCCCAGTGGATCCAGTCACCGAAAATTGCTTCAGTTGGGTCCACAGGAGGGGCCCAAACATTTATGGGCCCATTGTGGACCCTTGACCTAATTATGTGGGCTAGCCCTCTGAGGTTTACCTTTTATGTTGATATTGGCAAAGGAAATCTTGAGGTCGAAGGGCTAAGGGCCCCAGTGGGTCCAGTCACCCAATATTGCTTCAGTTGGGTCCACAGGAGTGGTTCGAACATTTATGGGCCCATTGTGGACCCTTGACCTAATTATGTGGGCTAGCCCTCTGAGGTGTATCTTTTATGTTGATATTGGCAAAGGAAATCTTGAGGTCGAAGGGCTAAGGGCCCCAGTGTGTCCAGTCACCGAATATTACTTCAGTTGGGTCCACAGGAGTGGTCCGAACATTTTTGGGCCCATTGTGGACCCTTGACCTAGTTAGGTGAGCTAGCCCTCTGAGGTATCGCTTTTATATTGATATTGGAAAAGGAAATCTTGAGGTCGAAGGGCTAAGGGCCCCAGTGGATCCAGTCACCGAAAATTGCTTCAGTTGGGTCCACAGGAGGGGCCCAAACATTTATGGGCCCATTGTGGACCCTTACCTAATTATGTGGGCTAGCCCTCTGAGGTTTACCTTTTATGTTGATATTGGCAAAGGAAATCTTGAGGTCGAATGGCTAAGGGCCCCAGTGGGTCCAGTCACCGAATATTACTTCAGTTGGGTCCACAGGAGTGGTCCGAACATTTATGGGCCCATTGTGGACCCTTGACCTAGTTAGGTGAGCTAGCCCTCTGAGGTATTGCTTTTATATTAATGTTGGCAAAGGAAATCTTGAGGTCGAAGGGCTAAGGGCCCCAGTGGGTCCAGTCACCCAATATTGCTTCAGTTGGGTCCACAGGAGTGGTTCGAACATTTATGGGCCCATTGTGGACCCTTGACCTAATTATGTGGGCTAGCCCTCTGAGGTTTACCTTTTATGTTGATATTGGCAAAGGAAATCTTCAGGTCCAAGGGCTAAGGGCCCCAGTGGATCCAGTCACCGAAAATTGCTTCAGTTGGGTCCACAGGAGGGGCCCAAACATTTATGGGCCCATTGTGGACCCTTGACCTAATTATGTGGGCTAGCCCTCTGAGGTTTACCTTTTATGTTGATATTGGCAAAGGAAATCTTGAGGTCGAAGGGCTAAGGGCCCCAGTGGATCCAGTCACCGAAAATTGCTTCAGTTGGGTCCACAGGAGGGGCCCAAACATTTATGGGCCCATTGTGGACCCTTGACCTAATTATGTGGGCTAGCCCTCTGAGGTTTACCTTTTATGTTGATATTGGCAAAGGAAATCTTGAGGTCGAAGGGCTAAGGGCCCCAGTGGGTCCAGTCACCGAATATTGCTTCAGTTGGGTCCACAGGAGTGGTCCGAACATTTTTGGGCCCATTGTGGACCCTTGACCTAGTTAGGTGAGCTAGCCCTCTGAGGTATCGCTTTTATATTGATATTGGCAAAGGAAATCTTGAGGTCGAAGGGCTAAGGGCCCCAGTGCGTCCAGTCACCGAATATTGCTTCAGTTGGGTCCACAGGAGTGGTCCGAACATTTTTGGGCCCATTGTGGACCCTTGACCTAATTATGTAGGCTAGCCCTCTGAGGTATCGCTTTTATATTGATATTGGCAAAGGAAATCTTGAGGTCGAAGGGCTAAGGACCCCAGTGCGTCCAGTCACCGAATATTGCTTCAGTTGGGTCCACAGGAGTGGTCCGAACATTTTTGGGCCCATTGTGGACCCTTGACCTAGTTAGGTGAGCTAGCCCTCTGAGGTATCGCTTTTATATTGATATTGGCAAAGGAAATCTTGAGGTCGAAGGGCTGAGGGCCCCAGTGGATCCAGTCACCGAAAATTGCTTCAGTTGGGTCCACAGGAGGGGCCCAAACATTTATGGGCCCATTGTGGACCCTTGACCTTATTATGTGGGCCAGCCCTCTGAGGTGTATCTTTTATGTTGATATTGGCAAAGGAAATCTTGAGGTCGAAGGGCTAAGGGCCCCAGTGTGTCCAGTCACCGAATATTACTTCAGTTGGGTCCACAGGAGTGGTCCGAACATTTTTGGGCCCATTGTGGACCCTTGACCTAGTTAGGTGAGGTAGCCCTCTGAGGTATCGCTTTTATATTGATATTGGCAAAGGAAATCTTGAGGTCGAAGGGCTAAGGGCCCCAGTGCGTCCAGTCACCGAATATTGCTTCAGTTGGGTCCACAGGAGTGGTCCGAACATTTATGGGCCCATTGTGGACCCTTGACCTAGTTAGGTGAGCTAGCCCTCTGAGGTATTGCTTTTATATTAATGTTGGCAAAGGAAATCTTGAGGTCGAAGGGCTAAGGGCCCCAGTGGGTCCAGTCACCCAATATTGCTTCAGTTGGGTCCACAGGAGTGGTTCGAACATTTATGGGCCCATTGTGGACCCTTGACCTAATTATGTGGGCTAGCCCTCTGAGGTGTATCTTTTATGTTGATATTGGCAAAGGAAATCTTGAGGTCGAAGGGCTAAGGGCCCCAGTGTGTCCAGTCACCGAATATTACTTCAGTTGGGTCCACAGGAGTGGTCCGAACATTTTTGGGCCCATTGTGGACCCTTGACCTAGTTAGGTGAGCTAGCCCTCTGAGGTATCGCTTTTATATTGATATTGGAAAAGGAAATCTTGAGGTCGAAGGGCTAAGGGCCCCAGTGGATCCAGTCACCGAAAATTGCTTCAGTTGGGTCCACAGGAGGGGCCCAAACATTTATGGGCCCATTGTGGACCCTTGACCTAATTATGTGGGCTAGCCCTCTGAGGTTTACCTTTTATGTTGATATTGGCAAAGGAAATCTTGAGGTCGAATGGCTAAGGGCCCCAGTGGGTCCAGTCACCGAATATTACTTCAGTTGGGTCCACAGGAGTGGTCCGAACATTTATGGGCCCATTGTGGACCCTTGACCTAGTTAGGTGAGCTAGCCCTCTGAGGTATTGCTTTTATATTAATGTTGGCAAAGGAAATCTTGAGGTCGAAGGGCTAAGGGCCCCAGTGGGTCCAGTCACCCAATATTGCTTCAGTTGGGTCCACAGGAGTGGTTCGAACATTTATGGGCCCATTGTGGACCCTTGACCTAATTATGTGGGCTAGCCCTCTGAGGTTTACCTTTTATGTTGATATTGGCAAAGGAAATCTTCAGGTCCAAGGGCTAAGGGCCCCAGTGGATCCAGTCACCGAAAATTGCTTCAGTTGGGTCCACAGGAGGGGCCCAAACATTTATGGGCCCATTGTGGACCCTTGACCTAATTATGTGGGCTAGCCCTCTGAGGTTTACCTTTTATGTTGATATTGGCAAAGGAAATCTTGAGGTCGAAGGGCTAAGGGCCCCAGTGGGTCCAGTCACCGAATATTACTTCAGTTGGGTCCACAGGAGTGGTCCGAACATTTATGGGCCCATTGTGGACCCTTGACCTAGTAAGTTGAGCTAGCCCTCTGAGGTATCGCTTTTATATTGATATTGGCAAAGGAAATCTTGAGGTCGAAGGGCTAAGGGCCCCAGTGTGTCCAGTCACCGAATATTGCTTCAGTTGGGTCCACAGGAGTGGTCCGAACATTTTTGGGCCCATTGTGGACCCTTGACCTAGTTAGGTGAGCTAGCCCTCTGAGGTATCGCTTTTATATTGATATTGGCAAAGGAAATTTTGAGGTCCAAGGGCTAAGGGCCCCAGTGGGTCCAGTCACCGAATATTGTTTCAGTTAGGTCCACAGGAGTGGTCCGAACATTTTTGGGCCCATTGTGGACCCATGACCTAGTTAGGTGAGCTAGCCCTCTGAGGTATCGCTTTTATATTGATATTGGATCAGTAAATCTTGAGGTCGAAGGGCTAAGGGCCCCAGTGGGTCCAGTCACCGAATATTGCTTCAGTTGGGTCCACAGGAGTGGTCCGAACATTTTTGGGCCCATTGTGGACCCTTGACCTAGTTAGGTGAGCTAGCCCTCTGAGGTATCGCTTTTATATTGATATTGGCAAAGGAAATCTTGAGGTCGAAGGGCTAAGGGCCCCAGTGGGTCCAGTCACCGAATATTGCTTCAGTTGGGTCTACAGGAGTGGTCTGACCCGTTTTGGGAGGGGTCTGAATTTTTTACGCCCCTCCCGAACCCACCAGCCCAAATAAATAACTCCCTAAAGAGGGGTCTGAAATTTTTTTGTCCCCCCCTGTTGTTAAAAAATGACCACTTAAAGAATGCTGGACCCTCCCTCCCTCAAATCCCCCCCCCTCCCCTGTTGTTAAAAAATTATCACTCCCAAACACGCTTCAACGACACCAGAGCGTCTTGTGGAACACTGTGGTGGCTGTAGCATGCATCTTTTAGTATGTGAGTGGCCCCCCTTGCCTTTAGTTCAGGGTGTAGACACCGGTCGCAGCACCAGTCGGAAAGCTCGTGGTCGGATCTAGACGTGAGCCGAAAAGAGAGAACAGAGCACCAGGATGATCAATATTTACATTTTTAAAATCAACGATAAATGTATACAAACACTCATTGTGGCAAAAATACATAAGCAAATGTCCATGACCAGGGAATAAATTTGCATCGTATTCACCGAGGTGAGGCTGTCCGTATTCAACGATGCCTTATAGGCAGAGTTGAATGCGGACAGGCCTCACCGAGGTGAATACGATGCAAATTTATTCCCTGGAATGGACATTTGCATTTATGTCATGGCCTAGGGGGTTATTTTGCCTTTAAATAAAGAAAAACAGCTCAGATCTGTTCAAAATCCAAGATGGCGGACACCCATTGAATACAGACACATTGTATTCAATGCCCCCCATTGAATACGGCGGTTCTAGTACTAATCTATAGTGACGGTCGTATCAGCCATGACATAAAAACCAAAACCTCAAATTATTTGAACATAAAATAAATTCGTATTTTATATCTATCTCTAAATTATATTAAAGAAAAGATTTAGACAACCAATCATGATTAAGGACGCGCGACTGCCGGGCACGGCCATTCGGTAAGCTTCGGTTGTTTTCGTCAAGGACCCGAGAGCTCATGTGTACATGAACTGTCAAAGGGGGCTGGGCCACCGACTGGTGGTGGCAGTAGAGTACGGCACAATGTCTGTGTGGATTTTACGCTTCTTATTGCATTTGGATTATTCAAAAGGGCCAGGAAATTGACGACAATGCCTGGGATAGTTGTGTTCAAACGACGATGGAGCGTGGGTTCGGACGACCTCGTCGTGCCCGCAACATTCATGGTGCTCCTGCACGTTGTTTGGTGAGTGAGTTACGGTCTTCTCCCCAGCCCTGCCAGCCTCCAAGCCGCCTCCGCTGATGCCAACCTCTAGTACCAACTTTACAGCTGCAGAAACATCTGTTTGGGTATTATCTGTCCCCTACCAATCTCTGCAATATATCTTATTTACCCTAGACATAAATCATTCATTCGGTAACCGTCGTTAATTTGTTGCACCTGTTTATCAGGAGAGAAATAAATGTATGATTTGTCCCAATTGATTTTCTTACCACAAATGTGGGGTGTTTGTATGTAAAATGAGTACCCACCCGTTTGGAAGGCATTGGCTTGGCAGCAGCTACGGAGGCTGGTGGGTCGGCATTGGTAAAGTAAAAGTGCCCATACAGCAGATGTCTGGGGCTTTCTTCCATTGTGGAATTATGGACTTGATGCCAAAGAAGCTCCAATTGACTACAAAGGATGCACACTCCAATAAACTCACCATGACAATGTCTACTATATATAGACCAAGACAATATTCTACTGTAGACAGTGTAGAATGTAGTGAATACATCATGGGGGCCATCCACAAATGACGTCATGCTAGAGGGGGGAAAGGCTCAAAGGGGGTTCGGCCCGGCATGGCAGAATTAATTTTCCCTATACCTTAGGCATTGGAATTGGCAAAAAAAACATGACGGAGGGGTCAAAAATGGGCAAATTTTAAATGACGTCATTTATGGATGGCCCCCAGGCCATGGTCATTGCATAGGCCTCACAGAGAGACAGAAAGAGAGAGAGACGGGGGGGGGGGTACTTCTCTCGATTTCCCTTTTGGAAAATTAAGGTTATTAATCTTGGTAAAGATAGACCAAAAGATCTAAGCCTATTAAGCGGACCTAGAACCACCTAGCAGTCATCACCCCTGTACTGATTACATTTGTCTGATTTACTGTACCGTACTCTGTTTGAGTTTACACCACAAGATCTACAGTGCCATAGTCCAATTACCCCCAGTAAACACTGGCATACATTGCCACACAGAAATGGCATGTTTAATTGCCTTTACTCGTATGGCAAAGAAAATAAACTTAACGGAACATTCTCACCCAAAATTTTGAACCGTTTTCTACAAATGCAATAATGAGAAGGATACCAAACCTTCAAAACCGGTCATAATGGAACATGTATAGATATTACATTCAGCTTCACATGCATTGGATTGATTAAGACTGAATTACTTCCACTTATTGATTTCGGGACATCTGGGACTAGATTCACTTATAGTTAGTTATACTGGTCTAGTTCCTTCAGAATATAACATAGCCTAGGCAAAGACCCACAACCCAATACACTATACAGTGGGTCAATAACATGCATTTACTAATCTAGCCAACAATGTGGTGCCGGTGCAGATTCCTTCATCCCAGAGACATTTTTGTGATCTACAAGCAGTATTAACTAAATTTGAAGGCTAGCCTTCTTTATAATGTAGAATCGCTGAGTCAGCACTTATTCCTTCCACATCCCAGCAGCTCCAGTCCCCAGATTTCCCAATGATGAGCACGTTTACACCCCACCCTACCCCTCAATAAGACAAGAGGGAGAAGGCCGGGGAGGAGGGTGAGTGAGGGGAATTCATCGATCAGCAAGATCCGCGTAGCGGCCTGCAAGTCTGTTGTGAGTAGTAGTCTTCAAGTTGAAGCAGCAGTCCAGTTGTAGAGGTCACAGTGCTGCATGGGGGTGTGGCAACTGACCTATATCAGGGCTAATGGATCCAAGACTTGGCACCCTGCTGTGGCCCAGATGCCGTCACGTCACTGCCTGCCCAGCTGTCTAACCAATGACTGGTGACAAGAGACAGATAAAAGAAAATCGGGGCCAAGATTAGGGGAGGTATGGGGGTAAGTACATGTAGAAGGGTGTAGGAAAAAAAGGGAAAAAAATCTAGGGAATGGGGACAAGCGAAGGACTGTCGGTCGCTCTTGGTCTCAGGCGTTATAATAAAGGTCATTCATAGTGTGTGATAAGTCATGCAAGTGGCAACCTTACACGCCCCAGACCTTGCACTCCACACCAAGTGGGGACGTCACCTGCGTTACAAAAAAAAAGTGAAGTAAAGTTATTGTTACTAGTGTTTGGTGCTTGATCAACAGTGGAATGCGTGTGCGTTTTGAAAAAATAAGGGATATTTTTTTTTTCCGAAATGAGAGGTATCATTTGGCCACAAATCAGTGGGTAGTGGGTAGATCGTAGAGGCTCGAACTGTGGGGCCCTCCCCTACGGGCGGAGTTACCGTGGGGTGGGTCCTCTCAACCTAGTAGTGGGGTACACTTGAAAATTGAGAACGCAGATGACATCCGTCTTTGATGCAGACTGCAGCGGCCGGACAGTCTATAAGTGTGAGGTGATCTAACCCGCAGGCTATGTGTTAGGCTCCGGCATGGCTGTCAAATGTGGTCTTCCGTACAGACATGTATTCTAGTGAAAATGTTTTGAATTTAAGTAAAGTAGCAACTGAAAGTGAAACACATATACTGGATACTTTAATTATCATAGTGGAGTATATTTTGGGTAAATTTCATGTATCTAGTCTACTGTACTGATAGAGAGAAAATGGAAAGATTTAAGAAACCAACTCATTGTACTATATGTATTATACAAATATAAAGAAAGTAGAAGACTCCAAAGGTCTACGTATTCTGCACCTAAATGCAAGGAGTATCAAAGCAAATTATGCATCTATATGTGTTGAAATCTACACATCTAACCTTGAAATTTTCACGTTCTCTGAGACATGGTTCAAGTGTGAAGACGATGAATCTAATTTCCAATTCTATGGTTACACTAGATATAGATTAGATAGGCAAATCGTTGATGATAAGGGAAAAATTAAAACAGGGGGGGGTGTATGTGTATATGTAAAGCATGGTATCAAACACGATGTACAGAAATATGAAGATCTTAACAAATCTGATAGTACAATTGAAATTCAATGTATATGCATACTTAAAGATCACATGAAACCAATTTTATTACTAAACATATATAGACCACCTGACGGTGACAAAAATCTATTTATCAACGCTCTATCAGACATACTCTCGAACTTAGAAAATAGAAAATCATTCGAAATTATAGCCCTGGGAGATTTCAATTTTAATATCAATGAGGACACAGATATAGTTAATAATTTACTAAATAGAATGAAACACTTTGGATTGAACCAAGAAATTAAAAATGCTACGAGGAAAAAAGCAACACTTGATTTAATATTTACAAATCTCAGACCAAATCTTATTGTAACAGGTATATGTAACAACTATATCTCTGACCATCTCCCAATATTCTTAATAAGGAAAAAAATGAAAATTCCACAAGAAAAGGTATATATAACAGGTCGTTCGTATTCAAAGCTATCAGATGAAATCCTTTTATCAGAATTTGATAAAGTAAACTGGGACAATTTTAATAATACAACTGATGTCAATATTGCATGGTCTTTGCTTGAATCAGCCATACGGGGTATTCTGGATAGATTCTGTCCGGTACATAAATTCCTTGTGCATAGATATAGAGATCCTTGGATGTCCCAAAATGTGTATGAAATTATAAGGGATAAAAATAGAAAACTATGGAAAGCTAGACGTTCTAATAGGGAGGAAGATTGGGAAAGCTCAAGAGTATTTAGAAATAATGCAAACAAGGTAATTGATAAAGCTCGAAAAAATTTCTTTAAAGAACAATTAGAAAATCACAAAAATGATCATAGAAAATTCTGGAGAGTTATTGCCGTTCATTCTTAAGAATGAACGGCTATAGGAGGGGACCCATTCTTAAATACAAGCTCTCATAGTGGTGCTTCCTCGCTCTCCATGTATAATCCTGTCATAGGTACAGTATTGAGTATGCCTATACCTGGATTAAAATCTGCAAATCAGTCAAGCATAGAAGTGGTGGCAGTGGTGGTGTTGGTGGACCTGTTATTGTAGACCCTGGGGACAGTGGTGGTAGCCCTGGACACCAGGCAGAGCCATGGTATATAGTATATAGAGCCCCCCCCCCCCCACCCACCTCTGAATGGTGGTGGTGGCTGTGCTCCTGGGGTGGCCCCATACCTGCCTGCCACCACCTCCCCCAGCACCATGTGGTTCTCTTCTGCTGGTGGTGCGTTTCTCAGCACCACTGACTATTAACCCACTAAAGGCCACCTACATGTATATTTATGTATACATGTACACATAAGTATGATGCACTTTTTTAGGAGTTTTAAGTGGCATGATGAATTGATGCACACTTAACCCCTTAGGGATGTATTGATGCACACTTAACCCTTTATAGATGGCATGATGCATTGATGCACACTTAACCCTTTAGGGATAGCATGATACATTGATGCACACTTAACCCCGTAGGGATGTATTGATGCACACTTAACCCTTTATAGATGGCATGATGCATTGATGCACAATTAAACCTTTATGGATGGCATGATGCATTGGTGCACACTTAGACCTTTATGGATAGCATGTTGCATTGATTCACACTTAACCCTTTATAGATGGCATGATGCATTGATGCACACTTAACCCTTTATGAATGGCATGATGCATTGATGCACACTTAACCCTTTATAGATGTATTGATGCACACTTAACCCTTTGTAGATTGCATGATGCATCGATGCACTCTTAACCCTTTATGGATGTATTGATGCACACTTAACCCTTTGTAGATTGCATGATGCATTGATGCACACTTAACCTTTAGGGATAGCATGATGCATTGATGCACAATTAAACCTTTATGGATGGCATGATGCATTGGTGCACACTTAGACCTTTATGGATAGCATGATGCATTGATTCACACTTAACCCTTTATAGATGGCATGATGCATTGATGCACACTTAACCGTTTATGAATGGCATGATGCATTGATGCACACTTAACCCTTTATAGATGTATTGATGCACACTTAACCCTTTGTAGATTGCATGATGCATCGATGCACTCTTAACCCTTTATGGATGTATTGATGCACACTTAACCCTTTGTAGATTGCATGATGCATTGATGCACACTTAACCCTTTATGGATATCATGATGCATTGGTGCACACTTAGACCTTTATGGATAGCATGATGTATTGATGCACACTTAACCCCGTTAGGGATAGCATGATGCATTGATGCACACTTAACCCTTTATAGATGGCATGATGCATTGATGCACACTTAACCCTTCATGGATAGCATGATGCATTGATGCACACTTAACCCTTTAGGGATGTATTGATGCACACTTAACCCTTTATAGATGGCATGATGCATTGATGCACACTTAACCCTTGAGGGATGGCATGATGCATTGATGCACACTTAACCCTTGAGGGATGGCATGATGCATTGATGCACATTTAACCCTTCATGGGTGGCATGATGCATTGATGTACACTTAACGCTTTCGGGATGGCATGATGCATTGATGCACACTTAACCCTTTATAGATGGCATGATACATTGATTTACACTTAACCCTTTAGGGATGGCATGATGCATTGGTGCACACTTAACCCTTTATGGATGGCATGATGCATTGATGCACAATTAACCCTTTATGGGTGACCTGCTACATTGATGCACACTTTAAGCATTATAATTAACCATGACAAAATAAATCACCACGGCTATGCCGTGCTTAACTGATTTCCTTAATCCATCAAATACACGCCTCCTAGTTGTTTTCCATGTGTGTCGGCCATCTTTGTTTTAGGAAACACAGGGATCCAGCTCATATATTGTCAATTTTAATCTTCAAAAGTTATCAGATGGATGTTAGTGACCATTGGGACACCTCAACTAGCTAATTTTATTGTTCTCACTATATATCGGCCATCTTTGTTTTAGGAAACACAGGGATCCAGGCCATATATGGTCAACTTCGATCTTCTAAAGTTATCAGATGGATGTTAGTGACCATTGGGACACCTCAAGTACCTAATTTTATTGTTTTCCATGTGTATCGGCCATCTTGGTTTTCAGAAACACAGGGATCCAGGTCATATGTGGTCAATTTTGATCTTCAAAAGTTATCAGATGGATGTTAGTGACCATTGGGAGACCTCAACTACCCAATTTTGTTGTTTTCCATGTGTGTCGGCTATCTTTGTTTTAGGAAACACAGGGATCCAGGTCATACATGGTCAATTTTGATCTTAAAAAAAAAGTTATAGATGGATGTTAGTGACCATTGGGACACCTCAACTACCCAATTTTATTGTTTTCCATGTGTGTCGGCCATCTTTGTTTTAGGAAACACAGGGATCCAGGTCATATGTGGTCAATTTTGATCTTCAAAAGTTATCAGATGGATGTTAGTGACCATTGGGAGACCTCAACTACCCAATTTTGTTGTTTTCCATGTGTGTCGGCCATCTTTGTTTTAGGAAACACAGGGATCCAGGTCATACATGGTCAATTTTGATCTTAAAAAAAAAGTTATAGATGGATGTTAGTGACCATTTGGACACCTCCACTACCCAATTTTATTGTTTTCCATGTGTGTCGGCCATCTTTGTTTTAGGAAACACAGGGATCCAGGTCATATGTGGTCAATTTTGATCTTCAAAAGTTATCAGATGGATGTTAGTGACCATTAAAAGACCTCAACTACCTAATTCTATTTTTTTTCAATATGTGTCAGCCATCTTTGTTTTAGAAAACACAGGGATCCAGGCCATATATGGTCAACTTTGATCTTCAAAAATTATCAGATGGATGTTAGTGACCATTGGGAGACCTCAACTACCCAATTTTATTGTTTTCCATGTGTGTCGGCCATCTTGGTTTTAGGAAACACAGGGATCTAGGTCATATGTGGTCAATTTTGATCTTCAAAAGATATCAGATGGATGTTAGTGGCCATTGGGACACCTCAACTACCTAATTCTATTGTTTTCCTTGTGTGTCTGCCATCTTGGTTTTAGGAAACACAGGGATCCAGGTCATATGTGGTCAATTTTAATCTTCAAAAGATATCAGATGGATGTTAGTGACCATTGGGACACCTCAACTACCTAATTCTATTGTTTTCCTTGTGTGTCGGCCATCTTGGTTTTAGGAAACACAGGGATCCAGGTCATATGTGGTCAATTTCGATCTTCAAATGTTATCAGATGGATGTTAGTGACCATTGAAAGACCTCAACTGCCTAATTCTATTGTCTCCATATGTGTCGGCCATCTTTGTTTTAGGAAACACAGGGGTCCAGGTCATATATGGTCAACTTCGATCTTCAAAAGTTATCAGATGGATGTTAGTGACCATTGGAAGACCTCAACTACCTAATTCTTTTGTTTTCCTTGTGTGTCGGCCATCTTGGTTTCAGGATCACAGGGATCCATGTCATATGTGGTCAATTTTGATCTTCAAAAGTTATGAGATGGATGTTAGTGACCATTGAAAGACCTCAACTACCTAATTCTATTGTTTTTCATATGTGTCGGCCATCTTGGTTTTAGAAAACACAGGGATCCAGCTCAAATATGGTCAATTTTGATCTTTCAAAGTTATGAGGTGGATGTTAGTAGTCATTGGGAGACCTCAACTACCCAATTTTATTGTTTTCCATGTGTGTCGGCCATCTTGGTTTTAGGAAACACAGGTATCCAGGTCATATGTGGTCAATTTTGATCTTCAAAAGTTATCAGATGGATGTTAGTGACCATTGGGACACCTCAACTACCTAATTCTTTTGTTTTCCTTGTGTGTCGGCCATCTTTGTTTCAGGAATCACAGGGAGCCAGGTCATATGTGGTCAATTTTGATCTTCAAAAGTTATCAGATGGATGTTAGTGACCATTGGGACACCTCAACTACCTAATTCTTTTGTTTTCCTTGTGTGTCGGCCATCTTGGTTTCAGGAATCACAGGGATCCAGGTCATATGTGGTCAATTTTGATCTTCAAAAGTTATCAGATGGATGTTAGTGACCATTGTGACACCACCACCACCAATACCACCACCACACTACTCCCAACCCTCACACACATTCCTTATTTGCATATTTTAATCCAGGCATAGGTTTACTCCATACTATAGCAATGGGACAGGATTTTACATGGAGAGCGAGGAAGCACCACAATCAGAGCATATATTTAAGTATAGGTCCATTCCAAAGGCCATAGAGTTCATATATAATGATCTTTTTTCCTTGGATCATAATAGGAATATGCACGGCATTACAGCATTGCTGTGTTTACTTTCCTGAAAATATGTTATAGATTAATAAATTGCAAAACACACAACATATGAAGGGCTTTTATATTCCGTATTAAAATAATATTTGTTCTGAAAATTTTGATCTAAGATCATATTAAAAATGTTGTAAATCAATTCTATACTTCTTAGAACAATATATGAATATGCACGGCATTACAGCTTTGCTGTGTTTACTTTGCCGAAAATATGGGATAAATTTCTAATCCGGGAAACGCACTGCAATTTAACTGCTTTTAGAATTGATATTAAACTCAGAATTGATCGTCAAATTTAAATATGAAATCCTAATATCTTGATCATAGATGACAGATCCTAAATTCAATCCTCTCAATTGCATCCTTAACACGGGCCTCTTGATCATAGATCTTAGATCCTAAATTTTCAATTGAATCCTTAACATAATCTCCTAACCATTGACCCCTTGTTAATAATTTGATACCAGGTCACCCCAATCGTGCTAAAGATATATCATTACTCGACCATGACAATAACAATATCCCTATTGATAAAGAAAAAGTTCCTGCTTTTATTAATCAATATTTTGCAAATATTGGACCTACTCTTGCCAAGGATTTATACTTACCATGGAAACCCTATGATGAATATGTTGTAAATGAAATGGACCCGATTGTTACTAACTTGCAAGAGGTTAGGAAACTAGTTCATGATATTAATGTTAACAAATCCTCAGCTATTTCTGATATATCTACCAATGTACTAAAGAAAGTTTTCACCCATGCCCCTGATAAGCTAGTCAAAATATTCAATTTGTCGTTTTCCTCCAACACGGTACCAGATGACTGGAAACTCTCGAAGGTAACCCCAATACCTAAAGCTGGTAATGACAAATTGGTGAATAACTACCGACCTATATCACTGCTGCCCCTACCATGTAAATTAATTGAAAAAATTGTACATAATAGAGTATATGCTTTCTTGATTAAAGAAAAAATATTAACACCCCATCAAGGAGGATTCAGATCAGGTTTTAGTACTATAGACACCTTGGCAAAGTTCACAGATGATATTAAAAGAAATTTAAATGTGGGTAACTCGACCATAGCTGCCTTTATAGATCTAAGGAAAGCTTTTGACACGGTCGATCATTCTGTATTGCTAATAAAACTAAATCATTATGGTATAAGATCTGACAACTACCATTGGTTTCAAAATTATCTTACGAACAGACACCAAATAACAATAGCTAATGGTTTAACGTCTGGTAAAAATCAAGTAATGTGTGGTGTTCCCCAGGGATCCATTTTGGGTCCGCTATTATTTCTAATCTATGTGAATGATGTAATAAATTGTGTAAAAAACTGTAACATTAAACTGTACGCTGATGATACTGTTATATATTCAGCACATCACTCTTATATGTCAGCCAAAATTGATTTACAAAATGACCTTGAGATGTATGAAACATGGTGTATCCAAAACAAACTATCTATCAATGTGGCTAAAACCAAGGTAATGATTTTTTCATCAAGTACGAATAAACTCAATACACTTAAAGCTGATATACATCTAGGCGACCAGATATTACAAGTAGTACCAAGCTATAAATACCTTGGAGTTATCCTTGACCCTCTTCTGTATTATAATCTACACTTAGCTAACCAAGTAAAAACTATTGCATACAAGACTTATAAATTATGTCAACTAAGAAGATATCTTGATGTGAAACTAGCCATAAGAATATACAAAAGTACTATCCTCCCATACATGGAATATGCTGATATCTGTTTTGCCACAACGTTTGATAAATACTTGGATCCTCTTCAATATGCTCAAAATCGTTGTATAAAAATTTGCCTTGGTGTGCCCCATCTGACTAATACAAACTATATTCATAATGTGTCTAAAATTAACAAAATCAGAGATAGAAGACATATCCATTTATTAAATTACATATATAATAGAGCACATGATGATAATTATAAAGACAATAGAAGAATTGGGACTAGACTACATGATGCTCCTATGTTGAAGATCATAACCCCAAATGGTATGGCATATGCTAGGAGCGTAGAATATCATGGAGCCTTCAGCTGGAATGCTTTACCTACTGATAGGAGACTTGCTATTAACCTGAATCAATTTAAAATTGAATCCAAAAAATCATTAAAGTCTCTTATCCCGTATGTAAATGCATAGTACATCCTGAAAACTATAACAACATTATCAATCTTACAGTTAATCTCTACGCAAAGAAGCTTCCAATGTGTGACATTGATTGCTGAAATACCCTTATGACTCCCTCTATGTATATTTCATTATTACTCTAATAATCTATATGCCAAAGTTCTTATACTTATTTGTAAGATAGGTAGGACCAGAATTATCAACCTAACACTGTTAAGTGGGGATGAGGTCCTCTACCTTCTGATTGACTTATACTATCGTTCGTACTACATGAGGATGATTTATATAGATATGTGGTGAAATCATATATAATCTGATCTCTGTACTGATATTTAACTATGCTCGGTATTATTTAGTCAATAAAAGTAAATTCAAACCAAAAAATACTGGTCAATATCAGAGGAATACAAGTCAAAATCAGGACCCAAAGGTGGGTCAAAGACTTGATGCCAACGCAAGTGTTCAGTGTTGCCGAAAACATTCATCAATATGCGCTAAAGTGGCCTGGGGTTTGGCATCTTACGCAGGCCATTTCTCTCACTCATATGAATATTGACATTTTAAGGTAGATCTACCATATCGTCGTGTATAACCGCCCGAGCGCTCAAACCTTTGCAAAGGGCAAGCGGGCTTCCCTAGCCCACTTAAAAGGGTCTATTTCTCCTCTTTCCTATCCCCTCGGGATGTGTGTGGTGCACATATGCACGGGCACTGACACATTCCCCTGTGAAATTGTGTAATGTAGTTCTCGCCATGAATATGACCTTAGCTGTCGAAATGGCGTTAAACATCTATTACTCACTCACTCAAAGGGCAAGACAGGCGCTTATGTCAAGGTGAATATCGATGCCCCATTGACAATGCACTGAACCCCCGTATTGCACCCCTGCGTTAAATAACCCGTGGGAAATCCGCACGATGACGTCATAGGTCCACCGCGCATGCGCAGCATTTTTTAAACGCAAACATCCAAGATGGCGCCGGTCAGGATTTCGCGATGAAGACGGGTAAATTAGAGTTACCAGTAATTATGGATTACATTGATGAAATATCGATTAATTATCAACCCAAACACCTTGACATAAATGTAAAGATGAACTCTGACCAGTTTGTGCTTCCTGTTTCTTCACTCGCGCTTCCTGCCCTCTCTGCACTCGGCCTATCGGCCTCGTGCGGAACGGGCAGGAAGCGCTCGTGAAAAAACGGTCAGCTCAAACTGATCATCGTTCACCTTTACCATTTTATTTGAAATCTAGTTTTATTGCATAAGATATATACTTCAGGACCCATGTAGCTCCGGCGCTTATACATGTATAAGACCGGCGCTTATTCAAATCCTGGCGCTTAAACACGGCGATACGATACCCCAGTAGCGACGATTCTGGATGATGTGTGTACATGGCCACGACGGCTCTGGTCTTACCAACCTCGGACTATACATTTGTTGATCTAATATTTCGGTAAACAGCAGCGTTTGTGATCTGAGCTGAGAATTTGGACGCGTTTTTGCTGGGAACAGTGACTGGCATGTACATTTCAGTCCGGGATTTCAGTGTAAGGTTGGGTTCCGTTTTTCGCACGTTAGATAACCCGTATTAGTACGGTATATAAACTTGTTATAACTGAAAAGAAATAGTGCCCCCTCCTTTTGGGCCACGCCCCCACTTTTTCCAAATCCTTGATCCGGCACTGCAGACTTATACCAATGTTAGGCTCAGACATCTTGGTCACAAATCCACAGCAGGCCTGCATGCGGACCAGACCTTTCACCCCCAGGTCGGATCCTAAACAACTGCATGGACTCGTAATCATAAATTATACACAGGCATCTCTGGAATCGAGTTGCTTGACCAGGTATGGACGTGTAGGGATTTCGACTATCCAGTTGACGCGGTTTCCAGTAAAGGCCAAATCCCACTACATGAAAAATGGGTCTGAAATGTCTGTGATTCTGGATATCGGCAACATTTGACTCTTGCCAATTTCCTAAATCACAAGGGTACTCACTACACTTCTTACCACTCCAAATCTGACTATAGCTGATAGTAGCAGGGGACTCTGTGATTTTCATTACTGCACAGATGAGTTGCTAGAATGATTCACAGAGATAGATATTAAAATCACAGTTGTCTCTGACTATTTTCTGTGGTTTGCAATGGTCTCCTGCATAGCATAAACAAATGTAGCTTGCAAAAATCACAAACAGAACCCATTATGACTGTAGTATGTGGAACTTGGCTCCTGATTCACCAAAGACACACCTCTTCTGATTTCCTAGAAACTGTTGTTTTCCTCTAAATCACAGGGATTTTGAGTCTATCACAGAGATTTCAAGCCCTTTGTGAAGAAAATATCAAAAACCTTTGATGTAGTATACTCTCTAAATACCAGCACTTTGACAGGGATTCTTAGCCTTTATAGGTCTTCCCTAGACGATATTACCACCCCAATATCGGCTAAGCACCCACATACTATTTCACAACGATTTCCTGACCATTTTCACGTTGTGGGATTAGGCCTTAAGGATATTGGACAAATATATCCACAAGTATCCACCCATAGGGTTACACGGAGGGAACACCATATTTGATATAAATGTATAAATTGCATTATTGATTCATTCTTGTAATTCAGAGGTGGTCATGATGCATGCTATTGAATACACGTCTGTACAAATTTAAAATCATAAATACGAAACTCTATTCCTTCAGATTCTTTCACCCTTCCGAATATGGTTGATTTCACCACACTGCTTCTCCCTTCTGTACACTTAAAAAAAGATGAAAATAAAAGGTAACAATTAATGTTGTTTAACGGAGGCCTTCAACATGCACTACCACGGTACTACTGGCAGCTGATACAAATGTATTTCATGTATCCATTGTTTGCTCTGCTTTTGTGAGTACGATGTCGCACTGTGGTATTTGTTTAGCCTCAATAAACTGTCATCATTAGATAATATTCCCTATCAGGTGTACCAGGCTACGTAATATCAACAATGTGCGTCGTGAGTGGGGCGGTTTTGTGACATTTGAATGGTAATCAGGCCAATATAATGGATCTAGACCATTAAAATCGACAGGGTGACATGGCCATTTGTTAAAATCGATATGTGACTCAGCATGTGACATGGGGACCCCCCCCCCCCACCATCTAGACCCCCAATATAAGCTGCCATTTTATTCAATTGAGGCAACTTTTAACAGAAACCTTTCCTCGAACACATACTCATGTATAGTATAGTCATTTATGATATAGTGAATATCAGTCCAGTGCTGAAGTATATATTCATGTGGGTGCTAAACTGCTATCCGATTGTATATGCTGCACTGGTCTAGGGACTATTGTGCAACAATAGAAACCACACATAGAATTAATATCTTGGCACATTGATGTCTGGAGGGAAAAAAAATGTTCCTGAATCTAGAATTACCCCATACTGTTTACACCAGGAAGTGGGTACTCATGCCTGTGTAGGTGATATACTAAGCTAATAGATGATGGCTGTCGGGGCCCTAGGGCTGTATATGCTGTATATACCTGAGCCGCGAAGCGGCGAGGGTATATACAGCATATACAGCCCGTGGGCCCCGACAGCCATCAACTAATAGGTTTATACCACCATTTCCTCCATTTTGTATCATTTTCTTACCTGAAATCCAAAGAATACAGCCAGGAGAAGATATTTTGTAAGTGCAAGCGATGCGGCCCGTGTCCGCTCTGCGCGAAGCCATTGTTTTTGTTCTGGCCGGGAGGGGTACCGCCGTGTTCACACTCATTTTTCGTATCGAATCCAACCATGACAAGTTTTCAAATTAAAACATACATATCCTTAGACATCCTAGATGAGTACTCCATGCTTGATATGTCGGATAAATTCAAAATAAATAAGAATCCATTGATTTTCCAAACGGGTCCGAAATTTTCGGCGTCTTTCTTGTACAACGAGCAGTTGACCTATATCTACATCCGGGCCACTGACACACTTTCGCCGGACAAGGAGGCGGGTGGGAATGGCCGGGCCGCTACTCGCGTACGTTGGGAAAATCAATGGATTCTTATTTATATCGAAGAAAATGGAGAAAATTAGCACGCATTACTCGTCTATGGATCAAATACTTCTTGGGATTTTAATATTATAACATGTCATGGTTGGATTCCATACGAAAACTGACTGGAAACATAGCAGGTTAGAACTTATTTCCCTTCGCATTGGACTTCATCACCGTTCAGTGTGGCGCTATGGCTAAGGCCTTCGCCTACCACCACTGCGGCCGGGGTTCAATCCTGATACGAGTTGAGACGATTTTTCACATTGAAATAATGGCGAGGCTAAATTTCTATGTCCGCCAGCGTCTCCAAAAATATTCTAAGTCCAACGTCACCTCGAAAAAGTATATACCAAAAATTTCAAAAATGCACAAGGGTGGTATATGCAGAATAATGCACGGCTAAACTGCATATAAACCCACCGGAAGTGCCGAAATCGTGGTATAAACGTACTTGTATCTGTTTTTAGCACTCTGGTGTACAGTGTAAGGATGTCAGGGTAGTTTACGAGGGGCGCTCCTTTACCACATTGTCTACATACCCTGACAAAAAACAGAATACCACGGAAATAGAGGCTGTATCCAATAAAGCTTTAACCTTTCCCACGGAGGAACATCAACTATAGAAGACTGCCTCTGGTGGGAGACATGGGGATCAGGTGGATTTAATAGTACTGGAAGAACTATACAGGGATTGTCCCTCCTGAAACCTTCAGAGTAACAGGATCATCCCACACTCAGATATCTATAAACCATCTCCATGTGTACTACGCAAGAGGCACATTTTGCTCCAGACTCAAATTTCTTTGTATTTTAATTGTAAATTTTGCTCCAGGCTCTTAACAAATCTCTTTGTATTTGTATTTGATTAGGATTAATTAATATTGCCTGAGTTACCAATGGTGTTGACAGTTATTAAAGAATCCTCCTCAGATCATCTTTATGTTTTAAGGGATGTGTCGTTCGGCATCAATAACTAATCCATCACAAAATGGCAGAAATTTGGATATTTTAATTTATTTAGGATGAATTAGTTTATAAATACGTGTACAGCTGTATAGGGCTGATGACAGGTCTACTCGGTCGGACAGAGCTCTTCGTACCTGTGTGACGTCAAGGCCGCACGTGTTTTGGCAGTGTTTGTGCTACCACTACCACCCATGGAGTGATGCTTCCAGACAGACAGCAGGCTTTAATGAATACCTCACCTCTTTACACAGCCTGTAGCCTATATCGTCTATTTCACCTCATTTTACAGCGTGGCAGAAGTCTGCCGACCTGAATAATATTGGCCTCATCATGTAGACTACAGCCTATGTAGATGTATTAAGACTCAAAGTAGAGCAGATGAAATTCAATATTCAGTCTATTCGTAGTCTTGTATACATGATATTGAAAGAACAGGGAGAAAAGTCGGTTTAACCTATATAGATTTCAATTTCTTCATATCTTAAGAGCAGTACCATTGGCTTTGATATTCAGCAATCAGGTCTCAATTTTAATCTCAATTTGACCCTGACTGCCTCCGTCCGTCCCCCCTCTCTCTCTCTCTCTCTCTCTCTCTCTCTCTCTCTCTCTCTCTCTCTCTCTCTCTCTCTCTCTATCTCGCTCTCACTCTCTCTATCTCGCTCTCTCACTCTCTCTCTCTGCCCCATCCCCTATATAGACTGGACAGTATCTGTAGTCTTGGTCTCACTGCATATATACTTTTCACGCAGTAATGAGAATCTAATTCCACACGGACAGTGAACTTTGGTCGGGTGTGGTAGATAGATTTCCCACTGCCTGAGTGCTCCGCTTACTATATTGTATAGGTCAAATTCTCCGCTACTGTTCCACTGAAACTAGAGAGGCCCTGCCTGCGATTGGGATATTAAATAAAACTCAGCTTTAAAAAATAGCAGTCTAATTGATCCTTGTCTAAATCAAGGTTGGCCTATCCCACATTTGGGTCAGAGGATTGTATAAATTATCCCCATGATGGTCCCCTGCAGGTCGGCCTGGCACGTACACTTGACGGTTTTTGTGAGGGCGATGTGACATATACATGGTGGCCATCACATTCATCTTGACTGAAGAAGTGCGCAGCCGTAGAGCAGGCCCATATCAGGGTGTCTGGGAAAGACTGACTTTCGAAAATCTGTATTAAGTATTGAAATGTTACCCAGTGCACAAAAGCAGCACTGTTGAATATCTTGGCATTGGTGCATCACGCCAATCCCTCTGATGTATGAATACAACACTGTTTTAAATATTAGCCCAGAAGTAGTAGAAGATTTATAACAATATGCGATATAGGAGCCTGGACCTATATCCAGTGGGTCCACCATTTTGAATTTCGCTGGTTATACCAAAGGTGGCAAAACACACTGATAAGGCATTGTCATGATGGGTACTTTGTCCCTGGAAGTGGGTGTTATCAAGGGACATGCTGGTTCCCATCTTATCAGCGTATCAGTGCATGTCGTCAGAACCAGCTTCACTCCCGCTTACACCCAATATAAAGTACCTATTCTGACATAGCGGGATACATTATTGACCAATGAGAATATTCCTTTTATTCAGTGCTGACCTTTCAGGGTGCATTACATGACACCTGGTACCCACCATGCTGGCTGTTATTAGTCCTTATCTGGCAAGGTCCCAGCTCAAGCAGGGATCAGCCCACTAAGGAATCCGCTAACCGGGAATACACACAATGAACACTACGGTATTTGGCATCAAACCAACCATAAATCCTAAATATATTCATCGCGTGGCCGTAGCTTGTATCCATTTGCATTTTGACCCCAGTCCAATCATGTTATTCACCATATGCCTTGTTAGCAAGCTTTGCCAGACAAACTCCCACGGATTTCTACAGTGACGACAACTGAAAAAAAGTACAAAAAGAAATGATTAATTACAACATAGGAAAAAGAGTAAGCAACTACTTTCATCACTGCCACATGCACACACCCATCTTATGTTTTTATCACTAACGCCCACCTGAGCAGAAAAGGAGAAAGAAAGGAAGTTATGTGTTTATATTTCTGTTAAACCTTGGGCACTACTATGTTTACATGTCATGTACCACGGAGAGTGGGACACCCCGGGTGGGACACAGTGAACAGGTTACTCATACCTAATAGTATTCTAGGAATGTGCATTCTGTGTGTAGAGGTTGGGTGTGTGTGTTGGGGGGGGGTCTTGTTGCATTTTTCATGTATTCTCGGGTATATAGGTGTAATAGCAGATAAAGAGGCCTACGTTTATCATGCAGGGATACAGTGTTGCCGAAATGACGCCGGCTTTTGCTGGCGTAGAATCCTAATGGCCGGCGTAGGGCCTTAGGGCGCAGGCCATGATGGCCTGCCATGATCTCAGCTTCATTATGGTGAAAGAATTTTTCAAATCAGCTAATTAGAAGCGAATATAGGGCCACATTTGTAAAATTGTTTTATATTTTTTTTTCACAGTATAAAAAAAAATATAAAGGTAGCTTGAAAAATCAACATTATATGGCCGTCGTGAGGGGGAAATGGCCTGCGTAAGATGCTAAGACACAGGCCACTTTGGCCTGCGTCAAGAAAAAGTTTTCAGCAACACTGTACACGCACTGTTCGAACTTGGAAACATATATCATATCTGGTGCCTCCTATTGGACAGAACGATTGTACGCCTGCCATCCAGACAGCATTTTAGACATGCTTTGATTTTGATCCAGTCCTCGGTGTTCAGACAGATCTAACAAAGTACATTATTCAGTAGTAGTGTCAACGTAATCGCTAATTTCCCTAGGGGGAGGGGTGGGAAAGGGGAACGGGTGATAGGAGGTCCCGTACGAGGAATCGTCTAATTTAAAGCCGGTTTAATATTAAACAATCAAGCCGACATGCATACACATTTAATCCAGCCATACACCAAGTAATCTTGTGACATGATTTCAGATACCAGTCCTTTGAGGCCTCTCGCGTGAATGAAGGGTATTGCTTCAAACAGATACGTCGACAAATATTGTTGTAAGCAGAATGCCAGAATGGGGAAGATTTAGGGTCAATGTTTTAGCTATATTTCTATATTTAGTGTAAATGGCTCCAAAGCAGTAGCGAAAATGCCCGTGTTTTTGTGACCAGGATTCTGAACTTAATTGTCTAGACACTTGCTCTAAATATTCCCCGTTAAAATCTTTTCCATTTCTCATCAAGGCTTTTAATTAATCGCTTGGGTGAAATCCCTACATGTATTTGCTACTACATGTATCACTGTCCGAAACATAGAGGCCCGGCATAGGGGTTTAGACTTTTCAGTGTTAAAAATGACTACCTTGTCAAACACTCTGGACAAAATGGGCTGATCCATACCAACGAGCTGACGCCAAAGCCATCCTAGCTGCTCAAATTGCCCTTTGAGTTGAGATGCCCTCCATTGTTCCCTGGGTGCAGGGTCTTATTATCTCCACATGCCACTTGGCTGTCCTGGAGAACGTTATAGGCCACTCCAGTGTCTCTACCCCCCTACTCTGAATGTCAACCACCGGCCTTGTCTCTGTCCTCTACGTCGAGTGGATCCCATTGGGACCTCAGTGTGACGTCATTATGCCGACTGGGGAAACAAAGGTCGCGCGAGTGGGAGGGGGGGGGGTGCATGACTGGTTGTGCCAGTTTCATTTTTTTTCTCCTTTGTTCCCATTTTTATGTGATTGACTAGACGTCAATCACATACTTATATATATACATAGACCGCTGCACAAAATCACATTGAAACAAAGAGAGATTTTGACAGGCAGGAATAAAGAGGGAAATTTGGCCCATACTCTGTCTCTGTACACATTGGTATTGGTGTATATGTTTTTGGTATAAAATATAGTTGAAGGTAGCCCATAGGCCATGTAGATGGTACAGCTAGCATTTACACCTTAGAGACAGAGAATGACCTCCGTTCTGGGGTGGTCACAGGTCAGCAGCTAAGAAAAATAGGGGATTAATGTATTTCTTGGAGCCTGCATGCACCAGTGGTCATTAACCTCTTAAGGGCCACATAGCAGCAGTAAAATTATTAACCCTAAAAGGGCATTGGAAATAGAACATAGGACTCAATCACACGTAGGCCTAAGACCTGGACTTAACCATTATTTTCGTTTTGGGATAATAGCTCGCAATTTTGGCCCCTGATCAAGGTTTACTTGGTCACACATCGTTAACAATAGGATCAGTCTTAGATCCGTAATTGGACATGTTCGTTTTGGTTAGCCCTTTAGTATGTGGTACATAGTGTTTGGCCCTCTGAGGAGGACATGATGCCCCGATGCATCGTGTTCTTTTGTTTTCATGAAGCGCCATGCTGCACTGCTGGAAGTAACTTGCACTTTATCGGTGCATCGTGCTGATTCATTTTTGGTGTATCATCACCTGCGAATTAGTTGCCCATCTTGAATTCGTGAATTAAAGCGATGAAATGCGTGGTATAATGCACTTTGTGCTCCCATGTACTCTAACATGTCAAGGATATCCGGTTCTTTATGGGCAGAATGTATACGTACACCCTCCTCTCCCTTTTGTAGACCCCATGTTACCATGATAATGGTCTATAGCTATCCCAACCTATACCTTAAGTTAACACTGTATGTACTATGTACATGTATAAAAACATTAGAGACTCTCCAGGTATGATCGTAGATATAGAGAGAGAGACATTCTAGGACAAATCTAGTCATGTTTCTCGTATTCTCCTGTAAGGTAAAGAGTGGTATATTATCTTATACATATGTTTTGTGCTAGCTTAATTTCTTTTTGTAGTATAGCTAAAAGCATTAACACATCTGACCATTTGCTTTACATACTATAAATATGATCGTACTCTCGTTAGTTATTAAAGAATTAAATAATTTTGTCTTGTAGATGTACTGAGTCTGAATAATAGAAACATCGCTATGAGGAGACCTGCCAAAAGAGGAAGGAATTTCTCCTCATCTAGCGTGATAGGAGGGGTGCATATGTACAACAAAAAAAAACGATACTTGAAAACATCGTGTGATTGAAATGCCATGACTGTTAAGTTAATATTGCTATACCTTTAATTTCACGCACCAACGACCACCTCCATGGTTAGACCTGGGGCGAACTGGCACGTCACAGTAAAAGGTGGCTTTAGAGTTAAGTATGACATGCTCCAGGGCCCTCAGATCCATGTAATTGGGAAGCAAACTACAAACTGTTTACTCTTGTTGAAATACCTTTCTTGGTATCCTGCCAAAAGTGCTCACCAGGGTAACTCCTCAATTGCTATTCAAAATACACCATAACCTCATAGGAGTCTATAGGACTCAGTATGGTGGCCTAGTGGAGCCGCCATTTTGAATTCCGCTGGTTGAGGTAAAACCCACTGATAACACATACCATGATGGGTACCTTGTCCCTGGTTAACACCCACTTCCAGGGACATGCTGGTCCCATCCTATCAGTTCTTATCAGTGTCTGTCGCCAGAACCAGCTCCAGACCATGCAGCTAGTGCCCAATACAGCATGTCTGCTTGGCGCTGTATCCATTGATTATAATGTGTCAACATATTCCATTCTATAGAAATATGTAACTCGTACCCTAGGTATTCATACGATATGGCTCTCAAAGGTCATTATCATTATGGTAGCAATGATGTCCAGAACATCTTGAACCTGACGGAGTGGATGCGTTCGGTTAGTGTTTGGAACTCATAACGTCATATTCGGTTAAGCACACACAAGGAAAGACATGTGTTGTCTCATCACTTCTCATCAACTAGTATCTATAATAAAGCACGCAGAATCAATGTGGTGTCTCTCTCGCTGATCTAAAAAAAAAGGATTTTCACAATCCCCCATTACCCCAATCCCGAGACACAGAGACATAAAATCACATTATGTTGCCATAAATTGCCAACCCCATCATCACACCCCTCCCAGTCCCCCAGAGAAAAATTAAGGCATCCATCATATCGCTCCACCCCATGCAGAAATGACCCGTTGGACGCCCACAACGACTCATGTGTAAGAAATGTTCTTTATTTGGAAACAAAGGGGAGGGGTTTAAACGAGAAAACCTAATAAATCTCATTAATTACAACGCAAATTAAACTGAAGTCATCCATAGTGTATTGGCAGAAAGGATGATAAATCTTTCACAACAAAAAAAGATATGCCATTGTCTGGGTCGGTTCCGCTTCCTTCCTTAATCCGGTGGTGTATTGACTAACACTTTCTTCAGCAAATAGAGCAGTCGCCCCTTGAGCGGGTCCACTTAAGAGATAGTTTACAGTGCACAAATTAAATGTGTATTGCCTTCCCGCTTCACCTTACTGTTTTATTATGCAGTGCTCGACCTGTTCCTAGAAATTGAGCCTTGTGTACTCTGGTACTATGGCTACTAACCACTAGAGCTGCATATGTGCTGCCTAGCTTGTTTTCTCCAGGTTAGAGTGGGAATGTTTATATCATGGTACGAAAATAGCATGTTAATTTCATGGCTCCCAAACAAATTAATCATGGAGACATGGAGAGAAATGGACCACCCTTCAGTTGTACATTCCATAAAGTCAAGGCCTAAAATGCTTTTGTTTAACGCTACCTACGCTTTTTGTTGTTGTTGCCCTATCCTAAATTTCCTACTGGGACTTTTGGAAAAAATCTTGGATTTTTGGTGCTCTTGGAGGAAATGTATCCCCTGCGTTTGTGCCCAAATATATCTTTATTTTTAACGCAACCAATTTCTTTTACCCCAAAGCAACACACCAGTATCAGTGGACTTGGAATGTATACTGCCCACGTCGCCCTTCATCAATCTCCAGCCACTCGCAGACATACACCGTAGAGGCCATCTATCTGGTATATCTCTTCACATCAATATACAGTATATCCAAATCCTGCCATTCCACCGGCTCTACATATATGTACTTGTATCAGTGATAACACCAGTTCCTATGACCCTTACTGGAGAGCGTCGATGACGAAATCAATGCAGATACAAGGCAATCTGACTGATGTCCATGGCCCTGCTGCCTCCCCCCCCCCATCCACCCCCTCCCCCATCCCTTGCATCCCGCTCCTGCCGGTAATGGGACCTTCAACCAATAAGGCTGTAATGGGGTGAGACTGAGTAGTGAGGATACGGTTGCCAACGACACTGCCATTAAAAACACCATTTCACCGCAGGACGCAAACGAGGTGCCCGAGCAGATAACTGAAACTGCCTTATCTCTCCCAATTATCACCAGCCTTGGTGGAGACTTTTAACAGAGAGAAGCCAGGGGCTGTTCGTTTGTTTTAACTATTTGAGATAAAGTATTTTTATGGTTTCTCTGGTAACAGCAAGTCGATCTGATCAGTTGTGGTATCTTTCGTTCCGATTTTAACGGATTTTGTTTTTGTATGAGCCAATCTCAACAGCGTTTTTGTAAACTATGTGATTATTGGCAGTGTCCCTTTCCCGTAAAATAGTAATTTTTATCCATGTCCTTTATTGGTATATTCACCAGTGGTGCTGCACCTGATCGAGCAGTTGACTGTTTATGAGGTCTTAAGCAAGTATTTTGTTTTAGGTAACATGCTGAAAAATATATAGAGTAAGGGGTTTTTGTTCTTTGTCCTCCTAATACTTTAATGATTTTCGACTTGTGATATTGACTCGCGTGTAGTGAAAACAGATTTATAGGGTCAGCCAGTTTTGTCAGGTACGTTAGACTTACCCGAAACAATCTTTATTTTGTTGTTGTTCAATATTGATTGATTGACTGATTTTCATTCAGTGGAATCGTCCCAAGGGGACGTTCTTCAATGCATCATGGGTACATTATACATATTTGTATATGCCTTAAGCCTGACCAAACAAGATTAACCGAGTTGCCTTAGGGACGAGTCATTCATTGCCAGGTGGGGGGGGGGGGGCTTGTTAGATATAGGGGGGGGGGGGTCACTTTGAAAAAGAGCCCCTTGGTGGGGGTGGGGCAAAACCCAATCGACCTTCACACTGGGGGGGGGGGGGGTCAAAACTAAATATGGGCAATTCAAATACCCATTGTGATGCATCATTCCACACATGTAACCGATTATTTTTTTTTTTTTGGGGGGGGGGGCATTTTGCAAAAGCAGTTCTTAGAGGGGGGTCGCGATCATTTTAAATGACTTGTCCCTAAATACTAAGCTCATTGTCTTAACACCTAGTTCTTAAAATGGCCAAAAAAATAAGGATAGGCCGGGAGGGGTCATCCAGGATAGGAGGGGTACACCCTCCCCCTGCAATAATAATGAGACCTACACATAAATTCTAGCCCCACCTCAATACAGTTTACTTCTAACTAAATTAGGAAATGGTGCCATATACAGCGGTTCTCATGCCACACACTAGTTCTGCTGTAACACACAATATGCCCTGTAGGCAAGGTGTGCTGCTCAAATTGTGTCATCATATGTAACACAATGAGGCAATTGCATAGGACTATAATTGACACTGCTGATTTCCAGATAACACTACTTTAATATGCATTGTCCTAATCAGCTGTGTTAATGGTGATACAATTCAAAACTGGTGCATGCCACATTTGGTTTTTGTTGCTTAAGCTGGTTATTCCCAAGGTCTATAATTTTGGTCATTTGTTATCTCTGTGTTGGGTGACTTTAAATAGCCAAATTGGACACAGATTCCAGGAAACCCCACAGCATCTGGTTTGGATCTTATGAATGCATTCATAAGTCATTGTGACAGAATAATGGCTGGTTGGCACCAGTACGCCACATAAGAACACACCATTTCTGTTCAGTCCACATCCTTCAACAGAGAGAAAAAAAAGAAAATGAAACCTGGTCTATATTCTTTTGGATCAATATTCTCCTGTTGCTTGTGCTCTGTATATTTGCTGTTTGCCACTACTGTCAATGTGCAGGAGGCCACACCGGAGGGCAGCATGCCTCACTGCTACTGACCAATTATCCAGAGCTGCCTGGCTGGCTGCAGGCCAGACCACCACCTGCCAGATTGTCACTATTCACCAGTATTGACATTTGCTGACGGGGTTCGGGTTCTGACAATTCGAGCTTACATAATTCCCCCACATTTCGCAATCTGCCGCGCCAGAGATCCGATAACCGTCATATACTCGGCTATATGGGGCGAGGATAAGGGCTCGATGGAGGGGAATAGAACAGCAACAAAAGCCCACCGAGGATTTAGGGCTTTGGAGAGATGATGGAGAATAAATGATGGGCCCATATTTTCAATATTTATCATAACTCATGTACCGGGGGTAATGGGAGAAAGAGTATGTTTTTCCCCTTTGGGCTGGGCCTACTATTATATTGGGGTGTCAAGGGTCCCTCACATTTCTGCCTTCCCCAATACAGAATTGGAGACCAGTGGTTATCTGTCTTTCCACGAAATATGGACCTACTATTAGGCTACTGTGGATCTTCTGAATATAGGGTGTCGGCAGGGATAGCTACTTCGGCGTGTGTTGGTCCATGAGGACGGGGAGAGATTTAGGGAGGGTCTATACTGTAGGGATGATTTACACATCAGTAGATGACGATATGACAACCATGTTACAGAAGAGAAATGCAAAAAATGAAAAAAAAAATGGAAGAAGGGTTACCTTCTGCCAGTGTTGGCGCTCCCACACATATATATATACCCCGCAGTTCCTGTATATATGTGGATATGCAGATAATCTCTATGTGCACCTATAACCTTACCATGCATGTGATGCATCCCATCCAGGTAGGAGTCTGGGGAAGGAGTTTTCTTGGTGACAGGACTCTTCAACGATGATTTCTCTATTTTGACCAACTCTCCATGTACTCAACTCACCATACACTTCTCGCCCTCTTTAAGAATCCCTAAAATATAAAAGACAAAAGTATCTATAGGCGTCTAGCGAAAGTGACAACCGTGGCACACAAATGTGGTGGTTTGGACAGGCAGTTACCATTCCACGGTGAACATTTCCATATACTCCCGTACTACGTGCACTGTTGCTGTAATTTGAGAGATACATTGCCTTTGCAACATGTAATCTATTTCATCATATCTACCATGATTATATACACCAACGATGAAGTGTGACTTAACCCTTAACCAGAACCTCTTTAGCAACCTCTGGTCTAGCAATTGGCGCGGTGTTGGTTTGATGTATAGCGTGGGGACGGAAGCTGCAGGGGAGTCGGGAAATTGGCCCCACCTAGGGCTCCTGTGGCCAGGGCACGGGAGGAGGGCGTGAAACGACCGTGGAGCATCAGGCCAAGGGCCGTGAGTCCTTAGGGATGCCCGTGTTGATGGGAAAGGGATGGAGGCGGCCAGGGGGAGGTTGCAGACATTGGAGGAGTACAGGAGGAAGGGTACATGGGTTTTCACTCCAGGCCATCAGTTCCACCATGATACAGTAAAACGTCGTTATACCGAGCACCTACTACATTTCAACTGATCAAAAGTGGTTACAGTGAGAGCCATTCTTCCTACCTGAGCTAATATTATACAGTCAGCCTCACTTCCTCGACCCTTTGATTCCTCAGATCCCTCATCACCTCAGAGAGAAAATCTGGAACTACCTCTATGTTTTCTATTATATTTGGACCTAACTCCTCAGATAATTTGCTTCCTCAGACACATTTTCCATATCTGAGGAAGCAAGGGCTGACTGTACATTAATATCAAGAACAAGGTGTACTGCATCTGTTCGAAGTATAGTCATTGTGTGATGGGGAGGACGTTGCATGATGCTATAATTCTCCTCAATGTCGTTAATCTATTAAAACCTTAGCCTACGTGAATAAGACTTGAGTGTGCACCCATAGGTGGAGTTGATGGTGCATCACGCCGCCCATGTCACTTCATATTATGGCAGTGCATCAGCCCTAACAGGTCTACATTGGCCCGGGAGGTCTCTTCTTGGGACAGATACTGGTCTGTCAATGCTTCACACTGGACATCACTTATAGTAATGACATCATTTATGAATATCCTAAATTGTGACCTGATAGTACTCTTGATTGCCTTGTAGGTTGTACTGTAAATTTATGTGTATACATTGTGCTTGATATTAGAAGTAAACTTCTGCTTCGTCACTGATATCATGGAGGCTAGAGGAACTATGCTGATATCTACAAAATTCATTGTCATTTTGAAGAGACAACCGAGAGACAAAATGCACTTTCCAAAGCAGCGGCTTGCCAATACTGCAATATTCCTGGCTCGTGAAAAAGGATAGCCAGAATGTATTAACGTTTTTGCATGTTGAAGGGCTTGCATGTGTAATATCACACTTTACCCTTTACATAGGGACTAGATCACACCCACATGATCCAGCCGTCTGTAAATATAACTATTTAGATCCTCAGAAGACTGCTAGTTGTTAGAGCCAAAGAAATGAGGAGGGGCATTGGCGGCAGCAGCAATAAGCAGCAGCAGTAGTGAAAGCAGAGGGAGCCGGCGGTAGGCTATTGGTGTTGGTAGGCTATCGGTGGTGGTGGTGGCGGCCTTGTAAGGCCTGCTTCTCTTGATGGTGGTGGTGGTGGTGGTGGTGATTACTGGGAGACGAGGCAGCGGGGCCTTCAACCAGAGGGACGCTGGAGGAGGAAGCAGCCTGTGGCATTGACAGCGGTCTGGCTGGGGGCGGACATCCTGCAAGGGGCCACTCACAGCATCCTAAGGGCCTTGGATCTGACGGCGATAGACGCTGCTGGCACGACTAGATATCAAAGACCAGCCCCCCATGACTGCGGGTGGGCGGGTGATGTGGCTATAGGCAGGGACTGGAGGGTGGTAGTGGTGGGTGATTGGGGGGGGGGGGTCCTTAGGTTTTGACTATAGGTGTGTGAGAAGGGTTAGAAAGAGGGGGTGACTACTGGTACTGAGTGGGTGGGCCGAGTGGGGGGGGGTGCCTGGGACAAACATGAAGGCTTTGCTCTCCTTCGCTGCTGCTGCATCGCCAAGTTAATCCAGTTCAAGGGTGTATAGGACTCCGTCTGAGAACCCTTGACCAGACATCAATATTGCCACCATATATACCTCAATCAGAGGGAATTATTTCCGTACCTACGATGACACAGCACACCACTGAATAGGCTATACTGCTGCATTTGTCTATATATACGATTCTTTTAAATACAGACAGCCCTTATCATATTCTCACTCTTGGAATCCCTTACCACCTCCGACACTCTAGAACTCATAGCTGCCCTCCTTCAATTATTATGTCTGCACTGAAATTTGGCCATCCCCCTCCCCACAAAAAAAAAAAAAAATCTTGTTTTTCATCACCACCTCTATCAGCTATCAGTAAAATCGTCATTTGAGAATTTTGTTAAGAACTTTCTTAGGAAACTATACTAGAAAATGAACTTAAGTTGTCAAGTTTGGTATCAAATGAAATGTCCAGGTCAAGGGAATGCAGCTGGTCATCAATAATAGACTTTCTCACACTTCAAAAATATCAATGATAATTCGTATAATGCAGGTTTCTTACACACGCCCGTGATGCATACTTGTTGATGAGTAATGACATTATCTGCATATTTTTCTTCTCAAATTTGAAACCCAAGTTACTGTCGAATTGCCAAAGGTTAGGTAGTGTTACCTGAAGTCAACAACTTATGTATATAGGTTCTAAATCATCATCTCAAAACAATCCTATTTCAAATGGAAGAGGGCCCTGAATGTTGTCGCCTGACTTCTTTCAATATAGCAGGCTCTTAAAATAATATAGTTATCAAGGTATTGTCTAATAACAAAGAATAGGTGCTATAATCGTCTCGCAGTAAGCACGAACAAAGGTGTCAAGGATCATTTAAAAAATTGGAACTAATTTCTCGTGAGGGTGTTAGGGGGTGATGCATTATTGTAATGGATTTGATAGAATTCTGCCCTGACGTGTATAATAGGGATGTCATCGATATTCACAATATCTGAATATCGGAAATAATGTGACGATGAATATCGTATCAACATCACCATTATATCGATATCTAATGACCTACTTATTTATTTTTTTTCAAAATTTTAGTGAAATACATAGGCAAATTGCATATATAGGCTTATTTGGTATCAAATTAAAGCTTATGACATCAACAATACAATGGGCTAGTGATAATGTGCTATACACTGGTAGTTTACTCCCTACTACATATTTTGACTTTAACATAAGTCAACTTTGAGAATTGACATCACATATTCGTCTAAATAAGCACCCTTACACTTCTGATACTTTTTTAGGGCACAAGACACCCTGTTATATGTAATCCTGTGAAAAATGTGAATGACAAACAGCCGAGTCACTTGATTTGTTGCTATTCCTGGCTTCTTTCAGGGATGAAAGTCTTCAGGGAATTCCCTGATTTCAGGGATTTTGAAGTTCTTGGGTCCTATACATTCATATAGAAACCCAGGTTTTGGGGGCAAATATATTGGACCATTTCAGGGATTTTCGTGCTCTTTGACTTTCATCCCTGTTCTTTACAACCTAAGATTTATTTTATAGATTTATCTTGTACCCTCTTGAAATATCGCAGTAAATCGCGATATCGACACCAAATATCGCGATTATCGCCATCGAAAAAAAGGTGGATGTCAATGACATCCCTAACGTGTAAAGTCTTCTGGGAGAAGAGTCAGACTTTACCCCTGCAGTAACTGCCTTACTGCATTGTAAATGATCAATGGTGGAGGGTTTGCTCGAGGTCAGATACTCATAAGTCAGTATTTGAAGAGTGTGATCCACACACCAGCCAAGAGCTCACACCGATTGGCTGGCAGCCACCACCAAGCCCCCCTATTGAGGATTATTGACCTCTGAAAGCACTGTTGATGCTTTATTGATTCATGGTACTGATATATGTAACTCCATCTGATCTACTTGCCTGACCATCTGTCACAGTGCATGGTGGCCATATATTTGGACTATCACAATGACCACTATCAATAGTAATATTAACCAGCTGTTACCAACACATCCCAGACAATCACTGTCAGTAACAGTTGTGGATACGCACTTTGAAATCATTGAATAAATAAATCAAGAATTCATTACATTTCCGTACCTGGTCATCAGATTGCAAAATAACCCAGATAGGAGACTTTAGTCTAACATGCATGGGCTTTTATGATACAGCATACAATCTAAGGCCCCTGATAACTCATCCAGATGTACAAAGAATGAAGGATATGAATTATATTACAATACATAATATTTGATTATGTGATTGACTAGACGTCAATCACATACTTATATATACATAGACCGCTGCACAAAATCACATTGAAACAAAGAGAGATTCTGACAGACATAGGAACAAAGAGGGAAATTTGGCCCATACTCTGTCTCTGTACACATTGGTATATATGGTACAACTAGCATTTACACCTTAGAAACAGAGAATAATCTCTGTTCTGGGTTGGTCACAGGTCAGCAGCTAAGAACAATAGGGGATTAAGGTATTTCTTCAAGCCTGCATGCACCAGTGGTCATTAACCCCCTCAGTGCCACATAGCAGCAGTAAAATTATTAACCCTACAAGGGCATTAAACATAGGATTCAATCACACATAGGCCTAAGGCCTGGACTTAACCATTTTCTACAGTCATATAGGTTGTAAAACAGCCCAAGAGGTGGAACATTCAAACATGCCATGATGGAATAGGACATTATTTTCAGAACCACGCCTCTGTGGAATTTTATCTGTACCTTCTGCCACAGTCCCTGTTTAATTGGCTCGGGAGGTCTCTTCTTGGGACAGATACTGGTCTGTCAATGCTTTACACTGGACATCACTTATAGTAATGACATCATTGAATTATTTTCATTTTGAAAATAATTCATTCACATGTAACACCACGCGCTAGAATTTTGTCCAAATCGTACTCAGTGACCCATAGACCCTGTCCAGGCAGTACACAAGGCCTCCACACACCTGAGACATACTACAAGTATATACTTCAACTTGATAGCTTATTGGGAGTGCTCAGCCGTGACCAGGCAGTACACACAGCCTCCATGTACCTGAGACGTACTACAAGTATATAATACATGAGGTCCGAGTTACCCCTTGCGCCCACTTGTGAGCTGGTTGCCGGTCGGGCAGCAGGAGCAGGGTGGGTCTCCCTAACTAGGCTACAATGCTGAGTCAATGGGAGATAATTTCATAGTTGACTTTTGATGGGTAATTTTAGGAATTTTGCCTTGAAAAATTATGATAGTGTGGGTATGAACACCTTGTTGGCTGGTGTGAAAAATAAACTCATTATGATTTATAGAAATGGGAGAAATTAGCCTATGTATGATGCACACACTGACCCACATAGCTGAGACAGTGAGTGCATGGTATGTTGTCCACTCCCCACCCCCTGCATCCCGGGTGGTCAAGGTGCCTGCCAGTCGTGGTATGAAAGGGACCCACCATGGCTTCCCGTACACCGCCCCCTAGCGGACATATCCCCGGCTTTAGGAGCCTGTTGGAGTAACTCGGACCTCATGTATTCAACTTCATAGTGTATTGGCAGTGCTCAGCCGTGACCAGGCAGTACACACAGCCTCCATGTACCTGAGACGTACTACAAGTATATACTTCAACTTGATAGCTTATTGGGAGTGCTCAGCCGTGACCAGGCAGTACACACGGCCTCCATAACCCCTTACAGGCAACATGAGTTTTTATTAGTCATGCCATACAATAACCCCTTACAGACAGCATGCATACATAGTTCTATGGTAACTATGTCCCTTAACCATAGTAAAATAATTCATCACAGCTATGCTGTGAAAATTTCCTTAAAAAAGATCCTAAACTCCTCAAATTTGCGTCTCCTCGTTTATGAATATCCTTAATTGTGACCTGATAGTACTCTTAATTGCCTTGTAGGTTGTACTGCAAATTTATGCGTATACATTGTGCTTGATATTAGAAGTAAACTTCTGCTTCGTCATTGATATCATGGAGGCTAGAGGAACTATGCTGATATCTGCAGAATTCATTGTCATTTCGATAGAGACAACCCAGAGACAAAATGATTGCCATATTCTAACGTTGATTTAAATGAGACGGCGATTATCTAATCCACCGCTCACAGATAACAGGTTCAGTTGGTTATTGTTATGCTCTCATAAACCCTTCATCGGCCCTGCCAAGAGAAAATATAACTACAATGAAATAAGAGCTTGTTTTAGCCTTCGCCCCCTGCTGCAGGCCTTTTATGGGATTGATCAAACGAAAATCGTCTTGTCCATGAGCCTGCTGACGTTGAAGCCTGTCAATCATCTCAAATACAGAGGGCAGCGGAGAAGCTCGCTCCATCTTGAGAATTCACCCTATTTTAAAGTGGAACTGAAACTTCCACCTTGGATGTTTTTATTCGTGGAAGCTGTCCGCGGCGCCACTGCATCGGTGATTTTGTTGAAGGTTTGAACGTCTGAAGAGGTTTTGGGACATAACTGTCATCTACCTGCTTTCTTTAAAAAGAGAGTCTGTTGGAATCTTTGACAGCTGGGGAGTTCCCTGCACTGAGACAGTTCCAGCTCCAATCTGAGCCCAGTGTTCCAGAAGACGCTTCCTCTCTAGCTTGGCACATAAGGCCGAATCTCATTGTGTAGTTTCTGCCTGTTGGAGGGCTTCCCTAGCCCACTTAAAAGGGCCTATTTCTCCTCTTTCCTATCCCCTCGGGATGTGTGTGGTGCACATATGTGCGGGCATTGACACATTCCCCTGTGAAATTGTGTAATATAGTTCTCGCCATGAATATGACCTTAGCTGTCGAAATGGCGTTAAACATCTATTACTCACTCACTCTGCCTGTTGGAAATCTCTCCAAATTACACGTCCTGTGCGGCATGTCCAAATTATAATGTGCCAATACTGACGTTATTGCTAGCACTGTCTTCTAAAAGTAGGTCTAAATAGGGCCCGTGGTTTTCTGTAAAATTTAGCTGCAATGTCAAAATCTATAGTAATTCATTACACGCTGTTGACAATATTGAGATTCTACCATTCCCAGATAGCCCTACTGTCCTACATGTAGGACCCCTAAGTGACATCATGGGAAGAGGTCTATATCTGCAAGTATACTTAACAGATATGGAAGTAAAATGTTGCATCCTATAGTTCTAGGCCCAAGGCTTCCAAAAATGCTCCATACGGGTATTCTTAGGTACTTTTATGACTTTACATACATGTCCCAAAACACCTACTACCGTAAACTCCCGCGTATAAGACGCGTCCTCTACGCCAAACAAATGCCTGGTGCGTCTTATATGATCTACTGAAGTTTGGGGTGCGTCTTATACGAGGGGTAATTTTACTATAGAAATGTACTGGATTGACAAAAATCACCCCTAACAGGTGCGTCTTATACGTGAAAATGCCTCTGCTGAGTTTGGGGTGCGTCCTATACGCGGGAGTTTACGGTACATGTACTTAGAAAATTACCCTCTGGTAAAGATTTGGATCTTTTCAGAGGAGACAGATGCCCAAAGTCCTACTGTCCTACATGTCGGACGGTGCTAATCTCTGGATCCTCTACAGCTAAAGCATTGAGATTTCTTGTATGGCATAAATGGCCATATATAAGCTTATTTGTCAGTTTCTGACACTGTCATACAGGAATTGCGGTTTCCATGGCAACCAAAAGAACACAAATTCTAAGTCCTACTGTCCTACATGTAGGACGGTAAGCAATCCCTCATATCTCTAGACACGGTGCAGATAAAGGTCCAAAATTTTGAACAGGGCATATTTGGTCATATATTAGTCTACCTATCAGCCACTTTAGGGTTATCTGGGTTAAGATGAATTGAAATGGATTGTACCAGGGGTTATATCGTACTGAATTATATACGATGTCTGTCTGCATTACTAATGGCCCAGAAAATTTAGGTCAAGAAAATAAAATGTTTGCCAGGCCTAAGGGTTCGAACTCTTATCATATAATTGGGTTTGTCCTTAATCCACTCTGACACAATCCACGCTAGGCCTTTGAATTTGCCTCATAAAGCAGTGGTCATTTTCATCAAGGAGTGTAACTTTACAGAAGTAGTCGTCATCTTATTTTTATTTCTCAAGTATTTGTTTAGATCCCAAACCGATTGTGCTACGGTGTACACTGACTTAATGACTCCAGTGATCTCAACAACATTCAATAAATAATATGTACACGTGTACTGTGATTTGAATGACCCCCGTTGCATCAATTTTTTTTTATAGATTTCTGTATATCATCGTGTTTGCAAAACCAGCTGGTATGATGTAGTCACTATTGTATTGCAAGCCATATTGATATAATGGATACATCACCCATATTTAAATGTGTTACAAAATACTTACCAATATGGTTATGTAATCCACAGCACAGAGGCTTAGCGATACAGGTTCAGGACAACCGGGACTGAATGTCACCATACTCTTTCATTACTCTAACGGCACCAGCACCCAAATGGCTAACCGGATATAGACAGACCAATGGCACAAAGAGACAATGCAATCATGCTGTTTATTGGCACGGCAGAATGAAGAGTACCGCTGCAGAACAAAGGAATTATACAGCTCCCTGAACAGATAAGATACATTGGATGAGCTGCCATCCAAAAAAGATGTCCCAAGCAAATATCCTTTCTGCCTGGCTATTCAAATTATGCCGAAGATAGAGAAGAAAAGATGTAAATGTATGAATTCCATTACATTTTGATGCCAGCTTAAAGCTCAGGATCCTAAAGAGTTTTCCCATCTCCATAAGCCCCCCGTTAACGGGGTCACCTTTATTTCTCTAAATCTTAATCGAAAGGAGGGGGACACCACATGTATGATATTAAGACAGTGCAAGCAGATTTGTCATCACCTGTGAGGAATACCAAGCCCGATCTAAATTAACTCATTTAACCAATCTTCCAATGAATGCATATATAAGACCACCAGGTGTAGCCTAGCAATGTGTAGACTATCATATTACAGGTCAGTTAAAATATAAAGCAATAATATTTATCACACAGACTTTATGTTGATTTAGACCTGTAAGACAAGGTAAATGTAGTTGTTTCGTCATACCTTAGCCACCATTACCATGATTACTGGTGTTTGTCATACCATTGGGATCCAAAGGCAACCCATTAGTTGTATTGGGTCATACGGATTAGCCCATGCCATGGATGCTGTTTTTCTCACCTCTGGAGCATAGAAGAAAGGGTTGTACGGTCTTTGTCTGGAGGTAGAGATTGCTTATTCGCCAATAATCCTTGTTATTTGTGCTTCCAAGGCAAAGGGCGCTTGTATTGTGGCTGACATGTGGATAAGGCTCCAAAGTGAAATATCCTACGTAGAATCATAACAATATTCATTGTTAAATATTACATACACCAGGCACAGTATACCTTAGGGTGACTAGAAATTTCAGGCAGTAGGCCTCAGATGGGACTGATGAGAGTAGGATTTTCAAGCACGCCTTCCCCTACTGTTTGAGGCAGCACACTATGATACGAGAGAATAAAGTGGGCACAAGCTTGCCCCTGGAAGTGGGTGATAACCAGGGACAAGGTAGCCATCATGTCTTATCAGTGTCATTTTTTGCGATTTTGGGCAGACCCAGCAACATCCAAAATGGTGGACCAACTAGGTTTTGCTCTCAGTTGAGTCCTTAACCCGGTGCATCTTGGATTTCTTAAATATTTTTCGCCCTTTCCCCCCACTTATCCTTCTCAAGAGGCCCTTCCGATTGCTCGGAAGTCATTTCACCAGAGCACCCCTTTAATGTAGGCGTGTACACTCCATTATGCAGGGCTCTATGATTAGAATTTTCCTCATTACACTAACTTCTGTCAAAACTGGGTTATCAGGATGCTGCGTGTTAATTAACGACCGTCGGGGTGATGTTCAGAAGGATTTGTAGTGTTCACAATTTTATCATATAGGCAATCTACTATTATATATTCCATTCTGCCTCTCATTTCATAAATCTACTACACGTAGCATTTGATATTTGTTCTCATTAGGATAAAATGGCGGCATATGCATACAAGCAGAAATTGTAAATTAACATGACGGCCAAAAGAGAAAAATATTAGATGGCTATAGATTGAAAGTTATTATGAAGTATGGAAATAATACTCTATTGAAATATAGAGGAGGGGCTATGAGTAGGCCCTATAAAGTTGATTAAAGTAGTACACCATGAGACAAAATCATGTCTTTAAATTTTAGATCTCAGCAGCCTAAGTCAGCATTAAAAACTGTAGCCAATAGAATGAATCCTTAGATCCCCTGAAGGATCATTTGGCCCAGCGCCATTTTGACTTTTAAAAAGACTACAAATATCTGTAAGCGTGTGATACGATCTCGGAGCGCTCAATGAGGATGTCTCCTTTTAAAAGGGCCTAGCGAGTATAAGGAGACTGGAATGCGGCTTAAGTTCAATATACAGCCCTAGGGCCTTATCTCACAATTCTGATGAACTGGTTGCAGAGAGAGGAGGGATGGCGTTGCACAGCCTATAGTAACTTAGATAGAATAGTGGTGGAGGAAGTTAATGATGGGGAGATTTGAAACACTGTAAAAATATTCCGTTGAATAGACGGAGATTCACCGTTTAATTTTACAATAAATCTCCTTAATTTCAAATCCAGTGAGCTCCGTAGATATTGACCATATGACAAGGAAATTCTGTAAACCAGTACAGAGAAACACCTTTTTCCTGAATACAGTGAAACCGAGTATATATCAAAGCATTTACGGTAATGCACATTTTGAATACTTACAAAGAATCTCCATAATTTCAATTCTCGTGAAACTCTGTAGATTTTGATCATATAACAAGGAAATCCTGTAACCCAGTACAGAGAAACACCTTTTTTCCTGAATATGGTGAGACTCGGTATATTTCAAAACATTTACCATGAACCACAGTGTGGCATAACTTGTAATTCTAATCCTGGTGAAACCCTGTAGATATTGAGCATATAACAAGGAAACCCAGAAAACATGTTCTGAAAAATACATTTTCCTGAATAGTGTGAAAGCTTGTTTGTACCAAAGCACTTATAATAATGCATAGTATATTTCAGTTTCTCGAATTGAGAGTAGGTGGTGCCATAGAAAACAATATCCTACACATATAAAAAGGTTTGATTTTTGTATTGATTCAGTCCTTGGGTGTGTGTGTGTGTGAATCAAAGATGCTTGTGTGTCTGTAATGTATTTATGTAGGATCACAGTGAAAATTACGGTGAATTAGTGTAGTGACTAATTATCAATATTGAATATCCGTAATCTACCACAGCGAAACACCGTTTAACAATTTACGGGGAATTTATGTTTTGATTATTGTTTAGTTTGATCACACCAGGTGGCAGCCTCTTTTATGATGAGATTTCCTTGAGGAGTCTATTCTATACAGACTTCTTAATGTATCAAAAAATGATAATGATTTACAACTTTTGAATTAAATGCAGCATCAATATTGATGGCCAATTATGGGGCTGTGAGAATATGGTTAATGGTATGGTAATCTACTTTTGTGAGATATTTTGTTGAGACAAACACCTATTCTGTGGTGATAAGAAATATATATGTCCACCCAGCTATGCATGTTGCTTTGTAGCAATCCTAGATTGTCTGCCCCTAGATTGTAATTACAAAGTGTGATGAACTATTCTATGATACTTTCATGGAACTAGGGATTGGAGCACAAGTGAACTGGATTATAGAAATACCATAATAATCCATCCTTTGATGCCATATCAAAATGACGGTGATTTGAAGTTTTCCCTTGATATAACGGTGATTCTCTGTCACCACTGGGTGAAGGACATTCTCCGTTACAATAACAGTAATTCCAAGAGAACGGTGACCGTAGTTATTACGGAGAATGGCCAGCACCCAGTTTTTTTTACAGTGAAGCTTAAAATGTGCATAATGTGGTTAGGGCAATTTTCTAATACCCGTCACTTCTGGAGACTCATCGATTAACTTTAACAGGATGGGGCTTCCGTCAATTATCTCGTTAATAACTTATGATATTGCACTGGATGCTAAAAGCAGCTTTTTAATGTTCTTGTCACTGTGCCCAGTCCCTAATGTTATCAACGTTATCAGATACTAACAGAGTTAGGAATCGGTCTGTGGTTAACATTGAATAGAGGGTCCTTCAGGCCGATGGTGGCCTGCTAGACTGACTGTGGAATTTAATTTGGACAGATGCGATGTCTGCTTCTCTCGTGAAGTGACTCGCAGCAAGAATAGTACTCGAGTAAGAAATGTGAATTTCGTTGTACAGCAAGCTTGTAGACTAGCACAGATTGGTCTGTAATGCAGTCCCCCATCCTATGTCCCAGCATAGAGGTTTCCAACCCCGAGTTATATACTAACACGTCATTCCTACACCCTCTGTATCTGTAAATAAAGCAATGACGTAAATGTTAATGGGGCTTTGATTGATTGGCTCTTAAATATGGAAACCAAACTTGGATTTTCATCATATGTGATTATGATATCATTGAAAGTTTTCTACCATTGACTCATCGAAAGGCTGTGGTTTTACAGTGTCACACCTATAGTCCACTGGGTTTTTTGGCCAATTTTGGCCATACATTCCCTACACAAAAGTCGGCCGAAGAGGCCCAGTGGACTATAGGTATTACGTGTATAGGCTAGAGATATGAATCTTTTAAACATTGACAGTCCTGAATCAGAAGAACACATTGGTGGCATGATTGTGTTGTAATATGATTGTAAATAAAAGAATGGTAAGCAATTTCAAAGTTAATTGATCTCAAACTAGCATTAAGAGATGTCACTGCAACAATGGTGGACCATTCAGACCATCTTGTATCAAGATCACAACTATCCAACAGAGGCCACGCTTTGTACTTAAATCATAAGCCTTCAGCACGTTTCTCAAGTTTGTCAGGTGCTTCTTGGTTGAACACGTTGAGGGGTATATTCATGCTGATTGTGTGACGGTGTAGTTGGTGATAATAATGTGCATGTGCAAGTGAAGCAGGTGTTACCTGACAGGCTGGAAGTGGCCCCCAGGACAGCAGAGACACAACGTAATAAGTTCAGCTCTTCTCCAAATGTCACAGCATCAGAAGGACAGGATGTCCATGTCCTTTAGATTAGCACAGGTTCTCTGAAAAATTGAGCCGTTATATTCTGAAAATGTCTGAGTTCCAATGTAAATGCACGACGTCACAATTCAATACATTACGTTGGTTGTACTAAGCTAAGATTTTCCAGCATGATACAGGGGGAGGCAGAGGTGTAGAACTGCTAAGTATTACAACATTTTTGGCCCAGGGTATCCCCTGAGCTATTGGAGCCGGGTTTTCAGCCAGATCCACAAATTTGTAATCACCAACTTCAGGGTGTAATCATTCAGTGATATACTGTTAGTTTACACATTTTTCAAAAGCCAAAGGAAAGTTTCAAATCTCATCTATCAGACATTTTGTCCTTTATGGTGAGTGATGTCTTTCTCTATGAAAAAAGCTGCTGTACTTACATCATGTTTTTGGGAGCTATACTGACTACAAGTCCTTTAACCATTGGGTCTATGGGTCAGATAGATTTTGGCGATGAAATTAGCACATGGAGTCCTATGGGTAATCACCAAGTGAGACACTTTTTTTCAGCAGGCAATGTTTACAGTGTCCAAGCTATACACATAACACATTGGGGACTGAGCGATAAACTAAGCATGCTAAAGAAAAAGTTTTCTGTACAACGCCTATACCCTGTCCTCAGACAAGCTGGTAGGGGTTAAGCACAGAATAAAACACAGAAAGGCGGCAAAACATTAAACACTGCACAGTGGCCCTGACACTTGTCTCCCCACTGCCCTTAGCTGTTTTTATGCCTTTTTTACTGCAACCAGATCGTGTTTAGGCCTTGTGTTGATGCCGTGTCTGGCAACTGGCTGCCTACAGCTGCGGAAGGTGTAAACGGAGTTGCAATGTGTGTGTTCAGTCCCAGTACTGGCATTACCTGCATGTTTAACTTGACAATCACTATCTTTGTTAATACTAGGAGTACAAGATAATGTAGTATATCATTTTGACACAGCGTGTGATGGAGATTAAGAGAAGAGAATCATATTTCAACTTTGAGTAAGATTAAAAAAATCACTGTACAAATAGACTGAAAAGGGCTTATATAGCAGATTCTCACCTTGGTTCTTTATGATGATGGCCTTACTATGCTAACTATTAGTTGCATAGATATTAATTTTGACTTATCAGTGTGGGTAGCTCAACTGAGATACTGAGTGACATATTTCTACTTATACATTGTACTCACAGGTTGTAGATAGCAAAATCAACTCATTGCATGAAGCCCTAGGCCATATGTGATCTATATCACAAGTTCAATCTTTAACTGTTACAATAACACTTAGCAGTGACACAACCAACTGCTAACTGTAACAAAAGATTGCTATGTGTTACAAGCATCCAACTGCTATGTGTTATAATTTCTTCTAACTGTAACAAAACTCGGGTCATCTTGTAAAGGGACATAGAACTGCTATCTGTTACAATAAATGCTATCTGTAGCACCAAACAAAACCCAGCGTAGGTGAATTACATTCACAAAGCAGTCTTTAGTAGAGGACCTGACTATCATATAAGCTTTATTTTTGTATAAAAGTAAATGTGGTTGTGTTCTATTGAATCAAACTTGGTTCACCATATATACATGCCTATGTCCCTTAGTGATTCTGCACATATCAGATACATGAGGGAAGGAAGGAGGGTAGATGCCAAGGGTATCAATGAGGTGTAGGGGGATAAGAGGCTTTGGGGGAGTGGAGTAGCATGGAAATGAGAAGGTGGTAGAGTAGCGAAATAAGGGAACAGGAGTGTAGAACTGCTTAGTGTTACAACACTGCTAACTGTTATAATAACACTTAGCATTTTTTTTTGTTACAGTAAGAAGTTGGATGGGTGACTACTAGGTGTTATTAAACCATGGTCACACCTTACAATAAAAGAATCTCACTCGGAAGATATCACATAACCGGGTGTATAGAAATGTCTCCCATATACACTAGGTGTGAAAAGCCTGGGCCATGGTTTAAAGCAGATACCGTAATCTCCCGCATAGAAGGCGCGTCTTCTACGCCAAACAAAATGCTGCTGGGTCTTATACGCGGGAGGGTTATTGCCTTGAGTTGGGGGTGCGCCTTATACGCGGGTTTTTCTGACTTTCAATTGGGAGACTGATTGATGGGGCCAAGGAAAATAACCCAAAATCATTAGCTAACCTTTATATATCAATCTAATAATAATTTTGAGTTCTTAACATGTATAGTTGTGTACTTTAGGGCAGTCGGTGTACACCCACCATGCGCCGATGACAGCTTGAACTCATAGCGCCAGCAGCGCGGCAGCCCAGTCGCTGTAGATTTGCTCGGCGGGAAATACGCTGACTGTGTGCCGATGACAGCTTGAACTCATAGAGCCAGCAGCGCGGCAGACCGGGAGGTGTCGACGCGCTTGGCGGGTTCAAGTCGACTGTGCGCCGATGACAGCATCGACTCATAAAGCCCTCACCGCCGCAGCCCAGTCCATGTACGCCGACCATGTGCTGATGACAGCTTGAACTCATAACACCAGCAGCGCGGCAGCCCGGTCGCTGTAGATTTGCTCGGCGGGTTTGACGCCGACCGTGTGCCGATGACAGCTTGAACTCATAACACCAGCAGCGCGGCAGCCCGGTCGCTGAAGATTTGCTCGGCGGGGAATACGCCGACCGTGTGCCAATGACAGCTTGAACTCATAGCGCCAGCAGGGGGGGCGCCTTCTACGCGAAACAGCCCCCCTGTGGGTTTGGGGGGCGCCTTATACGCAGGTTTTTCCAGGAATCGATCCAGAAGAGGTACGTGCGCCTTCTACGTGAAAAGGCAATCTCTGAGTTGGGGGGCGCCTTCTACGCGAGCTGCACCTTCTACACGGGAGATTACGGTATATCATGGGTGTAAGTGGGTTACGTAATAATTATATACCCGGCGTTTCACGCTGGGTATATATTCAAGTAACCCCTTAAACCCATGATAAATCTACTACTTGTAACAGCAGTGTTGTACCACTTAGCAGTTCTACAAGAGGAAAGGGGGATTCTTCAAAAGGGTCATCATTTCAGATAGCTGGAAATCTACACCCCCATGCCATGCAAAACAAACAAGTCTCCGCCCTCATCGTGTAATAGTCAGTCCTGTTGGTTGATCCTGTTTTCAAACTGCATTTATAGACCGACGAGACCCCTTTAGATTTGTGCATTAGACCTTGCCATCCTATCTATATATAGCCGTCACCTTCGCAGTTTGCAAAGGGAATACTACAGCTAAATCCACCGCTGTATGTTCTATATATTATATATGACCATTTGAAGTTCTATTGTGACATTGAGCAATGTCCTTGGAGGTTCTTCTTAAGCACCATTGTGACATGATCACATTAACTCTCTCTGACTGGTGATGTAATATGACGTCCCTCCTTTTACATCATGCATGCATCCCTTTTTTAAATGGTAATCTACTCAACGACTGTACACCACTCCATAAGGTGCTGCCATATTGGTTTCCATAGTTCCCTGTGACAATACCAGTAGCTGGGTATGCGATGTATAATGGGGGTGACAGCTTAGTGTGCAGCGTTGTGAGGTTTGGGAATATCGATTGCTCTGCTCCCTGTTAAAGTCTTTGATGTTATAAAGTGGTAGTCGTCACAGAGAGCTCGCTGAGATACAACTACCATTATTAGATGAAAATATCACGCATATTTCACATGGACAATATGTGTTATATCATATACATGATGTGAAATGGTGTGCTCAGGATTTATGTCTGGGGATTTTATTTCCTTTATGGTAATGGTGAGAACTGTATGTGTAGTCTGATATATACCTGCCGTCTGGAATACAGAGCTTGGGACAAGCAGTGGAGCAATCAATGTTAAACCACTTTACAGATACACAGTAAAAAAAAATTCCCTTAAAAAAATGGTGAATCACTGGCAACGGCGGGTGCTGGTGAAGCACTCTAAAAATCTGGTGAATTCCCATTGGAAAACTAAAGAGAATCCTCATAAAGTGAAAGGGATTGATTCTCTATAGTTTTACGATGATTCGTCATTTCTTTAATATGATGTTAGTCTTGGTTAGGCAACCTCTCATATAGGGCAGATAGCTATTCCTGTATGGCGGTCGCCATCTTTGTTCTTAGCCCCCGATGCCATCTTGGATTTTATCACAGAATTCTGGGTAATCTCTTATCTGCACCCTCATCCACTACAGAACAATGATCACTAATAAGGCTGATAGGCTGCACCTACCCTTATCTTAATCACCCTAGGTACCTCCCCATTGTTCCAGGTGTGAAGGGAGTGGATTAGCTTGGTAGGAGACAATGACCTGGGTGTACTCAATGTGGTTGACATGTGGTCTCTTATTGAAATATCAAAGTTTAATTTCTCTTGTATTTAAAGTATTAGAATTATACTAAGGTTATCTAGTTAATGTTGAAGGTATTTGCTATACAAAGATATAAATTTTAGAGAATATCTTCAGATAGTAAATGAGGAAGAGCCCATCAAAGTAGACTGTACAAAGAGGCCAAATGTTGATCTAGCCCCCGACTATATGAGCCACCTAGTTGATTTTCCTCAGTACTAACAATGTGCTAGTGCCGTATACTTGTATCACTCCACAGTATAGGGCTCAGTACTGAGGCCTAGTGGGTCCGCCATTGCTTGATCCGGCACTGGGTGAGATAAGCACTGATAACAACCAGCATGATGGGTACCAGGTATTACATAATGTACCCTGCAGTGAATACAGGGACTTATCTGATTGGCCAATAATGCAACCCGGGTCAAACCTATTCCGACCTAGCGGGAGACAATATTGACCAATGAGAATATTCCTTTCATTGAGTGCAGACTTTTCAGGGTGCATTACGTAACACCTGGTACCCATCAGCTCACTGTTATCAGTCCTTATCTCGCAAAGTATCAGCTTCAGCAGGGGTCGGCCCACTAAGGAATCCGCTAACCGGGTATACGGCACATGGCTATTGTATTATTGACCAATGGGAAGCATCCCTGGCATTTACTGCGGAGACGGGGGCTGAAGGTGTTAGTCATAGTGCAGTCGGGGTCTAATGGCGGCCTCCATAGCCTAATGTGCTAATGCCCTATAGCTCTGATCCATGAATTAAGTGAGATATTTGAAGAGATAAACATAAGCATCTTGGTGCTCATACTCATCCCCTCATACATTGGAGTGTTCAGGAGTAGACACTGTACAGATGAATGTGGAGTGAATCTGTAGGCCCGCATCATTCATCAGAACAGTGCCAGTATTGTAATCATCTGAACTTTTATCCGTGACTTTTATGAAGTGAAAAAGGTGAGATACTTTCTAGAGTTAAGAGTATACTAGTAGGCCATCTATCTGTATGGTAACATCATTTTATAAATAGTGTTATCAGATAATTTATAAGGAATATATGATCAACCAGCCATAAAACAAATTAATAGGTTCCTCCTTGGTGCCACCTATACTGGTGTCTAACCAGTTTGTGACAGGTCCTTTGTGACATGGGCCCCAGTTTAGTGTACCTAAATGCTCCCTGCAGGCGGCTTGAAAAGCAACAGCAGCAAAAGTATACCCTTCAGTTCTCGCTCAGGTGATACCGTTCCCACACTGGAGTTTGTAGCCTTCACATCGCCCATAGCAAAGCTATTAGGGCCGCTATTAATCTCTACCCTATTGCCAGTGATTGGAATTCTTTTTAACTCCTCACCCATGAAACATGGCTTTAAAGGCTTAAAGCTGTGCCAATGCTGCAGTAATGGGCCACCTTCTGAATTGGCTCTAATTTTTATGGTGTCAATTGGATTCTGTCCGGTATGACTATTCCTCCAGATATTTTTAAATGCGGAGGCAAAGCTTAAGTGTCATATGCACGGTTAGAGTGGTTGACGGGGAATAGTGGTATTGGTAATTCTCTATTACAAGTTGCTCCCGTTTTAATTGTTGTTTGTGATTTATATGTTGTTATTGTTGTTTTTTGTTGTTTTTATTGTGTTTTCTTTTTGGGGGGATGGGGATTTTAAAAGACACATGCATGCCGGCATGCGTGATTCTGGTAAAAAGTCAACATCTTTTAGCTGTTGCAGTTACCACCTGCTTAGGGAAATTACTTGTCACTAAAAAATTAAAGTGTGGTAGTAGCAAATGGGTGGCGACACCGCATGGCCTCATATTTCGGAGCTGCTTATTTAATACACAGGTGCCACACAGTTTTATTTCGGCCAAGTCAAACACCTTCGTTTGATCAGTCAAGATGAATGTGATGGCCACCACTATGGCACACCACTGATGAGACTGATAGGGGAGACAAGCTGCACCCTGCCCTTTAGCTTAATCACCCTAAGTGGCTCCCCATTGTTTCAGGTGTGAGGAGAGGGGATTAGATTGATAATGAGATAATGGCCTGGGTATACTCAATGTGGCTGACATGTGGTCTCTTATTGAAATCTTAAAGTTGTATTTCTCTTGTATTTAAAGTATTAGATTTATACTATGCTTATCTAGTAAAGGTTGAAGGTTTTTGCTATCATCATAGATATAAATTTTATAGAATGTCTAGTACATGAGGATGAGACCATCAAAGTAAACTACCGTATTGGCCTGTATAAGCGCCGGGGTCTTGAATAAGCACCAGTCTTGAATAAGCACTGGGGGTAGAGCCAGGTTGAAATCAATGAACACCCAGGCGCTTATAGAGGCCAATATGGTATACAAAGAGGCTAACTGTAGGATCAGCCCCTGACTACATGATCCACCTGGCTGATTTTCTTATCACTAGCAATGTGCTAGCCCCGTAGTGATTTCTGAATCCAATTTCATAATTTCCTGGGAAACGTCCAGAACTGTAGATTTTCCTGGGTTTTTTCCTCTCACCACACAGCCAAGAACAGCAGACTTTGTATTCAGATGCTCTTCAATCGAATAAGGCTTTGCCTTTAAGCGACTTATTAAAACAAAATTATATGAACCATTTAACCTTCTTTACCCCCAAAAAAGCCAAGCCCCAGTTTTTCCTATATATGCCCCTTCAAAAGACCCTCTTTTGGGGGAATCCCTCCCCCTTGGATGATTTAAGTTTGTTATCTTTCCCTTATATATACTCCTGCTTTAGGTCGCTAATATAAGTCGCTGTGTATGAAATGAACAACAGGTAACATGTATACATATTTGTAATGTCATTTGTTACATACAGGTTCCTTATTTTATATAGCGACCTAATCCAGGATTAGGCCGCCCATTCATTACTGTCTTTATTACACGATTAATCAATAAAAAAATCAATAAATAATCAATAGAATATCAATAAATAAAGTTGAAAACAAAAATCGTTCCCCTTCCCGGGGACTCGGAAGCCTGCCATAGTGTGTGTACACACAGCGAAAAAAAAGCTTTCGCACGGACCGGGACTCGTCCTGCCTACCTCTAGAAGCTGAGCGCAATGCGCTAACCACTAGACCATCAGTACACACACCTCGACGCCCGGCAGCCGTTGGTATGGTTTGAACGTGTCCAGCAGTACCGTATATCCTCGTGTTAAGGCCTGGTCAATTTGCCACTTAGTGAGGAGGTTTAGGTAGTAGATAGTACTAATACAAACCCAGGCTTTTACAAGGGGAAATATGGTATATTGCTGTCACGGCTATGGGTAAGGCAGCTCTGGCCACTGTGGTGTAATCCTTACTCAATTCTACTGCTGCTATTCTCGTCAATCCCTGTGGCGCAATGCATAGGGAGTTGGATTTGGGATCAGGAAAGTGCAGGTTCGACCCCTACCCTGGCAATGAAAATTTCGTAGGTTTTAACATGTAACATGACATGTTAGGACATGTAAGGAGTGCTGAAAAAGCACCCAAAATCACAGTAGTTGTGTAATAAAGTCAGATAAACATGCATCATGAATAGCTATATACAGGCCACCTATGCATTCAACGCAGTTTAACATTAAATAGATATTACAGGACACCCATATAATATAGACTCAATGCATCTTCTCTTAGTACTGAAACTACAGGGTTTGAAATACAGGACTTACATATTTTATTACCCTGTTTGTATGAAATATAATCAAGTGAAACATAGTCATAGCTCACTCTAAATACAGGTACATGAGTGCAATGGCTTTTTTGCCCACAGAGGCCCATAAAAAGAAACAAACGGGGACGATAATTTCTCCGATCATCAGCACCAGCCTTCATACATATATATATATATATATGTTTTCTGCTATAGGCTTAGGCATGTAGGGGCCGGCATCATCATCTATATACTAGTGCGGATCTTCTGAGAGACGTGTTCGTGTGTTGCTAGTTCCTTCTATGCCAACCAGGCGTCGCCTTGCGATACCCATTTGGTACAAGAGGGGGCAGCACCCTGCCTCGCGTCCAGCTCCTACCAAGGAGCCGGACGATCGGCAGAAGGGGGCTGGACCCCGTCCAGTCTAGACGTGCTACTTGCCTTCCTTGTAACATATAATAAAGGCCACCCGAGAGGTGGAAGTTTTGAGGGCTTTGCCCAACCCAAACTGTTTGTGTCATGTTGGTTTCTATAGCTACTAAGTGAGCCAAAGAGCCACCCATATATTCATATGAATACAAACCACTACACTGGTGCTGTGACCAGGATTGGTTCGGGGTGGAGCATGGCCAAACATCCCAAAGGCGCAATCAGCATTATGCGAGTTCTTCCAGCTTAGGCTTAGAAGAATTCGAAGAGGATGGCATTGCCTCTCAGCAGTTATTATATAACTGAAGACCAGGTCAACATTACTTAGTTGATCCAACGGGTATGAACATGATTTTCCCACCCGCAGTGATGGCTGGTCCTAATATGACAGGAGGCAGCGTCATAAGAACATACCCGGGTACCCCTAACTATACAGCTTCAGGTGCTACTGGTGTGTTAGGTGATCTGATAAGACCTGCTCGATTAGATTTGAGTCAGTTATCTCAAGTAGTAGCAAGAACTCGACAGGTGTTTTTACTAACATTCCGGGGGCTCTGAGTACACCTAAACCTCAAAGCCCCATCCAATGGAAAGGAACACCTCAAGCGACTGTGACTGTTAGTGACAACGCTGGGGTGGACGGGACCTGACCAAAGGTAACTGTGTCTTTAATGACCTCTTCGGATCATGAAAGTGACTAGGACTGTCATTGATATCCAATTTATAACGATTTCGATTATAACTATTTTTGTCTCGATATTTCGATTATATCGATTATCTAGATACAGGCTAAAATCTCCCTGATGTGGGTTTTTAAACAGTGAAAGAAATTTTCAAATACTCCAAATAGAAGAAAGGTTAGAGCCATTTGTATGTTCCTACTCTTTATCCAATTGAAAATGTCTTTTGATGTTATTAAACATTTTAACAATTGATACTTTTCATATCGTCATACATTTTGGTCAATAACTCTGGTTCTAATAGGATTTTTTACAAAATTCTTTCAGCATTTGAAAGCCATATATCTGCATTTTATGGGGCAAGAAAGATTGTATCGATACCCTTGCTTTATCGATGCGATTATCGATATTTTGTAAATGACGATGTATTGATTCTGGGGGTATCCATGACACTCCTAAAAGTGACCAAGGGGATCGAAGTACCACTGTTTATAGAGATAATTGAAAGAGTACCTCCGATTAATACGATTATAGTGATACTGATGGAGAGACTGGTTGATCTCTATTGACCCAAAAGGATATAGACATCCATCGGACCCGGCTATTGGAACCGGAAGTCACAGATGCACATGCATTGGAATTGTCTCTAGATGAGGCTCTATCCGACTCCATTTTTAACCCTGGGGGGAGTAAAAGGCTGAAACATGGACGTTGATTGGCTCCCGGGTATAACTCAAGTATGGCTTACCTGTGGGCTAAAACACAGATTGAGCAAATGTCTAAGAAACAGCATGATGCTTTCATGGCTGCTCAACGCATGATTTAGGAGGACACTCAGGAGCGACTTAATCAGCTTCGTTCCAAGAGTAAGAAGAAATCGTGAAGGAGTCTGATCTTAAGTACCAACTGTCTGCTCTTTCTCAGAGAGTATACAGGCTAAATATCTTTCGTCTAAAAGGTTGTGGTATGTCCAGAAAATTTGCGGATTTTGAATTAAATAAAAACTGTGGGAGACATTTGATGTAAAAAGTACATATACCACCCTATTTCAGTCCTGAGGCAACAGCATCTCTATCCCTCCCAGCCGAAGTGCTCTCATGTTGTGGAATAGAATTAGCACCTTTTTCTTTGTTCTGAGAAGGAGCCGTCATTAACATTAATGAAGTGATCGGGCAGTGCTGACCTTTTCCCTACGGCCGCCACACATGTGGTCTTTTCACATTCACGAACTAGGCAGTAGACAGCTGGCCAACACACAACTTCGTCCCATCCACCAACAGTTGCGGGTAGTGAGGGGCAGGGTTGGGGAGGTGGTCTAACTGGAGGTTTGTCTTCTCTTTTTCGTACTACCGAGAATGATCAGATTAGTTAGTTTTCAAAGTAACTTCCTCATAACTGCCAATGTATGGCGTCAGCAATGAAAAGTATATATGTAAATTCATTAGAACTGCTAATGTATGGCGTCAGGAACGAAAAATGCAAACAATATGCCTCGCTTTGTTATAAATGTTCATTTTGTTGTTTGTCACTGCAGTTTATATATTAAAGGTATCCCTACAGCAAATAAATGAGAAGGTTGGGGGGGGGGTTCACATGACGGCACGGCATCAACAGCAGATCCATGATGTACTGTAGAACACTGGGGGGAGCCACATTTGGATGCTCTAGGGAGGAATTGGGAGATGGAGAACTGACTCATGTCGCTGAAAAAGGGCAGGGGTTTAATGTGTGGAGGCAGGACCCCGCATTATCTAACTCAAAAACACGTGTGTGTTTTTATTGAACTTTGTAATCCCATTCAATTAGACAATGATTGCCTTGGGCTGCTGGTGTTGGGCGCACGCTGGACCCACTTTTAAACATGTCACCTTTGGTTCAAGGGATAGCTTTGTTTGTTTCAGACTTCAGGACAATGTCAAAGACATGCCAATCTTTCTATGTGTCACTAGCTCCTATTAGACAGAGGACATAGTGAATCACTAAAGGTTCTATCAATGGACTGGTAACTGTGATGATATTGGATTGTTTAGAATAAATCATGATACATAACATGTGATTTGGTGAATATAATTTCTTGTTGAACCTACTTTAATGCATTTTCACTTTGTTTTATTGCAGGTAAGTGTCGAGATATATGATCCTGGCATCCCATTATGCACTAACGCTCATTATACAGGTAAGTTGCAAGCGTTGAAATACATGTGGGCATATCCTTCAATGCCACATGTTATCACTAATGGATTTACTGTTTGGTCAGACACTGTTATCTGTAACCTATCCTCCATGGGCAAGAACCTAGTTACCCATCTTATAGACCGTGGGCCACCGTAGTGTCACCTGCACCCCCCTGGGGATTTTTGAAGACATATTTTCAGGAACATGACCCTATAAGCTATTGGAATCCACTTGTCTGCACTTTGTTCACGGGTGGGTGTGGCCGTGAGGCGCGGCTAATCATTACTATAGTAAAATAAACAAGAAAAAAGTACTTAGAACCAATGTTTGCTTAATATCTACATTACTATTCCAGATGAAAAGCTTATTATACCACAGGGATACTGTTTATAGTCAAAGTAATCAGGTGATTATATTTATTTATCATAAATAATACCATAAAACCCTGCATAAGCTGCCTAATCCCCTGTAGAGGGGCCAAAGGTTTGCCCATATACCGTAATCTCCTGCGTATGAGGCGCGTCTTATACGCGAATCAGACCGTGGATGGGTCTTATATGCGGGAGGCAAGCTGCCTTGAGTTGGGGGTGCGCCTTATACGCGGGTTTTTCTGATATCTCAATTGAGATCAAGTTGGGCATGATGCTCAACATATGTTTTTTTTAATGCCACAAATGAGGTGTGACCAGAAGTAGAACTTATCTCTAACATTGTATCATCAGTTCTTTTGATTTCTCTTCCTACATTCATGCATTCTATCAATGTTGTAGCATGTAAGGGAATGAATTTAAATAATAACATTATCTAAACATAGTTGGTACATCTGTTCTTAAGTCAAACATAAAGCAAGTGTATATAAATGGTATACTGGCTCCATCTGGTGGCACTTCTAGGAACCATTCCCAGTGAATACATGATTATAAATGATCATGATCAAGGTACAGTTTGAGGTAAATTTCAATTGTATACTATCTCCTGACACAGTTTTGACAAATCAACCACATCACGAGGACCTATTGACATGATAACATAAAATGTATCATGTAAAACAGTGATCTTAGCATGAATAACCTAAAATCCATTTACAACTACAGTATTGGGAATACAATCTAACACATAATAATAATGCAAACTATAATTATCTTGACCATGATCACTTATAATCCTGTATTCAATAGGAATGATTCCTAGAAGTGCTATAGAGGTCTGACTTTTCCCTATTGGTGGAGGGTGCTCCCCCCTAATCTCCTATCTCTTTTCTTTCTCTGGGACAGTTGGGTTTTAGGATTCCATGCTTCTTCACATTCTTAGTCAATTCCTGGAATGCCTACTTCCATCTCCTTTGTGATTTGAATATACTAGTAGTGGAAATGGGATTAACACTTTCCCCATTCTTTCATCTGAACACTAGTACAGGTCAAATAAGTAGAAAAGCTGACTTATATCCATTATATGCAGTGCCAGCTTCCTGAGAACTCTGTACCATTACTATTAGTATGTCATGTTATGTCCACTAGCCCTCATCAAAATACAAACCCATAACATTTTCAACATGCAGGACTGAATGGCCTGCATGGTGAAAAACATGTTCATAATTATGAATATCTAAGATTTTGAGTAGACCTTTACATAATGGCAATGTGTGTTTGTTAAATGCTGAAAACCCCTAATAATTGTCCTATTTAAGAAGATATTGATAGCCATGAGACGTGCAGCCATAGCATAACATGGCTGCCCAGCCTACATCTATCAGTTAGGTGTGAATATCCATAGATAGATATCATCAGGTTCTTCAGTTCTTTCCTTTGGCGTTCATGGCAGTCAGCTATAGCTAAGCTTTATGACAGCTATCACTCAATTAGGGATGTCATCGATATCCACAATATTGAATTATTAAGATAATGTTTCGGATCTTCCATGTTTTCAGTGTAGTCTGAAAGTCGCAATTGAGTTCTGGGTGGGGAAGTTAGGAGTATCTGCTAACATTTGGCTCCTCTCCCGAACCTCCGACCCACACCCCCCCCCCCACCTGGAAAATATGTTTCTAATCATATTTAAACAAGCTCCTAATGCATCATAACATCGGGGGGAAATTGGAATATCGACACCAAAAATCGTGATAATCGGAATCGACAAAAATAGGATGTCAATGACATCCCTACACTCAATACAATGGTTTGCATAAGTCCAGTTAAAGTGGATATCTATTTAGGCTTGAGGGAAACACCTAGCTGCATCACCAAATCATAAGTCTCTGTTTCTGCTTGTTTCAAATCAAATCTTATTCCTATTATTATGAATTGTAGGGGATCCACTGAAATACCTGCTGAAATACCATCTTTATGAATATTGGTGAGCTAGCATATGAGACATCCAGCATAAACCAATCCTTTCATGAGCAGCATGTCATCAACTAGAACTTGAGTCTTTCTGTGTCTTATGCATGCCCAGTACATATAGAGTCATGGTCCATATTATTGTAATTAACACAGGCAATGACTCAATAGGTTTAGAGAAAGCCCACCCTGATGAATATCAATGAGCATGCATTTGGATTGATATAATAGACTTTAGAAAACATCTAACAGACTGACCAAGATCATAAGGAACCTCTCTGCACCTTTAGTTTGTCTTACAACCTCCCTGTATTGTTAATTCTACAGTATCAAAAGTCCATAGCTTTTATGCTCTCGAATTTCAATTTTCATTAATATTAATGGGTATAAATATAGAACATGCAATATTTATCTATCCCATCATAGGCAACATTGTACCAAGCTACAATTTGACACATATTTTGGGTCTCTATCTTGATTTTTAAGGATGTGGCAAAAATTGCATTTTCCCCGAGATGCCAGAGTTTTTTTATATCTTTTTTTTTAAAAGTTCCTGGATGCCGAAAACTGTAAAAAAAACATATTAACCAAATCATATTTTATTGACCAAGTTAAAAAAAATACAAAAATGATGGTTATTTTATGTTAGTAGCATTTGTCAGGCCGTGGGCTTTAATTTGATACCAAACATACCTATATAATTGACATCTTTTTACATTTTTCTTTAATTTTCAGTCAAATTTACAAAAAGAAATTAAGGTCGGGCCAAGAAATTAGGGTCGGTCGGGATACCTGAACACAACTTTTTTTTTAGGCCTTAAGGGAGCAGTGACCAATCAAGTGATTGCTGGGTGATTGCTAAAAAATTGTTAGGTTTATGCACATAATACATCCTCACAGTTACACCCACCTATGAATCAAGTGCAGACAAGTGAATTTGTATAGCTGATATACTTGTCTATCATTGGAAAGGTGTCTTACAAAATCCCCAGGGGGGGGTGCATACAGGGTCTCATTATTCAGCCCATGGACTATTAAGGCATGGACATGCTGGCATATATGAATTATAAGCCACCCCTTGCTTGCAAAATTTCAGCGAAAATTGCCTGAGGAGTTAAATCCAAATGTATATAGAGAGAGATAGCTGCATTTTTTTTTATGTCTGAGGGGTTCAAGGCTTTCAGGTGTCTGCGGAAGTAAAGGTTGACTGTATTCTATTCAGCTATCCATTTGGACCATTACAATATTTTCTTGCACTTTTTATTCTAGTGTTGTCAGTAAGTCGAACGCGGGACCCTCCAACCTGCAGGCGGAAGCTCTACCACTGAGCTACTTCCCCGTCTGGCATTCTCTACCTTCCACCTACACCTGGATCGGTATGACACACACATAGGGGCAGCTACCAGCGGATGCCAGCCCCTGGGGGCTGGTACATCCAGAACGGGGCTGCTGGCCTTACGGCAGAGCTGGCCCCTACACTCCCCCCCTACCAGATTCAGCCTAGGGCTCGGCACGAGACACCCAGGACTAGTACTGAGTCACCTTCAGTGTGGCTAACTCCTGTTCCCAGGAATCTCTGAGGGTGCCACCTGTTTCCAAGTCCCCCAGTACTTAGCAGATTGAATCGCATTCATGTCATACCGGCCCAGGTACCGAGTTCTTGTAGGCTCTTTTAAGGATCTGTAGATTTCTGCTTAACCATAATGACATAGACCTGGTGTTCTATGTCTATGATAATGATGATAGCTGTGCACGTCTATCAAGCATTTGATCAGAATCCTATTTCGGTATATGGATGCATAACCAAAGAAATATTTTCTCTCCATGTGACCAGGCTGAGGTAAATATAGACAGACTGATCGTTTGGTACCGACCTTCACTCACTGGTATATTTATACAGCTTTCCCATCTGTATACTTAGCAGCATCTTCCTAATGGCATCACAGTATGTCTAGGTCTCAGAGGTTGAGAGGATGTTATCTCATTCATTACCCAACGTTATATAGAAATACCCCCCCCCCCCAGAAAAAAAAAATCCCTCTTTATATCGCTGCTATATGATGTAGAATACTGCAGGTACAAAAATGCCCTAACCACCGATTACGATAGCATTCCCCATTTACAAGCTATGTCCTATCAACGACATTTTTTTTCATGAGGTGAAGTGATCCATGGCTTCTATTATGTCGAGGCAGAACGATGCATATATGTGGATCAACAAGGTAAAACGTACCTTCGTGAGGGGGCTCGCGATGGTACATTTTACCTTGGTGATCCACATATGTGTGATTCAGTGAGGGAACCTTTGCCTTATTCATTTTCTTATGCATGGGTGAAAAGGTCCTTTTAAAGACATGAAATATGACATCGACTATTACATCCCAACTACACCTCCCCCTCCTTCTCACCGATGTCATACATTGAAAAAAAATGTGTTCAAACTGGTGTAGATTTTGGTACGCGAAAAAAGAAAGTTATTCGATAGCTTCTTTTGAAGTAGAACTTTGAAATGTATTAACCAACTCACATCACTGACATTTGGTCTGAGCTGAGTACAGGTGACCCTGATAGCGATGGAGATAGCGATGGCCACTAATGAACCATAAAGCATTTATGCGATATAGAAGGTACTCAGCTAGGTATTCCCTCTTTACCATGTGATATATAGCACAGTGCATTAGATCATGTAGCAACGCTGGTCATGTAGTAATACTGTCATATACATAAGGACGTAGATGCATGTATTATCTATTGATGAATTGTAATTGTAAAACTTGCTTTATTAACAAGTACAAAACAAGTTGCTTTCACAGATGAATTTCCCTACAGCACTAGATATAAGAAGCTTGCACCTAGCAGTGTTTTAGATTGCCATTGGACTTAGTCCACAAAAGTAAGCCTATTAGCTATAGAGAGGCTGAACCCCTTCCGTTCAGCTAGGTCTTCGCCCATTACGTTGGGGTTTACAACCCTTCCCCAATGATTTGCAACACTGTCCTTGAGTCTGAGATCCCTCCTCCTGATACCTGGGGATATACCTGGACATCCCCTCCAGAGTGTCCTCTAGTCTAGGGTGTCAAAATCCTCCAAAATAATTTGAAAGGGTAGAAACTGAGTTATAAGGGGGTTTACCATTCATGTTACAGAGACTAATCTTGACCAAATGCTTTACGGTGCACCAATGACAAGGAGGCCTGCATCTCTCAAAGCAGGTCAACCATATCGAGAGCCGTAAAGTGATTCAAGGCCATCGCTATGCCGATAGTGGAGTTACGACCGAATCCCATGGTCCATATAGGGCTTAGTATTTAGGTCCAGTGGGTCCGCCATTGCTTGATCCTGGACCTGGCAAGATAAGGGTCCGCCATTGCTTGATCTTGGACCTGGCAAGATAAGCACTGCATGGTGGGTACCAGGTGTTACATAATGTACCCAAAAAATGTATCCCGGGTCAGCCGGGATACATTTTCACCCAATCAGATGACTCCCTCCATTCACTGCGTAATCTTTTGGGTACATTATGTAATACCTGGTACCCACCATGGGCTCTTATCAGTGCTTATCTCGCCAGGTCCAAGATCAAACAATGGTGGACCCACTGGACCTCAATACTAAGCCCTATACCGTAGATGCTGCACGTTGGTGGACTCGTGCACTTTATGTCATTCTTACGTGAAAACTCATTTGGATGAGTTGTACTAGCAAGGACAGCATTTAATGAATAGGTATTATAGCTACTAGTATATAATTCACAGTGTCATTAGCATATGCATGTTGAAAATCGATTTTGTCCAAAATTGATCAATATGAATTTATAACTTTTAATGCCGGAGGGGAATTTCACCAGTAAGGTATTGAAACCTAAATTGCATACATCATACATGACAAATGATATGTTTAGGACAATAAAACGGTCCATCATTTCCATGTTTATATCATATTTTCAACATCCCAGTGTTCTATTCTTATTCTATAATGATAGGGCCAAAAAAAAATAAATCATTTGTTTCAGGTAACATGCTGAAATTTTTTTTAGGTAGAGTAGGTCGGATTGCAATTTTTTAACTGTTTCAGTGACTCGGGACGATCCGTGGTGCCTCTGGGACGAGTCACGGTGACTCTGGGATGAAAAAAAAAATGGTTGAAAAATAGCTAAAAAAATAGCTTTAAAATTGAAGAAAAAATGTCAAGGTCAGCCCTGTGTAGCTAGGTAGGGTAGGGTTACCTGAAACAAACAATTATTTTTTTTGGGGCCTAGGCAGGAATGCTAAGCACTAGCCTTACCTCAAAGTATAAACAGAAAGCTATCGGTCAAAGGGAAAAAAATGATTTAAACGATTGTGGCTTCTCTAAATTCAATGTAAGCCTATTTATGTGTATACAATGCCATGCATATGCCAGTGAAAACAATTTCTGAAACAATATGGGCCATATGACATTGTGCTGGACATTACATTCACATACATCTACGTTTGTAGCGTGTGCTTGCATATAGCTCGCTGGCGTCAATATATCCAATATTCATATGATGGCCCATATAAATTTACATAAAAGGACAGATAGCACTTAGGCAGCCTCAGCTCTAAGCACTGCCTTCCACCCGCTTCACACTTCTGTAAATTAGAAGTGGTGTAACTGCTGTGCTAGTAAAAAGCTGCTGACGTGGTATGTTTTTTCTATGTTTACTAGGTCGGGGATGATCCCCTACCGTCCCATTAATATGTCTCTGGTGGAGTCCCCATTATACTATATTTATACAGTAAAGGGGGGGGGGGTAACCCCCATGTCGCCCATTTAACACTACCCCTGCCTGCGTCAACTGCAACGTTTACATAATCCTTTACACGGCTAATATTTATATCGCTCAGGCCTGATTTACTCGTCCATTATTGTCATGCCTAATTCTAACACATGGCGAATTAAGGGGGTAGGGCAGCATAATCTTTGATATACCGCCTTTTAGGGGCTGTGAAGCATTGATTCGCCCACGTTAAAGCCGATCCCGGCGCACAGAGGCTTGCACCACCAATAAATCCAAGAGCAGCTCGCGTGCCGCTCCCTCAGCCCAGTCACCTGTGCTGGAGAAGCTCACCTCGGTTTGTTCAAAAACTATTATACCTCCACTGTTTGAGGCGCGCCGATTGGGGTGTTTACGTAACAGCAATAGCGTTGACCCCACAGTAGGAGTCGGCCTTTATATGATATTTACTATCCGTGCCGATGGGTGCGTTCCTGATTTGCAGCTATCATATTGGGGGATGAATACCTTGTCTCTGGACGATCAGGATTTATCAAAAGGGTTATGAGAGTTCCACCGTGTTGGCTGTAAACATTATCTGGTGAGATAAATGAAATTAAGGGTGGCGAACTCTTTCATCGCACGCTCTCAAGTACGCGATATCTATGTTGGACATTATAATTGGCAGGCTTGAGATGTCAACTCAATTAACGCCCAAAAGGGTAGATAGGATCGACATTCTCATAAATTTCATTTTAGCCTACATCAAAATCATTTGATGAGATTCCAATGTGGTGTGTCCACTCGTTCTACCCAGAGCTCATCTCTCCTCTCACACCATCTAGCTCACATGGTCATATACCTGTACCAAAACAACACAGCCAAACCAGCATTCTTCTGTGGCCAACCTATCGCCCACCCACCCACAATATACATCACCACTGCAGCCCAGAGCAGGTTGGGCTAATCTGTTGTTCTGGTCAACCTCAGGGAATATGATATTTCCGAGATCAGTGACCACTGATCAATATGTGAGCAGCCATTCACATGCTCTGAATGGAGGTATACGCTGGATGTCCTTTCTGTTTGTTCTCTATAACACTGTCCTCATATTGGCCACCCATGCTGGTAGGCCTAGTGTTAGCAGCTAAGCAGTAAGGCTGATCCGTAGAACGCAATACAGGGCATTCTCCTTGCATGGGTGCTCACATAGACCATGAAAACTGTGGCACATACATGTACCGGTATAGGACGTTTGAATGAACTCCAATTCTGATAGATTCTCTAGGGCGTATTCAGCTGTTTTGCTGGTTCTACATTATAGCATTGGTCATATAGCCAAATACCAAGGTGCACCAGCATAATAGTGTGAATGGTTAGACGACCGGGTTGTCTGTGTAGAGCTCATTGAGACAGCTTACGCCATTGTCAACGAGTCCGTAAATGATGAATAAGGATGAATACAGACGAATCAGGAATCCAGTTTGATATCCACTTTATTCATAGAAGTCCACGAGGTATAGGTGGTGATACAGTATAAAGGTGCCCAACAGTGTCCAAGCCTAGCCCTTGAGCCAAGGGCCTTGGTCTCACGTGAATGTGTGAGGTATGAAGTATGAAGGTGGAAAGATCCTATGCTAGTGATGGTGAGCTGCTCTACCTACAAGTATTTATAGTAGGGGCTGCTCACCCAGCTCATCCTAAAAATAGTATCAGGTGAGCTAAATATAGTAACTGGGGAACTCCAGTGCAGGTATGTAGGGGGCATCCCAAACATAGCACTGGGGTTCACAGAGTTCAGTGTGGTTCTAAATATAGCTGCTGGGAACTCCCGGTATGCTGTGAGCTGCTCATGATCAATGGGCATGTCCTTTAGCAGGAGGAGTTGTTTCTAAACATTGTCTGCTAGGAATTTCCAGCATGCAGCGGGCTGCTTGTGATTGACGGCGTATCCTCCAGTGGGAGGAGGCGGGGTCACTGAGTGCAGTTGACACCGCCAGCCTTTGGTCTATGGGTATGGCTTGGCTTGTGGGTAGACTCGGACACTGGGTTACATGGTAGAGTCAAAGGTGAAAAATAAATATGATAAGTACAATACCTATAACGGTCTACTGACAAATCCCCACATTCCTACTCGATTCCACGCGAGGTTTTAAGGAGGAAGTTTGTGAGAAAAGGTCTACTGACGATATGTTTGATGTGTAATAATAGGTATTACATCTTATCATTTAAGTTGAAAATTTACAGTATTAAGGAGATATTTAATATTGGTTTTTGGTTGAACATGAATAATTTATAAACAGTACAAAACAAAACTGTGTCAAAGAAGTGTTGTTTGTAATTTTGACAAGAAGAATATGAAAAATTCAGGTCGTGGTAGGATACAAGGGCTGGATTATTTATCTAGCTCTAAGGTTCACACAAAGATAAAGGAATAAAAACTATCCTAAAACATGCAATTATTGGCTCTAAGGCAGACCTTGAGGTAGACAAGTTATTATTGAAGTCTGCTGCAGTACCGGTAGGCACTTACTATTTAGGTCTTGAGCCAATATACAATACAACATAATAAATAAAAACAGAGGTAAGGTAATTGATGACTGGCAAAGGTCGATCCTTATAATACTGATAAGGCTTTAGGGAGTCTGAAGGCTTTTGGGTAATGTGTTTTAGGAATTTTTCTAATAAAAAAAAATTTTGGATTTTTGGTCTTGGTTGATTTAATCGTAGGGGGATTTCTTATTTGGTAAAAAGGTTTGTCTTAGTTAATGGAGAATTTAGCATGTTTAGCCTTCAGTCTACCTGGGGTTATCATTGGTTGAGAGTGACAAGGTTAATACGAGAATAAAAAAGGTGGCTCTGGCTGATATTTAGATTGGATCTCAGTTGATCCTGTAGAAATAGGCTGCCAGTGCTTCCTTGTGAAATTTTATAAAAATATAAACTAGCTAAAACCCATAAATATTTTGACATGGTTGGGTTTGAAATGGTACAGTGTGAAAAGAAAAGAACTTTATGGCATCTTAAGATCACAAAAATTTGCTGCTTGGCTTGTGGTCTTCATAAGGTCCTTAAGTAGAAAAAAAAAATAAATAAAAATGCAGCGTGTTGTTTTGGTTATGTATCGTGGCCTTGTGAAAAACAAGAAAGACTGGCCTCATAATCAGTTGACTAGGCTGACTGGGTCAGTGTTTGTAGTGTCCATGGGTGGTCAGAAAGGAAAGCGTGTCTCTACACTTTTAGTCCATAAGTTTTAACAATAGCTTGAATATTAAAGATTTAGGAATTATTATTGAGATTATTCTCTTTTTCTATGGCGATTGTTGTTCACAAGACCCTTTGGTGGTAAGTTCTGGTGTCTGGTCTACCACTGCTGAGGTTGTTGGATGTTGGCTTGTCGGTGATGTCTTTGCCTCCTCCATCAGGTCGCTGGCCTCCATATAGAGAAACCGAGCAAGAAATAAAAAGGGGTGGGATTCTTAGTCACAAAATCGGTGATCATGTATGGTTCACAAGGCGACCAACAAAAATACCAAAATGACAAGTAAGGCGGTGATTAGGCAGTATAAGTTGATGTACAGGTTCTAGAATTATAAAGGATGTGGAAATCATCCCCACATAAAGGTTCTAGGTGGGGCTGTCCGGTGAACTGGGTGACTGGGAGAGTCCATTATTGAGGGATGTCAGGGGTGGCCGGTGGTTTGTTTTGATCCCCACATGAGGGTCAAAGGAGGGGTTCAAAGGAAACCTACCACCACTGGATGTAATGGGTGGGGTTTGTTTAAACAGCATTGGCTTAGTCACAAAATATGGGAGGTTAGTAGGGTCAAGTATTTACAAGGGGTCGGAGGTTGTGAGTGAGGGGAGAGGTAAAGGTGGGGAGTTTGCTTGGCTGAAGAGGTTTAGTATGTTGGGTTATCAGTGTTAAAAATTATAGGATAGTGGAGAAGTTCTTCCACATTTTACACACACTTTGGGCTCACACCGCCATTGGTTAATAGGGGTACCTGGGCACCATGATAATAAAACTACTATCATGTACAATGCTAGAACGACTTAAAAATCCTAAATGCTAAAATAGACCCATAAGATAGTCCTACCTGGGCTGGTTGCACGATGGGTCTGCCATGGTCCCTCTTCCCAGACACTTGTTGCCGTGTTTAAGGTGTGGTGGTATTGGATGTGGGTTGTGTTGTGATCAGATGTGGGTGGGCAAGCGCTTATAAATCTGAGACTGAGTTTGGCTACTTCCCAGTCTAAGATCTCCCATAGGTGGTATGTCTTGCCCTGAGAGGGGCGTAGGCCAAATATTATTGGTGGATGCAAGGGGGGTTGATCGGCCCCTTATGCAAATTAGGGTTATCCAGGCCTAGATTGGTTGGTGGTGAGGTATTGTTTAAAAATAGAATATTGGGAAGCTTGGCGGGGGTGTTTATCCCTAGCCAAGGTGATATGGTCACTATGGCGACCCTGTGGGGTTTTTAAAGACCTTGAGGGTGGCGTGTTATTGATTTGTATATGTGCCACCACAGCACTTAAGGGTTGGCGGAAACAGTGGTGTAAACATGGGATACGGGTGTCAGAGATCCATCTTCCTACAATAGGTTTATCATTGGAAATAGTGGTCTTGAAGTGGTAACAAGCCGTCGCATGTGTGTATTGAAGTTTATACACAAACCGAGGATACAGCGCTGCCTTGGGCGGTCGGTATGTGGCGTGGGTAACCTAACCTAATTATTTGATAATCCATTTGCCAGTGTTTGGCGTTCCACTTAGGATGAGTAGGTGGTTGTATATACAGTTAATCAAGGCGGTGTTGATTTTGGATGCATAGGAATTTTTATGGTTGTTAGTATAAATAGGTTGGGCGTTGGGCTGTGACTGTTGCTGTCAGTGTGTTTAAGTGGTTGGTATATTAATGGTTGATTAATTTGGTTGGGGCGCATGGCGCCTGTGGGGATTAAAGGAGGGTTGTTTATATGGATGCTTGGTGTTTGACACAGCGTCTTATGACCTATAATGGACGCTTAGGAATTTTTCTTGATTTTCTGGAGGGCATGGGGCTGAAGGAGATTGTTCCCTTTTTGGCTGGCCTTCCTCTCTTTTTCTTTATTTTGGGAGTGGTAAGACTTACATTGGAGGGGTCGTCCTGGTCGGGGTCGTGAAGTGAGCTTGTGGGCCCTGATTGCAGCCTTTTTATAATGGCTTTGGCGCTAGCTCTTGTGATTGGTCTCCTCAGCCTTGATACATGTACTGATTTCTTCAGTATTTTTCCATCTTGTAGCCTTTTTAGGATAGCTGTAACTGGTGAAGTCATCTTCATTATGATGTAGGGGCCTGAGTATGTGGGTTGCAACTTTTTTGATGTGCATTTGACCAGTAGGGTGGGTATGTGTAAATATACCAATTGGCCTGTGTTATATGAGCTGAGTTCTGCTGAAGTGTCATGTCTGGCTTTCATCTTTTTGTGAGCAGAGATCATGTTTTCTGCAGCTTTCATTTGAATGTCGTCCCTGAATTGTAGTAGGCTGGTCATAATTTTCTCCCTGGTGCTTGAGTCTTTTTCAGCTTTGATCAAGGACAAAGCTGCTTCAGTTGGTAGGTGAGTCTGCTTGCCAAAGACTAACAAATTTGGTGAGTAGCCTAAAGCGCTGCTTATAGTATTATTAATACTGAAGACTACAGCTTGTAGGAAGGTTGACCAATGCTTCTGTGATTTTGATACAAAAGCTCTGAGGGATGATTCAATGGTTTGATGTTGGCGCTCACAGAGACCTTGAGACCTAGACCAATGTGCACTTCCTGTCACATGTTTAATGCCGAACTTTTCACAAAAATACTTGAATAGTTTTGAGACGTATTGCTGGGCATTATCTGTGTTCAGTACTGAGGGAGTGCCATGGATACATATGACTCTTTGGAAGAAACCAAGTGCCACAATTGCAGCAGTGTTTTCTTCACTTGTCCAGGCAGTTATGTGCCTAGTGGCATGGTCGGTCACCACATGTATGTAGTGAGAGCCATCGGTAGCCTTGGAAAAAGGGCCTATTGTGTCCATGGTGACATGAGAGTATGCTGTAAGCACTGGGTCGCGTAATTTCATTGGAGTTTTCAGGTTTTTGGGTCTCTTTTTGGTGGTCAGGCATGTGTGGCAAGTGCCGCAGAAGTCAAAAACTTCTTTAAACATTGATCTCCAGTAATACCTAGCTCTTATGGCTGTATAGGTTTTAACTGCACCTAGATGACCACCTAGGGGAGAGCAATGGGTTGCTTCCACTAAAGATTCTGTCCATTTTTCTGGAATTACAATTTGCAGTGTGGGCTCTAAAGTCTTACCCAAATTGGTATCAGTAATTCTGAAGAGTACTTCATCCAGTAAGATGAATTGGTCGTGGTTACGTAGTATTTGATTCATTAATCCTGAATCGTGTGGCAGGCTACCTTTTTCAATGTAGTTTGCCATGGAGGATGCAAAAAGGTCTTCTTTTTGGCTTTTAATCAGTGTTTCTCTAGAAGGTGTCAGGGATTGGTGTTTACAGATTTCCTGAATCGCCCTTTCAGCTAGAGGTAGCACACGGCGGGAGAGCTTAGCTCTCTTGGCGTTTGCAGCTTTGATTGAGACCCTAGGTGACCTAGATTTGGCGGGCCTGCCTCTGGGGCGAGGACTGCTGCACTTAGGCTTGAGTGGGCGGGTCTTTTTACTGGGCGCTGATTGGCTGGCTGCTGGAGGTGTGTCGTCCTGGGACTGGGACTGTGCTCGAGTGAGTACACACAGGTCAGGGTTCACACTCTGCTGCCTTTCTGGGGTGCCTTTTCTTGCTATGACGCCTTTTGGTGGTTTATTTGTGCTTCCCCAAATTTTGCCTCCTTTTAATATTGATCTAGGAGGTCCAAACAGATGGGATTGTTGGGAATTGGGTCGTCTGATTTAAACCTTTGTCATGGATATATCTGAAAATTGTACCCTCTTTGGTGGGAGGATAATTTTTCCCTGTGATCTAATTGGTATTGGGTCATCAGAGCCAGGGGGATATTTTCTTCTGGACAGGCAATCTGCCACTAGATTAGCTCTGCCTTGTAGGTATTTCACTTCAAAATCATAAGACATAACAGTATCTACCCATCTTGCCAACCTGCCATTGGTGATATTTTCCTTCTTGTTGAAGAGGGAGACTAGGGCTGTATGATCTGAATATACCTTGAAGTGAGTGCCGTCTACATAATGGTGGAACTTTTTGACAGCGAAGATTATCCCAAGTAACTCTTTGTCAGTTATTCCATATCTGGTTTCCTGAGGTGTTAGACCTCTCCCAGAGAATTCAATGGGTCTATAAAAACCATGTTCATCTACCTGTGTAATGACTGCTCCTAAGCTGAAATTGCTGGAGTCTGTGAAGATGATAAAGGGTTTGTTATAGTCTGGGAATTTTAGGATTGCCTCAGTGCAAATTGATGCTTTGATTTTCTCAAAGGCTGTTTGGCATTGAGTGGTCCATTTGAAACTACCCTTTGTGGCTTCATATAAGGGCTTCATTATATGGGCAAAGCCTCTAATGAATCTCTTATAAAATTGTGCCATTCCATTGAAACACCTAAGGTCGTGGATGTTTTTAGGTGCTGGGAAAGTTTTGACCGGTGAGATTTTGTCTGGGGAAGGTGAGATGCCGTGTCGATCTAAGGTAAAACCTAAGAATTCCATTTTGGTGGTGCCAAATTCACATTTTTCTGACTTTAATTTGATGTTTCCTTTGATGAAAAGTTTTAGCACTTCATCTAGGTCTTGCAGGTGTCTTTCCCATGTGGGGCTGTATATGGCCACATCATCCACATAGGCTACTGCATTTCTGTATTTGCACTTCATGAGCAATTGTTCCATTACATTCATGAACGACAAACCAGAAGTTTTTAAACCCATGGGTAATACTTTGGCCATGTACCTTGTGCCATTGGCAGAGAAAGTTGTTAAAGGCCTTGATTCTTTAGCTAGAGGAATCTGATTGTAGGCGCTGTATACATCCAATTTGGAAAAATATTTAGCACCTGTTCTGCCAACTTGTTGCATGAGGTCGTCTGCTCTGGGGAAGGAGTAGGAGAAAGATTTTAGGTTTTGGTTAACCCATCTATAATCCACGACTATTCTCCATCCTGAGGCTACAGACCTGTCTCCCTGGGGTTTGGGTACTAAGAAGGCTGGGGAGTTCCACTCACAGGGCTTGGTGCATTCTTCAATGACACCTTGCTGTAAGTGTTTGTCTAACAGCTCTCTTTGGAAGATCTCTTTCTTGGGTGACATTCTATAGGATGGTCTGTTGCAGGGTTTGAAATCAGGGATTAATTCTAATTTGACTTCATTTTCAACATTTAATCCTATAGCACTCTCATTTAATACAAAAGCCTCCCTATTTGATTCAACAATGTTTTTGATTTGTTGTTTTTGGGCCTCAGTGAGCTTGTCACATATTGTGTATTTTAGAGGGTCGTCCCCTTTGGGAAGCTGATCCAGAGGATCATCTCCACAATTGATGGGGAGCATGTCTTTGTCAAAGATTATGCTGTTGAGGGAGTGTTGGCTGTTCAGTTTTCCAATGGGAATAGCTTTGTTTAGGTTGTTAAGTGCAAAAATGCCTAGGTTCATGTGCTTTTTAATGTTGATGGGAAAATCATTTGGGTTGGCCACTGTTACCGGTATGATTTTTCTTGTTGACCTTGGTTCAACAAGGGCGTGTTTGATTAGTACCGGTAAAGTCGTGTCAACATTTTCTGTGATGCCTGTTTTGCCTATTAAAGAATCAGGTCCTATGACGATTGCATTGAATGTGGATTCAGAATTTGGTGGCATGGTCAGACCTTTGCTTGCTCTTATGAAGTGTGGTGAAGGAGATTTGGTCCCAAAGGAAATTTTGGCCCTATACTTGGTCATAAAGTTTACGCCAAGAATTATGGGGTGATTTAGCTTTGGAACAACATGTAATCTTGTTTTAAACTCTGTGTTATTGATTAGGAAGGTTATGGTGATGGAATTGTTGACCTGAACTGAGGATTTATCAGCTAGTAGGATAACCATGCGAGATCTCCTACCATGTCTGAAATTGGGGGTTGATATGATTTTATCTGCCATTTTCTGGCTGATAAAGGAAAGGGAGGCTCCAGAGTCTACAAGGGCTCTGTAAGAACTGCCATTGATATCAACATTAACTGCGCCTTTAGTCAATTCAGTATTAATGTAAGAGGTCTTACCTTGCTGCCCATACTTACTGGTCTCGACTTTTAGTTGGAGGGTGGAAATTCTCTTGTTCTGGTTTTCATAGAGGTCCTCACTGTCTGATGAGGAGTCTTCATCACAATTCACAGGGTGGGGGTCGTGATCTTGTTGTTCTGCTGAATTTAATTCTGCTTCATCATTCATGTGTGAAATATGGCATGTGGGGGACGTTCCAATTTTGTTGTTCAAAAAGGGGGCGGGGCCGTAAGATGCTTGGTGGCCTTCCCCTGGGTCCTATTCAATATTGTCATTGTAGTGTTCTCCCTGTCCAGAATCGGGAGGTTTGTCAGGATGGTTGTCTCCTAACTTTTTGTTGTCATTTCTGCCTGGTGTTGGGTCCCTGGATTTCTTTTGTTGCTGGGTCCAATCATCAGGGATTGGGAAATCTGCTGGGACTAGTAGTTTCTGGAAGGACACCTGGCGGGTGTTGGTGGGGGTGGAGGCAACAGGAATGAAAACAAAGTTATTTCTTGTGTCGCTGGACTTGGACCTGCTTTTGTTGCCTTCCTGAGATTTGCTCCTGCCTGGTGACTGATACCTGTTCTTGGAGCCTGATCTGTTGTTTGAGCCGGATCTGGAGTTGTTATAACCTTGCTGATTTTGGTTGTATCCTGGCTTTGATTTATCGTCATATTGCTTATTGCTGCCGTTTCCAGGGGGCTTGTTGTTATAACTGTTGTTATTGTACTGGTCCTTCCTGGATCTGTTATTGTTGTTGTTGTTGTTGTTGCCATTGTAGTTGTTGTTCTTTTGTCCATTGTAGTTATTATAGTTCATGGCGCACAAGTCTGAAGACTGGTTTGAGGCATGGGCTGCTTTGGCTGCTTCCATGACCAATTCTTGTCTTAATGCTGCAGTCTCGGCTTCCCTGATGCTTTTGGGGCTGTCTGAGAGCACAACATTTTTTATTTCATCCTTGAGGCCATTTATAAGGTAGTCCACTTGTACAGACTCATCCAGGTTGCTGTTGGATAGCAATAAGGTCATATCTGCTATATATTCCTCTACAGTCTCTGTGGGTTGCTGTTTTCTGTTTCTATATCCTTTGATTATTGTGGCAGGGTCAGGCTGGTTGAACCTGCTGAGAAAGGCGGTATAGACTGCATCAGTGTCATACATGATTGGTTTGTCAAAAATGTTTGTGAAAAACCATTGTGCTGCCCTGCCTTTTAAAAAGGTATACATACAGGATGCATGCATTGTCGGGCTGCGGGGGTATGCATTTCTTATATAGAATTTGAATTCTGCCAGGAATCTGGCTGCAGATCTGTAGGGTGAGGGCTTGTCAAAGGGTTCTGGTTTGTTGAAACAGCTTAGTTGAGCAGATGTGAGTCGCTCAGGTTCAAAACTCCTATATCCAGTGGGGGCGGAGAAATTGGATTGTCCTAGATTTGGTATCATTGGTGTGGATTGAGCTGCAGGGTGGTTGGCAGCTGCTTGGGCAGGTGGTGTGTTTGTAAACAAACCATACATTGGTATAGGGTTGTTGTAGGGCGTGTGTGCCTGGTGGGGTGTGTATACATGGTTGTAAACACTGCCTGAAAATGATGTGGCGGCTACCGGTGATGGGCGAGTGGTCGGGGGCGCCACCTGGTGGGTTGTGGTAGAACTACCAAACCCTGCATGTGTCGCGCCTTGTTGGGTGGGCGTGGCACCTGCTGATATGGTTCGGGCTGTATTTTGAAAAAGGCTTGGTGGGCTGAGTCTGTACCCTACCGGTAATGAAGTTGGCGTTCTGGTAGAGGTGTTTATAACCTGTGAAGGTTGGCCTGAGGGGGGTAGCCTAGTATTGGTGGGTGAGAAATGGCTGTTTTGGCTTTGGTTGGTAGGTGTTCTTGTCCTATCAATGGCTCTGAATATCTCAGTTCTCATTCCATCAATATTTTTGTTGATTCTGTCAGACAGATTGGCTGACGCTATTTCAGACCTTCTCAGGACATCAGCATTGTCCTGGGCTGCTCTCCTTTGTATGTGGCCAATATCATTTTCCAGGTGTGACTTCCAGGTGTCCATGTCATTCAATCTGTCATTTATTCTAGACAGTTGGCGGGAGGAGTCGTCTCCAATCCTTTTTATCTCAGCAGACAATAAGTTCATTTGTCCTGTTAGTAGGTTGGAGAGGGAGTCATTGACTGCTTGAGTGCATTCTCTGACTATATTCCTCGTCATGTCATCCTGGTTGTACTCCGGGGGCGGGGCTGCAGTGGCCATGTTTTGATAAGCAGGTGCTCTATGCAGGTGGGGGAAGGTCACTTCTGTGTCTTCTTCAGAGGTGGATTCTGTTTGTAAGTGGGCGGGGAAGTGACTGCTTCTGTGTAGGATGGGAGTAGTGGCCACGAGGTCGCCTCTTCTAGCTGCAGAGTCCAAGCTTCTTTGAAGTCTGTAAAATACAGGTGTATTTGGCCTGTGAGGGGAGGATGATTGTACCCTTCTCCTGGGTCTATGGGTGGGGTATGGCCTCTCAAAGGATCTGGCTCTTGGTGGCATGCTCAGGGATGAATTTGGCACTGGAGGTGTGGCCTTGTCTTCCTCAGAGGTAGAGTAGGAGTAATAAGGCCTAGGGTTGCCTTCAGGTGGGTTGCTATCAGGCTGTGGGTCTTGGTGCGGCCTTAGCAAATTGGTGAGATTGGGGATGTCTTGCCACTGCTCTTCTAAAATACGGTTTATCCTGTCTAGAAAAACAGAGGGACTCTCACCACACTGGTAGCTTGGTGTAGCGCCGGTTGGTATCTGCTGTGCACGTCCTGTGTTGAGTCTGTTCTCTCTCCACCTGTGGATTGCTGAGTCTAGCCTGCTCCTCCAGTAATTGTCCGCTACTGATGGGTGGGCTTGGATATCTGGTACAGTGAGGTTGTCCCAACTTAGGTCAGGTGTACACTGTGGGTCAGAATCACTGCTGGATGAGGGTGACCGTCCGGCAGCTTCCAGGGCTTCCTGCAGGCTTTTGGATCTTTCCTCTAGATGGCTATCTAGGTGGAGGTAACCAGGTGATTGATTTTCAGGCGTGCTGTATGTGGTACTTTGAAGACCACCTAATCTTAGGGGTGGTGATTCTGAGGGTGAATAGCCAGGTAGGGTGAGGTTTAAACCTGGTGGTGGGGCTCCTGCTGGTGTACTGGTAGGTGCACCTGTGTTGGTGTCCACTATGGTAGATGAGAAATGTAAGGTGTTTGAACTCACAGGTGTCTGTTTATGTGTGCGTCTATGGGCTGGTAGCACTGGGTCCAGCTGGAGCGCGTCTGGCGAGGAGTCTATCGGGGCGGTGTACTGTGTACTGGTGGCTTCTTGCTGATCTCTGTCTGGAGATGTAGGGATACGTTGTGGGGCTGGCTCCTTTGGTAGGGTCTCACTGTTGTCCATGGCTCATGAGAGGTGGTAACTTGTGGGATGATACGTGAGGGTTTTCCACCATTGTCAACGAGTCCGTAAATGATGAATAAGGATGAATACAGACGAATCAGGAATCCAGTTTGATATCCACTTTATTCATAGAAGTCCACGAGGTATAGGTGGTGATACAGTATAAAGGTGCCCAACAGTGTCCAAGCCTAGCCCTTGAGCCAAGGGCCTTGGTCTCACGTGAATGTGTGAGGTATGAAGTATGAAGGTGGAAAGATCCTATGCTAGTGATGGTGAGCTGCTCTACCTACAAGTATTTATAGTAGGGGCTGCTCACCCAGCTCATCCTAAAAATAGTATCAGGTGAGCTAAATATAGTAACTGGGGAACTCCAGTGCAGGTATGTAGGGGGCATCCCAAACATAGCACTGGGGTTCACAGAGTTCAGTGTGGTTCTAAATATAGCTGCTGGGAACTCCCGGTATGCTGTGAGCTGCTCATGATCAATGGGCATGTCCTCCAGCAGGAGGAGTTGTTTCTAAACATTGTCTGCTAGGAATTTCCAGCATGCAGCGGGCTGCTTGTGATTGACGGCGTATCCTCCAGTGGGAGGAGGCGGGGTCACTGAGTGCAGTTGACACCGCCAGCCTTTGGTCTATGGGTATGGCTTGGCTTGTGGGTAGACTCGGACACTGGGTTACATGGTAGAGTCAAAGGTGAAAAATAAATATGATAAGTACAATACCTATAACGGTCTACTGACACCATGTAACAGGTCCCATAAATACTGGTATTAACCAGTGATTTCGGTTGCATCACAGTTTTAACTGAATTTCGAGTAGAGTATGTTTCACTCCACGAATATCAGCTTTTTGTGGTAAACCTAGCTTGAATTTTGACATTTTTAAAAACCTTGAAATTTAAAGGAGATATCTAAAATAGATGAAAACAAATGACAAAATTTTCAGAGTATTGAAAAAAAAAACAATGGAAAAAAGAATTATGCAAAAAAATCTTTAAAATAAAAGAGTTCTTCAAAATGAAAAGAATGTAGGGTCGACGTTTTCCTAAGGTCGGTCGGGTAACTGGAAATACAACTTTATTTTAGGCCTAAACCTTAAAGATGCAACTCACTGCAGAATGTTGATTGTGAAGTTTCCGATGTGAAAATGATGTATAGGAAGGGCAAGATTAATGAACTTTATCTCCTGGACTTGTTCCCCGAAACATGTCCTTCTTTATCAGCCTAATCGGTTTAGGGACGCACCAAGCTGTCGGCTCACATCTTTCTACAGCCTCTTATCCAGCATAGATACTCGGCTCTAGGATAGCTGTAGAGTCCATCTATATCCTGAGATGTCTAATGCTTCTCGCTGCCTTGGGATAATCTACAATTATCTCTAAAGCACAGTGATGTATCTTGATAAGACTATTTAGGCTTGTTCGCTGATATAAGCAGGTCCAACATTCTTTATTTAAAACTATAAAAAGTAAGAGGGCTTTCCATTACTATGTGGGAGGGCCTTCCTCTACTCTACACTAGTATTTGGAAGGCCACTCACAAATAATTATGTTTTTCTTCACTAGGTGTAATACAAAAATTAGTTATTTCATGACATCCAATTCCTTGGTTAGTCGGAAGTTATAAAATTCAAATATTTTGGAAGCAATCCCCAAACCCAGACTCGGGGTTTTATGGTATCTGATATCGAACTCTAATTTATTTCATCAGTAATGGAGATATATGGGAATGGTATATAAATTCACAGAATCCTCGCCCTTCATATTTTCTTTTGATTAAGCTTTCCATTGGTTCCTTTGCTTCAGTAACTTTCATCTCCAAAGAAATATATCAGCCACCAGTGTGTTATCAGGTCAGCATTTGTGTAATAATGCACTGATGTTGTCAGGTGTTATCGTTAGATTGGTCTGCCACAGATAGTAGCTTGTATTGGTGGCTAGAAGCCCTATGTGGCCCCCTCAGTCATAACAACGCCAATAACCACCACGGGGCACAATAAGCCAATCAGGGGCCTTCTATGCCCCTCCCCCACCCCACCCGGACTCCTCACTCCATAGCAAGGTTCCCACGCGTCATGGAATGTCATGAAATTAAAAGTTGTGATGGAATTGCTGAAGATTTCTTCTTGAGTCATGAAAGTCATGGAAAATGGAAAACTGAATATTATTTATTGCAAAAATCCATTTGAGTGGACTTTTTTTTCACTTTGATTGCAGTAATTTTGCTGGGAGGCCAACCCGATAATGTCCAACTTTAGTTAATAATGTCATGGAAAATTAAGATTATTTTCATGGAAATGTCATGGAATTCGAGTCTGGGGATTTTGTGGGAACCCTGCCTTCGGCCACCTTATGGCTTTTCAAATTCACCACAACCCCATCTCACACCTTTGTAGGTAAAAATATATTATGTATGTGGAATTTAAACCATGGAAGAGGCCAACACTGGGCCTCAAGTCTACCCTTTTAATGTATATAAAAATTATTATGTATGAAAAAAGACATACTCATTTTAGAGAAATTCCCTGTGGGTTCTATTTCTTGCTTCCACAAACTTGTACAATATCTCTGAACCATTTCATCATCTCGTGACTTTTACTTGCTCCTGAGGTTTTAAAAAGAATACCCTTCTCCAACAAACTCTGTAAAGGGGATGAGGGTCAGATGGTTGGGTTGGAGGAAGGTATCCACCTACCACCCCTGTAAGGATTACCTGCAGGATGACAGCATGGGAATCCTTCATGACAACACAGAGAAGCTCTCCCACAATCTTCTATCCAAGCAACTGGAATTTTGGCTGAAAATTAAGGGCGTTTGAATGGACAAAATATTCAGTGAGATTAAAATCGGGAGATGCTGGCAAAAAGATAGGAGACAATGAATCCAAATGGACCATTACTGTTTTGAATTGGGCAGTAATTCTTTGGCCTTTGGGATTAGCGACATTGTCTTCATCCTTGGTCAGAATGGCAATGAGTGGACCATCATGCCACGACAACTTCATTACATTAAGCTGTAAAAATGGTGGGGTTTGTTCAATCATTGGTACGTAAGTCAAATAAATTTCATCTTAAGAAAGCTTTGCGAGGCTGGTAACGAGATTTATACTATGTTTTTTTTCGTCTGTTAGTGGTTAATAAAAGTCATTTTACCTCAACAGTATTTGATAAATGCACTAATATCTGCAATCTTGATTATTGCCTATTATTCCTGTGCCCTACATCTCCGATCGATGATTCACGAAAATTAATATCTGTAGTTTCCTGGTTTGCTGATGGCTATTGTGTATGGACTATATTTATTTATCTACGTATTTATCCACGTATCCACAAGTTTAATCCGCACATAGCTAGGGTTCATATGTACCTAATTTCCAATGGATAACTCTCGCCATGGCTACATGTTGTTCCCAGGACACCCCCCCCCCCTTTGTACTGGAGCTGATGTTATGAGTGGGGCGCAGTGGGCACACCTGTGCATCCATACCTTAGCCCACAGAGGCTAATAGAATACTAGGCTGCTGATCGATTATGTTTGGTGTAATGGTGAAGGTAAGACACTGTGGTCTAGGTAAATTTGAATTCAGTAGATGGCCCCAAAGTCTATGCATGAACCATGGAGACTAGAGGTCTTTTACACTCCAGGGGCGTAGGAAAAGGGGGGCGGCAGGGGGCCTGGGCCCCCCAATAATGAGGAGGTTCCCTATATAAGCCTATATAAAAATATAGCAGCCCCCCCCCAACAGAGACCCCTGCCCCCCCCCAATAAAAATTTCCTTCCTACGCCCCTGCACTCTATGCATAAACACATGGATAGTGGTGTCAACTAGTACTGCAAAGATGACGGTGGCTATCCACCATCATCTTTGCAGTGCTATGTGACACCGCTGTCTATTGGAAAAAAGGTTAGTTGCCTCTAAGGATTCTTCAGTGTAGGCAAGGTTGCTGATTCACCACCAAGATGTTGCATAATCTTCAAATTTATCGATGACAGTATGTACACCCCGGGTATGTAAACTGATATGTAGCGCACAGAATAGTTATAGGCATTATTTTTCTAGTGAGTGAGTGAGTAATAGATGTTTAACGCCATTTCGACAGCAAAGGTCATATTCATGGCGAGAACTAAACTACACAATTTCACAGAGGAATGTGTCAGTGCCCGCGCATATGTGCACCACACACATCCTGAGGGGATAGTAAAGAGGAGAAATAGACGCTTTTAAGTGGGCTAGGGAAGCCCGATTATTTTTCTAAATCCCCAGTATGTAGACTGATAGATAGCGTATATGTAGAGAACGGTCATGTACATCTCTAAATCCCCTTATGCCAACCAGCAAATTCTCCATATGAACCATACGACCAATATGGCCATCCCACACAGTATCCCTTGGACCGGAAGTGACTTGCCTAACCACCTGATATGAGTGACGTCGTTTATTGCGCATGCGGATTGGCTTGACAGGGATGGTATCCGGCTAGTAAGTCATGGCTGGGGTGTAAGCCTTCGATGGGTGCTGTCGTTGGTCGTGTGGTCGGCTACAGGGACACGGGTCCCAATAATCCCCGTTATCCAGCTGACTGACGACCTGTGGGTAGGGATGCTTACGAGGCCATCAGGAGCAGGAGAGGAGGGCACGAGGCCAACAGATAGGGCGGTGTGCGGTCAGGGCATAGGGCGACCGTGCTGACAGTAGAGAGACAGGTAGATTAGGGAGTGGTCATTATTTATCAACAGGGGGGGGGGTGGTGGGTTTTCGTGCGGACGTGCGAAATTTTTTTACGCCCCCCCCTCGATGGCAGTCAAAATTTTTTGCGCCCCCCCCCCGCGTCGGAGGCACGGAGAGTTTTCGCGCCTCTCTTTGATCTATAGTAGCGCGCTGGCTTTTTTGCTAAAAAGAGGGTGAATTTTTTTAGCCCCCCCCCTCAAGAGGGGTCAAAATTATTTTAGCTCCCCCCTTGGGAGGGGTCTAAAAATTTTACGCCCCCCCCTCAAACCCACCCTCCCCCCCCTGTTGATAAATAATGACCACTCCCTTATGTAGTACCTAGGTACTCTATGTGAGGAGTGATGGTGAATGGTTCTGTTGGTACTGCACATTGAAGATGTATTGGGAACTATCCTGGATTAAGAGGTTGAGATGACAATTTGCGCTGCCCTTTTAGAGGAAAAGAGGTGATATATGTAGACATTACATGATTTATTCTGTTGATAAGAAATTGTTTTAAGTGCACCAGAGGAATTGTTTGATCTATGATTTGGGAGAAGGGATCTGAAATGATAAGATTTTTCTCTTCTTTCTAATTGAAAAGGCATGTTGGTTGGGAGGGGGGGGGGTCAGTAAACATCATTCTGAAGTATTATTTGGTCAACAGGATGAAAACATAATGTCATTTAGATGATTTTGTGGGTTTCCGAGGGAAGTTAACAAAATCCACACCCCCTCCGTTCTACTCGGAAAAGTGGCATCGGAAATGGATTAGTATGCCACAGTTTCATATCGGAGAGGGGTCACCCGGTACGTGCTATGAGGCACGGTAGAAACGTCGGCCATAATGTGATAATAGGGAGGTTTAGCAAACACGACGTACGTCACTCAAACCTGATTTTACGTAGACGTAGCAGTGCTGTAAGTATGCTGCACGTCTGCGTTATATTGCCTACGTAGTCACTGCTATACCTCCCTATTATGATGTGAGTAGTATAGGGCTCAGTATGGAGGCCTGGTGGGTCCACCATTGCTTGATCTTGCACCTGGCGAGAATCACACTGATAAGAACCAGCATGATGGGTACCAGGTGTTACATAATGTACCCAAAAAAGTCTGCAGTGAATACAGGGAATTATCTGATTGGTTAATACTCCATCCCGGGTCAGCCCTATATGGTGGTAGGCAAATGGCACTCTTGTACCACAGCTCCCTAGCGGCAGGCTCAAGGGTTAATTGGCAGGGAACATGTGTGCAGAAGAAGCTTGGCTTTGGTGGGTTTGCTTCCTAGAGGCCGAGCTTCCCCTGGAGGAATCATTTACCACAAGACGGTGGTGGTGCATGAGGTTGTATGCATCTCTGGTAGAGGTGAGGGCGCCTGAAGTAAAATGGACTCCCAGGCTAAGTGTAAAACGCTAGGGGCACAGTGCTGGGCGGCCACGACAAGTCCCAGGGCGCCCGTCACGGCTCGCCCTTTATGGGTGTAAAGGATCGTGCCTTTGGATGCTGACACTTCCTCACGCCGCCATCGGGATCCCGCGAGATCCTGATGCCCACGGGACGTGATGAGAAGGCTGAGGCGGAAGTCGTGTACACATGGGGCTGCTGGCGGCGGCTGCCAGGTAGAGTTAGGGCAGTGGGGCTCCAGCAGCTTACAAGCATGGTATCCTGGATCCTTCTCTGTTAACTGATACAGTGATAGGTGCCTCTACAGAGCCAGGTGGTGGGAGCTACAGGCGCACAGCTATCTATGTCAATACTGAGAAGGGGCTACTTTCTTATCAATATACATAGGAGATGAGAAGAGAGCGCCTATCTATATTTACATTAACTTCAAAGACCTACCTTAGATGGGTTTATAATAGTTTTATTGTGGCCTACTGAGGATTATTTATACATCACCTTCCCGTCAAACAGATAACTACCAGGGATGTAAGTTTTGAGAATATTGTCTGATTGCAGATCAGGGGATAAACCTGCCATTTTACTGTTTTGCCTTTTGACCCTTTATGTTCGATAATATTGTTAATTATAGCCACTCGGTCCTGGAGGGAGGCAGCTGCTTTTATACATGTAGCTTTACGTTTTTATTTACGAAATATGTAGAAGGCGTGGGTAGAGGTAGGCAGTCGTTGGGTGTGGTGAGGACGGCAGTTCTGCAGAAAAAAATAAAACCAGGACATAAAAGAACAATGCTCCCGAAGGCTTGCCTAGTACAGCCATACGCATCGGGATATTAGACCGGGGCTTCAAATAAGGAGGAGGGCAGGGCAAAAGTGGCCCCTGGATATTATCCGCCTTTACGGCCAGTACCATGGTCACCAGGGAGGGGGGGGGGGGCATAAAGGGCACTGGGAGGTCAGCAAGGGGCAATCTCGTTCCCCCAACAAGGAGGCATGCAGCCCCCGGCATATCCCCACTCCCCCTCCAACATTTGTGACGTAAAGCGTCGCCCTTTGTCGCTGTCCTCTCCATGGTAGTCCAATAGTTTGGCAGGACAGGATATGAATTTAGGGCCGTAGGATGAATATCGGCCAATTTCCGTATTGTAAACATAGAGAGCAATAGTCCAGATCAATATTGTGATAAAACTGGAGAGACTAGTGGATGGCAGCGGCGGCAGCAGCAGTAGCCAGCACCTGTCGCATCAAAGGGGATGGTCTGGGGACTGCCTACCACCCGAACAGTAAACTCCCCTATAGATTTAATGCAAATGTTTGCTATAAAAGATGACAGTTTTTATGTGTATGAAAGTTGAATACAGAGCAACCCGCATGTAGGCAAAAAATGACTTGAAATGAGAGGTACATGTATTTGATTAAGTGCTATATATATATATATATATATATATATATATATATATATATATATATATATATATATATAAATATATATACATCACCGATGCCCATTATAGATCTAAGCTTACCTAGAAGCCTTAGGTTGGGCGTGCCATTTGTCCTTGCTGTCCAAGGTGAGTGTCCTCCCTCTGGTGGAGTCTCTTCTTAGAGACAGTACCATCACCTGACATTAGAAGTTGTTGGTGTAGATGGCCAGAACGATGACTTAAAGGTTTTGGGGCTCGCTGAGGCGAGACTGAACAGCAGCTCTAACCATAATAACTTAACACTGCGCCATTGGGCAAGTTGGGCACGATGGCATGACCTGTTTTATGGATATTTCAGACAAACAACCAATCATTGAAAGAAATGAGGGAGTGGGAGTTAACGACCCTTTCCACCACCGCTCCCGCATTCGAGCCTGTAGCTTTCTCCCACCATGGCTTCAGAACATGCATGTGGCTGCTATCTCCTCGTGCCATGTGACATTTGAAACAAGAAAAAAAAACACAAGAACAATTGAGACCGAACAACGCCAATGTAATAATTATCTTATGATAATGATATAGATACATACATAGCGTCAACAACCTAGACATATTTTACTACCTCGCAGATTGTAATAAACTTATCTTTTAATTTATGTTTAGAATATATATGAAAACAGAACCCACACTAATGTAAAAAAATACAAGTATGCATCTACCAAAACCCTAAGACTATTTACAAGCAATAAACATCAAAGTTAGCATGTCCAGGCCTAGGTCAGTCGTTTCTGAAACGTCCCCTGGCGGGAGGGTGATGTGGACAGAGGCAGTGGGGCTCTAAACTTCTGGGTAATAGAAAGTGACAGAGGAATTTCTCAAAGTCAAAATCATTGATAAGCTGGAAGAAAAATTTACAAAAAATCTAAAACAAATCAGGAATTTAAACTTGAGGAAATGTAAAAGAAAAAGATCAGCCTACTTATAGTAATAGAAATTACCTCTTTAAGAAAAATAGAGAGATTTGTAAACCAGGGGTCAGTGGTAGAAGGCCTCAATTGGACCCTTATCTTATCTCTTATCTCCGATCTTCTAACAACTTCTCCCGACTGACCACCGTCTGTGTCTGCTTTCTATCCCAATTCAAGTGTATAGCTAAAAATACAAAACACCAGCTTTTGTGCGTGCAATACTTTATCAGTGCCCTTACATTTGGGCATATGCTTCTCCTTTGTATGTGATCACATATAAGAGGTCTACAATATCAAACCCACCAGGGTTATGGTTGCCTACAGCGCACATACAATGACTACAGATCCATGGCTGTAGCTATGGTGACCCTCCCTTGTAAACCAGAGACCTACAGCCAGCCGGCAGCAATATCAGCAATTGCCGAGACGCACCATAAATCAGAAATATCATAAATAATGCGGCGCCAGAACGGGCTCCCACGTTAAACTGTTTGCCCAGCAGATCCCGTTGTGGGGAGGCAGTAAAAGCAGCCAAATTGCATCTGTACCCATACACGGTGGTCTCCGATCCTGCTTAATGCCACCTTCAGTACACAAAGCCATAGACTGATGCTGTTTGAATGCATGTTGGGGACATTGTAATGTAATAGAGACCAGTACATATTTAAAAGGAGGGGCGTGGACGAACTTCATGTATAGGAAAATCAGAACACACTGCTTGTATTCTTCCAGTCTTGGGACAATTGTTAAGGCGAGAGGGATAAATCATATATCAAAGGCTATCTATGGGTCCAGAAGGGAAACATGCATGGCTGAAGACAAGGAAGCTAGTGAGGGGCTCATCTCGGTATATATATATGTATGATAAAGCCCAATAAGTAATGGTTAACCTACAGGCAGCATGCAGACGTCTCCATTATGTGCGTGACTTTGCAGTTGGATGAGGGCAAATGGAGATTGTTTGAAAGTGCACTGTAACAAAATGTCGTCGAAATAATGACGGAATCCTCGTCCGAAAGTTGCCAGAGATCCGTCGCTGTTTTCACAGAGATTCATTGTACATTTGTGTACCTCTGTACTGCCACCTGGGGCGTCTTGTAAAAACTACACTTGTTCCCTGCCATACAATTATGGTGGTTCAATGTTCAGTTTTCAAGGATCTCTGGTAGATTCGACAGTTATTCTTTTTACAGTGTGAGCCTTTATGATGTTCATTGAAATACATGGCAAGTACGGTGTGAAGAGGCACTCATAAATGCAATGGACTCCCTTCAATGAGCAGAGAAGCTACATTTCTTACTTACGTCAGAATAATCACGTCTAGCTATCTACTTCTGCACGTAGAGTGAGGCATGTTTAATGCAAGTGTAATACAACCACCATATTGGAAACGCTGTCGATATGTTGATACACGGATAGAGTATTGAATAACCATGCTGTGCAAAAACACTTATAGCACTGCAAATATTTTGAAAGTGAGCAATTGCTTTGGAACTGCTTCGTGTGGAATTGAGCTGCTCAGCGCCGCCTGCGTGTTGAGCGGATCTATTGAAACCAAAGCTGTTTCAAGGCAGCACGGTGGTTTCAAATGTTCAAATCTCAAAGCCACGTTTCCATGCCTAACATAACTAGAGTGATTTGAATTGAACCACTCGCAACGAGGTAATATTCCCACATCACAGCGCTTCATATAAACTCATTAGACTATTATGCTGAGGCAGTTCTCATTTGTGCAGCCCTTGTCTATAATAGCGCCAGCCAGCATTATTGGACTTGGAAATCAGGGACTCACTCCAAGTTGCACTGTTCTACATACTTTTCTCTTATCAGTATTGTAGCATGGATGTACGGAATATTCGAGCTTAGCCACCACTTACAGATTCGCCAAGAGCAAAGTGTAGAGTTGAAACATGTACCCCTTGATTGCGGAAAGCCGTCTATGGGATCTAGGCTTCACTTGACATTAGGGCTGCTGCGTCGATGGCTTAAACTGAAAGGACTTAAAAAAAACAGGAACCAAGAAAAATTGCAATCCTCGCCTCTCCCATACATACTATAGCGCGATGCTTCCGGTAGCACTTGTGAGCTGAAAGGTACAGCCAGAGGTAGGAGGGAGAGGTTCCGAGTGGATGAGAGCAGCTCGTACCAATTCCAAGACCTCCCTGGAGCTACTCATAAGTTCACAAGCGTGTTACATGTCCGTGGCTCGCGGCACTATGCTTGTGGTTGGTGACCCTTAGCTGGTATATAAGCAAAAGCCCTGTTCCTTATACCCCCCAACACTGGAAAATGTATCTATAACAACATGCTGCTCACCGCTGCTGGGGCCTAGATTAACCAGTCCCTAGCCAGATGGGAACCTTGCCGTCGTAAATAATAACCAGAGATGATCTGGCTGGCAGCACGGAGATTAGCTGGTAGTAAAAAGAGTCTAGCCTCTGTTGCTGCTCGGCCTTGTGTGAAGGGATCGTCCAAAACCATTCACCCTCTATTCAGGTGGGGCGTGTCCATGAGCATAGTGAGGTGATTGGAAGCTGTTCGTTGTGGTAATGGGTTGGCAATATAGGCTAACTCTAGGATGTTGTATGCAGTAGTGTGTATTGCATGTGGGAGTGCACTAATGTATGTGACAGTGTGCTTCGGTATGTGGTAGTGTGCTGTATGTGGCAGTGTGCTGCTGTATGTTGTATAATGTGCTGCTGTTTGTGGTAGTGTGCTGTTCTATATATGTGGCAGTGCGCTGCTGTATTTGGCAGTGCGCTCATGTATGTGGTATAATGTGCTGCTGTATGTGGTATAATGTGCTGCTGTTTGTGGTAGTGTGCTGTTCTATATATGTGGCAGTGCGCTGCTGTATTTGGCAGTGCGCTCATGTATGTGGTATAATGTGCTGCTGTATGTGGTATAATGTGCTGCTGTTTGTGGTAGTGTGCTGCTGTATATATGTGGCAGTGCGCTGCTGTATTTGGCAGTGCGCTGATGTATGTGGTAGTGTGCTGCTCTATGTGGTAAAGTACCGCTGTAAAAGACAATGTGCTGCTGTATGTGGTAGTGTGCTGTATGTGGCAGTGTGCTGCTGTATGTTGTATAATGTGCTGCTGTTTGTGGTAGTGTGCTGTTCTATATATGTGGCAGTGCGCTGCTGTATTTGGCAGTGAGTTGATGTATGTGGTAGTGTGCTGCTGTATTTGGCAGTGCGCTGCTATATGTGGTATAATGTGCTGCTGTATGTGGTATAATGTGCTGCTGTTTGTGGTAGTGTGCTGTTCTATATATGTGGCAGTGCGCTGCTGTATTTGGCAGTGCGCTCATGTATGTGGTATAATGTGCTGCTGTATGTGGTATAATGTGCTGCTGTTTGTGGTAGTGTGCTGCTGTATATATGTGGCAGTGCGCTGCTGTATTTGGCAGTGCGCTGATGTATGTGGTAGTGTGCTGCTGATGTATATGGCAGTGCACTGCTGTATGTGGCAGTGTGTTGGTCTATGTGTGGAATGTGCTGATGTATGTGTGGGATGTGCTACACAGGACTGTTGAGCGGTGGCATTGAATGACCAGATGAATGTGGCAGAGAACTGTTGCTCATTACATGTAAAATCATGACGTGCCACTGGTACAACACTTGGGTGCCTTCACCACAAGACGCGTATTGATCTTATACTTGGGACAACTGTCATTTTTTACAATGCCATTCGCCAACAATTTCATCCCACCCGACAAGCGCCAGAGCGCAGCTGGTGTCTGAATTGGGTGTTAACGCCGCAGTCTACATAATCAAGGTTGTGCAGTATGGGGCATAACATATATGTTATTTAGCGTTTAATCAACGTTATGATAGAGCACGCGTGGGTATATGGTTCAATATTCCACGACCGCGAAGCAGGAGTGGAATATTGAACCATATACCCACGCGTGCTCTATCATAACTTGATTAAGGCGTTTATCTAACATATTTCTCCATTTTGTATTAATTTCTTACCTTATAATCCCAGAATTAATCCATGAGAAGATATTTTGTAAGTGCATCCCATCCGCACGGTTTGCCAAGCCAGCGTAGCCATTGTTTTTACTCCACCCGTCATACCCTCATCTTTCCAACGAATTTTCGGGTATAATCCAAGGATGTCAAGCCCTGTTATTCTACCACCGCCAAATATACAATCTCTAGTTGGTGTTCGCCTTCATTTTGTATCCATTTCCTTCGAAATAAATAAGAATCCATTGATTTTCCATACCGATCCAACGCACACGGCCCAGTACACGGCCATTTCGTCTTGTTGACAAAGCGGGGAGTTGCCCGGATGTAAAAACTAGGTCAGCCACGCGTCGAGCAAGGAATGGCCGGACAGGGAGGGTCCCGACTCGTATCGATGTGGAAAATCAATGGATTCTTATTTATTTCGAACAAAATGGAGAAATTAGGCATGGCATGTTCATATAGGATATCTAAGGATGGTTCTCTGTTAATAACTCCACCAGGCTCCATATATTCTAGGCTAACGAGGTGTGTAAACATCAGGTATGTCGGACAACTTTTTCAAATTCTTGATGAAGATTCATTTCTACCACCGGTCGGCTTGGTATAGTGGACAGCGAGCTCGCCTCCTGCCCCAGCGGCCGGGGATCGATTCCCCGTTGAACCTAAACGGTTTTAACAGGAAATGTATGGAGGAGTTGACTTTGTATATTCCTCCAATTTATTAACATGTCCAGATTGAAACTAGCAGCCTCTTGAAGACGAAGAAAAGGTCTCAGAGTGCGTTATGGCTGGATAAGGAACTGGGGTTATGAGCAAAAAAGCACTGTTGAGGCTCAGATAGTTAGATAAAGGAGGCTATACCGATACCCAGAGGGTCCACCATTTTGAATTTTGCTGGTTTTGCCAAAAGTGGTAAAACATAATAATAAACATACTCATGATGGTATACCCTAAATATCAGAACAATCACTTTCAGGGACAAGCTGGTTCCCATCTTATCAGCTTACCAGTGCATGTTGCCAGAACCATCTCCAGTCCCGCTTAACCCAATAAACCTGGAACATCCAGTTGTCATAACTGGCTCCCTCTGCGGACAGGAGACATTCATGAAGAAGCAATGAAAAGGGCACAAAACACCTTCATGAGGAGCTTCCCCTAACAAAAATGGGAATACCAGAATAGAAAGAAATGGCATGACCATTTTAATGGGAGTTGTGGGTCGTGGCCCGTATGTGACCAAGCTATTATCTTTAAATTAAATATTTTGTATTATTAGATATAGACTTAAACTATAATGTATTGTACTATTGTCATTGTGTGATGGCATGTGTGCCCCTAGCATACGTATACAATGTATAGAACCAGGTAAATGAAAGAACACCTATAATCCCTAAGAAAAGTAGACATAAAATCAAATAGTGGTTCTCTAACTCTAATCTCATATGTGCAGCAATTTTCATCTTATCCATTAGTGCGGTCACTGATGTTATGGGACAAGCAAACTATATGTCTTGAATTAACAATTGCGTTTGTGGCGAAAGTCCCATACATGACTGTTCCTCTCTGGACCACAGAAGGACAGTATCTATGACTAGCATGAAAACCATTATAACATGCTTTTCCATTATCCCTCGTTCTCCACGGCCGAAAGCTGAATTGCAAATTTACTTATTTCACCAATCGGCTCATCCCCACTGCCCGTTCAGCCTGGTCGCCTTGTGCTAAGAGGTTTGCCCATTACCACTCCCCCCACCCGGGCCACCTCCACCAGCTTTCCATTCTCCATAGTCCCTCGTTCCCCGGTACAAGTCAATTCCTCCCATTCCAATCAATTCATTCACACTTCATGTGGTAACGTGTATGTGCCGCTCTATCAGTTTACAACCATTGGCCCTACGCGCTAACACCCATGTATATAAAGCCTATAGGTACAACATGTCCCCTTCTCCCCCTTCCACAATGTCAGCTGCATTCTCTGTTAATTGCACAGGCTATACATGTGGGAGATTGATGCACATTGTGTTCCTCCTGTGGCCTGTTCCTGTTAAGTTACCTCCCCCACTTTCTTCCACCATTCTATCGCCCTTATCTATACGGACTAGCATATTTCTAGTACTGAGATAAACAGTTCAAAAACATTAGAAATAAAACTAAAATTCCAATAAGAGGTCACATATTACCCAGATTGAGTACACCCAGGCCATTGTCTCCCTATCAAGCTAATCCACTCCCCTCACACCTGAAACAATAGAGTGGTACTTACTGTGATTAAGATAGGGGCAGGGTGAAGCTTATCTCCCTTATCTGTATTATCAATCACCACTGTTCAGAGGTGCAAACAGTGGCTGATAAGAAATTTACCCGGAATGCACTGCTGTGGAGTCGGGCCTACCCATGATGCAAAGCAAGATGGCGGCCTCCATGACCTGATATGCTAGTGCCCTATTCACGCTTAGCGGATTCCTCAGTGGGCTGACCCCTGCTGAAGCTGATATCTTGCGAGATAAGGACTGATAACAACCAGCTGATGGGTACCAGGTATTACGTAATGCACCCTGAAAAGTCGGCACTGAATGAAAGGAATTTTCTCATTGGTCAATATTATATTCCGCTAGGTTCCTATATAAGGCTCCTTTTCCTGCTCCGGACCGTGAATATGTCCCTTCCCATTACCGCTTACACGCCCCCTCTCCCTGCTTTCTGCCCCCGACATGCGTCCATAAGGGTGTGATTGATGTTCTTCTCTAACCCCATGCACACTCCTATTCCAGGACCCCGACTCCTGTGTACCCCATCTTCATACCTTCACACCATGGCACCCACCCCGCCCGTCTGACGACCTCCTCCAGGCTCCAGTGTACCGTAAACACAGGCACTTATAGATTTGGGGTATTCCATGTGAAGCGGAATCGACCATATCCTCCTAACTCAACTCCATACCTATAACCCATCGCCCGCACCACCGGCCTGACTCCATGCGCCCTATCCCCATCTCAACACATTTTACACTGGCGGCAATTGCCTTCCACTGATCTAGTACAAAATGTGCTAAATGGATGCTGATAGGAACACTTGAGGTCTTAAATGCACGATTCGTTTCGCGGTGGAATTAATTCCCACCTCATGGAGGGCCTGCCCTCACTTTTTTCTCCTCAGACACATTGACTAAACTGATGAAGCTTCTTGGTTGGTCAGTGCTCAAGTATTGAATCCGCTTAAATAGCCGTATTGAAAAACAGCAGAAAACGTGATTAAAATTTAATTGATTTTACCTCAGCCAACATGTTTCCATTTCGTCATCACCAATCGATGTTAGGCCTATTACACAGGATACGTTCTCAGGCACCACCTACCAGTGTTGCATTGTTTTCCTCCACCTCTCCTCCATTCCCCTTGCACGACTAGATATTCATGTCTCCTCCAGACCCCCTCTCCCTACCCCTTGAAATGGTAGCTCACGTTCCAGCACAACCACGGCCCTCCACTGCCTGCAGTGCCCAGTCTCCAGCCCGAATTCAATTACCCCTGGCGGCGTTTAGAGGAGGATTTAGGGTAGGTTTATTGACCTTGGTGTCTAGGCAGGCTGAGGCCCTTTGGTCTCCCCTCTCCGCCCACATCCTCTCCACTATGCCCTCTCCTATTAGCTCCCCCCCTCCTGCTCCCTTCCCTCCTCCCCTCATGCCCTTCCCCATCCTCCATCCCTCCATCCTCTATTCATTCCTCACTCTCTCCCCTCTCTCTCCCGCCCTCGGCTCCCCCGACGGTGACGAATCACAGACACTTTGGGGTGGCTTTTGTTCTCTAGGGTAACCTTTCTAGACTGATCATTGAAGGATACAGCAGTATGTTTGGCCCAATATTAAAAGCGCAGTACCCTTAGGCCCTGTTGGATCATGTTATCGAGCTTGGCGTTACCAGGCAGATAAGGAAAGAGCCTACAGCTATTGATAGTGGGTTAATAGCGGCATGGTCCATCTGGGCTGGAGGGCAGTGTGTGTGGAGGGTGTGGGGGGGGGGGGGTTAAGTATGTAGATCCTATAAGGTGGTAAGGGTTAATCATGATTGTGTCCGTGAGTTCAGGATGCGGCACTTTTTATATTGGGGGGAGGGGTTAAAGTGATGTTATTGTGAGGACATAGGAGTGTGGTTTGTGGGTGTAAAGTTTCACAGGAAGAAATGACACATGTAAGTAGTATATGGAAATGGGCCATTTCTCCCAGGGTTGCCACCGGTCAGGAAAAAATCAGGAAAAGCCATATTTTTTCAGGGTCAGGAAAAGGTCAGTATTTTCCATAAAACGGTCAGGAAATTTTGGGATTTGGGGAAAAGTCAGGAAAAAGTCAGTACCGTAATCTCCCGCGTATGAGGCGTGTCTTCTACGCCAAACAAAATGCTCCTGGGTCTTATACGTGGGAGGGGCATTGCCTTGAGTTTGGGGTGCGCCTTATAGGGGGGTATTTTTTCTATAGAACAGTACTAAACTGCCCTCAGGGGGGGCGCCCTCTATTTGAAACACACCCCCCCCCCGTGAGTTGGGGGGGGCGCCTTCTACGCCAGCTGCGCCTTTTACGCGGGAGATTACAGTTGTTTCCGTTAGTGAGGAGGTTGATGACCAACTAAATTACAGGACTCACATGAGTCAAGTTGTGTCTAAAATGGAAAGAACCACACTACAATTCACATAACTTTTCTGAGTGGTTGATTATCTGTGAATGGTATTTGGACAATAATAAGTGAAGTAAGTCCTTGGTTAGCAGAGTGCAATGTAAGTAGTTTATCTGCTAAATCATAGCAGTATAGTTGTCCCTGTCCTACACACAAGGGTTATTCACTTCCATAGAATAGAAGTGGATGAACACGGTAAGAATCCTATGCTGTGAGGGTCCTGACTAGGGAATAATTCCGCAGGCTCTTTTCCAGGAGTTTGCATATGAGTCTTCCACAAAGTCCTGCAGTCATTGTATAATGTTAGAATTTGTACTTGTGATTTGCAATCAGACGTCTCTATAGTTCTGATTTGACAAGTATACCTAACTTCAACCTTCTTTAAGTTCTTGGCAACAACACCCTGCCAAAATGACATCAATTTTCACAAGAGCAGCAGCTGGTATTGATTTATCTAGCACATCCCACTGGATGAAGCTCAGTATAAGGATTCTGAGCATATCCACAATGTGAATGGCTGGGGAGTCATGAAAAAGATAGTACAGGGATTGTAGAGTGTAGCCTCTGTTCCTGTCTTGAATGCCACATGAACTGTGTGAAGACCACAGGATTCAATATTAAGGAGGTTTGGACATTCAGGGTTCCCTATGTTAAGTTCTTTCTGTAAGATGTTATTAAAGACTTTCCAGTTCCATTTGGCAGCTGAAGCACTGGTGAGCTGTCCAGTCATACATCACTTTTAAGTTTTCTACAATGTCTTCAGCAGTTGTGTGTACTAGAAATAATCACTGATTGAAAAAAATACTTTACTGAAGGGGGGGGGGGTCTGGCACTCTGGCGGCAACAGATAAATAGAATCCCATTCCGGCAAACAAGTTCTTGAAAAGCACCAGTTTGCACCATTTGGCCTCAAGATATTCAAAAGATTCCTCGGCCTCTGGGGGTTACCCGCCAGACCCCCTCTCCCTTTCATTCACAAAGCTACTTTTCCAACAACAACAAAATGACTGCCACATTTTGAAGAAAATAAGATTTCCAAATTATTCTGGGAAGTATGCCCTGGAACCCCCTACATTTATCTTACCCAAGCATTACAGATGTAGCCTCTGTAGTCCATTTTGTACCATAAAATTGTTGTGTTTTGGGAAATTGAAAATCTTCCTACACTTTTTAACAATTTTCAAATCACATCCCTGTAGAAAATTGGTCATCAGGTAGTGTGTTTACCCAGCATGCTCCTCAAAAAAAAATTCATCAGTGGGGTTTCTAAAAAATCATGTTCTAATGTGTCCTACAGGTGATACGAGGGGTCATATATAGTCATGTATAATGAGTTTTCCTTTGTAAACCAGTATATTTGTACCATAAACATGGTTACTTATCTGCAAATCTAGCTTTAAAGGCACCAAGCCACTTCCAACCTTGCTAATATGCACTGAATTAAACATGGTAAATGGTCAGGAATCTTTTTGATTTGTCAGGAAAAAGTCAGTATTTTTGATATCTCAGTTCTGGTGGCAACCCTGTCTCCAGAGACTGGATGCATGTGGCCTTGGCTTTGGGGACATACGTACTAAAGGATAGATGCACCACAACATAAACAACCCTTATAAAACATATTTAGACATACAATTATGAAATAGGTGTCCTGGTAGTAATAGCAATATGTTCTTGGTGGGACAGAAATAACGCTTGAATCCACATTTACACTATTTTGCAAGAATTTCTAATACTGGTTCTGTAGCGTATTACCAGCAGTATATAAGGAGATTAAGGCATAGGGCCCAGCTTCCCACCTCGAGGGAGACATGTCAGAAGCACTTCCAAAGCCGTAATCCAAGACACAATAAATACCTGTGATCGTTGCCTAGCACAGTCTGATTTAATCTCCGAAAGCCCTAGACCTGGATCAACTGGATTATTGGCCCTCCTCACGCGAGGACAATTGTCACTTCAGTGTCACTTCAGTTTAGCTTCACCTAGTAATACCACACGTGGGGAGAACTCTCGAAATTGGCCCTTGCCAGTAATACAGGAATGGTAGCTCTCAAGCTGGTTTGCCAAATAACACATCTGGACACCTATGAGAAAGGGAAACAGAAATAGATAGCGAAAAGTTATATTTGGAGCTCAGAGAGCTCAGGATGGATTCTAACAGCTCAGGGCTACCTCATGAACAGCTTATGAATAAGTACATGTGTAGTATATAGCTCACAGATGCACACGAGCAGCTCGGTACAATAAACAATTCAGATATCGTACATATTATGATATTGATAATGATGTCCACAGGTTTAAATGAAATATGTATTCGTGCATACACATCCTGTGTGTAGGCCCTCTTGTGCCCTCCTATATACACATATAATGCATATAGGTATTTCTCAATATAAAGTTGACCATTACACTACATTTCATAGGGAATACCCACTAAGTCGGCATAGACTTGGCAGCATAGCTCGTTTTACAAGTCCGGTCTCTTGGTGTGAATACGCTGCAGGTCTCCAGAGAATAATGTGAATGCTAATTGCACACCGAGGTAAGATATTAGACTACTCTTACAGCCTCCATGACGTAATGGGCATCCTGTGTGACAGGCACACTAATGTGGATGTCCACTCAACCTGTCAGGGGTCCACCATTACCATGGAGCACATCCAGGGCCGAGTAATCCTCTTCCACTGGCACTACTCTATCTGTACTGATTACCTCACTAGCTCACTGCTTACTACCTGTACCTTCTCACATATACCACTACTAAGTACTAATAGTCTGTTCCAGGAAAGGTGAGCTAAGTATGGGGCATGTTAAGCAGTAGCGGGATACATTATTGACCAAGAAGATAATTCCCTTCATTCACTAGTCTTCACTTTTTAGGGTACACTGTACATTACAAACAGCTGGTCCCCATCATGCTGGCTGTTATCAGTGTACAATGTACCAGATCATGGCGTCTCCAATGGTTGACCTGGAACATCAGTATAGGGCAAATGAGAAAAAAAGGATTACTCTCACTGGCCGACAGAAATAGGTGTTTTTGTCATTGAAACTGTTATGTGCTGTTACGTATAGATCAACAGGGCTCTGAAGAAATTGAGACATAGGCTGTGTTGTTGTTGTTTTTTTTTTGGGTTTTTTTTTCATTTTTTTTTTGGGGGGATGAACATATGAGGCATCTTTGTGTCGTTAGAATCAGCGGCCATAATGTACATGTATTCCCATATCCCGGATAACGCAATTTTAGAGGGGGTCGGTTACGTGTGCTAGATATGTGTAGTTATACCACTATTCTGCCACCTGCCTTACTGTTATGCCCTCTCCTACCAGTGCATTATGAGATCATATACGCACATGTTCATTTTAGGGATTTTTGGATATACTTTTTCGAGGTCAAGTTGGACTTAGAATATTTTGGGAGAGTGTTGAGACATACAAATTCAGTCTCGCCATTGTTTCAATGTGAAAAATCGTCCAAACTCATAGGAGAATTGAACCCCGGCCGCAGTGGAGATAGGCGGAGGCCTTAGCCATAGCGCCACACTGTACGGTGATGAAATCTAATGCGAAAGTAAATAAGTTCTAACCTGGAGTCCTAGTCCTATGTTTGCACCCAGTTTTCGTCTTGATTCCAAGCCTGTCATGTTATAATATTAAAATCCCAAGAAGTATTTGATCCATAGATGAGGAATGCGTGCTAATTTTCTCCATTTTGTTCAATATAAAGAAGAATCCATTGATTTTTTCTATTGTAAGCAAGTCACGGTCCGCCATTCCGGTCTACCTCCTTGTCCGACGAAAGTGTGTCAGTGGCCCAGATGTAGATATAGGTCAATACGCCACAGTTAAAAAAGACGCTGACAATGTCAGACCGCGACTCGCTTACAATGGAAAAATCAATGGATTCTTCTTTATTGTGAATATATTGGACATAATAAGTACAGAGGGATCATCTTAACTATCTATGGATGTGTACATATTAATATGGAGACTTGTCATGGTTGGATTCACTACGAAAAGTGTGTGTAAACACAGCAGTACAGGTCCCGGCAAGGAACAATAGCAATGGCTTCGCACAGAGTGACCCGGGGTGTATCGCTTGCACTTACAAAATGTCTTCTCCTGGCTTTATTCTGGGGATATCAGGTAAGAAATTAATACAAAATGGAGGAAAAGGTGGTATAAACACAAAATGACATAAATATGACAGCCCACAGTTTGTATATTGACGATATTGCACTCGCCTCCGGCTCGTGCAATATTCGTCAATATACAAACCTTGGGCTGTCATATTTATGCTATATTGCATTATTAATTACCTGTAACGCATTAATGAAATGTGCAAAATATTAGTCCTACCTTCAGGATGCCTTCTCAGTGTGACGATCTCACCCATGCACCAGCTAAGGGCTTCCCCTGTACGGAGTAGCATTTTATGTTGTCTTTTAATAGAAGTAATCATGTTCTCTCATTAATCCAATAGGATAATTTGTAAGCAAGACAGGTCTTGATTGTTTGACTTTTATGGTCCTAATCAAGGGAATTTCAGGTTGCTGGGAGATCCACAAGACATTTTCTTTTTCTTTTGTCCTGCTTAAATTTTGCACTGTCATGCCTCCTTTTGACGTTTGTACTGTGGACGCCATTTTGGAAGAGACACTACTCAGGTTTCCTTTTCAATCAATGTGGTAATGAGTTGGTCGCAGATAAAGCATCATAATAAGACCTCATCTGGCCTTTTAAAATATATTTTACGAAGGCATTATAAGTTAGTGGGGTGTGGTGGGGGAGGAAGTATCGATTTTTCTACATCGCTACCTCTGTTGGGTTGGATCCTGTGTCAAATTAAACAAGTTACGCTATGGAAGTTAATGTGTCTGTCTACTCTTTGTACAGGTCGTCTATAAGCAAGGCAGGAAGAATTCAAAGGCCTTGTTAGGCGGCAATCACTAGAGCTATGTAGTGGATGACAAGAACTGATGTAATTAACCATTGCTTAATGCCTTTAGTGTTTGCTTATCTTCTTATCATTTAGTGAGATGTGAAGCTAGTGCGCAGGGAAAATACATCACCAGCCTATATGGAAGTCATCAGTGGGGAGATCTTTGGGTGTCTATCTGCTTGGATGAGGGGATCGATTAGATAATATTGTAAATGGCTAAAATTCATTCAATGATATTTAACTATCCCAAAAATCATTGAATAAGATGTATACCCTCGTTCCAGTGTATGGCAGCCCGCATGGTCAGATGGTTCTACTTACAATTCCTTGAACAAATGATGGTATCTGTTTCAGATTCTCAAAAAGTGAAATGGTCGCCCTTGTGCCATTTTCTGCCAGTCCATTCAAGCCTCTTCCATCGGCCGTAGTTTTTTCATTGTAGACCATTGCGGTTTTAATCTGTGTTCAGTATGGCCGCTCGGTTTCGATAATATCAGGAAGATAAATCATTCGGTGTTGGTAGTAGGGAATTTATGCACAATTAAAATCCCCTAATCAGCCTATCCGGACTGAAATCTCATTTGCAACATACGGGACATTGATGATTAAAGCAAGATGTTATATGACTGATGAGATGGGAGGCATGGCCTATGGGATGGATTTAGCAGCTTCTATATTAGCAATGGCATACCACCTCAATTAATGGAGCAGCACAGGGAGCCCTCTGGGGTCATTTAATTCGTAAGATTACTGATAGCTATAACTTGTTTTTTTTTTGAGTTGCAAGTTGAGCCGCTGTGACGTCATCCGTGGCAACTCCTATCCGTGGTTCTTGCCACATTTTTCTTGTTTTATGTTGTCCAATGTCTCTGAGTATGGAAAAGTGATGTTTGACCAATGAAAGCTCGTGCAGTCAATGAGAAATCTGCAATTCTTTACAACCATCTCTTGAAATTTTAGCCTCGTTTTTAAGAGCTAAAATACACATTGGTCTACCTGTTCTGGCACTAATATTCATCTTACAACAATTCTAATAGTACCTACCCCCCCTAAATTGGACCTTACGATCGCATTTGAGCCAACCATTTGTTGCTAGGACAAGCTGTTACCTAGCAACAGCTGATTTTAGCTAGCAACGGACCCTTTCCAAGACAAAGAAAGACCATTCCTAGGAATGACTTACAGAATGGAGATCATGGATACTGTTTCTTATTTTGCTATTCAGAAGCTCCATGCAATTGTAAAAAAGGCAATATTGTACCAAAGTACAGTGTGCTGATCAGAAAATATAGAAAAAAAACGATAGACCTAGAGCAAGTATGATGAAAACATGGTGATCAATATGTATTTTAGCTCTTAAAAACGAGGCTAAAATTTCAAGAGGTGGTTGTATAGAATTGCAGATTTTTCAGTGACTGCACGAGCTTACATTGGTCAAATATCGCTTTTCCATACCCAGAGACAGTGGACAACATAAAAAAACAAGTTATAGCTTTCAGTAATCTTACGAATTAAACTCCTAAAATATGGCTCTTTTGAAGGACTTGCTGCTCTACTAAATCCTTTGGTTGTTGGGCGTGGGAGCCATTTGGAATTTAATCGGATTGTCAGGAACAACTTGATCATTATACATGCAGTAAGAGATACAGATTTTGATCATATGAAATTATTTCACCATATACCAGTAGTTCCAAATGAATTGTATTCTTAAACAAGATAAAGACCGAGTTGGTCACTTTATGCTACATTGTATATATGTATACACCGCTACCTGATGCATTAATATATAAAAGGATACTACATGTATGAGGTCCAATTAGGAGTTAGCCATTTCTAGTGTGCCTTTGTATTTCATCTTGATCTCAGTCTCAAAAGGGGACAGCCATTGCACACAAGTCATAATAGATACTGATTCATCAGTTTTCACTAACCATACAAAGATTATTTTTGCTTTACTATTGTAGTGTTCTTGGCCATTTATGTGTAAATGTAATAGATTTTTATCGTATTCATCAGCGAAAGATAAATCAATAATAGAAATAAGAGGAATTAAAATTCTGCATGTTGTAGCATACTTCACACAACTCCCAACTTTTCCATTAGATTTCTAGCTGTGTATGATCGACACCCGCATATGGTAGCATGTATTCTGCAAGGAAGGAGAAAACATGGAGAAAGAAAACAATAGAACCACTTTACTCACAAAAGCCTGTGGAAGGTAGCATGCCTGACTGATACCATTCATCACCTGATCTCCCTCTGTGCTGCTGACACCAAAATGGGAAAAGATATCTAAATGGCGACAAAAAGGGAATTAACCCTCCTACAGGCCAAATCCCACAACGCGAAAATAGCCAGAGAATCCTTGTGATATAGGGTATGTGGTTACTTAGCCGATATTTGGGTGGCAATATCGTCTAAGGAAGGCCCATAACAGCTAGGAAACCTTGCCAAAGTGTTGTTATTTCAGGAGTGAAATACATCAAAAGTGATATTTTCCTCACAAGAGGCCAGAAATCTCTGTGATATACGGAAATTCCCTGTGATTTAGAGGAAAACAAGAATCTCTAGTAAATCTCAAGAGGTGTGTATTTTTTTTTCATAAATCAGGACCCAAGTCCCACACACTAAAGTCATAAGAATGTTGTATTTGTGAATCAAAGTTGCAACTAGTCAGTGATCAATTTCACAGACATTTCCCTTCCAATATTGGCTAGTAGTGGGGTTTGACAAGGTAGGGGTGGTATGGGAACCCTTGTGAATTTTGTTATTGACAAGACTCTGAGGCTGCCGATATCCAGAATCACAGGCGTTTTAGACCCATTTTTCACATTTGGCCTTAAGAGGGAAATCTCATTTGTAATATCTATGTGATTGACTAGACGTCAATCACATACTTATATATACATAGACCGCTGCACAAAATTACATTGAAACAAAGAGAGATTCCGACAGACATAGGAACAAAGAGGGAAATTTGGCCCATACTCTGTCTCTGTACACATTGGTATTGGTGTATATGTTTTTGGTATATGTAGTAGATAAACTATGGGTTAACCAGGTTATGTGGTTAAGTATTTGCAGCCTTTGAATCATCCGCTTTGACAAGAGACTTAATTGGCATGGTGACTTTGGCAATTAGAGGCCGGCCTTTGTACATACGCTTTACATCGTCCATCAGATTTACCAATATCCCATACTAATGTATCATCTATTGTGCTCGGTAAATAATTGGAAGTGTCAACTCGAAGCGCTGTGGCTGTCAGTTTGACTAAGAAGCAAAGATGGGGCTGTGAAACCAATGAAAACCTAGGGACTCATGGGGCTGTCAATACGTGTCTCAATTTATATAGCAATTAAGACAACTATATATTCTATATTTTCACTTCAGACATCTCAAATTCCTTCATATGATTTCACAAAACATTCTAATTCTAAATAAGCAGACATGTGTCTGTCAGCAAATCTTTACACTGAAAACCTAGAAGTTCTGAAACTAGTCAGCGGTGACCACTTTAGGTCCTCAAGTTGACGATACCTAAAACTACAACTTTAGGTAGTCAAAATGACGACTTTAAGTCGTCATCCTGACAACCTGAGTCATCAATATGATGACTCTGTACTGTCAGTATTGTCATCCTGATGACTCTGGTCGTCAGGATGACGACCTAAAGTTGTCATTTTGACTACCTAAAGCTGTAGTTTTAGGTATCATCAACTTGAGGACCTAAAGTGGTCACTGCTGACTAGTTTCGGATCTTCCATGTTTTCAGTGTAGGCCAAATCCCACAACGTGAAAATGGTCGGGAAATCGTTGTGATATAGGATATGTGGGTGCTTAGCCGATATTGGGGTGGTAATATCGTCTAGGGAGGACCTATAAAGGCTAAGAATCCCTGTCAAAGTGCTGGTATTTAGGGAGTATAGTACATAAAAAGTTTTTGATATTTTCTTCATAAAGGGCTTGAAATCTCTGTGATAGACTCAATATCCCTGTGATGTAAAGGAAAACAACAGTTTGTAGGAAATCAGAAGAGGTGTGTCTTTGATAAATCAGGAGCCAAGTTCCACATAATACAGTCATAATGGGGTTCTGCTTGTGATTTATGCAAGCTACATTTGTTTATGCTATGCAGGAGACCATTGCAAACCACAGAAAATAGTCAGAGACAACTGTGATTTTAATATCAAATACTCTATCTCTGTGAATCATTCTAGCAACTCATCTGTGCTGTAATGAAAATCACAGAGATTCCCCTGCTACTATCAGCTATAGTCAGATTTGAAGTGGTAAAGGCCAAATCCCACAACGCGAAAAACAACCATATACACTTGTGATTTAGGAATGCAGTAGTCCTTAGCCGATATTGGAGGGGTAATATCATCTATGGAAGGCCTATAATGGCTAAGAGGCCTTGTGAAAGTGTTGTGATTTCAGGGGTGGATCACATCAAAGGTTTTTGATATTTTCTCCACAAGAGGCCAGAAATCTTTGTGATATACCGAAATCCCCTGTGATTTAGAGGAAAACAAGAATTTCTAGTACATCACAAGAGGTCTGTTTTGGATAAATCAGGACCCAAGTTTCACACACTATATAGCCATAAGAATGTTCTTCTTGTGGTTTGTGCATGCTTCATTACATGTATTGCACAGTCTATTTATAAACCTGAAGATCTAGACTATTGCAAACATAAGAATTCAGTGATATACAACAATGTTTTTGATATCAAACACTCCTTCTCTGTGAATCAAAGTAGCAACTAGTCAGTAGAGTAATAAATTTCACAGATTCCCCTCCAATATCGGCTAACAGAGGGATTTGGTAAAGGTATGGGTGGTAGGGCAAACCTTGTGATTTAGGATATTGACAAAAGTACAAGGCTGCTGATATCCAAAATCACAAACATTTTAGACCCATATTTCACGTAGTGGGATTTGGCCTTAAGAAGTGCAGTGACTACCCTTGTGATTTAGGAAATTGGCAAGAGTCCAATGTTGCCGATATCCAGAATCACAGACATTTCAGACCAATTTTTCACGTAGTGGGATTTGGCCTTCTGAAAACGGGGAGGGAGGGTTTGTACGACTGTTGTAGATTTTGTGGTAAGAGACTGTACACTGAAAACACGGAAGTCGTCATTTTGACCACCTAAGGTAGCTGATTGTCAAGGAATTGTCAACCTGAGGACCTAAAGTCGTCACCACTGACTAGTTTCTGATCTTCCAGGTTTTTAGCGTAGTGAATACATTAATAGTGACGCACCGATGTTATATGCAATATGCAGTGTCCCAACAGGCCCAAAAGACTGCATTATGAGACAATTCACTATTTCAATGCTATATATATATGTTTGTCTACGTACTACTTGTAATATACACATGTATTAGGGCTGGCCAACCGCCTCTTCCTTATTCAATATTGAAAAGAGAAGGAGCTAGATGTGTTCAATGAAATCGGGTCTTTCCCCTCGGGAGACCATGGTTTCCAATTGTAACTCAGCTGTGCATGCAGCATCAATTATTGCTATGTTTGCCATGTTGGGTATGTTGCCGATGGCAGGCACTCCATCATATTAGGTAAATTCTGACGTCTTTCTTTACAACACAATATAGTGTTATGTTCTCAGTATACAAATCACCATAAAACACTGATCAATGCACGCAATATTTCAAAGGAAACTCCTTTGTAGTGCAATATGGCATTGGCAAGGGGGGGGGCCCCCATGTGCCTAATCCTGAATTAGGTCGCTATGTAAAATAAGGAATCTATATGTAATAAGTGGCGTAATAAATTTTTATACATGTTTATAAATAACAAGAATGCATGCTGGAAGAGGAGGTCATGAATGTGAGCACATAAATGCATGTCAACTACAGTAAAACTCACATGATTGCCCATTGATTACCCTGTGATTGCTTTTGGATTGGTTCCCTCATCCCAGACAGAAATTTACATCCTTCTATCCCAGCCTGGTGCCATCCCATTCAGCACACTAATTACCTGTTGCTCATTTCATACAGCGACTTATATTAGCGACCTAAAACGGGAGTATATATGCCACAATAAGTACCCAAACTGGCATGCCAAAAATAGCTGGTTTTCTGTGGTGTCCCACAGAGCGACTTATATAAGCGACCTAAAGCAGGAGTATATATAAGGGAAAGATAACAAACTTAAATCATCCAAGGGGGGGTCCCCCCAAAAGAGGGTCCTTTGAAGGAAAAAATGGGGCTTGGCTTTTTTTGTGGAGAAGACGGTTATAGTATTCATATCATTACATAAAGGAAACAACTGCTGGAAGAAAAAGTTGCTCATTTTGTTCACAAACATAGAACTTTTTTGTAGTTTCCTGTATGTTTGTAAACAAGAGCAGCGACTTTTTCTTCCAGCAATTTTTTATGTAATAATATGAATAATGCAAACTTCTTTTCCCCCAAGAAAAGCCAAGCCCCATGTTTTCCTATATGGGCCCCCTCAAAGGACCCTCTTTTAGGGAAAATCCCTCCCCCTTGGATGATTTAAGTTTGTTATCTTTCCCTCATATATACTCCTGGATTAGGTCACTTATATAAATCGCTGTTTCATTACTTATATACTAATATGACTACTTATGATATTAGTTCAAAATGTATAGGTCACTAAAACAGCCATAATTACTTCATATATAGAAAGGTTCAAATCATCTAATTGGGGTGCATTATTCATATTTGGCACTATGGAAGGTGAACTCGCTAATAAAACCTATTGGAACCACTAAGAAACTTAAAATTGTGCCTTTTTCCATAACAGACCCCCTTCTCTGTTATCTAACTCTTTATTAATATGTGGAGAGGGTGTCTGTTATGGAACAAGGCGTATTTTGTGCCTAAAGTTGTGCCTTGTTCCATAACAGACACCGTTCTCTGTTATCTCCCCCTTTATTAATATGTGGAGAGGGTCTCTGTTATGGAATAAGCTGTATTTTAGAAGAAAGAAAAATGGCAGAGGTTATTCAAAGTAACTAACCTTTTTAAAGTGGACTTTATATTTACTATATATGAAGTATCCTTCCGTATACTTTATTTAGGAATCTACTTTTCACTTTCACCTCTTAGAATCACACAGTACATGTAGTCTTCAGCGACATAAACATTCCCTCAGCGACCCATTCATAGAGAAGGCCGGATAAGGCCAAATCCCACAACGTGAAAATGACCAGGAAATACTTGTGATTTAGGAAGATGGGGTTTCTTAGCCGATATTAGGGTGGTAATATCATCTTAGAAGGGTCATAATGGCCACGGAGCCTTGCCAAGGTGTTGCTATTTGTGAAGTGGACCACATCAAAAGAATTTGATATTTTCCTCACAAGAGGCCGGAAATCTCTGTGATACACTTAAATTCCCTGTGATTTAGAGTAAGACAAGAGTTTCTAGTAAATCACAAGAGGTATGTTATTGATAAATCAGGATCCAAGTTCCACATACTGTGGTTAAAAGAAGGTTCTGCTTGTGATTTATGCATGCAAAGCTACTACATCTGTATTGTAAACTAAAGAGTTAACTCAGAGACAACTATGATTTTGATATCAAACACTCTATCCTTGTGAATAAAGCTAACAGCTAGTATGTGCAGTAATGGGAATCACAGAGAACTCCTTCTCGATATATGCTAATAGTGGGATTTGGGTAAGGCAGAGGTTGGGGGAGAACCCTTGTGATTTTGATTATTGGCAAGAGGTCAAGTCTGCCAATATCCAGAATCACAGACAATACAGACCCATTTTTCACGTAGTGGGATTCGACCTATAGGGCCACAACTAGTTGACAACTTGTGCTATATCACTTGTACAAGTTTTGGTTTGGGGACACTATCGATTATGCACAACAGTGATCTTTACACAAGACACTCCCTCCCCACTCTCTTCCCTCAAAGCACAACCAATTTAGTCTACTGCTCCCAGCCGTGCCCATGAATAAATTGTACATTGTAAATCAGAATTGGTATATATGTACTCCAGTCCCGTGTTGACTGGCCTCATCTTGCAGACCTGTGTATAGGGATTGACGTCTGCCTTCGCTAAAAGCTGCTTTGTTTCACCCCTAAAAAAACGACCAATCCTCACTCCCTGGGTGCCAGGGAAAACACCAAGTCAACATGTTAAGTCAACACGCTCTGCAGTCATTGAAAACCCTGTCAAAGGAGGATCCCTACCCTACAGTATTTAACGCAAACATTGCCGCTGCAACCGTCCAACATGTCGAAAGGTGAAAACTTTCAGGTTAAACAGCACGTCTATGCTAATCCATTGTGGTGATGCGGTCCCCAGACAGCATACTGTACATATACACACATTGTTTGTTGACTGATTATGTTTAATTTGGATTGTTGCTGGATACAGTTGTAAAGCCAATGTTGGGTACAGTGCAGATTGATGTTGGAGCAGTTGGCTTTATTTCATACATGCTAACTCCTCGTTTTTTGTTGGTTTTTTTCATTTGTTTTTCTTCTAAACCACCAGAATATTTTTTTTCATCTATATGTGGGTATTTCTTTGTAATAGGCTCTCAGTTTTTTTTCGTACTTCGAGGTTGTATGTATGAGATTTAGAGGCATTTCTGTTGTGAACGCATCAGCGGTATCGGTAATCTAGCTAGGCATACAAATTTAATGGTAGTAATAGACGTGGATGTGCTCTTGTTGGATCTTGGCTCTGTCTTACACTGTTAGAAATCTACCATAGAAAAAAAAACGAGGATTCACTGGCAACAATGGATGCCAGACTTTCACCGTTAATTTCACGGTCACCGTTTTTTTCTCAGTCAATGTTTTATTAACAGAGCATCTCCCTTACATTTTTAGGGAGATTCACTGTTATTTTACAGAATTTCACTGTTTTCAGCCCTACCCTTTCCTCCCTCTCCCTCTCCCTTCCCCCTCCTCTCCCGTCATCCCCTCCAAGTGCATAGAATCCGCCTTGGCACAGGGAAAACGCTAGGAATTTGAAGTCGAAAGTTGAGTGGGGATCCTGAGCAAGGTGCTGTCATAAACCATGGGAGATTAGAGCCAACATGTTGCACTCTGTAGAAAACCATCTGCAAGCATGCATTCGTTCAAGGGGCCAGTCTCCAGCTTTCACCCACACTACTACCATCAATCCACCCATCTATCCACCCCACATCACATCTACTATTCGTCCATGTCCAATCTGTCATTATCCCCTGCCTGGGGCCCTAGTGGTGTAATTATGCTAATTGCCTAACGGGCCTACTCAGATCCCTTCCTAGCCTACCGCAGCAATTACGACCACACTTTGCATACATATTGCTCCTTATGATATCCAGCATCGGGCTATGCCTGAAAGAAATTAGGCAAATTAAAAAAAAAAATGTAGGGGTAAGATTAATTTGACCAACTATAAGGCCGAATCCCACAACGTGAAAAATGGCCTAATATCCTTGTGATTTAAGATTGCAGTGATCCTTAGCCGATATTGGAGTGTTAATATCGTCGAAGGAAGCCTATAGCGGCTAAGGAGTCTTGCTGTGGTACACATCAAGATATTTAGATATTTATTGTCACAGACTCTTGAAATCTCTGTGAATCACTTGCTTGTCTGAGTTTCTCAGCCAAAGTGTAGAATTCACAGTGATTTACTGCTAAACAATGGCAATAAAATCATATTCACAAGGATTCAGTGCCCAATGTCGGCAATAGAATGAAAATCACAGAGATCTACTATCCAATATCGACAAGAGAATCAAAATCACAGAGATATATCAGCCAATATCGGCTATTAGTGAGATTTGAATATGGTAAAGGATGGTAGGATAAACTTGCGATTTACAATAATGACAGTACCTTAGGTTTGCTGATTTCTCAATTAACATAGATTTTAGACTCATTTTTCACGTAGTGGGATTTGGCTTATATACACCATTTCAAGGTAGGCCAATTGACTCACCTATAATAAATGGACTCAGGTGCCCTTCTTTAATCCTCAGCACTAACTAGGCACACAGAGAGAAGAACACTGATCGCTTTGACACATACTGCACAGGTCACAATTTGTCTCCCACATGACATGTAAGAAGGCATGTCGAATATGGTTGACGCTCTCATATTTGGTTCGTCAACTCCACTTGACATGCGTAATGAAGACATGTAACATATTTCTGATCCATTCACCTGAGTGCTAGGTAACACTGTGAGACAATTATGTAAGGGTCAAGAGCAGTCAATAGCTATGTACCAATGGTTCAATCAAGGCAGGCCTATAATAGAAGGCAGGGGATATCATAGTCCCACAGCCCTGCAACACTAAGGCACTTTTTTTTCTATCTACAGAACTTCTACTTGACTGAGGACCTCTATGCAGTCTATAAGACAAGGGCATGGAGGTGCATGGCAATGCCATATGTCTGCCTGTACTGTAGATACTGAGATTATAGATTGTGGGTTAGAATACAGTCCTTTGGTATTTTCACTTACCCACACATAAGGTGTCTAACCTCTCCAGTTGAAGTATTCAGGATGGTGGATGTCTATTTTGATATTCAATAACAAATGCAAATTTAACAATGAAATAGAATTCACTACAATTCATTGTTAGTATTTACAGACCTTAGTGATCTATTCTTCATGAAAACAAAATGACACAGATACACCAAATGTGACACAATCTGCGAAAATAGGGCTTAGTGCAGGGGGTTCTGAGACCCCTTTTCCCAGTACATGTCACAAATGTCTCAAGTGTTGGTAGTACTTCTTGGTAGTGATTAATCCTGGTACCAAAATGGTTGTTTGCCCCATCTAGTGGAATATCCTAGAACAATTATGTATGTCAAACCATCACATGTTAAGTGCCTTTGACATGGCCGTGACCCTAGTCAACTCACAGATGACATGGCATTTTAGGCATCTCAAATCATATGAGGATTACTGTGTGCTACAGTTGTCATGGTGACATATGTGCACATGTCCCAATGACGTGTGCTCTCTGTGTCAAATCAAATTTGACATGGGTATACATGTCACTTTGTCAGAAAGACCTTTTTCAGTGCATATATGGGGTACCAGTAATTGAGATAGAGGTTCTGGTGTCTTTCCATACGAGTCTCCCCAAGAAATACAGGCGCTTCCATAACATGGGCTACAAATTTTGATGTCATAACCCGACTCTTGCAGGGAGGCCATTTTCCTGCTTTTGCAGGAATTCCTCCTTCTATTTTTGTATGAATTTCCTGCAATGACATATACATGTCCAAAATCCCGGGCCAAAATTGTAACCTTTTCAGCCTTTTATCCGCCAGTGTCATATATCGCTATTTGCATGCGTTTATCCTCAAGGGCAAATGCAGAGTTGGCCACTTCGACTCCAAATAAACTGTTTGCTGCGAGGGATCATGCTCTCTGATCCCTGCCCTCTCACCTCCATACCAGACAGTCAGCCACAGGAGACAACCCTCCTCCTCTGTATACTGCCTCCCACCCACAGCTGTATATATCTAACATTCATAAGCTATGGCGGACATGCTCCAGGCCTAACGCTTGCTGATCGTCCTTGATAGTTTGGGATTCACAAGGGATTGCTTCCATCAGCCATCTGTAGATTGTATATAGCAAAATAAGGGCTGCACTGGCTGATAAAGGGAAAGGACAGTCATCAACTGCAATACGTGCAGTTCAGGACATTTTCAGTCACCTTTATTTTTCTCATTGAGCTATTATCCTTTTTTAATTAAAGTTAAGGGAAAATACTAACATACGAAATTTTAGTAAAGGTTTGTACAGAACACAATTTTCTATACTCCATATTGTATGTCAGTAGATCTATCTCTATTGATCAGGTTTCATTAGTTTAACTCTTTATCATGAAAATCGATTTCATTTCATTAGTATGGGGAATGCTGTGCTGGTTATGTGACACAATACAGTTGTTAAATGAAAGGCTTGTGCATGTAGCCAAAGAAAATTGGAGTCAAAAGGAGTGCGGTAAGAAGAAAAGGGAATTTGCTTGGTCTTACAGAACTGCATTACATAACCCAACGTTCTTGAATGACTTCTCCAACTCATTCAAGTCTATTCTTATTAACTCATGGAACAGAAGGGTGGGCATGCATTTCACCACAAGGAAACCCCATTAAGGAATACTATTACACGATCAATGACAGATTAATGGCAGTGTAATTGCATCAGAGGAGGTTTTAGATTTATTTATCACCCACCCACATGCTTTTATAGTCATGATATTAATAAGCCTGGCTAGACTCACAGACTCAAGCAGAAAGAGGCAAGAGGTTTAACACTGCAGCACATGTTATGGATCAATGGGAGAGAGTGGCTGGTGGCGGGAGTCTGTGGATCACTTTTACAGGTGCACACTAAGGCGACCTTGCGTGTGGTCCCTTTGAGTATACATTTTATTAGGAATATCAAAGAGAGACTTTTACACTTTGCCTTCAGATCAGACCCAGGCTGGCTGTCAACTGAACTGCAAGTGGTCGGAAGTAATATATCTCTGATAGTCGATGGTCATTGATTGTGCTTTTAAGGAAAGTAGAGATTATTCTGGTTAAGACCTGTACAATAAGTGCCACGACGTTTCCATAAAATTCTTAGATAACGACCACACTAAAATCAAATCACAGACTTTCTAATCAGAGGTATATTTCATAGGGCATTTATCAGAGGGAAGTAAAAGACGGTTTTGTAGAATAAGAAAATGACTATCTATACAGGTCCAAACGATGGTAAGGCCTAAAAAAATTGTAAGTTTCCGGTAACATGGTCCAAAAAGTTGAGGTAGGTAGGTCGGATCCTTTTTTTCATTTTTTTTTTTAACTGAAGCATATTGTGGTCAAAATGTTTAATCTTTATTGCTAATAACCCTCACAAATAATGCATTTAATCTATTATACCAGTCAATTTATAGAAAGTAAGTCAAGATCTTGGATTCTTCATTTGGACACAACAAAAATCTAAAAATATGAAAAATAATTACCGGTATTATGAAAAAAAAAGAAAAACTTATGAAAAATTGTGAAAAAAATTCTGAGGTCGGCCCTCTTTGGCTGAGGTAGGTCGGGTGACCGGAAACCAAACTTCTTTTTTTGTTGGCCTAATTTTGGAAACATAGACGTCCACATTTTCACATATCCTACGGAACCGTTGATTTGTAATATTAAAAAAAGAATTACACATACCGGTATGTCATTAACAAAGTTTTAAGTTACTGGTGTTAACACATGTTCTTCTGTTGTAATCTTTTCCTGACCACACAGGTGTAGCCTATTTTTGAAGCTTTTTATAAAGATGAATTGAGGTACCAATATGTGATGTTTGGATTACTGCCATACCAGTCGAGAACTGAGTTTGGAACCTCTGATGACTTCCTGCTTGGCTTAGCTCCTGTAGTCTCTCAGCTTAGACATAGCTGGCTTGTTTGCTGAACATCAAATATGCATCAGTTAACATCTATAATCCAATAACTAAATCAATCAGGAATGAAAGGCGGGATTGCCAAATTGCTACATCAGCTCGATTTGTTAGGATGATGCCAAGTATATAGACAGTGTTTAGGGTTTAAATGATGCCAAGTATGTAGACAGTGTTTAGGGTTTAAATGATGCCAAGTATGTAGACAGTGTTTAGGGTTTAAATGATGCCAAGTATGTAGACAGTGTTTAGGGTTTAAATGATGCCAAGTATGTAGACAGTGTTTAGGGTTTAAATGATGCCAAGTATGTAGACAGTGTTTAGGGTTTAAATCTGAATACTTTAGGGTTTAAATCTGAATACTTAAAATCTGAATATAAAACCTCTCGATGTGTCAATTCTCGGTATAGGCATTGTAACTAGTTTCATTGGAAACTCTCCTGTTGGAAAGTCATGATGTAACAGAAGAAATACAGATTTTGTTCCATGCTCCATTATATCATAAAATTATTATTATACTATATATTTCATTTGAAAACAAATTAACTCGTGACCCATGTAAGACGTTTGCATATGGTGACAGACAGGCAACAGTACGAGCATCCTGGGAATGAATATAAAAACAACTTTATACATGGAAAGCCGCGCTTACATGTTGCATCGTTCTAAAGATAAAATAGAATTTATGAATATAAACACAACTTTATACATGGAAAGCCGCGCTTACATGTTGCATCGTTCTAAAGATAAAATAGAATTTATGAATATAAACACAACTTTATACATGGAAAGCCGCGCTTACATGTTGCATCGTTCTAAAGATAAAATAGAATTTATGAATATAAACACAACTTTATACATGGAAAGCCGCGCTTACATGTTGCATCGTTCTAAAGATACCATAGAATGTATGTTCTTACCAGTTGGATGAATGAGCCTTGTCGAAATTACCGCAGGAACATTTAATGATAATATTTTTGAATCACTCAGAGGCTTATCGCGTGGTGCTTAAGGAATAGGGACACGATTTAGGTGCTGCTTTAGTAGTCCATAAATCTCCCACATTGGGGATTTACTTGTATCATCTCCTGATCCTTGAACATGAAGGTGTTCAAGATGGATTTAGTTCGTCAACAAGGATTACTACCAGCTGAGCTCTTAGAAGCTAGATTTCAAAACTGGAAATCTTGCTCTCCTATGGCTCCTTTGATCTAAGATGCATGGTATCTTTCTTTTTTGAAACGGCATATTGTGTAATTGACCACTAGGTGGTCCTTCCTAATGGTCGACCGTGAAATAGAGCTGGTAATGTACTTCTACAAAAATAGCAATACACAAATTCATAAATAAACTAAGTCAACGTTCTATTTATTCCCTGTATCCGTGCTGATTCTGCAATGAAAATGCATATATATCCTTTACAACACTTTGGGGATTTCCTTGCTTAACATTGGCATTTTCTCACCACGAGTCAGTTAACCCTGTACCATTTTATTGTGGAAGTGTTTACTACGTCTATAGGTAACTCTGTAACTGAAAGGTACACATGTAATGTTAACCTTAATGAATTTATTCTCATAACTGTAACAAGTCATCTCCAATATATCTGTCGTTTAACTTTTAAGTACCTTAATCCGATTTTCTTGATGTTCTGGTTTTACTTAAATGTGTTCCGGACACTGTAAAAATATCATATTTAGGGGATGATTAACTATAAAATATTTTTTCTGCAATTCATACAAGCTTAGAGAATGTGTGCAGCATGCTCAGCAATAGGTATTTTGCAGCGTATTATCCTATGTGGAATTCTACATGTGCACTCCAAAAATAGCAATGTGGGCATAAATCTCATTATTCCATCAATTATGAACTACATTAAGAATAATTAGAGTGGATAACAATGCAAGTTTGATCCGTGTGAGCATCTTGTTGAGTTAACTGTTCATTTTGAAGAAGTTTGACTTTCAAATATACCAAACACCGGCCTAAGCACTGTAATAGCCCATCTGTTTGTTTCTGCTGCAGGATCATCGTTCTGGGCGTCATCCTGGGTGTGGTGGAGTTCAATGCGGACTCGTCATGTGCACACACGTTACAGCAGCACGTGCTCGGCTACCTGGTCATCCTCTCCGTCTGTGCCACCGTGGAGGCTGTCGTGGCGCTGGTCGCCATGCGCGGCTCCATCCTCTACACGGAGCCGCGCACCAGCATGCAGTACCTGCTCTACACGCGGCTCGGTGAGTAACTCACTACGACTCATTACTGGTTATGGTATAGGAGGAGTAGGGGGTGGAATTCCCGGGGGGGACACTCAGATTTCTTTTGACGGGGGTGTGTGGCTGGGCCTCTGACAACCCTTACCCTTGGTGAGAGGGATTTTGGGCAAAAAGTGACCCTTGGTGAGAGGGATTTTGGTAAAAAATGTGCACAGTTAAGTTTTTTATTTTGAAATTTACCCTTGATGTGCGGAATTTTTTTATCAAAACTGACCATATTTGGCAGAAATTTTGATGGAAATCCCGAAAACTGGCACTTATTTTGACGTGCAGGGTCAAAATATGAGAAAAGTGACCCTTGGTGAGAGGGATTTTGGCTAAAAGTGACCCTTGGTGAAAGGGATTTTGACCAAAACCAGACCCTTAGTGAGAGGGATTTTGGCCAAAAGGTGACCTTGCCAGCCGCACACTCCTGTCTGTGGCATATAGTGAGTGTCCCCCCCGGGGTGGAATTGTATGGGTGGTGCATGGGGAAGTTGGACTTGGAGAAGTATTATCAGTTTTTTCTTGCTTTGGGTGTCACTTGGTTAGATGATAGTTCAAGGGTAGAATACATACATGTAACAGGCAAACACAGAAATAGAACGTGAAAGTGAGACGGAAAGCTGGACAGATGTACAGTCAAATGGAGTGAGGCATGATGCATGTACTTAGCATATAGGGTCAAAATCATTCAAATACAGGGTAGAGTGGATATATTGTAGCTAAGAAGCAGTGCCGTATGTGCAACATTAAAGTGTTATAGAGAAGAAAGCAATGAAGATACATACTGATGTATGGCCTACAGGCCTTCTCGCAGATTTGGCTTGAAGCCCACACATATTTTCCGTTTGGTTTTTCATATAAAAACGGGAGAAGATCATCATGGGTTCATTATAGACCCGCCACCACAGGAAAATATAGGGCGTTTCGGATTAGGGAGTGGCTCTTCGCTGATCGATTTTCTTCACTTCAACTGGATTCGTCCATTCCCCTCTGGTGTTTTTTTCTCTGGTAAAGGGGTTTGCTCATGCAGTAAGAATGGTTAACGAGGACAAACGTTTTTAACGTTAAAATGCACTATAGTATAAAGCTAAATTGAGATCTACTATACATCGGATGGTACAAGAGAAGTGTGTAAGTGAACAGCAAGACATATGGACATGTGCATTGTTCTATATATTAATTTTATTAGATTTCGTTGATGTCAACTTGGGATGGTGTATATGGCAAACATATAATCAAAGCTTTATTTTCATCAAAAGTATAGCTGTAGTAATCTCCACGTATTTCTTTCTAAGGTAACATGAAAGATGGTGATTGCGACTGACCTGATCCCAAGTCCATTCAAGTAACTATATAAAGATTAAATCTTACGTTATTGTGTGGTAGAATAAGACTTGATAACATTCCGACTTATATGTCATATTTGCTAATGGATAAGCGACTTTTAGCAGTAAGACACATTTTTAAGAGAATAATATTGACCGTAGTCCCATGAAAGTTGCTGATGCAAATCCTCTTTAGTTGTTGCCTCCCTCTTATATTGTCAATATTGAAGGATAAGAACCGACGTTTTTGATGTATGTTCAGTCTGTTAGCATTAGGTTTCAAATTAAGTTGTGGACATTAGCAGAGTTGGTTGTAGGCAATTCTCAGCCCTTTAATTGAGTTACACACCATAGATAATTGCCAAAGTCCAGAGGCTTGCTACCAATATTACTCAGGAGCCGGAACAAAAGTAATGCCAGAAAAGGCTAATTTATATCTGATAGCAGTATTCTTATCAGGAAAATGTCTGTAGTTGGAGTAGTCATTGGGTGTGGGCTTCAGGGTGATTGGGTAAGAGCCCTATATTTAGATTATAGCCCACCGCCAGGTGCAAGGCGACCTTTGCATCTGTACATAAGGTCAGCAAACTGCACCCTAGGGGCTGCTGTCTGAAATACTTGAATGCCAAACTCTGGCTCAAATGTTGGTGGTTGAACAGTGAGAAACACCCTATTATACCAGCTGGGCGCTGGAGTATACATGGGATTTTCTAGATCTCAAAGACATTAATGCCATAGAGAATACCAAAACTATACAGCAGCCCCATTCTGATGACTCAAACTGTGACATAGGAATCAATCCTTGATTGACATACTCAGGACTTGAAGCTCGATTCAGAGTCCTATGTCTTAACAAATAACATTCCTTACGCGTTTCAACCTAATAGCCTAACCATAAACGTGTAAAGCCTCCTTCTTTGATCTAACGAATTCACCTGCATGCCATGTTGATATTTAAGTGGTAATCGGTTTTGTTCATGGTTAAGAAGGTATACACATTAAGGTGGCTGGCGGGTATTGTTAGTTCATCATTTGTACACCAGGGGTCTCTGTGGTACATTGACTCTATGGAAAGGCGAAATGTGCAAAATACAGGGAGGCTTGGCATGGATTTGAACCCAGGATCTCTTGTGAGTAAGGCAGAGACATTACAAATGAGCCATGGGGACTGTTGTGTGTGACCACCTAGAAAAGAATGTATAACCTAGATGTCACTATTCTAACCATATCCTTACATTTATTATTTCAATCATCAAAAATATTAGAAATATGCCTGGGACCATATGTCAATGTTGCATTTACCGCAAAGATATGCTTAATATCTTAGTGCTGAAGAGGTTTAAACAAAATTTAATTACTTTTGGATATGGATCCAAGGGTTTATGTGACAAATCACTATATGATCCTATATAGGGTTAAATCTTCTGTATCTCAAAAAAATGCATGGGACCCCCATATTATTTTTGCACATATGATTGAAAAGTACAAATCATTTTTAGACTATGGTGAGAATATGGCAAAATTCTAATTACTTTTACTCTATCCCCGCCAGCCACCTTAAAATAATCCTTTTATTAAGATGAGCGAACCCATAGACTAAGTCTCTTGGCTTTCTATATTAAAGAACGCTGGAAGAAAATCTGCTGATAGTAATAGCGTAGTCGCATGTCCTCATGTTATATTGCTTGTAAATGTTAATGGCACTGGTACCTACATAGGTGATCAATTGTACATTTGCAATGTTTGCAGGTACTATAGTTCGTGATTATGACTCTTTAAATTGTCGAAGAAACGACTGTGCGCGGATTTGTTGCCGAGTTCTCACGCTTTGCTAAAAAAATAATATTTGAAATAAAGATTCAATTAAAACACATTCAAATGGCTCCATGTTACAGTATCTCCAGTATTAATGGCCAGTATTGGCTTCCGCTGGGAATGTATCCATAATAATTTCTTTGCAAGCATTGCCAATAATCTCTTTGGCCGATTTTCATTTATCCCAGAACCTGGCAGTAACTGAAACCACTCCAAATACGATTTGCTCCGAGCTGCTCACAATGATGAGCGACTGGCTTTGACGTAATACTTGTGTTAAGACTGCCAAACGTTATGTCGCTGTCATATTGTTGTATATGTACCATTTATGAGAATTGGCTTAGAACGGCACAATGATTGTGCAACCATGGGATGCGAGCAGCACACATACACTGCAACCCGTGGCCAGAGCTCTGATTATGAAAATCCTCTCAGGCATTTTGTGAGAGCATTCGTCTGTTGGACCTACATGGGGATACAGTTTGAGCGTTAAGCTGTTTAAGCTGAATAAGAAATTCTTTTGATAAAGATGAGGTAAAACAGCTGCTCTAAGCCATGCATAATGCATCTAATGAAATGCATTTACTTAATGTGTAGCTGGAATTGAATCACTTAGTTGCCACTAGTATATCCAATAGGGTGGTGATTAGCCTATATTTATCTGACAGGATCATAAACACATGGAAATAGAGAAGGGAAGAACTACGCGTGGATGCCTCCCGCCTCCGGGGAGCAGCTCATTCCCAGGTTATTAGAGGGCTTCTGCTAATCTGCTGGTGGCGTTGGGTGGCAGCCAGGGTTTCCGTCTATCGCAGCGAGTCTCTCTCTGTAATTTTAACCTTGGCTGCCCTGCCCCCGTTGCTGCTGCCTGGAGCGGCCTTGGACGGGGCCCTGAGACTGAGGGATCGACTTGGGGATGTGATTTGCTCGTGATGAGCTCGGCGGGTGGGTCTCACAGCTTGTGAATGAGACTGAAATCCTGCTGACAAACAGATGCTAGTTTACAGACGTAGGGTGGTGAACTGGGGTCATAGAAATTAGGTTAGGCCTTCTAAGTGTATATACCTAGTGGTACAAGTACGTCAAGGTTAGAATCTACAAAATCTACCATACAGCACGGTTTGGACTGCCACATAAACACCCCTTTTTATGCATTTTCCCCCCATTTCTATGCAGCTACATATACATAGAACGACCCCCATTCTTTGAGAGGGTTTATTAGGGAAAGGGTATATTTGTGTGGGAATATATAAGCAAGCCCAGCGCAATATAAACAAACTAAGAATTTTAACATTTCAGAATTCAAGAATAGAATGGAGTTTGCTGAAAAGTTCAGGGCTTGACAACTCCCTGTGCCCATGGCACAAGAAAAGTGACAGGGCACAGAATATCTTTCTCAGAAATCGTAAATATCCACTTTGAATTATGAAAAATCACCTTTGAAAGTATTCACTTGCCATTCATGTGTTCCCCAGTCACTTTCCAATGGGAAAATGTAGGAATTTAGGGGGAACTGGCCATTTTACCCTCTGTTTATGCAGGGCACAATTTTACTCTCCAGGGCACACCTTTTTTCAGCTCATGTGCCCGTGGACACACCTTTCTGTTCTGATCTGTCAAACCCTGAAGTTAATTAAAAAAAACAAAAAAAAACATTTTGTGGGAGGTGTCGATTTGGCCAATAGATTTCTATAGAAAATAGACTTTTTTTATCATTTCATATTTTTCAGGGATAGTTTTTTTCAACTCATATTTTTAGGTACTAGGTACTACTCGTAAGACTTGTTTACTAGTGTATGGTTCAGAGTCGTCACAGTGTTAAGCATAGGGGGGCCTGTAATCTATTTTTGTCTGTGGCTCCTCTGCTATGGACTATTCTTACACAATGTTCTAATGTAATAACTGTGTGTATTTAACTATCAGTGAAGGAATTTCCAGAATATATCTCATACTTTTGATTTTATTCACAGATTAGACATTTCATCATTTGGAGCCCTATGGCAGATTAGCATTTCTGTAGCCTTTGTTTAGAATTGTTTCTCTTGAAACTACTATATGTAGTACAGGTTTTATCCCGGAGGGTAATGGTACAATTGGATCATATTTTCTGTATTTGAACAAGGTATTCACTGTTAAAGTTCTGTATGGAGAAATCAGTGATGAAGTGTGTGTTGCCATATCTGCATTTTTTAAGATCAGAGGAGGTCTAAGTGTAAGGACACCTTGTGGATCTGCTATGTTCTTCTCTGTGTAAACATTTTTAGTTTACATTGAAATAATGCTTTCTCAGAAAATGTATTTCCTGTTGGTGATGAAACATTACTTTAATTACTCGTTTCATTATATATCACTTTATTAGTGATTTTGTGGAACACTGTGAAAACATGTATGTATGCAGGTGTCCTTACACTGTGCTCCTCCTCAACAAAGAGGTGGGGTGACCTGGCCTGTTTGCTGACCACTGGTCCGTGACGAGGTACAGACTATTAACAGGTGATTGGCAGTTGGGTGGGTGTGTGTGTGGGGGGGGGGGGTAAAGTAGAGCAGGGTACACTCATAATGACACACTCGTTGACTATGTCATTGGACATTGAATGAGACAGGTCCCTGTGGCAGCTGAGTCAGGTGCATGCAGAATGAAGTCTACAGGCTATTAGTACATGTACTTAGCTGCAGTGGATACTAGTTCGGGTTGAATTTGTGCTATATACTACCAAAAGCCCAGATGATAGTATGCCCTATCTATCAGTCTCACCAACTGAAACTAGACACAAGATTACAAGTTGCCGTGCCATGTCTCACAGGACTATTCTCTACTGTTGTATTAAAATCTACAACACTATGGTTTTATTGTGTTTTGAGGCATAGGTAGATAAACCTATAGGTAGTATTATATTTATATGAAAGGACATCATTTAAGTGATGGTCACTAAAATTGGTCTAGACATAGCTATAAATAATTGGGTTATGATTACCTGCTAATTGGGTTATGATAACCTGATTTCTCCACGCCTAATCAAGAATAAACGACCAATCTCAGCCTTTATTGATTTGTCTAGAAAAATAGATGTTAGACCCTAGCTATGATTCGGTAAACTTGAGGATTTTGATATAAACAAAACAGTAGACATCTGTCATTTCCGTCGTAATAAGATATACAATTTTAATATAACTTTTGTGTTGGTTTCTGGTTAACTCGTTATGAGAGATCTCTGCAGCTACAGGGATATAACAGAGCCGAGGTTCACATTAAGGTTCGGGTGAAAAATTCCTTCGATAAATGCATTTGACTATGAAAGTCGTTGAAGTATGAGTCGTCAACTCTTTAAATTCGATCATTATACATGCCACACTTCATTCATGGACACGGCTGAGATGACACCCTGTATGAAAAAGTAAAAGATAACGAAAAGCTCGAGAGGAATGACACTATCTTTGTACCTATGACATCGTTTAAAGTGCAAACTGGGTGTCTGAGTAGGAAAGGTGAGCAACTGGGGAAACGTGCAGCCACAGTGTCACTATCAGCACAAGTGTGGAAAAAGCTAATGATTGTTTCAAATCGTAATGACATTTGACTGACATTTAGAAGAGGAGTTGCATCGTCCTAGAAAGCTTCTGTGGCTAAAATAACTCACTTCACATGCTTGAAGAACCAACTGAATTCTCATCCAATGAATATCCGCCGAGACTAGAGAGGGGCGCTCTTTGGAAAAAAAACTTCGTATTCTATTTTTGTTCAACTCCTATGGAATTCCTGGCTCACATGAAACGCTTCTTACACCATAAGTATCAGTTAATCATTTTTGACATTATAATAATTATGGACATTATACTATTCATGGTTGTTTAGTTCTTTGTTTGGTGATTATCACAATACTGCTTGCATCATAATTGAAATGTATTTACCGTATCTCACGTACGAGGCGCAACCCGCATATAAGGTACACGCTGAGTTGAAAGGCGCACATGGGACTTAATTCTTTATCACTTTAGCAGTCAATTGTTCTACAGTAAAATTCCGTTATAACAAACTGTTTGGGACTTGCAAAAAAATTCGTTATAAACGAATTTCGTTGTAACCAAATCATGCAATTAAGGGTATATTAAGGGTCATCTAACACCCCTCAGAACTCCCTAACCCCTTCTGCCGCCCTGAGTTCAATAGAGGTGGCTGTAGAAGCCCCATCACACATCCTAACACCCCCTCCCCCCACCTCCCTTATCCCTTCTGCCGCCCTGAGTTCAATAGAGACGGCTGTAGAAGCCCCATCACACATCCTAACACCCCTTCCCCCACCTCCCTTATCCCTTCTGCCGCCCATGAAAAATTCGTTATAAACGATTTCAGATAATGTAAAATTCGTTATAAGGGGATTATTTTACTAAAGAAATGTATGGGGCTGATTTGGGACAAAGAGATTTGTTTGTTGTAAACGAAATTTCGTTGTAACAGGATTCGTTGTAAAGGAATTTTACTGTATATGACATCCCTGCCTATAAGGTGCACTCCCAAACTTTGCTGATGCTATAAGGCGCAGTCAGAGTCCATCCCTGCGTATAAGCCATGCCCTATGTATAGGACTCAGTATAGAGGCCTAGTGGAGACGCCATTTTGAATTTCGCTGGTTGAGATAAAACCAACTGATAAGACATACCAGGATGGCTACCTTGTCCCTGGTTAACATCCACTTCCAGGGACATGCTGGTCCTATCTTATCAGTTCTTATCAGGGTGTGTCGCCGGAACCAGCTTCAGTCCAGCTAGTGGCCAATACCGCGGGGTATTGCAGTATAGATACTAATATCACATGCCTGTGGATCTTATTCCAAATTTCTAAGGACCAAATTCCAAACCACCTCTGATTGTCCTTTAGTGACCACCATAAAGGCCAAGCTGACTCAAATGCATGTTAAACGTTAAACAAGAAACTCCTCCTGAGAAATTCATGTTTCAGAGGATCGGACGTGTATTTAGTTCATGTCAGGACACAGGTTGACTTTTATACTAACACTAGTGATTTGATGCAAAATTAAACGTGGACAGATCCATCACCCCGGTGTCATAATCATGTCGGTATCAGTAGCAGTCGTTAAAATCAGTGTCATCCCATACCGATCTATTTTCAATAACCTCCCTAAAAATGCCCATGAGTTAAAGCTGAAATTCCAGGCCAAATTTCAAAATCTGACACATCGCACATCCATGTCATTAATCATCTCTGAGTTTTCAGCTGTATTAAAGGAAGTGATCTCGGAACTGAAAATTGTAGCAACCACGGTCTAGCTCTTGATTGAATGTAGATGTCATATATATATATATACAGGGGCGTAGGAAAAAGGGAGCCAGGGGGGCCTGGGCCACCCCCCCCCCAATAATGAGGAGGTTCCCTATATAAGCCTATATAAAAATATAGCAGGCCCCCCAACCGAGACCCCTGCCCCCCCCCCCAATAAAAATTTGCTTCCTACGCCCCTGAATATAAGGTTTGCCCGACAGTCTATAGATAGGCAAAGACTTTATGTATCCTGTAAGCCAAACGTTAAAGCCAGACTGCATGACTGAATGTCCAGCTGTTTTCGTGAGGCCTTGGGCTACATTTTGGTTCTTACATGCTTGCAAATTGACCATTATTGAGGGTTTAACCTCCTAAAACAAATTGCATTACTGCTTGTTAAAGTTTAAGAATTATGATTCAAATGGTGAGTTAATTCCTGTAGAGTAATTAAATCTGCAGGACCGAATGCCCTGCGAGTGGATATTTTTTAATTAGACTAAAAGCAATGCACTGTTTATAAATCAGACACAGTAAATATGCAGGAAACATTCATCAGTAAGTTTGCCCAAGAGACCCGGGTCTTTCTTTATATCTGCATGTACATTCCAATTTGCATTCAGTTCATCATACTCTCGAACTCGCTGTCGTATACATCAACTTCCCAGAGCCAAAAGATTCTGCTCCTATCGTTATGAATAGAAATGATGTGGGATAAAGGGGATGAAAACCCTGTCTAGTAAAGTATGATGGCGTCCATGCATTGCTATTGGAAGTCTGTCCCAAAATTATTCACCTCACTTTAGTCATTACGAGTGCTGATGTCCTCAACCGAGGATCCCCCTGTCACCAAGCCCACACCCATCACCACCTTATTGTGGTGCAAAATGTATTACGTCCCCCCAAAGCAGCAGGGGCTGGATGCTCTATTACTATAATGTCCAACTGGGCGTGCAGTGCTGACAAGGACTTTGCGTGTTGGGCTCCATTTGTCTCCCGGTGCGCGTATTTCCTTGTTTGGTCGGCGTTCTGTACAAAGCAGTTTGTGGATCATTATCCACTGGACCTGGACTCTCTAGATTAGTGCTGGAGGATTTTTCCCATCCCATTAGTAGACTCTCATGTCCTCTCCAGAGTCTAGGTCATGTCGGCATATATGCACTCTTATTTGCCAAATGCTTTAATCTTGCAATTTGTTCAATATTTTGAAAGAGATATACAGGCTCAGACAAGACGATGTATGGCCTAACCAGAATATTTTTTCGATTTTGATCGAGAAAACGCTAAGTGACTGGATCTATTGGGTTGAACTTGCATTCGAGCGACAAAATCCTAGCCAGAAAGAATTAGAAATTAAGAGACAAACTATGGGAGACAAGCTACAATGTAGTATGAGTTAGCAAAAGGGCACATGTAGGCCTACATGATTCATATATGATACAGGGGATTTGCATGGCCCGTGCACTTTAGGTTATATACATACGGCACAAAGTGATGCACGGTATATAACGCTCATGAATCAAGTAGGAGATTATTGTCGACCTACTGGTGTTTTTATCCACAGAATGGTCATTTAGAATGTCAGATTCAGAGCATTATCACGAAAAAAACAAATAAACTATCATGGAATACTACACTAATTGGAGCACCACTGTTATTCGTGGCATCCAAATACCAGAAAGGAAACTTGTGTTTATCTTTAGCAAAGTCCATAGACGGTCCCGTCCAGAGAGCGACTTCAACAAGGCCAGATGAGCCTCGGGGGAACCTTTAATAAAGATAGACGCCACTCCTGGAATCGGTTACCGACGGAAGGAAGCCCCAGAGGATCGGGTCACAACGACAGGCTTGACCCAACTGTCTGGTCCACGCCGGGGGTCTACGATCTGGAGGGAGGGGCGGGGCAGGCGGGATGTCTTTCTCAATGTAAACATACTGAAAAGGTCTACATCTTCTTTTCGTCTGTTTTGTCCAATAATCGATTTTTGGAGTTTGGATATCAACCCCGCAATACTTGACTTGGGGTCTACCCATACATGCATACATGTACTGATATTATGCCACATACACATTTGTAGGCCTCCACTGACTAGATAATCAGACGCTTATGGCCCCCAATCACAGTGTCAACTTTGTATATGATACTTTCTAACAGTTTTCAATGCCAGAACAATATAATAGTTTCAAACACTGATATCAGTTTTTAACTGGTTTTGGAAATGATAAACTTTAACATGGCACTTAGAAACGTTGCTATCAAAGAGAAATGAAATAAAACCACAATTGGAAAATTATATCAAAATACAGAGTTGAGAATGGACTTTTGGCTTGCCAATTGTGTGCCCGGTTTTGCATTCCACCCCTTCATACTAGCCCATATATACACCAATATCTGTATACACCAATGTCCATAATATGAAATGAAAATTTTAGACCATGGGTTTAAAAAGCAGAATACAATATTTCTATGAATTTCTTAGTTTCTCTATGAGTTTATTTGAAAACCCTGGAGTTAATGTGTAGAGAAAATAAATCCAGGATATTCTGAACATGACAGAGAAATCTCTACATGTATGTGAATGCCATCAGGCCTGGCATATTGTGCACTGATGATGGGAGGACGTGGGCGCACCTTTGCCGACAAAGGGCGTCATCTCACGCCACCTGGACGGTAAGACAGCCAACATCAAAGCCTGGGAGTACATACACAGAGCGACTCCTGCGAGGGCTGAGCTGCTCTAGGCTCAGTCTCGGCCAGTGCCTAACCTACAGCAAAGGAACAGTCTGGGATAGAGCAACATTTTGACAGCTCTCAGCTCGCCTTTTAGTTTAAGGACTCGGCGGTGCAATGGATATGGTATCTCATTCCTTAGTGTGTTATATTGGTTCCTCTATTGTGAATTACTCAGATTGTGAGGATGTGAGACTTGTTATGTATAATTGTATTGGATACTGTTTTGAGAGAAGGCAAATCGCCAATCTGTAGGTGGATTGCGGATCTTTTTAACATATAGGTTATAATTATGACCAGAATCTGCACCAAGTAATAGTACTAAAGGAATAAAGACTGCATTCCGCTTCTCACAAGTTTAGTTACCGATCGTCGTTATGCCGGGTCATTATGCCCTTGTCTTCAATTGTTATTCAAATGTGTCTTGAGGCTGAGTGGTGGGAGCTCAGTCTTGACCAGACTGTTTTGTGATAGAAGCAAGTGGTTGGTTTGAGCGAGACTACTCAGGGCCTCGAGCTGCTCTTATAAAAGAGTCGGCTGCCACACACGAACAGGTCTGTAAGAGCACATTGCGTGTAGACACCTAGTGGTTAGGGGTAAGGTAGATGCTGGCGCCACCTTTGTAATTGGAGTTGGGGCACAATATATGCTACTAGTACTGCGGGCATATAGCTGTATTTCCTCTGTATTTCCAAAGGATTTGGAATAAAATAGCCTGTACGCTGTATGATGATACTGATAATGAACCCTTTGCCTTGTAAAGTGTTCTAGAGAATTTTGATAATTATACACATTCACGTTGGCAACCATGCATTCAAGATAAAGCTACCACCAGTGAAAATGAAATGGATAATGGGGGGGGGGGGTGCTAGGAGGGGAGATACTACCCCAGGAAAGGCATATATACCGTGCTTGAAGTTGCTAATGAAATAGTCTCAGGCCAAAAAGAAAAAGGTATGTTTCCGGTAACATGGTCCAAAAAGTTGAGAAAGGTAGGTAGGATTTTTCTTTTTTTTTAGAATCCAAGGTCTAATATAGTCATACTTTGGTAGGTTTTCACTGGTTAACGTAAGAAATGATGGTTTCCTCCATAGAATTTGAGGAAATGATGGAAAATATGTGTATAGAACTCGAATGTAAATTTTGAGAAGAAAAGGTCAAAAAGTCGGAAATAATTGAAAAAAAAAATCTTCAAAAAATCGGAAAATTATGAATAAATTTGAAAAAAAGAATTGCTGAGGTCGGCCCCTCTAGGCTGAGGACGGTCAGGTGACCGGAAACATTTTTTTTTTTTTGGCCTTATTGTAGAATGCAGTTATTCTGACACTGACAGAACTAATTGCCCCTTTACTAAAACTGTGCACCAGAGTGCCACCAGGGAATATCATGATTTGCTCTAGTTCATGACATTTGGAACTCTAGCTAAACTGGTATACATGCCTTTGCATGAAATGTGAGCTTTATGCCAACAAGCATTCTGTAGGAATTGGAAAATCCAGAAATTACAGGAACACTCAGCAAAAACAAAAAGTAATGATCAATTGCAATCAGGAATATACAGTATAGGTGGAGCTTCTGTCTTTTTTTGTACTCCAGCTATGCAGCACTTACATGTAGGCCAGTGGTCTATGGCTGCTGTATCTATGAGAATCCGCCAAGACCCCTATATTAAAGTGATATGGATCAAGAAGAGTCAGGCTCTGTTCCCCAACTCTTGACGACAGCCTTGTTACCTCACACCATGTGTGGTACATACCCTGACTGTATGGTAAAATATAGTAGCTGGGTTAGGAGGCTGGTGAAGCGGCCAGTCCACCCAAGGTCTTCTTACCCCGCGCCGGCGGTATTTGCTTATTTCAAAATGTACCAATGGCATGGCATGTCTGCACACATGGAATAGCCCTATTCAGCTGCCTTTGAGCAGCTCCCTCTGTATAGGGAGCTGCTCACTTCAAACACCCACTCCATCCCCAGCAGCCTGCTGCTACCACATTCGCCCTATTCCATGTTATCCTTCCTCCTGTCAGCACTAGCAGTTGTCTCAGTGGTAATTGGTGATACAGAGGCTGAACAGTAGGCGCTCTCAGAAGGCCTATCTCGGTGTGATATCAATTATTGCCCCCATTCACCAGTTCATTAAGATCCAATAACTGGATATCAAAGGGGTGGTTCTTTCAGGGGCAGACACAGTGTGGACGGGCAATGGGTCTGCGGTGTTTTCCACACTAATCGGCTTTTTGGTGGCCGATAATTACAGAATGCACTCAGTTCCTGATCTCAGATTGAGACCTCAGAGGGAGTCTCAGCTGGCAGCACCTACCTGTAAACTGCTCCACCCCAGTCTCCAGTCAATATATATAGCTAAATGTGTGGACACAGGGTTGAGTCTTACTGTAAACTACCGTAAATCCTCGCGTATAGGACGCCTCTTGTGTATAGAATGCACTGTGTCTTATATGCGAGGATTTACAGTACTTCACTCCAGGCACGAGTAGATGTCTAGCCCAAACTATACTTCATCACAGTCGCATTGTATGTACAGCACTGGCACTCACAGTAAAGTAAATTAATTATCCCGAGACTATATGCTTTACCCCAATCACTTGTCATTACATGTTAAGGGAGTGTTCATTATTTATCAACTGTAAAAAAAATTGATAATGTATATACAGAGCTGGCACCTGTACTGTAAAAGAAAACTTCTTCACCCTAGCTATCAGTAATTTACTTGTTTTGAGTAGTTTAAAGTCCAGCTCTAGGGACCCTTCTACAAGTAAACCAGACAATTATATATATATATAATTGGCCCAGGTCCTCCTGGGTCATTGGCGGCGCCTTTTCAGCCAAAAACTGACGATCTGGAGTTAGGAGTTTAGATGGGAATTGCTCATCGAAATTGGGGGATAATTAAACAAAAAATCATGGAAACATATTCTTTAGGATGTAGTCTTTCATTGCACATGCACAATTCTTTAGCTGTGAAAAAAGCTGAAGAAAACACCTGATATGTTTGACTTACTTTCTCATGAAAACAAGGCTCCATAGGATTGCATTGTGCGATAGAATTTTGCGATAGACATAAGACATGGGCTCCTATGGGAATTGTCCAATTAAGACGTTTTTTTTCAGCAGGTAAGGGTGGAAGACCGTTTATGTAATGCGATAGATTGAGAAAAAGTTATTTTTTGTATAGGACGGGTTAAGACTGTTTATGTATCAAATATGTTAACATGACCGACATATTCTTGTTATGGCTATCGCATTTCCGGCAAGGCGAGTTCGGAGCTGCGCACAGAGTGGTCCGTCGTAATCTTTTATTATTTTTCAAATAAAAGTAAATTGAAACAATGTATTCGATTCAAATCGATTAATATTGCCCAAAATGAATGGATTATATTCAAAAAGCCATTAATTTCAAGTCAAATTGATAGAATCTATCATTTCTCTGTCGAAAATGCTACTTCCGGCAAGGAGGGGTCACGCATGCGCAGACAACATCGAAATCCAAAATGGAGGACAGTGAGACGATCGACTCACGGTGCCAACGGAACTGCTGGATTATAACAAAATGGAGGAGAATTGCACTGTCTCAGGCCTTTTTATGGTTAATATGGATCCTTATTCAAGACCTGCTGCTGTTTTGCAATGCTTAACTCGCCAAGAGAGGAGTTATTCGCCAATGAAACATGCGAGTGATAATGGGTGCATCCTTCATAGCCTTAAGCATTGACGAGTTTGACACACTGCCACTATATTGACAGTCCCCTACGGTAGGTAGTGGGCAACCTGGGCCAGTCGTGCATTGCACACCTTAAATCTTTTACAACGTTACGTGTCTAACAGCATGAATGACATGAAGGTGAGTCATATTGGATAGTCTTGGATTTCAGACCAACTTTCTATGCATATTTGTCATTACTTCATGCCCCATGCATGTCGACCTCATTCCTTTTAGGCAGTATTGACAGTTATGATAAAAGATAGTCCCAGAATATCTCCATGACCAACCTTTTCCATTTCCTCACTGTGACTCATTTGTAATTATTATATACACGAAAAACTAACAACCATAAATGTTTAGCGTTCAATAACCCAATCTGACAACACTAAACGCCTTAGGTCAAAAGCCGTGACAGTTGAGGTGGCAGACTTCACCAATAGTATCGACTAGTGTGGCCCAGCAGCCTGCCGAGAGAGATTGCTTTCACCCTGTCCACGCCACAAGTGGGGACCTTTCACGTCCACGGTCCAGGCATACTTCCTGGAACGTTAGCCTGTGTTGCTTTTAGCTGGTGTTTACAGTTTGGCACAGAGATTTTACCAGGCCCATATATTTCTGTGCCTTGTGGTGTTCAGGAGGGAGAGGCACTGTCAATTTTATATACTGTGTATTGCCCAACAGACCCATCAGGTTATTGATAAGGAGGCCTGGCCGATTAGCACACACCTCCTGGGACTCACTCAGGCACTGCAGCATCACTCATTTAGTTTTGATCGGTTTCTAGCATCTCTACCCCAACCTACTCGTCCAAATTGTCAGAGGAAGTGGAGTTTTCCGTATACTTTGAATGAATACCTCATTCTATTTCAATACATGTATTAAAACCGTCTGATATGCATGCCATAGGCATGATGGTGAAAAAAGTACTAATATATCAAATCCGATCCCCAGTCGGAAAAAAGTGTTCCATATTTTGGGCCAGAGGCGTTGTAGAGAGTGACGGGAGCAAACCTATGTCTGGAGAGTGTTATCCAAGAAGTGCAGCTGTTTCTAAATGACGATAATACCCAGTTGTCACATTCTATACGGTCCACGTATCATTCTTAGTTCACCAGAAAGCACCGGTGTACCTGCCACAGCGGCATATCGAGTTAAGACTGAGAACCACTAAAACCTGAGGCCAGAAACTTAGAGGAAGGCACTGTTTCTAATTTGACGTGAGCTGCCACCAAATGCCTTCATGCTCCAGAATTTTAGTCTGCATCCAGGAGCCAGAATATCCTGTTTTCGAGATATGCATAGAAGGAAAGCGGATGAATACCTCTACCCCCCCCCCACACCCACACACCCACCCACACATACAATCAAATCAATGTAAAGTACTGCACCCCAGTTAGGCAATTAGCAACACTGGACATTCTAGATCATTCTATTCATCTGAAAATTCCCATCTAGAGGGTACTCTAAAGTTACACATGCAATGCTTGATTGTGGATTGGCTTGAAAAAATAAAGAAGCTATAATTCAAAGACGTTGACTCACAAGTCCAAGTCGATACCATGTTTGACATTTTGTCCTCTAATGAGTTTAACCCTGATAGGTACTACAAAGTAAAAAAATAATAATTCTATGATTAACAACTTACCTAGCAGACAAAATGATCAGCTATAAGTTATATAATAAGTCGTTTTGTTCGCCACGTAAGACGATTCATTTGCTTTTCCTGAAACAAAAATATTTTGCACTGTAGTTTCAGTAAGGTCATTAGTCCACTTTCAGTCATTCTAATGTCTTCATTATGAGTCAGTGTCAATGCACACGATCTACCACTACATCCTGTGAAAATGCCGCCCCTGACAATTTCCACAGCCTTAATGGGAATGAAATGGAAAGATCTTTTTCGTAGATCACCTCATTGCATTCTATTGTTCCTTTTGTAAATCATGAGGATATCATTCACGAACAGGATTACAAGGCTGTGGCCTACATTCTCTAGCTTCCTCTACCTCTCTGTCATCATTATTCCAAATGAATTACAGATATGAACGTCATGATATAATCTCATCATACACATCATCTAATGAAGTATAAATCAGGCATCTGTCGCTGCTTATCACTCTTTGATGCATACATTTTGTACTTCTATTAAAAAAATCATTTTAAAGGAGCGAGTGAATTAACGGCATACTTTTTCGAGGCTCTCTATAGTTTAATTGTCCTTTTGACTAAGACGTCGCTTAATTCTAAGATATCAAGTAACATTATCTTGGTGATAATTTGTGAAACAACGTGGGAAAAGGTAACATATTGAGATTTAGTGCTATTCACAACCACTAGCTGGCCGAACCAAATAAAACATAAGGGAAGTTTTGCTGCAACCAATCAGAATACCTTTCTTAGGTATTCCTGCATATTTCTGATAATTACAGACCCTGAATAATTGCAATGAACTCATTAAACCACATCTGATTTAACCTTAACAAAGAGGCTTCAGGGATCATGTTGGTGTATGGATCATAAAAATCTGACATGGAGGAGCTGGGGTAGTTCCCTGACAACGTACGATGTTATACCATGTGCAACACTGGTTGGGCCACCTGGTGGCAATAAATAACACTAAATCCCCCTAATTTTACGTTTTGCCACGTTTTGTCACATTAATTTTCTCAGTCCGTGCTCATGTCCTTCCAAGTCTTGATGTGTATATAAAATTGGCAGAACCGTGGTAGATTTGCTAATGGCGTGAAACGTTCGTCGCTTTGTAAAATTAATTTTAGGTTTCTAATGCAGGCCATTTGCGCAGCCCGATGCTGTTAACTAAGCCTTGATAAGTAGGGTCCCAGTAGGTTAAAGGGTTAACTAAGATGCATATATAAGCCATGTTCATCTCCCCTAGTATTGTGTTGGCAGGTGCATGTGGCCATGTTAACTTGTTCCTCCTCTTGGCACAGTTAGGATACCACATGACCCCCTTGCACATGTTGTACATTGGCTGTTAACATGTTGTACATTGGCCGACATCCAAGCAGGACAGTGATACCCCTAGACTGTTCACTAAAGCCAGTCTTACTTTCTAGGGATTGAGACTGCCTCACCATGAGGCGATTTCAGAAGGGCATGTCCCCTAACCACAAAATGAGGAGTGTGGTTACATTGGGGGGACAACGCCTTGGTCATAAAGCTGTCAAGTATACTGGCCGAACATGACCAGCAGCTGTTGTATATCAGAATTTTCAATGCCTGGAAAGCAAAAGTTTTTGAATCCTTCAATTAGTTGCTAATATCAATGGATGAGTGTATCAAGCATGAGTTGTGCTCCATTTGGGTGTTTTAATTAAGTCTGTAGCCGCAATAGAAGTAGTATTGTGAAAAGGTCTTAATGTACAGAGATTGATATCAATATCCTGAACATATTCTGTATTATTACTTCTAGAAGGACTACAATTATAATCAAAATGTCTATATGGAACTCTATGCATGCTTAATTTACCTGTTTTGGGATAATAACAGCCTGATGAAGAGGAGAGACTGTGACCACAGTTTAAAATTTATTGCTTTTTTTATCTGCCTACGTGACCAAGGACAATCCTAGCAGAATTCCGTGTTCCTTAAAACTCTGGACTGAAAGCTACTAGATTAGGCTCAGCAGTGGCAAAGGGGCGAAACAGTATACCAAGAGGTGTATATATATATAAAACTTTATTGGGCCTTCACCTCATCGAAGTCAAGTGTTTGCCTCCCATGGCCCCACCTGCTGTTCCTGGAGCTCTGCCATAGGGCAGAATATACTGAGGAGAGACCTGGAATGTGGGATGTAGGTGTTGGGATGTGCTGGGCAAAGACCATCAAATTGGTAGTAAGCAATGGGATATCATGGAGGATGCCTGCCATATGGGGTGTAGGCGATGGGATATATGGAGGAGGCATGTCATATATGGGGTGCAGGCAATGGTTATATAGGGGAGGCATGTCATATGGGATGTAGGCAATGGACATATGGTGTAGGCAAGGGATTATGGTGGTCTTCAGACATGTCATATGGAGTGAAGGCAGTGGGATACACTGGGGGAAGCCTGCCATGTTGGTTGGAGGTGACAAGATATTCTAGGGGAGGGTTGGCATGCGAAATATTTGGGGAGGCCTGCCACATTGGGAGAGGCCTTCCATATGAAGTATAGGTTATGGGATATACTGGGGGATGTCTGCCATAATACATGTATGGGGTGTAGATTGGCGATACTGAAACGGACCTGCAACATGGGGTGTACTTACGTGCTGGACTCCTGAGTTGTGGGTGTTGGGTGTGCTAGCCTAACAGGGACTCACTTCAGGGCTGTTATTTCTGGATGACACGACAGACACTTTGTGCGTGATGAATTGTCCCAGTTTGGGTCGTGCCAATGGGGAACGAATCCATCCAGTATATATATATATATATATATATATATATATATATATATATATATATATATATATATATACATACACACACACACACACACACTGTGTATGTATGGTTCTATCATGTTCCTCTACATGGCTAGGTGGAAGGAAATAAGATTACTGTGTCTAATTGTAGTTTGAGTGTCGGTGACAGGAGAGGTATGATTCAAATAGTTGCTTTGTATAATGCTCTACCAGTGATAATGTATAGGGGGATATACCGGGGGAGGGGGCACTCAAGGTAGGTATAAGACAGACTTTGTATGCGATTTATCATTCCTTTGCCGTAGAAAAGTTAAGGAAAATAAATCTTTTCGGGTTTTATTGGGGAAAATAATTAAGGTACTCAAATCCAATCTGAAGGTTAATCTAAAGCACAAACTATACAGCCATCTGTTTATACATCCATTTAACATTGCAAAGATATGAATCCTAACCCACTAACAGTGTCTAAGTGATTAGGTCTGGATCTAGCTATAAAAAAGACAAAGGGTGTGTGTGTTTCAGGTATATGGTATAGGGGGATATGTGCAGGTTGTTGCTTGACATGAATATAAACAAGACAGTAGTGCATGTTAGCTAAGGTACAAGGGGTTGTCAAAAAGATATATTTGTGACCACATCTCGAAATTCCCTTCTATATCCTGATTTCAGTATCAGCTGAAGCAGTTCGATACATTTGATATTTCCTGACTGTCAAAGATAATATTCCCATTTGCTAATTCGACGTCGGTACAATGTATAGCAGAACCAAATAAGTTGTATCATCGCAGTTTTATTTCTTAAAGGTATGACCTTGAAATGATTGTGCCATGTTTCATGTCATGGTATTGGCATGGTCCACATTGTAGACTATCCTCTAACATTCTGCTTCATATCTCTTGTTTCCAGGCGTGCTGGTGGTGGAGCTGGTCTGGCTGATACTCGGTGTAATATGGATGGCCCAACACTACATGGCCTGTGACGCCCTGGCCGCCAAAAGAGCAGTGCTAGGTGAGTCCCCCTGCCAGTGGGCATTTACTGGAGTTTAACAGGATGCTGGACGTTGTGATAAGGATATTCTTAAGACAGTACAATGTTTGATTTGGTAATTTAGGCGCCTACTGATAGGCTTTCTCCTGCTGCAGGATTAGTATCACTGCTGTGTTGGGTTTGATTATGCTAATAGATATTGGGCTGCCTTCTCATCTTGAAGGCATGCTATTGAAGAAAAGTACATTAAGGGATAATCTTAAAGCCTTGTGAATTGCATTTTAAGTTATATTATTTATTATTTTTGTAGAGCATTTTTTTTATACTGGAATATATAAATCAGGCCTACCTATGGAAAGCTTACAAATATAGGAAAATGCTTTTAGAGATAGAGATTGGATGCAGGTCTTAGTACATGTATATGCTACGGTATATGTAGTAGATGGCGTGCTTGTCTCTGTGGCATGGAGTCTGAATTTTGGTGACAGGTTCTTAGAAGTCACACCACAAATAGACAGAGCTGTCATCAAGATGTGTGCGTGTCTTCATCAGGAGACTGCGCCATGGGGGCGCATTGTCTCATCCCCCGCCCACCCACATCCCCCATGCCAATTTTCTGTGTTTCTTTATCAGCCCCACCACCCCAAGGTTCCACCAGATAAGCCACCTAGGGCTCCATTGTTATCAGCCTCTCCCATTGCCTTCCTTATCACATAGCTGCTGCCCAGTTGGTTATTAATAAGTACTGAGTTTCTGTCCCTAGTACTGGGCTTGTCAGCTCTCTTCTGGCCCTATGTATATATATGATGCCTCTGTTGGACCTGTAGGGTCTGACTGCCACATATGCCAAACATCTAAGGCCAAAAAGAAAGGTTGGTTTCCGGCGACATGGTAAAAAAGTTGAGGTCAGTACGTCGGATTTTTTTTTTCAGTAGCTAATGCCTCATATAGACGTACTTTGCTAGGTTTTCATGGTTATTGTGAGAAATAATCATTTCCCACATGGAATACGAGAATAAAGATTTTGAAGAAAAAATACTTTAAAAACTGAAACATCTTTCACAATCGGGAAAATCCTCAAAAGAAATCTGCAAAAGGTTCTGAGGTCGGCCCCATTTGGCTGAGGTCGGTCGGGTGACTGGAAACAAACATTTTTAGTCCTAATATAGAGCCCCCATGAACCGAACACTATGCTTTTGGTCCTATGGTATATTGTAGAACGCTGGTGTACTTCTCATAAATCGACATGGCCACCATATAGAAGTGGTAGATTTATATGGTAGATTTATATCTGAACCCATGACATAAGGAAGGGGCTCTCGTTGCATGTTATTGTTGGATATCAGTCACAAGTCATGACATATCCATTAACTACTTATTTTATTACACGATCAATCAATAGATATTCAATAGAAAATCAATAAATACAAGTTGAAAACAAAAACCGTTCCCCTCCCCCGGGACTGAAAGCCTGCCATAGTGTGTGTACACACAGCGAAAAAAAAAATTTGCCGGGACCAGGACTCGTCCCACCTACCTGTAGAAGCTGAGCGCAATGCGCTACCTGCTAGACCATCGGTTCACACACCTCAGCACCCAGCAGCTGCTGGCTTGGTTTGAACGCGTCCCGCAGTCGTCGCGGTTATGGGAGCAGCAGCGAGAAACCTAGGGGGGGGGGGTCACAACCCAGACTGCAGGGTATTTTCACACTTTGAATGTATAGCAGTTATATGTGAGTGACCTCCCCGGGCTTTGTATCATATCAATGACTTATAGAGACCTGGTTCTAACCAAGCATTTCTCGTCAGTCCCTGTGGCGCACTGCATAGGCAGTTGGATTTGGGATCAGTAGAGTGCAGGTTCAACCCCTACCCTGGCAATGCAAATTTCGTAGGTTTTAACATGTAACATATGACATGTAAGGTGTGCATATTATCCATGGATAACAGCACTGGGTGCCTGTTATCCTTGGATAACTGCACACCTTACAAAAGTCATGATGCATGCATCATGCCATGCAATATTGACAGGTATGTGCATGGGAATATCCAGGAAAAGCACTCAGAATCACAGAAATTGTGTTATAATCGCTGATAATCCTCTTATAGACTTATATCCTTTTTCTTCTGATTGAAAATATCTACTTCTTAGAAACTCTTCATGTCTAAAGTGGTGTGTGATGTATAGAGAAAGTTTATATGGGTCTAGACCCCTAAATTTGACAGGGTGACATGGCCATTTCTTAAAATCGACATGTGACATGGAGCTTAGTGACAAGGACATGGAGAATGAAAAGGTTAGTGACATGAGACATGACCTTTCCTTAAAATCGACATGTGACATGGAGTTTAGTGACAGGGACATGGGGAAATAGAAATTTAGTGATATGTGACATGGCCTTTTCTTAAAATCGACATGTGACATGGGGACCCCCCATCTAGACCCCCGTTTATAGCAAGCCGAAGAAGTGGGCATGTTGTGCATATTGGCACTGGTCTCTGTGTCATGTATAAAATGGTGACACCATTCCTATGTTGCTGTGAGGCGTATGTCAATGGAGTGAGCAGCTCAGCCGGCCCTCCTTTAGACAGTAAGAAGCAGCTGTGCGCTGAACCTGTTCCTACTGAGTAAATACCAGCCCACACCACAAAGAAAAAGGTCCAGTCATTTATTACCAGTTCGAGTAGGCATGGGGGTGGGTGCAGGGTTATAGTTACACAGTTGTTTCAGACCTACCATGGGTTAGTCAGACGGATATTTGTCGCCGAGACAAGATTGACTTTTCCTCACCCCATATTGCATCAATAAATGACCAGTCCCTAATACTCCAATATCATTCAGGGCTAAGGTTGGCAGTACTGGGGACTCTTCTTTGGGTTTATGGGTTTTCACCCATTGACACGTGAATTGATCTGGGGTTGCAAGGTTGCAGATGCCGCCCTTCATACAGAAGGGCCTAAGGGGGACTGGGAAATATGACGTAGGGAGAAAAGAGAGGGGCCGAGAGGGAGGTGCCTGTCTTAGAGGGAAACGCCCAAATATCGCCCTGGTTACCATCATGACTATATGTTACACCAGTCTGCTGGTATTGTGAAGGGAACTTGTCTAACCATGGATGTGCTGAGCAAATTTAATCGGCGTTTTCCACGACCCAATGTCGAACTAATAAAAAAATTACCATCTTTTCAGCCAATAATTACAAAATGTTTGGTTGTCTCTGGTGCATTAATGCTGACGAGCGGCATATACATGTAGCTGTAGGGAAATCATTGTTCTCTGTGTGTCCAACATTTCTATACAGATTAAAACTGGAACCATATGGATAGACCTTTTGCAAGGATATCGGGAAGGAACAGTAAAACAAATATATGTAGTAGCTAAGGGCTGGGCACTCATAACCAGGCTGTGCACTGTGCCCCCAGAGGTCGATTATAGCAGTACATTATATGTATCTCTGGTCCACCACACCAGTGGCTGATTTAGACGGGGCACTGGGGACATGCACCCCTCCTTTTTATGCTTTTACCCTCTGTCTATGGGACCAGGCAAATAAAAGAACACTTGCTATCCTTCGAAAAGAGTAGGGGAATGAAGCCCCGGTAGCGGTTTTCCCCCTCACCCCTCCTCATAGATGCGGTCATTCATCTCATAGATTCGATCATTCATAGATTCGGTCACTGCTGTGTCGGGCAAGCAGCATATAAATACCTGTCTAGCTGTTTGGACAAGCAGCTTTTAAAAACCTGTCCAAAAAGAAAAGAAAGGACTTGTTGTCCGCGAACCACAGAAATGTCTGCTAACTTTTAAGTACTATTAGTGGACATAAAATCAACCAAACCAAACCAAACCAAAACCCTGTTATCAGGGGTTTATTGTCTCTTTAAACCCCCCAGGCAAAAAAGGGCTAAAGTAGCGGTCCCCTTCCCACCACGAAGGTCGATTAGGCCTACAATGGGAACTACCACAGAGGTTGATTATATAGACCTAGGCACTTCCCACCACAAAGGTTGGTTACAATGGGACCTACCATTTCCCACCACAAATGTTGATTACTATGGGACCTACAATACCCCACCACAGAAGTTGAATACAATGGGACCTACTGCTGCTCACCACAGAGGTTGATTACTATGGGACCTATCACTGCCTATTACAGAGGTTGATTACAATGGGACCCACCGCTGCCTACCACAGAGGTTGATAACAATGATACCTACCACTGCCTACTACAGAGGTTGATTACAATGGGACCTACCGCTGCCTACCACAGAGGTTGATTACTATGGGACCTACCACTGCCCACCTCGGAGGTTGTTTACATGACAGACCTACCGCTGCCTACCACAGAGGTTGATTACAAAGAGACCTACTGTTGCCTACCACAGAGATTGAATACAATAGGATTGTTCACTTTCCACCATAAGGTTACTTTTGATTAGGCATGTCCCTGGTATAAATGGGGCTGGTCGGCCACTGATCAGCACAGACCGTGGCGCTATGCTCAAAAGTTGGTCGACAAGTACCTGCATAGCATCTGAGCTGCAGGACAGAATGGATTTATTTTTTCCCCTCCTGTTCACTATGGTAACGCCTCTCAAAGGAATGGACCAGCAGTTCTGATATATCCAGGCCGGGGGTCTATGAGTGGAATATTATGTGTCGCATACACTAGTATCCTCTGTCTAATTTGATTCTTGAGACATGAAATATTATAGCGGTAGGCCTATCTGCTAGCTTTACACATACAATTGTATCCAAAGGAGGTGGTTATTACTGATCGATTATATCAATTACAGGAAATTTTGGTAAAACTTAAAGAATGGTATTTGATTTTTACGTATAATGTGCTGCACCAGCATAGATCTGTAACTGGTGCTTTACAGGGTGCACATAGGTATCTACACATAGAGGTTTTACCGTATGTAACAGGATTACCATGATGCTGTGATTATATACAATAGTGCTGTCTTCACTTACAGGCGCATAAAAAGAGTGCCTCTTGAGGGGGCATAGGGAAAAAATGCCTGCACATTTTTATGGTTCAAAGAGGGGGGTAAAATCTGGTGGGGACACAAAATGTGTTGCCCCTTTGCCAGGGGGAGGGCATAAGGATTTTTCACACATTAATGCGAAATCTCACCACCACTATCCCTGATCTTACTGCCCAGGATGGTGTATTCATAGCATGTCATTGTCTTCACTTGCAAGTTACAGAAACCATTTTCTGTAACTGGATCATCATGCTGAAATGGCATTGTACTTATAATTGGGTTTCTACACTTACAGGTATCATCATCTGTAACTGGATCATCATGCTGCCATGGTGCTGTACTTATAATTGGGTTTCTACACTTACAGGTATCATCATCTGTAACTGGATCATCATGTTGCCATGGTGCTGTACTTATAATTGGGTTTCTACACTTACAGGTATTATCATCTGTAACTGGATCATCATGTTGCCATGGTGCTGTACTTATAATTGGGTTTTCTACACTTACAGGTATCATCATCTGTAACTGGATCATCATGCTGCCATGGTGCTGTACTTATAATTGGGTTTTCTACACTTACAGGTATCATCATCTGTAACTGGATCATCATGTTGCCATGGTGCTGTACTTATAATTGGGTTTTCTACACTTACAGGTATCATCATCTGTAACCGGATCATCATGCTGCCATGGTGCTGTACTTATAATTGGGTTTCTACACTTACAGGTATCATCATCTGTAACTGGATCATCATGTTGCCATGGTGCTGTACTTATAATTGGGTTTTCTACTCTTACAGGTATCATCATCTGTAACTGGATCATCATGTTGAGCGTGGTTCTATCATTGTGGTGCACCTTTGACACGGCCGGCAGGAGTTGGGTGAAGATGAAACGTTACCAAGAGAGCATCAAGGATAGACAGACAAGGCAAGGCCAGAAACGCCGGTCGGGCAGCAGGCGGAGGAACTGGAGGCAAAGGTAGGGTTTATTTTACTTTTTACTGAAATCATTAGGCTGTCTCTATTTAGCATTATTAATAGAATGAGATCAGATCCCCACATGCATATACTGAGGAGGTTAGAGGCATGTCGGTATAGCAAATCTTTAAGATAGTGTGTTGGCCCTCTATTCCCCTTTCACGTTAAGAGAAATTAGTTTCAAGTGTGACGAGTGTTTTCGTCTATTAATTTGTTATGCTGGCATCAGATGATTCACTGGTAATAAGATGGGGCCATCCAGGGGGTGAGGCAATTTGTTGCCGACAACTAATCCTCATGAGTGTTAATACCGTCCTCTTCATAAGAAATATTATCTCATTTGAGAACAGAGAATTTGGAACCACAGAAACTTTGCTTAATTCTTATTAAAGATATTGATAATCAACCACGGATTTTACCCACCTCCCCGACGAGGAAAGAAGAAACTTGGAATTATAAGAAATATGATATTTAACTATTAAGAAAAATATTACAAAAGGGGATGACTTTACCTATGTCCTTTTCTGAGATATGAATCCGAGTGAGCTTTGATTGAGAACTGACATGTAGTAGACAAAGAATGGTCACTCAGATAGGACTGACTTAGATATCTCACTTGGTTCCTCCTCGTGAGATAACACTCAGTCAGATCATTTCGTTGTTGGACACAGAAAAGAGCATTGATCAGGCGTTTATTTTTCACAATGAGAGTCTCTGTGTCTGTAGAACTACATACAGCTCAAACAGATGGGGTCTTTCCCAGTCTAGTTTATTCTGTGCAGGCATTGCAGTTTCTGTGAGCACCACCAGATGGGACGCCTCTAATTCCAAGACACCCCACAAGTGGGCGCGTAGACAGACGTCACACAGTCCAGTTCGTTCATTATTCAGAGCGTCCCTATTTGGCACGCTACATATATAACAGCATCAAAAGAAGTACTTCACAATGCTTCACAAATTGTCTTGCTTATTGGCTCTCCAATTAGGGGTTTATATTTCTACCATGTCCATAGCTAGATTGGCTAGACCTATGGGGATGAAAGCATAAAGCCCGATTGAAAGTTATCAATAAGAGTGCAAGGAGGGGATTTCACGGTAAAGATCTTATCATTGAGGTACCCCCGATAGGCCATTTTCTAAGCTGAAACTTTTCTTGTTTCATATTGAGTCTCATACTGATAAAAGGAACCATTACAAAAAAATATTTATGTGCAACTATCCTCATATCATGAACACAAAACAGTCCATCGGGTATATACACATAGCCTATTCACTTTCTGCTATAACTGAATATTTTACAACATGTTACTGTTATTGTACTGATTCTGTCAAAAAGACCATTTGCATGATTGAAACGCTAGTAACTAGTGGTCAATGTTGTAGTTACATGTTTCCTCGTGGCTCAACATTGCCTTATCTCTTTGGTTGTACCCATCTCAGTATCAGCAGATGTAACATTGTACTTATAATTTGCCTTCTATGTCCATAGTCCTGTGTGTAAAGACCTAAGGACCTTACCCTCAGGTAACCTCCAGGTAGATGTAGACCTTACTTAACTTTTCGCATACCGAGCCCCCTCCAAACCCCACACTTAATTCCCAATGCCAACCCATGCTCATGATTTCCTGAAGCAGCACATCCCTAATAACCATTCCTTACCTCTTTGGTGCTATGCCTCTTCATTTGATAAGATCTGTTGCAGTTTTCTGTTGACAGCTCTGAATCAGATCTCCGTCTTCTTTTGACTTCAAATGAGTTATTGTTGTTATCATTTGTCTCTTTGTCCTATATCCAAGTCTTGTCATCAATTTTACTAGATTAACCAAATATTAAATGACTATTTTGCATGATGTTATAAATGTCAAACATAGGTTTATTTATATATTCGAAACATGTATATTGTGGTTTTTTAGTTGCCTCATAATCACACTTTTGCCATGTAAGCCTAAAATGAAATAACATCGCTATAAATAATTTATTGCTGGGAAGAACCCTTTTGGTTGTTTCATTTTTCAGTTTAAGCTTTTTGAAACAACTTCAGAAAAAGGCAAGGCTTGAAGTTTGGATATTCAGAGATTATCGATGCTATATTGTCTATGCTTTAATGTCCATTACTTAAGGTTCATGTTGAGTTGGGCTTGCCACTTAAACATGCACCCTAATAAGCATTTTAGGGTATGGGCCAACTTAAGGGGCACTTTTAAAAACCTACAAGATTTGCTCAAATCAAAACCTCTATTCCGATATTTCTGATTCATCCCATATGTTATAAACACTGTTCAGAATCTCTTATCTAGTCATCAAACGTGCAGGATATATACGCCCATATAATTATTATGGATGTTTTACTCTGTTACATTAACATTAACAAAATTCACTCAAGTCACATCTAAGTAACAGAGGTATTTAATTGTAGAATAAGCTAGTACTTCACCGTAGCAGATTTATAGATATCCTATTCCATATCATTGAACAAAATATGACCGAGCATCCCATCTTAGCGGTAAATTGGGTCTACTTGAGGTTCCATGGCTGGGAGGGAAGGACGGGTCACGGCCCCAATCTTCATTTATCTCCGCAATTCCACAACGTTCCCACCCGGAGGGCTAGAGGTCGAAGACGGCTTCCCCTTATCAGTGTCGTTATTCTTAGGAATGTCTTACAGATTAGAATATAGGGGAATGGTTTTATAGTGGTCATAATTTCTAATTATTGTCTGTTCTATTTTGTGATTTATTCTATAGGAAAGCGTTGCGCGCCTATGAGGAAAGTTGGGACCGGCGTTGTAAATTCCTGTTCTGTTGTGTTCGGGAGGACAGAAATAGGGTGAGTAGATGTTGCATTTTTACTAAAAATTCACTGAACTCCATGAACAAATTTATAATGTTGAAGCTATTTGTATATCTAAAGTGTTTTGCATATCCTATCTTTTCACCAAGTGCTGTTTAAAATTATCAGCTTGTCTGGGAAATATGATTTTACTACAGGATATGAGGCTGGCCCACTAAGTTCGACATTGTAATATGGCCATTTCTTAAAATCGACATTGGACATTGACCTTAGTGATATGAGACGAAAAAATAGTGACATGGCATAGCATTGATGCTTTCTTTAATTTGACATGATTGATAGGTTCTAAGAGGTGACAAGGGATGTTGGGAATATAAGTAACATGTACATTTCTTACAATCGACATATGAAATGCATGGAGACCGCCATTCAGGCCTGTCAAAAAGGACTAGTGAGGAGCAACACGTTAACCTCACATCGCATTTTTTCTCGCAGAATAGCAATAGCTTATGCACATGACTTATTGGGAAAAGTAATCGGAAAACAAGTGGACGACCCCTGTACATGGTCTACTTGATTCGATGGGCATATGTCTATTTTACACCGTAGGAAATGAGGAAATACCTATCCAGGATAGCTTTTTTGGTAGGCAGGTGTGACCATGCCAATGCCATTACTAGGTTCTGGACGAACCATTGGTTCTTTAGTTTCCCACACCAACAACAGATGGTACATTTGACGCAATTCTCATACTCGGCACCAGATGGTGTTGAAGTGAGCAGCTCGTGGACGAGCGAGCACCTCTAGTAATATCTGACTCATACAGAAGGTGGCGGCAGCGGCGTCTCCGTGGCCTTGCGGCAGTGGTGGGCGTGCCTCTGCGGGTATGTGCCTGTTGTAATACATTATGAATATGCTGGCAACGGCTGCAACTATCGAGCACACCTCAGCAGCAGGCGTTGTGCTGCGTTCGCCACACCAAGACAACTCCGTCATAGACGCATCTTGTACGTCCAACATGCACGTCACGGACTGCTCGTGTGGCTTCTCTCCGTGTCGCTGCGTGGTCCCCTCCGACCCACCCCCTGCCCCGCCGACATCGCGCGCCGTCGTTCGGCCCTGCTGTCCGCCTACACGTATGGCCTGACGAGGAATCCCGGCCGCAATGGCTTACCCGGTAGGTACCCCAGCATCTTGCTGACCGACCCAACCCCACTTCCGGCCCGCCCGCTGGACGCCCGGCCCAGTGTAACCCTGCCCCCCCCCCCCTACCCCCGGGTCTCTGCAGGGACGCCGCGTCCCGGTCCGCTGTCAGTGTCACGGGCAAACGATTGATTTTTATCCACTGATCCCTCCCAATAGTTCTTGGACAGAATGGCTATTTAGGATTGGATGAATTCATTCATATTCGGCATGTAAGAAGTAGTGCGTGGCATATAGATGCCAGCTGTTGCTGCTTTATGGCCTGTACGTGTTTTGTATATGGCGGGAGTAGTGGGGTAAATGTCGTCTGCGCGTCATGATGAGGACAGCGTCCAACGCAGCGTTATAACCAAGGCAGCTCTCAGCAGCAGCAAGCCACACACAAACAAGCGCCGTAAACACCTGCACCTATATTCATAATACAGCAAATAGCAACTATTTAATTCCCCACCATTTGATTCTTAACGTAAAATATCAACAGGGTACATGACTCATTATATTAATCCTAAAATTAATTTCAATTTTAGCACCCCGATGTGGACACAAACGCTGCAAAGCATCTCACAATGTAGCCTATAGGCTTGTCAACTCCACATGTGTCAAATGTCGGTGTTTACGGTGATGACCGCGGGCTCGGGGCGGTGCGGAGGTTGGGAAGGGGAGTTGAGGGGCGGCAGGACCCTGGGGGTGGGAGTAGTAGTGACTCCACTCGGCAGGCCGTGTTGGCTGGGTAAGGACGGTTATGGTAGGAGTGGGGGTGACCCGCCCCTGGTTAGACGCAATTCAGGTCAGATCAGAGCCAGCCGTATGCGGCTTGCTACTGCGGCTGCTACTGAGAGTCTGTTAGCATCCCGACACTACCCATCCCCTCTGCCTTGTTACCTCCCCTTTCTCTACTTTTCTCTGTGCAAAATATCAATCCTCAATTCCTTAGTGATAATCACACCAGTCCATCCAATAGTGGGGATAGCATCTCTCCATCCCTTTGTATCCTCTCCCCGTATATATAATTCCCAACAATACAGCCCAAGCCTTGAGTCACGCTCATTCCTTCCATTACCGACTCGCCTGCATTGCATACCAACAAAACGCGGGCTTTGACCAGGACAACCTAGGATGCTATGGAGATAGGGGGCATAGAAGGGGGGGGGGGTATTTGGTTAGGTAGAAGGCTAGGTCATCAGGGGGATGTCGCCGTTGGCAGTGTAGCTATTACTGTCCCATGCGGTAGGCGATTGCGGTGGGTGCGAGTAACCGTAATGATTATTTATTTACTGTGATGTAATTACTAGTGTTCACTGGGCGTCCCCTGGATTAGTCATGGCACTAAGGCCGGGCACTAAGGTTGCATGGCTATGGGTGTGTGTGTGTGTGTTGGGGGGGGGGGGTAGTAATACATGTAGTAGGGATACAGTCCGACCGGCGCAGAACAGCCTGAGCCAGGTGGCTAGATCATATACTACTACCTAAGCCAAACGCATAAGTAGTATAAGCAAAAACGACGACATAGCAGGCGAAACTGCCCGACCGCGTCACACTCTCGTCCAAATACAAATAGAGGTAAATTTAAAGGTAAATTAGCCACAAGGCCACTGTTCAAATTTCACATGTGAGACATGATATTGACAAATAGCAAAAGATGATATAGTCAATTGGGGTGTGGGTGTGGTGTTGGAGCAACTGAAGTTATAAATGGATATCAGTGTTTATACGTGTAGTATAATGTATGGTGAACTGAATTCATCATAAAATAAACCCCTATTTTCAGGTAGGCCTTTTAACATTGGAATATCAAGTTTCTATTTGAATCAGTTTTCTGGGTGGTGGATTTCCATGTACCATAGATCTAAAGTTACAGGTTGATATTCAGGGATTTTCCATTACCATTGCAGCATATGCTACTATTTGAGAACGCATGTGCTTCTTCCATGATCAAAATAAGCCAATCTGTTGTTAGATTTATCACAAGCGGTTGATGTGATGAAAACAAAATGGTTCAAATATCTTTGACCCACAAAATGGTAATCCTTTATCAGTGGGCTACAGCGAAAGTCAAATGAATGTAAAAGACCTGCGTAGGCCGCCGACTTTTTTTTCTTACCAATGAGACGAGGTTTCTGGGTCATTTGAAGCGGTGAGGGGAGGAGGAGGGGGTGAGGTATTCAGTAGGAAATAATTGATGATTAAGTTTAAAACTAACGAGCTCCATACTGTCATTGCCTTTGGTGCAGCTATAAAGTATTCAAGCAGCCGTAATAATAGGCTTGGTGCCATTACATTGGGTCGTTTCAAGAAAAATTACCACCTCCATTTTCTTGCTCTTTTTTAAACCATAATGATTCTTCCCACAACAAAACCCACATTATCACGAGGCTAATTTCTTTATGGCAATGACCCATTCAAAGCCGTTGCTTTGAAACCCAAAAGTGACACGGGGTTTGTGTGGCTTTGGGAGTAAATGAGCTGTTTCTTTGGGTTCCCCACACAACCAGCAGGGACATGAGGCCACAATTAGTTATTCTCAGTCTCGGCCATTTGGTTCATGGAATAATACCGGAAAGATCACGCTTATACGCCCTCTTACACGTATTACCTGTCTTCTGAAAATCATTATTTAAGAGTTCACAAAAATGTGATCTCTGAACCGTTCACTAGTTATCAAGGGAGAATTCCTAGGTGCTTTTGATATTTAAAATCGCTACCTGTAAATAATTTTGTGCATATGATTTCTTCATCTGACCTAGTTTGGGTTTTATATCTGGAATCCTTCGTGGCGTGCGTAGAATCCATATGGGTCACTATCCTCAGAGACCTGCAGATTGAGAATAAAGAATGGACTTTGAACTAATGGTAGTAGTACATGGCACAATGCGGACTCCACTAGTAACACGCAATGTGAATCTAATGATTACACCCCGGGGAATAGTATATGATATTCATTAAGTGTATTAGTCCAAAATATGTGTATATGTTTCAGATTACATGGTCTGAAAGTCTAGAGTAGGCATGTCGATTTCTTTTTCATTTTTACATAGGCCTTGCAAGTATGTATCTTTTAATTGATTAGAGACTCCTGAAGATGATGTCCGACTCGGGCATTGATTCGCCAACCAGCACAATGATCCGAAACTATAGGAGAGCTTAATATCTAGGAGCTGGTCCATGGACTGTACATCTAACTTTACTTATAAATCTCCCCCCCCCGTATAAAACCGTACTTAAATGTCAGTTAACATTCCGCTCCAATACCAATACATCGTTAGAGATTATAGGTTACAGTTGGTGAACTATCAAAATGATATAAATGTTTGGGCGCTTCTAAATACTTGCTCTGTGGGGAAGTTCATTCAAGTTTGATTAGATTGAAACCTTTAATGACTGCAAAGTAGTAGCCACAATGGCATAGGCCTGTAGCACCTGTGAAATACTGGGCTTATTATGTATTAGACCTGTGTAGCATTGCAATCGCAAGGTAATGCTCATAGTGCTGTGTTATATGTTTGTACATGTATTTGGAATCAGGAAGAGGTAGGTGGGTAAGTCCCCAACATAATTTGCCACCTGCCTTTTAATTCAGTATCATATCATGGGAAAGGATCATGGTGCCAGGAGTTAACTCCCTATACAGCATAATAAAAGGCAGGTCTGTCACAAATCAATAATTAATGGTACCTGACACGGGGAAACTCCCAGTACAATACTATCATATGGCACCTTCATAGCCACGTGTGCTTCACAAGGGAGAAACCTTGAAATATATGCTGCTATAATGATCGGCGTATGGATTATTTATGTTTGAGTCAAATAGAAAAGTGAAGCCATCATGTCTCTTCCTAGTGTCTCGCTAAGTCTGCGAATTAGAAATATGTACATGTACGTATATCCCTAGAGGTCCAACATTCTTATTCAGAATGGAAAAGTATTCTATATGATCTAATTAAACCGCTAGAAGACATACACATATAACAGTTTGGAAGTGTGTTTTGCCCCCCCCCTCCCCGACCTCCCCCCCCACACACACACACACACGTTAGAAACACCAGGTTATACCCCTTTGTAATTTATACTCATACTTAAAGATAACCATACTTGGCACTTAAAGCAGCCTACATAGTCAAAAGTACCACTAAGCGTATCGCTATATTTCCTACTAAATGCATTTATTAACTTTATTCTTACAGTCATTATATTCCACACTTTCATATAGGGATCCATCAACCTTGATTGTACTAGTATTTCATATTCAACGATACTCATCTAACATCTCATTGCCCTTCATATTTAGCTTCACTGCACTCTTAAGGCTGTCTATCTCTCATACTTAAAGGCAGCTGTGGATCTCCTTATATGTTAGACACATGGTCTCTACCATGTAACATCGCCCAAGGCGTTTGTGGCAGGTGGGATATTACACCCTTGTACACACAAGGGCCTCACTCTAATATATACAGCCCTGAAGGTGCTTCTGTCAAATAGGGCTGTCCGCAGTTCTCAAGTGCTCCCCCACTATACTAGAGATCATGTGCGTGAGAGGGGGGTTCTCACTAGCTGGATTCTTGTTCACACATATATAAGTGCTCCCCTTGGCTCAGGCAATTTACTATATATATAGTAACTGCGGGACAACCCTATTGGATGGGTAATAGGTCATGAATATGGAAGAGACTATAAATTATATCATTTATGTGGTGTATCACGACTTGGTTTCCCAGTCTGAGCCGTATGAGCGGCTTATAGCACTAACAGTGTGTAGGGCGCTTTGTCTATGGAGCCAAGACGCACCACAAATGGGCAGAGAGTGTTCTAGGGCTGCTCGGCCGTTAGGAATAGGTGATAGGCGCTACGTGCAGAGGTGATCCCTTTTACTGTCTCGGTATCGTTGCCATGGGCAGTGTACTGGAGTGGTCGTTCTAATACTATGGGGATGGTTTGGGGGTGGGCTGTCTGTGGATCATATCGAATGTCTTTTAGGCCCTCTCATGTATCTTCTGTTTTCTAAATAGTGGAGTAGCTTAAACCTAGCTATCTATCCATGAACAATGGCAGAATTGAAAGTTTATGAATTGAAACAGGAGACATCCCTTACTCTACAGAAGGATACGAATCCTCCTACCAAACAACTACTTAACCCTGTTGTAGCAGAAATGATCACAGGTTTCTCGTTGGAGGCTGGAGATATATGCTGGTTGATGGTTTGTGCCACGAAGTGTTGGCACCTGTCTTGAATTGCTCAGCCTCTAGGCTACATGTATGTGCAACAACATACTGTACTGCTCATTACTGAGTGACTTAGTACTATAAGGGTCTCGTGTTGTTTCTCCAAATGGTATCTAGAATGATTGTATAGTTATTCCTGTATTCCTGTGGGATAGTCCTCTCATGATTATTATGATGCCTTTTTGTCTATTTGAGCGTGACATTTTTCTTGTTTATCTTTTTTTCTTGTTCGGTGTTTGGCTGACCTGAAAAGCGTATGTAATATGATTTTTGCCGAATAAAAACTTGTTAAACTCAAACTCAACTCATGAAGTTTTAATGAACTATGTTCACGTGTCGTCATGATGCATGGATGCAGTCCTGGCAAGTAACTCACCAGTGTTGCGATCGCGTTCTGGCGACATACATTTTGGACCAATGAAATAATTCCCTTTTACTGCTGAATTCTTAGGGCACAACTGGTACCCTGCACGATGTCTGGTATTAGTACTTATCCCTCTAGAACCAGATTAAGGAATGTCTGCGCCCATTTAACAATAGGGTTGACCCCTATTTCAGTATCATGCCTACATTATGAGATTAATTCACACTGACACCAGCGGCCGATTCCAGACATTTCAATATAATTCGAGATGCTGGTAGTTTGAGATAGTGGCTGGGCACAATACACATATAAAACATTATATATACAGTGGTGCCAAGATACCCACCCGTGGTGCATTAGCACAGATCTCCCGAAGTGTTCAAAATATCCCTTTTTGGGGACTGTTCAAGTTAGATGTTCGAAGACATTTGGTATATAGTTTTTATATTTCCTGCCCTCTGAAGCTTCTAATTGATTAAAGAGGAATGGGCTATCCTATTATAGGCTATGAGAGCAGTGGTGTTGGGGGAGGGGATACAGGGGCGGCAGTAGACCTCGGGGTTATGGCCGCCTACCTTACAGATGACTCCTGGACACGGAAACTAGCGTGGTATTACCCAGTTATACATGGAAAACGAAGACTGCCGTATTTTTCTAGATTATTAGACTATATGTATATGTATCGGAAGCACCACCGCTGGTATTTTCAGGATTTATTGCTTCTCGCATGTAGCCTCCCTTTCTAAGCTATACGGCATGAGACCGAATTTCCTTGTACAGTTTACACTGGAGATAGCAGGGGCTAGCTAGCATGCATTAAAATGAGACACGTGTAGATAGAAGGGATGATGTTTTATCTTGGCATTACAAAGGCCTTTGGCGGCATGCCTGTGTTCTATACATAGACAGAGAGACAAGAATAGATTATATCATTTTTAGCTCGTATGGGCAACCTCTTTTAGATGTGAGTAATTCTTTTACCGTGAAAGTATGGATCGAGATGGTCGATACAGAGACTATAGTACAGTATTAACGCGATTTTTAGACCTACAGTCAACACTTGATGGATGCATGATAATACGGCATTCTGCATTATGTATGATGCAAATATGGTAAAGGAAAACCGTATCTGATCTAAAAGCAATGCGACCCTGTTCTCTATGTCCAACGGCCAGTGTTCAATGATTTTCGGAGTCTAGTGAGATTATAGACTTAGCTGGCTGATCCTTTACGCACAATCGCAAGTTCTTAAGATCCATTTACTAGTATCGGTCAATGATCTAGAATGAGTGTATCGTCATCTTAGTGCAAGAAGGTTGTAACTGCATCTGGATAAAACAAGGTAACAGTTACCTCAGTGGGGCCTCCTAATGGAGTCACCTTCTACCTTGTTGACCCAAAGAAAGTTATAACCTTCTTGCACTAAGGCGACGATATGTGCCCTTATACTAGACCTCCCTTCTCCCTTCTTTTATTTGGTAAAAAGCAGAAATTACCCCCTCACCTTCCAAAAAGTTCTCGGGGAAATTCGGGAATGCCCACTGGGTCCCAAGAATCCTCGTTGTCATTAAAAGCCGTCATTTATAACGTGATATTCTCTGTTTTGCAGAACTCGTTCACAGAGGTCGCCAAACTCTTTACAGAGTTTTTCCGCGACCTCGACGTCGTCCCAAGTGACGTCGTGGCAGGACTCGTCCTTCTACGACGTAACCAGAAACATCGCCGTAAGATGATTGTTTCACAGGTATGTGGAATGCTTTATGGTCGCATGCTAGTTGTTGGCACGAATGTAATGCCATTCCTCTAATTCCCTTGAAAGCAGGCTTTCCCAAACACATACACTGAAAACTTGGAAGATCCGAAACTAGTCAGTGGTGACGACTTTAGGTCCTCAGGTTGACAGTACCTGAAACAACTATACTTTAGGTGGTCAAAATGACGACTTTAGGTCGTCATCCTGACGACCTATGCTGTCAGTATGACGACTCTCTATTGTCAGTATTGTCATACTGACTTAAAGTCGTCATTTTGACCACCTAAAGTAGTTGTTTCAGGTATTATCAACCTGAGGACCTAAAGTCGTCACCACTTCCAGGTTTTCAGTGTACTGCAGATTGATCGCTAAAATGTAAGCGAAAATCTACATACTTATTTGATTTTAATATGTTCAAGATTCAGTTATCACGTTACAAAAAAATAACCGGGTGTCCACCTCGGTAATGCTGTTCCGACCCACAAGGTTTGTTTAGCCGTTGAAGGGAGTCTGAATATATGTGTTTCATTCAACAGATGATGGAGTATTATTTCGAACCTGTAAGTACTTGATCGTTCAGGTTATTCAGAATAAGCTCTTTCTGAATAAATTTATCAGTCTCTGAAGTTAGATCCACTTCTGTGCCAGTAGACACACACTGTTAAATGTAAATTATGTAATTCAGTTGTAATACAGTTGAAACTGCTGCTTATCCTTATAACAGTAAGTTTTGCTGCAAATGTATAATCTCCGAATTAGAAATACCTCTCGTAATTTTAGGTAAAGCACTTTATTATTGTGACCATTTACAATATTGCAGTAGAAAGTCTGTGAGAATGAAAAAAAAAACAGTTAATATACTGTTTCTTTAAAACAACTTTCCATTGTGTAGTATCCTGTGCACTCACTATATTTGGGAAATGTTAAGTTCAGACGACCAAAATAAACACTGTAAAGGTTGTTTGCGTGTAAATGTAAAAGTTTGCTTTGTGTTTCCATGCAATGTTTCACTATGATCTCCAACCATCAGGTGCCAGATCATAGGTTTGGTAGACGAACTTAAAAGTTGATAATTCAGGCTGTCCCCTCCCCTTATGTAATTATAATGACAAAAACACTAACCAGCAGAGAGACAGGCTGGGAGAAGACAGCTGGTCCCTGTCTCCATGGATACCACCATGATGAATGGCACATCACAATCATTGGTTGCCTAGCAACGCTATTAAGACAGACTCTGTGTTTTCTCTAATAGCCAAGTAACATTTATGACGCTGACCAGGGTCTCCGCTTTAATTCAATTAATGAAGTATTAGCCTTACGGGCCCCTCAGTAGTGTCCCTTGTTGGTACAAACATCACTCAAGGTGAGATGGTTGAATGGGCCGTCATCGAGGATTAGTACATGTGTAATATGATTCATCTTCAAACGGTGGTTTTCTGTATTATAAGGACGCATTGAAATAAAGTTAAACATAGGTTGAAGTAGATGGGAGGATAAGGCCACCTCATTAAAATAACTTGGATTACGGGAATCTTGGAAAATCCCAGCGGCCAAAGGTGATAAAAAGTAAAAAAATTGGGAAATGCCAAAAATCCCAGCCGTGAACCCGTAATCTAAATTGTTATAGGTTGTAGCATTCACAAGAAAGGTTATTTCAACCCGCTTGTCTAATCAAAAAGCTTTGTAATCGGTCACACTTTCTTGAAAAATGGACCTACAATGAAGAACATGAAGAAAAATTAATGTTAAATCTTTTCAATCTTTGCTAATCCAGGGTACAAACGACGTGTACCAGTTCCTGTCTGGGGTGCCGATCACCCCGAGCACCCGGTTCCTCCGGCTCATGAACCCCGACGTATTAGCCGAGTACAAGAAGGTCATTCACTACATGCGGTACGCACTGGCTGCCTACGGCTGGCCTATGTACATGATGATGAACACGGGCACCGGCCTCTGCAAGATCATGCCCTACATTAGGTGAGCTATTCATCTTCATGTCCTTAGAATAAGATCATGCCCTACATTAGGTGAGATATTCATCTTCATGTCCTTAGAATAAGATCATGCCCTACATTAGGTGAGCTATTCATCTTCATGTCCTTAGAATAAGATCATGCCCTACATTAGGTGAGATATTCATCTTCATGTCCTTAGAATAAGATCATGCCCTACATTAGGTGAGCTATTCATCTTCATGTCCTTAGAATAAGATCATGCCCTACATTAGGTGAGAGATTCATCCTCATGTCCTTAGAATAAGATCATGCCCTACATTAGGTGAGATATTCATCCTCATGTCCTTAGAATAAGATCATGCCCTACATTAGGTGAGATATTCATCTTCATGTCCTTAGAATAAGATCATGTCCTACATCAGGTGAGCTACCAACCCGGACCAAAATGCAGTAGAAATGCAGCACTAAAGCAGCTGGGAAACAGTGTGGTGTGACAGTAGTGATTCAGTGTGAAAGCAGCATCAGAAACCGTATTGTATCAGCATCTACTGTCATTCTACTGCTCAGCACCACAAAACTTGCAGCAGTGGTACAGTAGTAGAACAGTAGTATTAGCAGCATGCAAGCAGTATTGAATTAGTTGTCCCAATTATGTAAATTAGATGGCAGCATTTGAACAGTATCTACTTATTTAATGCTGCATGACCATATATGGGGTTGGGGCAGTGTTCAATCAGCACTACTGAATGGCTGCTGCTATAGCAGTAGTTGAGCAGTAGATCATACTGAAAGCTACTGCTGGGGGCAGGTAGAAGCATAAAAGAAGCAGCCGCTGTTCTAGTACTGGCACTACCAATGCCTCTCTAGGTGGTCCTTGCTGGATTTGAACTTGGGATCTTCTGATTACTCTACCAACGCATTAGCCCCCTGAGCCACCATCAGCTATGTGGAGCGGTTACTACTTCCTAGTAGTGCATGCAAATCATGTAGGAGGGGGCTAGGGCAGTATTGATTCAGTAGTACTGGGGAACTCTTACCATAGCAAAAGGGTTAGAGTAGACATATGTATAGAGTGCTGCTATAGTATTATGCCTTTCGGTTTACTGATGTTAAGGTGATGAGACAAGCACTTTGCAATTATCAATGATACATGGATACTATGTAAAAAAAATATGTCATGATGGGGACCAAAAGATTCAGTATATTTGTACCCTATATAAAGTCAGTGAGTAATTCCTCACTTTCATACACCCCAACATCCATGTGTATCCATTACTGGCACTGAATAAGATATTCATATGCAAAGGGGTGAAGTATGCTTCTCTCCACAAACACTGGATAGTTTCATTATTACATTACTGAATCTTTTGATTGCTGTTCACAACCATACTGACATTCACACTATGGACTGTCTTAGAAGCATCAGGTAAATAATCCGTGAATGGACAGAGTCATACCAGTAGATGGTCAGTAGACTACTGCATCTATGCTGCTGCACAGAGTGTATAATTTCTGGAATCTATTAACATTCAGTTGAGAGTCAGTAGACTACTGATTCTAGTCTGAAATGCAGTGCATATTCAGTTGATAGTCAGTACACTACTGAGTGTAGACTGAAAATGCAGTGTGGAGTCAGCTGTTTCGGAAGTATTTCAGCAGTACCTACTGCAATATGCAGTTGTTGATCAGCATATTCTCAGTAGCCACTGATAGGCGAAGTAGATACTGCCTTCTGGTCCGGGAATGCGATTAGAATAAGATCATGCCCTACATCAGATGAGATATCTATGTTATTGGTATGAAATCATGGTTTAAATCAGGTGAGATATGTATAAGTGGCCCGGGATAAGAGGTGCATGTGGATGTAGGGATCATGTCCCACATTTGGTGAGATTTGTCAAGTCTGGTATAAGATCGAAGGTGAGCTAGTCACGTGTGTGTTCAAATATTATGCCCTACATCAGGTGAATTACTGAATATTATTGGTTTGGGGTCATGCTCCACATATGGTGGGATATTCATCTGTTTTATCTATAGATCATGCCCAGACATTAAAGTAAGACATTCATACTATGGTATGAGATCATGCTCAGCACCACATGAGATATGATTCTAGTTGGTGTGAGATGGTTCCGTACACCTCCTGCATGAAATACCATATTACTCTACATTTATTAGAGGTAAACCATTCGACACCAGATCATACCCTTCAGCAAGTGATATATTGCTAATTTTTCCCCGTAATATATGACCCTACATCAAAAGAGACGCAAGTCAGCTTTGATATTGGCGAGTTTGCTTTAAGATTCTATATTCATGATACAGCCCTGCGTATGTAAATGGTTACGCCGATCTAGTGTAGTATTTTTTGTATCTTTCTCTTTTATATATTAGATATCATAACTTATATGCACCTGTGTGTAACTGCAGGTGTTGTGGGTGTCTGTGTCCATGTAACAGGGCCAAACACACAGAGCTGGTGGACGACAACTGCTGCCAATGTAACCTAGCCGCCCTCAAGAAACTGGCCGGCCTCAAGGACTCCGAGCTAGACCTCATCTATGTCACCTACCACGTGGATGTAAGTATTACCACCTGTTTTACATTTAACATAATGTCACATGTCCCCACCCCCATCACTCAATATATGTCATAGACAGGGATGTGAAGCTACCAAGGCACTCTCACTAAGGGTCTAGATTTTTACCAAAATCCGTCTCACCAAGGGTGACTTTTTGCCACTCTTTTGAATTATAACCTAGATTTTCAAATAGAAAAAAAGAAAATATCGTCAAGTGATGTGAATTGCTGTTCGGTGCTAAAAGAAAAGAATCAGTTTAGTGACAATTGTGTTGGTGAGTATACATTTACCGGTATATGCTTATGTGATTCCCCTTGACACCTTCAGATCGGAGAGACACCGTTCTTTGTGGCGGTGGACCATGAACACAAGACCGTAGTCATCTCCATTCGGGGAACGCTGTCTCTGCAGGTAAAATAGAGTTACGTGACCTATCTTGTCACATGACTTAAAAGCTTGTACTTCTTTATGAGATGGTAGGAGATTGTGCTTGGCATGTTTGCACGTGCCAAACATTATGGAAGTTTGCCCCGGAAGTTTGCATTTAAGAAGACCGTGCTTTGTTATGTGATTGTTGAATCTGTTAGTAAAATTCAAGCTGACCGATTCCTATCTCTTAAAGGGTACTGACAAGCCATTACTGACATCTAGCGTATGTGGGCTAAATGTCAGTTATGCCGAGTGTTAATCGCTGAACATCTTAGGACCCATGGAAACAATGGGCCTTAAGATATCCACTTGATAGTTAATCCCTCATTTTCATTTGAAAAATTGATTAAATGTATCTTTTCATTCCATCAAATCGTACACCTTACCTTTTGCAATGGCTATTCGTTTTGGTTACTCAGTATACAAGCATCTCCCTGATTGTTACCATAGAACAAGATGATATGGGAATAGATTCTGACAGCAATGTGATTTCATCATTTTTGAATGGAAAACGAGAGCTTACCTAGCATATATATGGCTGCGTTATTTGAATTTATTCAAGATTAAAGTGTAGCCTGAATGCACTACATGAGGATGGATGTATTAGTAGCATCTGCTTTACAAATTAGAAAATTATACCAAGGCCTTCGAAAAAGATATTTCAGGTCCAGGCCTCAACTAAGAAAAAGACCCCAATGTAGGTTATGATTTACAGCAACATGTTCGGCAATACTTGTCTCAGAGAACTGCACTGCTAGCTACAAAAGGCACAATATTGCTTTCATTTGCTGAAGTTTCCCTGCAGCCCATATCCATTCCCGTAATTATAGAAAATAAAAGTTGAAAATAATGATATTGTATATCTAACTAAAATGTCAAGCATCGGAACCTCAGTATGACATACGGAAACTTGTATATATATTGGATATTAAAACATTAGTATTAGATATTCAAACTCTTGTCTGATTATACCCTCTGTGGTACCATTGTTGCTTATATGGCTAATCCCAGCAATGGCAACGATATAAGGGAGTGATCATTTTTTAATAAGGGGGGTGCAAACCCACCAAATTCCCCCCCCCCCCGTCTTGAGAGGGTGAAATTTTTTAGACCCCCCATAAGGGACGAAAATCGCGCACAAACGTGCCCTTTTAAACTATAGTAATGCGCAGGGTTTTCCACTGAAAACAGGTGAAATTATTTTGACCCCCCCCCCCAATTAGAGGGTTTGAAAAAATTCTGACCCCACCCGGTCAAGGGGTCGAAAACGAACCCACTAGCCCCCCCCCTGTTGTTAAAAAATGATCACTCCCTAAGTAGATTGTATCTGGTTTCCTGCATGCAAACAGTTTGTCAATTTAATGTTCCCTTTTACCACCAGGATGTCATGCCCGAGCCTCAGGTACAGAGTCCCCTAGTGTCAATCCGCCACACTAATATGTTAATGAGCACACGTGTTTCTATACCATTTTGTTCTCCTCTAGACTGCACCTGGTTATAAGAAGCATTTTCAAAAAGAAATATTTAAATTAATTTTTTAGCTATATTGACTAAGACATGTTTCCTATAAGTTTATCTCTAAAATACAAAACATTTAATAAGACTTTTCTATACCATGTCACTGTGAGAGAAATTTGTATATTGACACGCGTGAAAATGAATTAACCAGGAATTAATATTTGGAGTGGACTGCTTTTTTAAAGATTAACAAGAAATGTGTGTCGTGATAATGAAATAATCGAAGCTTTGCATGTTTTTAAGCTCGAGGATGTTCAAAATATCTAGTTTGACGACTATTTGCATATTCTCACTTAGCTGTCAAATAATATTGCATTAAGAGGAATAAGAATCTGTAAATCTAACACGTTGTGTTATGTGTGTGCTTTTACTGATTATATATAAGCAAATAGAGAAATGTAAGGTTGGAATCCATCCCAATGGTGTACATCACCAGATAAGTTAACGACTTCTTTTTTCAATCATCAAGCTTATTCTTTCACTTTCTTATGTGAATACATATTTTCGTCAGGTATGCCTCTTTTCCAAATATCCTTGGCTTTTTGTACAGGCTTACTTATTATGAAAATCGTACTGGTACATACCTAAGGCTATTATAGCTTAAAATCGTTTGATATAGGCTCATGTGACATATTCCTCGTCAGTGTACTCTTAAAACATTTCTATAATCCATAGATCATTTATATACATGTACATCCAAAGTTGCGATTTTATTATTCCAATAGTAATAATTCGGATTTATCTTACGTTCATATTCCTATCAAAACTATAGAATCAAACAAATGATATCCAGCGTAAGATAAATACCATGAAATGTATGGGTTGTCTATGCTGAAGACAGACTATGCTATTTTCCCTATTATAAAATAGCGCCCTTTGAATAGAAACCAAAATCCCTGTTTCTATGGACAATGTAAATAGGGTCGGAGCCATGATTTATCATATAAGCCTAATTCTACTTGAACCAATTATGAGATTTGCCTTTCTCCTCTCACAACCAGTCATCACTGTCTTGTACCAGTCTGTGTATGTTAAATTTTACCTCACAACTCTGCATACTTTTTGCAACCTCCCCATACACATGTTATCATCTCTTTGTTAACCCTACACGCCCTGAGTTGCGATTACAAGTGACTTAACCCTCCCCCATCCACAGGACGTGTTGACTGACCTGAAGGCAGATGCCGAGCAGCTCCCGGTAAACCCTCCCAAGGAGGACTGGCTCGGACACAAAGGAATGGTGCATGCTGCCGTCTATATCCGTAAGAAGATTAAAGAAGAGATGCTCCTGTCAGAAGCCTTTGGGAGAGATCTGGTAAGTAAATGTATAACTTAACTTCACTATAAAATGAGGTTTTAAGATCAATTAGTATGAACCATTTCTAAGTTACAAGTAGCAAATGGTATTCACAATATGTATACATGTATGCAGGCATTAATGGACGTGCACAGTTTATTAAAAACCAATGAATGAATTTAAATTACTGTATTTTGAGCAGGTAAGTGTTAAAGTAGGCATTGTCTTAATTAATCACCTATCTATGTAATCACTAAGAGTTGCTCTCTGATCTGCTCCAGGAGCGGGGCACGCAGTCCTATGAGCTGGTCCTGGTGGGCCACTCTCTGGGCGCAGGCACCGCCGCCATTCTCGCCATCCTTCTTCACCAGGAGTATCCCAACCTCCACTGCTACGCTTACTCGCCACCTGGTGGACTTCTGAGGTATTACTGCTGTTATCATTAGTTTTGTGCAGTTATTCCTTTCTTAAATTCTATTTTGTGATCGTTATGCGTGGCATTGATGCCTATTGGTGTATCGGTGTATAAGAAACCGAATTACTGACTTTAAGATTTGTATTTTTATTCATTAGAAAACAAAGACAAAATAAGAAACATTAATATAATATGAAGACTCTGTCCCTGCAATTCAATATATCATATTACCTCACATATAAGGCGGATCCCTCATATAGCGAGGTTTCATATTGATTGTACCTCTATGATGGGAACTGAAACCAGCTGGCCAGTACTAAAAATCAATTGTTGAAATACAAATCACATTACTATTTGTAGTGCCACAGCCGTGGAGGAGACAAAAGAGTTTATCACCTCGGTGGTGGTCGGGAAGGACGTGGTGCCACGGATCGGCCTCCACCAACTGGAGGCTATGCGCCAGGACCTTATCAACGTCATTAAGAAGAGCACAGAACCCAAGGTAGATAAATCATTAGCTCTGTTAGGGACTCTTAGTGCTACAATTCTCTATGTCCGATGCCTAAAATGAAGAACTTGTGGGTAAACTGAATGGGCCACCAGCACTGCTCTGATCATGATATGATGGCAGTTGATATGAAGGCTAAAAGTATCAGACCATCTGTAAAGAGGTAGTATACACGTGGTATATAATATGTTCTAAAGATTTTCAAGTTACCCAGAAGTAAAAAGAAAAGTGCAGTTTTAATTGATACGTTGAAGTATGGGCACAGTTTGTCAGGGTACACAAGAGTAGCACCCAAACCTCACTGTGTTGGGATGTTGATTGAAGGGGGGAAGGTGAATGGAATATGGAATAGATCTATGACCTGGAGTCTTGTTTGATGTGCTATCATATGAATCAGAGAAACCTTGTTAAGAATTTGTTACCTATTCTAGTGGAAAATCATCATGGGCACAATGATGTGCTGCTGTGGAGACAGCGATGACGCTGGTTCGAGCAGCGAGCAGATCATTGAGAATAACGAGTGGAACACAGAGAAGGAGACACGACACTATCTGCACCCGAGTGACTCGCAAATTGCCCTCACCACTCACACTCCACTATACCCACCTGGGAGCATCATCCATATAGTCAGGAACCATCCGCGAGGCTCAAAGTATGTACCAGTGATGCCACTTTTAATATTTAATTGTCAGAATTTCCATTTAAAAAATATGTTGAATTTTATAAATGTCAGCTATGAGACTTTAGATATTAAAAAATTTATGTTTTACTCGTTTAAAGTCTTATTTATGATGTTCCACAATATTAGACTCAAAGGATCATCCTTTTACATGAACCATGTACTTAGATCTATATCAAAATTGAGATAACATTAAGACAGCTGTGACCTGTTCAAGAATTAAATAAGGTAACATTGTGTGATTGTCCTTGCAGTAAGCTATGCGGGCAGGAGGAGCCGGTCTACCAGGCCATCTGGGCCGACAACATAGACTTTGATGAGGTGCTAATATCCCCAACTATGGTCAACGATCATATGCCAGACAATGTCATGGATGCGCTACAAAAGGTAGGTATCGAATAAATTGGACCAATTAGGACATTGGCCAAATTCCTATGACCAGTACAATGTATATGAAAAGTAAATTTGTATGTTTTAGAATTTAGAAATGAGGATATGTGTAAGATTGTTAGGAATAAAGTGATACATTGTATAACTACTAAAACACCACTCCCACTTTGGACTGTTTCACTACACCTCACTAGGTTTAGCCAGTAGATTTTGACTGTGAGAGATCTGAGCATGCTCTGAGGTTTCTTGGCAAATCTATCTTGGGTTGGAGGTTAACTTTGTGGTTATGGATTTCGCAATATTCTAAAAGTGTGTAAATCGACAGAAGTGAAGGTGGGGAACAATTAGTAGAGAGTGACTCTTATTCAATTATCCAAGTACAGGTACTTCAAATTTATCTCTGTACATTGAAGGCTTCTTCTTCTCTCCATAAGGTGCTGATCAATGTTGGGCCGTCCAAGCCAGCCCGGAAGTTACCAGAGTCCGAGCGCAAGGCATTGCTTTCCACCAATGAGACGCCTGAGTCGACTCTGGATGGAACGCCACCTCACAAGCTCTACCTGGAGACCAGCTTCACAAACACTAACCCGCCCGAGGGCCTCGACCCAGAATACCTCAATCGCTCATCGGGGGCTTTTAGCATCGTGTCTGATGCCAATAGCCTCAGCTGGGACTACACGGCACCCATGGATGTGGAGCATCGAGCTGAGGCTGCCGCCCTGGGTGTCGAGCCTCCTGGGGTGCATGCAAACCCCACAAAACCACCCAGGCCCAATTTCAAACTGGACCTGCCACAGAACTCTGATGATTGGCCTGACCAGGCGCCTCTGGCCACACCGGAGACACTCTCCGACACATCCAGTGTGGACTCAGGGAGTTGGAAGGGATCGCGTAAGTTCACTAATGGCTACCAGAGACTGACCACTGGCATGCCCACTATGGCGCCCATTCAGCAGTCTCCGCTGCGTGCCATCCGCTCAGAGGGTTACCACTACTTCATACCTGTACCCAGTCCTGTGGAGTACCATGAGTCTCCGGAGAGGGAGTTCAATGCCTTGGGGGCCCCAGAGGTCCCACTGGCACAATCCACCCCTCTGAAGAACCAGATCACTACAGAAGCAACCGTCGAATCCTCAGCTGCCCCTCCCACCAAACCTCCCCGCATCAACCTCCAGCAGCCGACTCCCCAGCCGAGTCAGCAACCGAGCCCACAGCCAGAGGCACCTGGTGTGACCAATGCCCCCTCCACCCACCTAGGCTTTGACTTAACAGAGGAGGATGAGGAGCAGCTCAGTGAGAAGCTGCCTCATGAGCAGTTAACCAGGTCAGACAGTATGAACAACTACAAACTGACCTTTGAAGATGAAAGCAGCATTCACCGGACGACAAGCATGGAGTATGTGCGTCACTCCCCCGACGAGTACGGTAACCAGGTGGTCTACGACCCAGTGCTAGGCCACTATTCTCATGGGGGCCGCGGCTACCCGCATGGGGGCTACATGTCAGATGAGCCTCTGGACGAGAGTCGTGGCCCGATGGGATCCTCACCGGAAGATGCTGGGGGGTGGGAAGGTGTAAACGTTAAAAAGACTGATGGTAATTCACAAAAGGACACCTGTGGTGCTGGTGCTGGTGATTCTTGCACCACGGGAATGGAGGAGCTATGTTCCACTGTCACCAATCCTAGTGGTGAGACTGTAGGTAGTGATAATGTAGGTGTGACAAACAGAGACAAGTGTAACAATAACAAGTCGGTCAACTTTGTAACTGAGCCCATGGCTGCAGCACAACACCAGAATGGCCTGGCATTGGTGCATACTGCCTGTGCCCAGCTTGATCTCTCAGCAGGGCCCGGCCGGCCAAGGTTAAAACCCTACCACTCCCACGATCGGGCCCGGTCCAGCACACCTGAAGATGAATTTGGCAGGGGCCTCTCTGCAGCCCCTTCGGATGAAGTGTTCATATTAGACACACCCAATATCGAAGGCACTGATGTCTAACCATGAACTCAGTTAACAGGCTTACTCGGCATTAAAAGTAAGGTTTGGGGATAATGTCGGCCGTTGGTTGTTATAGGTCTAATGGGAGGGGGGATGGAAATCTATAAAAACAGTTATCAGAATTCATCCAATATCATAAAGGATCTCACTTGATCTGCGCTGCCCCCACGGTTACCACACAAAGGACTGGTTGTCTTGGTCAATGTTTATTACAGTTAAGGTGATATTATTCATATCCCTTGGTTTCATGTTGGTGTTCAGCTAATTTAGCTCATCAAAATGAACATAGATAGCTCTGCTATAACAACAGGTGAACAGTTCCCATGAATGATGGAAATAAGCCCACATTATACCTAAGTAGATATATAGACACCTGTATGTATTCAAAAGTCTCGTCTTGCAAATGGGAATGCTCCCAATCTGGTAGCATGCTACTGCTACTTGAAAAAGAATATTAGTTGATATATACTTTTTACATGTATATACTTGTGGTTGGAAGTTTAGCTCCTTGGGGCCTTTGTAGTGCTCCACAGACTTTACGTTGGGGCAGCTTTAAAGGGGCTTTTAGAAGGAGCAGGAGCATGGTGATTCGGTTTACAAGACTCAACAGTCAGCAGGGTGCATCTTCTAAATAGGAAATTTACAGTAGTTATTCTCGCTGATATCTCATCTTTTTTATTCCCTAGTTCCGGCTGTATATATACCAGTGGTCGAATAATGTGATAGATTAGATTTTACAGAGTGATATATGATGAGGATATATATTTAAAGGCGGCAGTTTATTTTGTTATTGCTAGGTGATAATTATAGCTTGCCGTGCATGCTTTTGGTGTGTGGTTTGTTCAGGTGCAATACATCATTAGATTGTATGTGTAAGCTGCGTAGGTAAAGGTTGTTACACCCTAGTCAGATGGACATATATACTGGATGAAATCAAGCTTAATCAGTAGTGACCATATTCAGGTGCATGGATATTTAACTTTGTTGAATTGATTGGTGTTTTATCATGAATTATTTGGTGATGAAAGTTCTCAGTAGAAAGTTCCCTAGAATCAGAAGAGTACTGTCCACTTTGATCATTGGATCATATCTACCCCGGCATTCCCGGTACTTAACACACAAAATTTATCTTAGTTTCTCCAAAACTAAATGTATCTAAGGATCACAGGCTATGTGCTATGTATCTACTTTTAACAAAGCTGTGGACGGGAGGACTTGGTGGATTGTACAAACTTTCAATGAATATCACATTCAGGGCACTTTCCTTTTCCATTCAGAGAAATAAGACCAAATGTTGAAAAATTCTCTTCAGATTCTAGGAAAGCTTCCCTGAAGCCTTTATCATCACTGTTAGTCCAAGAAACGAGTCTGAACATTGCATTGATTGAGTTGATCACAGAGGACTTCCTTATATATAGAGGACCAATTGTCATGACAGCATTTATATTGATGACTACTGTGGTAGTGTGTCCATTAAAAGGAAGACAACAGTCAGTTAGTTGATATTCAAGGAGATTTTCCTTTTGCAAGGTAGTGTCACTTGAGTATAGTATTACACAGCGTTCTTTTATTTTGTAGGCAGAGGGCTTTCATATAGACAAAGGTATGGCACGATGTATAACCATGGAAACACATGCCAGACAAAATTACAGAAACATGGCTCCTTAGATGGTATAAAATGTGCATGTTGAAAATTTAATTGTACTGATTATTTGTCTATTTAAACTTTATGTATGTTTTCCATGTTTAAGACATGTCCTATGTGGCATGTCTGTTTGGGGGTTTAACATGTATGTAGAGACAAATTACTTGTTTCCTCTGAGATTTCTAAGCTCATTATATCGAGGACCTTAGGATATGGCATCGAAATAATATTACGCAACTGCAGAGTGCAAATATGTACACTCAATGCACATATTCTATAAAACAAATATCCAGGAACCTTTTCTGATTAGAAATGGCATACCGTATAGGGCACTAGTTAATGAATGTAATTTGCAGCCTTACTTGATATTAGTTTCAGCACCAGTCCTTTTATTCTGTTATTTCACCGGGACTTTCCTTCCTTTACACTGCTATCATTCACTACTTGCAAAGGAACAGCTTGCACAAAAACAACTCTCCAAGTTCTCGTACTATCAATTATATTTCACAATGAATCGACTTTAATATCTTATCTACAATTATGAATTATAAAGTGTCAATATCATTACATGTATGTGATATCTGCGGTAATTCTGCTTATATTGACGAGTGAGGTTCGCTGCTACTTTAGCATTTTCTCCTATTGTGCTCAGCCTATTTAAAACATTTCCTTTGTACCTCTTGTGCTACATTGGTTCTGCTACATCAGCATCCAGCTTATACTTACTAATGGCTGTTACTACCTAATTCTATACATCACCTCTGAAGCTACAGTCAGCTGTTACACGAATGCAGCGGTTCCTTTACAACTAATTATTTGAAAGACCAAGAATGCAGGGTATATGGCATGATATATGTCTATGTGGGATATTGGCACCTAAGAGTCAAAATGCTACCGCAGGGATGTGTGTAGAACCTTATTTGTTACCTCCACCAATGCTACACTGTTTGGCTCAATTTTAGAAATACTTACTCTAATTGTAAATATACTACTAAAACGAAATCAGATATCATTACCTTTCGTGTTATATTTTATGGAATTCAAAAATAATAGTTCTGGCCCTTTAGATAAAATAAGGTTGTGAATTAAGGGTTGTGAGCAGTGCGAGGTTGTCGATTTGTTCATGTGTTGTTTCTCATTCTCCGTTCACCATTACTCTGTGATGATGTCTGTCTACCCTTCTACACATCATTTCACAATATACTGGCGGATATCACTCTTTATGAAACTGCCATCAAGTATAATTAACTATTCAGCCTTCTCCAGTGACCATAGGCCAATCTGCCTGCCACGTCATTTACACACACACTATATATATTATATAAATACACTGTTGAATAACGTTATATTTTCATTGAGTTGATGTTATGTTTTTGTCTGTACATATATACATATACACTTATATAATTCTATTGAGTTTGACTTTGTTTTATATTGTACCCCCAGTATATGAGAGTGTCTGTGGATTGGGGGACGACCCTGTATGTCAGCCTAAGTGTGGGATAAGGGGATGTTACCTTATAGGATCATTCACAGAGGCAAACTTCACAACTGCCAGCCATCTTAAGGCATTCAGTGTTTGTACAGCACTTGTTCAGTGTATTATCAGCTCGTAGTGTTAGGCATGTCCCATCCCTATCCTCGCTCTGTTAGTGTTGACCATTCACCAATGGTACCTTTATATGGCTTCATCCGGTGCATCTGGTCATTGAATAAGATAGTGTATTATATGTGAGCGTTTTTTTTATGAGGATAACACACTTGTTAGTTTATAAAGTCAGGATCAGTGTCCAGGATGTATCCTAACGAATGGGATAATGCATTAGTTGCATTAACAGGATCTATTGTGAAGTAAACCTTTTTTAGTCCAATAACAAAAATATTATCTGCCTAAAATGAAGCCACCAAAATCTATAATTTTTATATCGTTTGGAAAAATGAAATTCTTCACGACAGTGGAGGGTTATGAAATCCCCAGGGCAGGGTTCTGTCACACAATATTGTAGATCTAGTCCTTTGTTAAGGGTAATTCTCTAAAGGTATTGTACTCTTAGTACATTATTGACCTTGAACCTTTCCCAGCTCTACCTGTTCAATTTGTATACTGTGTGTATTGATAGTCAGTACCCACACTACTTCATGGTTATTCCAGTGTGACTATGAATGTGTTCATAGTCAAAACAGTTATCTCTTAAGTAGTCAGTATTGCTGGCTAGGAAAGTTGGTTATCTATTGTTTGTATATCAGGCCAAAATGGTGTAATTCAAGCTATTCGAGTTCATCGACCATTGGGAATCTTTAGTGAGCTTTGAAAAAAAAAGTATATATCTAAGGCCATTTAAGGACAGTTTTTGAGATGCTGTCATGATTCGCCAGTCGTTGCTGCGGTTTGCTATTAAATTAGTGGGTAATTGTTATCTGGCATTGGCTGAGTAAAAAGAATAGGAAGGAAATTCAACTAACTTAACCCACAGGTACATTTTTATACCACCTAAGCTAAAGCATTTATGTTTTTACACAGCTTAGATTCTAGCCCATATCCATGAAGCCCCATTAGCAAAGGGAAATTGTCATAAAATTATTAATATTTTTATCCTGCTGTCAGTCATTGCAGTATTGAAGTGCAACTTGGTTGTTACCTTGTTGGTTGTGTTCCAAGCTGCTGTGTAAACCTATGTATGATTATCCATATGTAATTATGTATGTCTTTCTTCATGATGGAAGTCTAAAAGATGCCCCTGAGTAGTTTTGTATTATAGCTCTATATCCTCCATCCACATGTATACATGGTGGCAGCCTAATGTGCTCGTCTGAAATAATTCTACAAGATAAGCCAGGGGGAAGTAAGAGAGTTTCCTGTTCCATAATAGTGGTTTTCATGTTAATCATATCGGGATATATGAGCTCATAGTGTCTCCTTGATTTCTAATTGCATTTCTGTACTTTCTGGTTAATGTAAAACAAAAAATAGAATTTTAGGGAATAAGGAGAGCAACAAAGTTGATTTGTAATGGTTGTTACCCCTGCTGCAAATGAAAACTGTAATTTGTACCTGAAACGTTTGACCTCTTTTTTAGTCTTAATGCAGTGTATAGAGTAAGGAATTTATTTATTGCGGACTTAATTTTGTTCTTTACCTTTACATTATCTGGCTAAAATTTAGAGGGCTGATCAATTGTTTCCCAGTCATTTATCGTCACAACTTTAATGACACCGTCTAAATCTATTTTCTCAATGTTTACCAATGCTGTCCGGGTAGTGTTTTTAAAATAATCTACTGTGGTATGTCTTACATACTGGTGAGCTCAAGTGTGAGTGGTGGTTCTTGATAAGTATTGCAGTTTCCCCCAAGTATTGATAAGTGTGATATACTTGATGGCCAGCCCTGATACCTGCCTACTCTGTACATGTGGCTTACAATCTAATACTTCACAATAATATATAAATCACAGGCAATTCTGATGCTTCAGGTGGACCCAGTGTCAAATATCTAATCAGGAAGATAATTACTAGACAGATTTCTGTGTTTCTCCTTTCTCCAGCTCTCTTTTGGAGGGAGTGACACTAATTACTGACATGATGGTTATACTCTGTATACATAATTATATGATTTTTTATTTTGTCTGGTTTGTATAAATGAATTCTGAGTAAATTATCCGTGTGCAATATCTGTTATGCCAGTGCAGGAGTGTAACTGCTTGCATAAATAAACTCATGTATATAAACCCCAATTGTCGTCTTGTGCTTTTGTCAGGATTTACATGATCAATTATACTCTGCCTGAATTTGTGAAAGTTTTGCCTCATTGTACCATAAATGTATTCAAAATATTTTTACCTGAAATGTTTACATTTTTATGAAGCTGAATATTATAATGAACAATCTCGACTTCGCTGATAATGAGGTGTAGGTTATGCCATCCGACCACCTCTGCTTTGCTGCAGGCAGGGATTCTATGCCATAATCTACAGCTCCATGGACACTTGCCATCACACATCTGAGTCATATCTTCATTTTCCACTTAACACATTTCTATTACGGTCTATAAAGTAAAGATAGTTACAATGTGTTAAATGCTTATACGATGGTAATGATGGAAAATACACAGAAAAGGCTGATTCCTCTAACTAGTAGTCATGAGAAGAAGTGGTCTAATTGCAAAGTAGGAAGATATAATTGCAACTTATTGTCCAGGAATGAGATCTGTTTATATCACCTGCCAAGTGTAAAGAGCCAACGTTTCAAATTGCAAGTCCCTTGGTTATCAGTGGCTCCACCTGATGTTTCAGTTGTCATTTCTTCTGCAAGGCACCAACTATAGACTGGAGGCCAGGCGGCCTGCAGACTACAGACTGGTAGACTGGGCCGGTCTGTCAGTAGTTGGCCTGGCTACAGATATAGGTGCAACCGCCATTTCGGAGTGATGTCCGGGCAGCAGTAAACCAGAGACCTCTGCACAGCAGTTTGACAATTATTACAGATTACATAATATCTCTACAACCCTATACCTTGGCCAGTGCTTTTGATTTACTGAACAATTGTCACAGATACCTAGAATGGGGTACAACAAGAGTAATCAGTGATATGGTTTACTGATGAAACCAGCTGTGGGACAGTTCGACAGATCGGCAGTTCGCCAGGTCTGCCAATTCGACAGAATTTTGTAGTCTATGAGACGATTGGACAGGGCTATTGGACAGATTTGGGTGCAGTGCAAACCATGATAATATCCATCTCTTCTTATAGAATTTGAAAGAACAACAACCTTAATGATACTGTTTCCTAAGCCATAGAATCATGGATGCCAAAAAATGTGTTTTTTTTTTAATGTTAAATAATAATTTCTAAATGATTTTATGTCGAATTGTCCCAGAAATCTGTCCAATAGTCCTTTCAATTTCTGTCCAATTGTCCTGCCGAATCGTCCTGTCGAATCGGCAATCTGTCAAATTGTTCGTCTCCCTTACTAGCTCCCAGATTGGTGACCCGACAGCTGAGGTAGACTTAGACTAGACCTAAAGTCAGGCTATTGAGGTTTCCCATAATACACTCTGTTCGTGGAGGTTTCCTGTTAATTAGCATAAGTAGGTCAGTCACATGACCAATGCCATTGGCCAGAGCAGGTCATGTGACTGACCTAATTATGCTAATTAACAGGAAACCTCCACGAACAGAGTGTATTATGGGAAACCTCATTTCTGAATTAGATAGGATTTGGTGTAAGCTATATCTATTTCTTTTATAGACTCAGGGTTGGCCCAAGAAGAAAAAAAAGGTTCCGGTCACCCGGAAACATTTTCCGACTTTTTTGAACATTTTTTTCAAGAATTTTCATTTTTGTTTTAAAAGTTTTTATATCAAAATTTGTATTCGGAATAGATACATGTATTTTCCCATCATTTTCTCATATTTCATACAGGAAACAATCATTTCTTACAATAACCAGTGACAATCTATCAAAGTCTGACGCTATGAGGATACCAAAATATATATAAAAAAAATATATATAAAAAGATCCGACCTACCGCCCTCAACATTTTCTACCAAGTTACCGGAAATTCAACCTTTATTTTGGCCTTGTCAGCCTTTGTCTTTATATATAGGAGTCGGATTTCGGTGATGTCTGAAGAGAGGTTTTCACCTCAATGCGTTCATGTCTATGTCACAGACAGCACATATGCATCTCCGACATGTGCATGCCATGTCATCAAGAAGTCAACATACAGGGTAAAGGCACCCTGAGTTGGACAGGTACCTTGAGTCGGACAGCTTCTGGGTTGAACCATTATACCAGTAGATAAGGTACTGGACACACATGTATTACCCTACCTTCTAAAAGATGCACTAAGCAAAAATATCCATCACTTATTAAAGTATTGTTTTATGTCTGTCCAAACATAAGGTATCTATGTTCTAGTGATGAAGACTAATGAGGAAATGAGAAAAATTAATAGTTTTATTAATAGTTTTTTTCTGTCGAGTCAATTGTAATGCAACCTTTACATTAACAGTGTTCCTTTCTAACGATTATATTGACAGGATACACATTCCTCTCATGGTTGGACTCAAAGAAATTACAAATATCAGTCTTGTCACACTTTGGTGAATGATTTTACCTTACCACAAAACTATACACAAAGTAGGCCTATACCCATCTCAGACAGCATAATACTGTACCAATAATAAAAGCTAAGGAATCCAGTCAATGCAGTGCTGCCACCTGCAGACTTGGATAAACATAATAAAACTCCATTCCCATCAATGCTATTGCATACTGTCCGTTTGTAAATGTATTAATTTCGAGTTGCAAAAGTGATCACCTCGTCCTTGTCCAGGAGCGTCTGAAATGGGTGCTTTTACCCTATGTCCCCTGAAAGGTATGTGAAAATTTGAAATAAAAGTGAGGCTCTCTGATCTGTGATTTTTAACCATAATAGCTTAAGTACTGTTTACCATTTATGGTGCTTCTTGCATCCTTTAGTAATCCTATGGCAGTGGTGGGGTGAGTTGTTTTATTTCAAGACGCATTAGTGATCCTTGGAAGAAAGCAAAACCTCCTCGCAGAGAAAGGGTTAAAAGGTTAACAGTGATTAACATGGCGGTATACGCAGGGGTGGTCATCGTCTGTTTTCCTCTGAACTGGAAAAAAAAACGCGCAATAGTGTTATTTGTAGCTACCTCAGCTAGTTCATCAAACACACATGTCTGAACACACTGACTACTTAGGAGATTTGCTACTGGTATAAGCATTGATTCCACTGAAGCCGATATTTACTCGGGCCGACAGAGGCCCGATCAGGGTCAAAAAGTGTCGTCGGGTTGTTGTCGGTCCGACAAAATTGTCTGGCCGATCACTGGCCGACAGCCGAGAATACCACTGTCGGGTTACTCAGACCTGGCCGATTTCAGTTCTTCCACCAAGCTCTCACTCTGTCGGATACTGTGTCTGACAGTCGTCCCCGATGTCTCAGCGAGCAGTTCCACCGGTCACGTGATCGCCAATGACCTAGTTTCTCGCAATGGAGGCCGAGGAGGTGGTTCTGCTCGTGCAGGCGACAGTAGGTATTTTGGCTCTAGAACAGGAGGAAATAGAGATAATAGAGGGGACAAGAAGGAGGCACAGGTATCATGCCGCCCCATACCTGAAAGACAGGACTGACAAGACGCAGAGGAACACTTTCACCAAGCTCCACCGAGACCTGATATCTGTAAGCATTAACATGGGGGGGGGTGGGGGGGGGTACCTGATGCATTTATGTAGGGCAGCTGGCAAATGTAGCTCATGTATAATGTATCTTGTCCGATTTCCCCTCCCCCCCCCTCCTGTGCATGGGTAACTTCACCGAAATTGTTCTTTGCTTCAGATGGGAGAGGATGCTGAGTTCAAACACATGCTGAGAATGGGGCCTGACTTATACCATGAACTGCTGCAAAAAGTGACCCCCCTTATATATCGTCAAGACACCAACTTTCGCCCGGCTATAAAACCAGATGAGAGGTTGGACATAACCCTACGATACCTTGCTCTAGGTAAATTATGAATCTCATATTTCAAGGCGCTCCAACTTAACAATGAAATTTCCCAATGGTTCTTCTTAAAAGAGAGAATAATTTATTTTTTTTCAGTCTATATTGATATTTGTATTTCTTTTTCACAGGGGACAGCAGCCAGACTCTCCACCATGGTCATCTAGTTGGGTCATCCAGGATTTTTCCTATCATCCGAGACACCTGTGTAGAACTGACCGCCGTCTTGAGAGACGATTATTTAAAGGTACAATTTTTTTTTATTGTTCAATAACTTTTTTATATATAATAATACAATATATATGAGGCATGATTTTCTTAGGCCGATTTCTCCAGAAAAAACCTTTAATAAAAAATATATGACTGAGGTCATTTTCTTCACACACATAGGAATTAATATACAATTTCAATACATGTTCATCCCCGATAAGTTGTACATGACACTTTTTTTTTATTTATTGTTCTGTAGTTACCTAGCACCACAGAGGAGTGGTTGGCCGTTGCAGAGCAGTATGCTAACTACTGGCAGCTTCCACACTGCATCGGGGCAGTGGACGGCAAACACATCAAGATCAGGAGGCCAAAGAAAAGTGGAGCCACTTTCTTCAATTACAAGAAATTCTACAGTGTTGTTCTGATGGCGGTGGTAGATGCCCGATACAGATTTCTGTACGTGGATGTAGGATCGGAGGGAAAGGCAGGGGACTCCCGTATATGGAAAGAAGGACCTATGTACAGGGACATGGCAGATCCTGACAACCCACTGCAGATTCCTCCTGCTTCAGGTATCAAAGGTATGAGAGACCTTCTGCCCTACTACATTGTCAGAGACGATGCCTTTGGCCTGGCCTCAAATCTCATGCAGTCAAGGATCAGGGGGCTAAGGAAGTGGCATACAACTACCTGATGTCTAGGGGGAGGAGGTGTGTGGAGAACTCGTTCGGGATATGGGTGACCCGATTTATGCTGTTCTTCCGACAGCAGGACATGGAGCCCAAGGGGGTGAAGAAATTAGTCATGGCATCCCTAGCTCTTCACAACTTCCTCAGGACAAGGTCACCGTCGGACTACA